>OZ034802.1:74989383-75660850 GCA_964028335.1 Altica lythri
CAAGTACATATTCTCATTTAAATACAAAAAACTTATATTCATTTATTTATTCTTCGTAGAATGTGTATTAAACCTTAATAAGCAACAAATCGAATAAATCAAAGATTTATACATTAAAAAGATTTATCAAAAGTAAACCTTTTTTCATGATCTACATTTTACAAAACCTTTGAGTTCTTCTTTTTAACTAATAATAATTGAATTTCGGTAATGTTAACGCACATGTTTACTTACTAAGTAAACAGAAACCTTGCATCAGCCGTTAACAATTTTTTTAAAACGGAGAATGTTACAGAAATTGGTGCTAGTTAGGAGTGAATGTAGATTCAAATTTGTATATAAAATGAACTCGAAATGAAAATAAATTTAGTGTAAACTAAAGTTTCTTATCAGTAAATCCACTAGTTAATTTGTATATAAATCAAAATGATTGCCAAAGTAAGTTTGACCATTTTTTTTCTATATAGATATTTTTTAAAGAGTTGTATAATCTTAATTAGTTTGTGAACCATGTATATATTAAATTAGTAAATATTTTTTACATTTTCTAATTTAAATAAGAAGAATTTTGACCATTAATCTATTTTTAATATCTATTTCCATACAATTTATTTATTAATTGCTGTTTGTTTACAAACGGAACTGATTACTCGTTCTCCCTCTTTTAGTCATGGTCTTTTTCTCTTTAATATGTATTTTATTTAAGCTCCCACTCAGCAAAAACCAAACGATGATTTACACAATAAACGTATAATTAACCTGAACTCGTTTTGGAAATAAATTCGTTGAAATTGTAATATATAAAACAGCTCATTATCAGTAGGTAATAGTGCACAAGGTGGAGCTTCTGGAGTTGGCACAAGATAGAGTACAACGAGGGTGGGCCGATAAGTACTTAGCCTACAAAAGAAAAATGCAAATTTATTTTTCAACATAGTCTCCTTTTAGCTCGATACACTTGCTCCAGCGATACTCTAATTTCTTTAACTCGCCTGATAAATACGTTTTCGGGAGGTCTGCAAAGTAGGCCTCCATATGGCGGCAATAACCTCCTCATTCGACTCAAATTTCAGCCAAGCAAGTGACTTTTTCTAATTTAGAAACAAAAAGAAGTCACATGAGGCCAAATTTGGAGAATACGTTTTATGGGGCAGCAGTTCGTAGCCCAATTTGGTCGTGGCGACGACGGAGGTGTGAGAGCACTTTTTTCTTAACCAAATGGGGCCTTTTTTGCAATTCAGCATTGAATCGATCAAATACTTCGGCATAGTAAAGCCCTGTGATCGTTTTGCCCTTCTCCAGGTGTTTGATGTAGATTATAACTTTTGAATCCCAAAAACAGTGGCCATCACTTTTCTTCGCCTTGTTCGGAGCAGGTTTGCAAGGTGTAGTCAACTGTTCCGATTGTTTCTTGGTCTCTGGTGTGTACCAGTATCCATGTTTCGTCAACGGTCACGTAACGACGCAAAAGCTCCTTCGAATTGCATTTAAACACCGACAAACACTGCTCTGAAGTGGTCTCACTGATGCGCTTGTTGTGCGGAGTAAGCAAACGTGGTACTCATCGCGCCGACAGCTTTCTCATGCCCAAAATTTCATGCAGTATATGACCCATGCGGTCTTTTGAGATGCCTACTATCTCAGCTATCTCGCGCATCTTCAATCGGTGGTCTGCCAACACGAGATCTTGGATTTTAGTCACGTTATCCTCCGTAGTAGCCGTTTTCGGGTCACCTGGGCGTGGCTTATCAAAAACCGACGTGCGGCCACGTTGAAATTCGTTAATCCAATTTTTGACGGTAGCCATAGAAGGAGAAGAGTCACAGTATACAGCATCCAAGCGCGATTTTCCTTCCAAAGACAAGAATCGAATCGCCGACCGATATTGCTCTTTTTCCATTTTTCTGAAATTCAATGGCACACTCGCTTCCACACGAGTCTGATTCGGCTAAAATTATTAAAGCAGCCGACTACAAGGAGTACTTATCGGACAACCCTCGTAAATGGAGCTTTACTTGCTGATCCAGATGTCTGTATTAACATTCTTAAAAACTATTAACATATAAGAAATCATTACTGTAGTATTTTTAGTTATAGTTTGTTTTTTAATATACCTACTTTTTTTTGTTAAATTAAAAATTGATGTATAACAGATATAATTTATTAAGATATGAGACGACGCTGGTTCGGTTTGTAGTAAAACCCTATCGTGGCTTAGGTGCGCGAGGGGATGAAAAAATAAGAAGACGAAACGACGAGAGAGTACTAATTGATCATTCAACGACGAACCACGCAACGACGAAAGGACGAGATATATTATATTACGACGAAAAGACGAAACGACGAAATATCTTTTAGTGTATTTTACGATTAATAGTACAAAGGGAAGTTAAAGACGAACTCAAGTGTTTAAGTGCCGGTGCCTACCCTTTAACGAATCAGTGATAACAATAAATAAATCTGTTCACATCGTCATCCGGTCCTATTATTTCATTCAACCCTAGACAACAATAAAAAAAGCCTACATTACTTATAAGCATCAAGTAGAAATTCTGATGTTAGTATAAAGTACCAGATAGAGATCGTACTGTTATCCTTGGTGCATATGCCAAACTTTTGAAAACTGTTAACGTCCAATAATTTATTACGGATGATTAAAAAATTGATTCCTAAGAATCCGGAATCAAGTGGAGGTCTTGGTACTAGTATAGGTCTCTAACTGGAGCTCCTGATTCTGAACGATGTTAACATATAAGAACTTGTTGCCAACGTTATAGAACCTACTGCTTACACAAATCTCATTTTAAAATTCCTGAAAAACTGATTAGTAATGACGCAAACCTGCTTATCAAAGTTTTAAAAAGTATTAACAGTCAAGAATCTTTGTCAAAGTTCTGAAATACTGTAGTCAACGATGCAACATCTAGTGGAACTTCTGGTACTGGTATATAGCTATCTTTACCAATGTTCTCTATAGTGTTAGCATACAAGAACTGATTACTAGGGTGTGGCAGCAAGTGGGGCTGATTATCAAAGATACAGGACCAATTGGAAACTGTAGCAACCACCGTAAGAGATGCTAAAATGGAGATTAAGAAAAAAAAGTTTTATTTTTCAAATATATAATTCAGAAATAACGTATAGAATTGATATTAATAATACAGTTTCGGATAATTTATTCCCAATACTAAAATTTAATCTGGTCATTCTTGTTTTCAGGTAGTATTCTTAGCAGCGCTTGTAGCTCTTTCTCACAGTAGTCCTATTGGGGGGCTAGAACTTGGACTAGGTGGACAAATTTCAACAATTGGAGGCTATGGAATAGCTATTGCTGGCAAAGAAACTGTAGTGGATCGAATTGTAAGTATATACTTATATATTTCATTGCTCATCTTTTTGATATTAATTTGATTAGCAGTCGTTGTCTTTTAATTCTCATAAAGCGTTTTTACTGCCAAGAATAGCACTACTGTTAATAATGACAACATTGTCAAAAATGAAAAGCTGTCAAGAATAACAAGCCTCACGAATGTCAAGAATTACAAAAATATCAACAATTACAAGACTCTTTAAAATGACAAAATTGTCAGAAATGACAAGACTGTCCAGGATGACAAGACTTTTTAATATGATAGGACTTATTTAAATGACAAGACCTACACGAATCACAAAACTATCAAAAACGATAATACTCTTAAAAATGATTAGAGAGTCAAGAATGACAAAACTATCAAGAACGAAAAGACTGCCCAGAATGACAAGAGATTCAAAAATGACAAGACATACAAGAATGCCCAGACTGTCAAGAATTATAAGACTGCTCCAAATGATAATACTATAAATAATAAGACTGTCCCGAATGACAATACTATACAGAATAAGAAAACTGTAATAAATGAAAAGACTGCCAAGAATGACAACATTATTAAAAATGAACATTGTCAAGAATCACAGGACTGTCAGAAATGATAAGACTATATATTAACGAATGAAAATCAGTGACTGTAAATTCAACTCATATTTTAGTGCTGTATTTCAACAAAATTATTTTTGTTTTTAGGCTCCCCCAAAATATGAATACAAATATGCAGTTCAAGATCCTTACACTGGTGATCAAAAGGAACAACAAGAATCCCGAATTAATGATCTTACAAAAAGCGAATATACCTTAGCGGAAAAAGATAGAAAAATTCAGGTATCAAGAATTATCGCCAAGAGTATTCCATTCGTTTCTAAGGAATTATCATTAGGAAAATATTAAAAGACTGCACTATACTATTATTATCTGTTGACTCCATGAATTATTATATAATTTTTGTATATAAACTTTGTTAAATGCATATATTTAATGACCTTTTTTGACTGTATCTATTTAGATTTTAATAAATAATTCATTTTACATAGTATTTTTTTATTAAATAAAGTAATTAAGTACGACATCAATCTTTAACATCATTAGAGCAATTTACCCAGTAAAATCTATCTCGGACCTTTTGTGGCGTTTTCGTGATACCCAGGTATCCTCCAGAACTTCTGTCATAAATAATAATAATAATATAGTTGTACTTTCATAAATGCAAATGAATCTAGATACCTTATTTTTTGATATGTTGTAGATGATACCTAGAAAAGCTTAACTTGAGTTTGTCGACCGAGGTTAGGGGGGGTGGAGAAGCCGCCATCTTGAAAAGAAGGGGTGAAATTTGTTTTTTGGCAATAACTCGGCTGTCCGATGAGATTCGAAATTTTTTGCAAGAAACTTTTTGTAGCTTTTTTTGTGCTCTACAATTAAGTCCTGACCAGTTTTAGCGTATCATGCACTGTTATCGAGATATCGATCGAGAAAGTCAAAAATTTAGGACAAAACTTTTGTTTTTTGCTATTCTTTTTTTTTTGGTCATAAGTATCGAAAAAACAGTTAGATGCAACGTGTAGAGGATATTCAGACCTACAATTTGCTTTTTTTTATTTTTTTTTGGACAAAAATTCCGAGCTCCAGCACGCCGCAAAGTCAGTTAATGGGGATTCACCGACGCTCAGCGTCGAGCGAGCCGCTCCCTCGGTTGTATTTCCATGTCGAAAGTGATGGAAAGTTGTTCAGGGAATTAATGCGATAGAAAATAAATTGAGAAAGCAACAAATTAAGCATCACAAACAAGAAATTTATTTAACAAATAATTAGTTTATGCATTGCAAAAATGGTAGGTGGATTGAATATTTCGTTAAGGTTGTACACTACATTGCAGCGAAAAAAAAGTATAAAACACACGTGAAAATGAGTACAAGATTGTCTCAAGAAACTTCTGTAATAAAAAGATGCGAACACACTCGTTACAACGGATGACCGGTTTTTCAATACATTTCTTCGATACAAAATAAACGCATATGAAATTTAAAAAATACATGGGATTTTTGTTCTTTTATTGAATCATGAGATTTTTATTCTTTCTTTTATTTCTTTCTTCGCTTTAATGGTCCAGGCTGAAGGTCTTTGTCCTCCGTATACTCTTCGAGTTGTTGCGTCTGTTAAGACGTTCCAAATGATGCTGATCCGTTGAAAGCATGGTAGAATTATTCAAAGAAGAAAAGGTCGATCCGGAGGTTCTAACTTGCGCGGGAGAGCAATTCCTTATTGCCCTGTATGGCGGTAATAAGCAGGACAAGTCGATAAATATTTTGCGATTCCTTCGCTTCGCAAAGTCAATGACTGCGAATAAAATTAATCACCTCGTATTACTCCCGCCAACGAAAAGCGCTGTGCGTCAACATATATTCCGGACATACCTGCAAGTGCAAACCTGGCTCGGATTTTTCAAAGATCCACAGGGATGGGGTTGGCGACAGACTAATCGAGGTCTCGAACCAATCACCTGCACCACCGAACCCGCTCCACCTGAACTCATGAAACTCATTTCCTGTAAATGCAAAGGAAATTGTGAGGCCGCCTGTGGGTGTAGAAAAGCAGGAATTAGTTGCTCGGTTCTTTGCTTCCACTGCAGTGGGCAAACATGCAACAACGTTGCCAGAGTCGACGTTTTGCTTAACGACGACGATGTTAGTGACGATGATGATGATGACGATGCTTTCAACGGATCAGCATCATTTGGAACGTCTCAACAGACGCAACAACTCGAAGAGTATACGGAGGACAAAGACCTTCAGCCTGGACCATTAAAGCGAAGAAAGAAATAAAAGAAAGAATAAAAATCTCATGATCCAATAAAAGAACAAAAATCCCATGTATTTTTTAAATTTCATATACGTTTATTTTGTATCGAAGAAATGTATTGAAAAACCGGTCATCCGTTGTAACGAGTGTGTTCGCATCTTTTAATTACAGAAGTTTCTTGAGACAATCTTGTACTCATTTTCACGTGTGTTTTATACTTTTTTTTCGCTGCAATGTAGTGTACAACCTTAACGAAATATTCAATCCACCTACCATTTTTGCAATGCATAAACTAATTATTTGTTAAATAAATTTCTTGTTTGTGATGCTTATATAATTTGTTGCTTTCTCAATTTATTTTCTATCGCATTAATTCCCTGAACAACTTTCCATCAGTTTCGACATGGAAATACAACCGAGGGAGCGGCTCGCTCGACGCTGAGCGTCGGTGAATCCCCATTAACTGACTTTGCGGCGTGCTGGAGCTCGGAATTTTTGTCCAAAAAAAAATAAAAAAAGCAAATTGTAGGTCTGAATATCCTCTACACGTTGCATCTAACTGTTTTTTCGATACTTATGACCAAAAAAAAAAGAATAGCAAAAAACAAAAGTTTTGTCCTAAATTTTTGACTTTCTCGATCGATATCTCGATAACAGTGCATGATACGCTAAAACTGGTCAGGACTTAATTGTAAAGCACAAAAAAAGCTACAAAAAGTTTCTTGCAAAAAATTTCGAATTTCATTGGACAGCCGAGTTATTGCCAAAAAACAAATTTCACCCCTTCTTTTCAAGATGGCGGCTTCTCCCCCCCCCTAACCTCGGTCGACAAACTCAAGTTAAGCTTTTCTAGGTATCCTCTACAACATATTGTAACGAGCGAGATCCCCTTAGTACGCCCCTGTCGCTCTCCAGGTAAACAACGCGCTTATTCTCGAACAGAACAATCGAGAAAATTCCTTTCTACGCGCGTCGAGAAAGTGTTATCGAAAGACGTTCTGGAAACAGTGGACAGGTATATAAGCGGAGAGCCACGACCCACGGGAAGTTTAAATTTAATAGCGACAGTCTAAATAGTTGAGCGAACTACGAAGTGAAAATAAATAGTGAATATAAATCGAAGTTAATTGTTGTACATAAATTAGTGTGTTATAGTTAGTTTAGTTAGTTTAGTTATAATTCGTTTAGTTTGTAGTGTGTAAATAAATTAGACATTTTCGTTCAGCAGTGATTTTATTTTGAACCCCTAGAACGTAACAATTGGTGTCAGGTGTGGGGTAAATTGAACTGCTGTGTTAATTTAAATTGTGGACTTCATTAGTGAATATTTTGTATGCCAGTTACGAGATCACAGACGAAGAAAATGGATCAGGCGACAATGGAATTTTTCAAGCAAGCCCTTGAAAAAATGAGCTTGAATATGGAGGAAAGTATTAGGAAAATGGAAAATAAAATGGACGAAAACACAAATAAAATGGAAGAAAATACTAGAAAGATAATGGATGAGAATACCCAGAAAATGGAAGAAAACACTAAGAAAATGGAAGATAATTTGGGAGATAAATTGACATTCATTGAAAATGAGTTGAAGAATAATTACTCCAAACTGGAAAATGAGATTGGAAGCGTAAAAGACGAAATTGGAAAATTTGAAGACAGGGTTGGAAACATTGAAGGCAGATTGGTTAATATGGAGGAAGAAATGCAAATAAAATTGGAAGAACAGGTGAAAACCATGGAAGAGCGTTTGAGCAAGAACTTCAGCAAATATTGTTCTGTTAAGCTGGGAGAACGGGGTGAGCCAGGACGAACAAAGATCAAACCTCCAACTTTTGATGGCAAAACACCCTGGAGTACTTATCAGAAACAATTTGAAGCAGCAGCCAACGCCAATTGCTGGGACGATGAAGAGAAAGCAACTGCCTTAATTGTTGCATTAAGAGGAGACGCACTGAATATCCTTCAGACCATTCCTGTAAGTCAACAAGGTGATTATAAGACTCTGACAAGTAGACTGCAAATGAGATATGGTGATGCACATCTCCAACAAGTGTATCACGCACAAATCAAAAGTCGCCATCAGAAGAGTGCAGAAACCTTGCAGGAATTCGAAGCAGACATAGCAAGGTTGGTACGGCTGGCCTATCCTTCAGCACCGGACAGCTTCCTAGAACAACTTGCTGTCCAGACCTTCGTCGATGGGTTGACAGACACGGAGACTCAGCAGACGTTGCGGTTGGCCCGGCCCAAAACCCTAGATGACGCCCTGGCCCATGCACTAGAATTTGAAGCTGCTAAACAAGCTTCGCACAGAGGACAGTGCAAAGTGAGACAGCTTGATGATTCGCCAGTCTGCGACGAGAGTATTGAAGACGTAGTTCGCCGAGTTCTCCAGGAGAAACGTAATGGTGGACCAAGATGCTGGAACTGCGGCGAAAGAGGACACATTCGGCGTAACTGTAAGAAGCCGGTTACACCGACCCGCCACGACAATGCCCCTGAGGTTATAATTCAGGCCATCTCTTCAAGTATTTATGTCGACGGTAAAATTAATGGGAGGTCCGTAAAAATGTTAGTCGACACTGGCGCAACCCGAACTATAGTTAAGCCGAGTGTAGTTAAAGGAAATGGAAAAACCTTACCAGCGACGGTTCGTTTACGGACTGCAACTGGAGAAGACGTGCCAATACATGGAAAGAAGAGGATCGTCATCAACATTGGGGACAGGTTTTTCGAACATGAGGTGCTGGTGGCAGATATCATGGAGGAAGTCATCTTGGGAATGGATGTCATTAAGGGTTATGGCTTCCAGATGGATATGAGAAACGATGTTCTGAGGATCGGAAGTCTGGAAATTCCATTCCTGGGATGTGAAGATATCACGACTCGAGTCTTACTCAGCGAAGATGTTCACCTACGTGGACAGGCGGAAACCATAGTGAAGGGGTATTTAGATAGAGACCTTCGAGATAGCTGTATAAGACTCATCGAACCAGCCAGTGAGAGTAACCTCGGGAAAGGACTGTTAGTCGGAAAAACCTTGGTGAGAGGCGGAAACGAAGTTCCTGTGAGAATGTTGAACACCAACATGTACCCTGTGATCTTGAAGAAAGGTACGATCCTGGGAGAAAGCTGTTCTGTGCTTTGTGTGACAGGAAGCGTTCAGGATGTGAAGAACCCGCTACCAAGAAGCGAGAAGAGTTCAAAAAAATTATTTGAGACATTGGCTTCTTCCTGCACAGAACTTGCACCAGAACATATTAGCAAGGTGAAGAAACTGATTCATGAATACAGTGACGTTTTTGCTATGGACAACACTCAGATGGGTAGGACGAATGTTGTGAAGCATTCTATCAATACCGGAAGTTCAGACCCCATTCGCCAACAACCGCGAAGGCTTCCCATAGCAAAGAGAGAAGAAGCAGAAAATATAATCAAGGACATGCACGAACAAGGAATAATAGAGCAATCTGATAGTCCTTGGTCATCACCTGTGGTTTTGGTGAAGAAGAAAGATGGCAGCACCAGATTTTGTGTCGACTATCGTCGTTTGAACGACGTCACCAAGAAGGATTGCTACCCCATTCCAAGGATTGACGACACTTTGGACACGCTTTCTGGCTCGAAATGGTTCTCCACGCTGGATTTGAAGAGTGGGTATTGGCAGGTGGAATTAGATCCCAAAGACAAAGAGAAAACAGCTTTTACTATTGGGACAGGATTGTGGCAGTTCACAGTAATGCCATTTGGCCTCTGTAACGCACCTGCAACTTTCGAGCGATTAATGGAAACCATTCTTCGAGGATTGTCATGGAAGTCGTGCCTAGTTTATTTGGACGATGTCATAGTATTTGGCCGGACATTTGACGAACACCTGGAAAATTTAAGAGAAGTCCTTGAAAGGCTACGCACTGCAAATTTAAGACTCAGTCCAAAGAAATGCCACCTCTTCCGGAAAGAAGTGAAATATCTAGGACATGTAGTATCTGCAGATGGCATTAGTGCTGACCCAGACAAAGTCAAGGTTGTACGAGAATGGCCAGTACCACAGGACAAGCACCAAGTAAGGAGTTTTCTTGGCTTGTGCACATACTACAGGAAGTTCGTCTTGGGATTTGCTGACATCGCGAAGCCTCTAACAAGACTGACGGAAGATGGAAGGGACTTCAAATGGGATACTGAATGCGAGGATGCTTTCAATCGACTGAAGCAAGCACTAACAACAGCTCCTATATTAAGTTATCCTCAGACCAGTGGAAGGTTTATATTGGACACGGACGCAAGCAACACGGCCATAGGAGGCATATTATCCCAAATTCAGAATGGCCAAGAGAAAGTTATAGGATATTTCAGCAAGGTCCTGTCGAAGCCTGAGCGTAACTATTGTGTTACGAGGAGAGAACTTCTCGCCGCAGTCAAGTCCATGGAACATTTCTATAAATACTTGTATGGTCGCGAATTCCTTCTAAGAACAGATCATGCTGCTCTGAAGTGGCTTCTGCAATTTAAGAACCCAGAAGGTCAGGTTGCGAGATGGATAGAAAGGCTGCAGGAATATCATTTTTCTGTGGAACACCGGGCCGGAAAGTCACATGGCAACGCAGACGCATTATCTAGGAGACCTTGTCCTTCCGACTGCAAACACTGCAGCAAAGCAGAAGAGAAGGAATTCTGTTTAAGAACAACCGTCGTGGATCTGGATTGGCTGCCAGAATCCCTGAAGCGAGACCAAGAAGGTGACACCGAACTAAAGATGTTGCTTGACTGGAAAGCAAAAGGACAGAGACCAAGATGGGAAGAAGTGAGTCACCTGAGTCCTAGGGTCAAGTCCTACTGGGCGCAGTGGGACTCCATCATTGTAGAGGATGGATTGTTGAAGAGGTCCGTCGAGAATGACGAGGGTACTGCAGCTAGGACTCAGCTGATAATTCCCCGGAGTCGGACGACAGAAGTATTGGAGAAACTTCATAATGGAACCTCCGGTGGACACTTCGGCATCAAGAAAACGTTGGAAAAGGTCAGAGAACGTTTTTACTGGATCAACTGCAAAGAAGACGTCAAGGACTGGTGCCGAAAATGTACACTTTGTGCTTCAACGAATGGCCCAAGAGGAAAACGACGAGCGCCAATGAATCAGTATAACGTAGGCAGTCCTATGGAAAGAGTTGCTATAGACATCGCAGGCCCATTCCCAGAGACCGACGATGGGAACAAGTACATATTGGTGGCGTCGGATTACTTTACCAAATGGGTTGAAGCACATGCCATCCCAAACCAAGAGGCCTCGACAGTGGCAGACGTGCTGATAAAAGAGATGTTTAGTCGGTTTGGAGTGCCACTGGAGCTACATTCTGATCAGGGACGAAATTTCGAGTCTGGCCTATTCCAGAGCATTTGTGAAATACTCGGAGTCAAGAAGACCAGGACAACGCCTCTTCACCCACAGTCAGATGGCCTAGTCGAAAGAATGAACAAAACTGTGGGAAAATATTTGGCTAAAGTGGTCTCTGACCATCAAAGAGACTGGGACCGGTACCTTCATCTGTTCACCATGGCCTACAGATCAGCCGTACAAGAGTCTACTAGAGAGACACCAGCTTGTGTCATGTTCGGCCGGGAAATAAGATTACCCTGTGACCTAGAGTTTGGTTGTAAGCCCGGAACAGAGATAGCTGGTGAGGACTACGTGAGCACATTGAGGGGCAGGCTACACTACATTCATGAAAAGGTCCGACAAAACATACAAATTGCTAGTGACCGAATAAAGACCCGTTATGACAGCAAAGCTACAGAAGGTGGTTTTAACGCTGGAGATTTGGTCTGGCTGTACAACCCCCAGAAGAAGAGAGGATTATCACCTAACCTACAGAGGAATTGGGAGGGTCCATACAGAGTGGTAAAAAGGATCAATGATGTAGTGTACCGTATACAAAAACTACCAAGGGGCAAGAGGCGCGTGGTCCATGTAAATCGGCTGGCGAAATACGAGGCGGAATACGACGAACAAGACGAGACCCATCTGAGAAGGACGACCAGCCCAGAGCATGTTGAGATGAGTTTCGACCAGTTCATGGAGAACTATGGTGGAACTGGGAAGGCACGATTCGGAGTTACCACCGAGCAGCAGCAGGACCTCTTCTCTGTGCCTGGAGATTATTCCCTAGCCCATTGTGTCGCCGAAGATCTGCGTATGTCCAGGGGAATAGCATTAGTCTTCAGGAAGAAGTTTGGCCGTGTATCTGAGCTCTCCAGACAACAGCCCCATCCCGGAAAAATTCTGAGTCTCACTGACGGTCATCGTCACCTCTTCTACATGGTGACTAAGAGGTTTTCCGATCACAAGCCCAGCTATAGAAGTATGTGGAATACCCTGCTGAACCTAAGAGACGAACTCAACAGGTTGGGAGTGAAGAAGCTGGCTGTGCCTAAGTTGGGTTGTGGTCTAGACCAACTCAACTGGAGAGTCGTCCGGAACATGCTCGAGGTGCTTTTCCATAAGACAGGAATAGAGATACTCGTGTGCATTTTCAACCCGAGCGGAAACACAATGAAGGAGAAGACTGTGGATTGCTATTTCGAAAAGCAAGGGAGCTGCAGAAAGGGAGATGCCTGTAGGTTCAGACATACCAACCAAGGTGTTCGGGGACCGAACGTCTTAAGGAGGGGGCAGTGTAACGAGCGAGATCCCCTTAGTACGCCCCTGTCGCTCTCCAGGTAAACAACGCGCTTATTCTCGAACAGAACAATCGAGAAAATTCCTTTCTACGCGCGTCGAGAAAGTGTTATCGAAAGACGTTCTGGAAACAGTGGACAGGTATATAAGCGGAGAGCCACGACCCACGGGAAGTTTAAATTTAATAGCGACAGTCTAAATAGTTGAGCGAACTACGAAGTGAATATAGTGAATATCGAAGTTAATTGTTGTACATAAATTAGTGTGTTATAGTTAGTTTAGTTAGTTTAGTTAGTTTAGTTATAATTCGTTTAGTTTGTAGTGTGTAAATAAATTAGACATTTTCGTTCAGCAGTGATTTTATTTTGAACCCCTAGAACGTAACAATATCAAAAAATTAGGTGTCTAGATTCATTTGCATTTATTTTACTTCGTTTCCGACGAAGTGACTGGACTAATAACTATCATTATGTACGGTATCTATTCTAAAATTTCTGGTACGGCATTTCTTAGGATCACTATAACTACACCTACCTATTTGTGTCCTTGTTTCAAATTACTTGCTATTTTAATCTTAGATTAATCTAGATTTTGAATGTTAGTAACTCAAATCTTTTACAAAGATATAAACCATTGGAGCCGACTTCAAACAAAAATTGAATTGAGATGCCTGGTTGCTTTCAATTTTTTTAATACACAAAAATTTATCTTTTTGCTTTTTAGTGCATTTACTTTTTTTTTAAGGTGGTTCAATCTTTTTTTTTAAGTTTTTATTATTAACATAAGTTTTAATATTACGTAATTTGTATTAAAATGTAAAATATTGCAAATATATTCAAGCGTGTAATTTGCTTATATTATACAATTTCTCTCTTGTACAACATTACACTATCTTAAACTAATGTATATAAGAGCCCGGGTAGCTCAGTCGGTAGAGCATTGGACTTTTAATCCAAGGGTCCAGGGTTCAAGTCCCTGCTCGGGCGTTCTTTTTTCTTATTTTTTTTTTAAATATTTATTTAACACAACATGAACTATTTTGTAACAATTAAAACATTTTGCTCGACTATCACGCAATAAAATCGTGTATTCATGTAAATTTATTTATAACTAGCTGAACTAGCGAACTTCGTATCTAAATTTACCGTTTTTTCAAATTTTTACGATTTTTTTCTTGTTTTTGATTGATTTCCATTACGTTTATATAGATTTTATTATATTTTTTGGCTATTTATTTACCGGTTTTTAATGTTTGTGTTGTATTTTCTAATTTTTACGCTTTGTCCCTTTTTTTAGTTGTTTCGTTTCGATTTTTTATATTTTTCATTTATTTATAATTTTTGTGGTATTGTTCGTTTTTTTTCTCTTTTTAAATTATTATACAATTTAAATGTAAAGATGATTGCAGTGGAACGTGTCTCTAGGTTAAGGGCTAAGTATCTAAAACCCGGTAATCCTACAGGACATCTTGGAATTGTCAGGATCGCAGCAATCAAACCTATGAAGATGCCCACAGACATTATGTCTCCAAAACGCTATTTCAGACAAACACTAAATGTAAGTATTAAACATACTTACAAAAGGAGCCTATAATTATTATTATACTAGAGTAGGAGACTCGGCAACACCAGAAGGACCATAGGCTCTTAATAGCCCTACAAAACACTTCTACAATCTTCTAAGCGGAGCTTTTAGACACTTTTGTATACAAACTGTGTATAAGAGTGCATTAAAAAACTGCTTTGAAGGCTCTGTAAATCTATCACGTTCGATTCCAAAAACAGTTTTGAACTGCAAACAGTTTCTTAAGGAACTTACATAACACAACAAAGTAACTTTGCTGATGGTACAAGGAAACGATATTGCTGATAGTCTCGCAAAAGAAGGAGTTAGTACTCTTTTCATTGTACCTGAATTTTTCTAAACCATCTTAAAATGCCGCATTATGGATAAAGTTCGTAATTAGAAATTTGAATTTAGTGCAGCCTACTGGAAAAACATTCAAGGTCAAAGACAAACAAAAAGGTAATACGACCTTTACTGAGCGTCTGTAAATAACTCTTAGAGCTTCAGAAACCTGAACTCAGATTAATAAAGGAAATTCTCACAGGACCCTGTCCACTGAGGTACCATCTCTGTAAAATGAGCAAAGTAGACAGTGGAACATGCAAATTCTGTAATCGTTCACCAACGACACAAATATCTTCTTAGAGCCTGATCAGGTTACAAAAGTACATCCTAAGCAGATAATAGAATTTCTTAAAAGTCTAGACCTCATAAATAAATAAATCTTTTAAGTCTGAGTGTAGTAAGTTCACCTGGGCCAATCGACACCCCGTAAAATTTACTATCTAGTATTTAATTAGTAACAAAATTACCTTTCACCTAAATTTAATAAATTCTTATTACTTTTTTACTTCAATAAAGTGAAAATAAATAATAAGCAACTCTGGTAAATAAAGTCCCAATAGACCAAAAATAATTTAACAAATGAGTAGTTTTCTATACTAGAAAAACATTATCCAACGTTTATTTACATTAATAGAAGTAGAGGTAAAATGATCTTGTGGTAAACTGCTCTTCATATTTCATAAAAAATAAATACAGGTTTGGATTTATTTAATAAAACATTTTATAAATAAATAATAATATATTTATCTACTTGAATGCGTAGAAATGTAACAAACAGCAGTTTTTTTATGTTACACTTGAAATTTAGCTTATATGTTATTAGGGTGTTCAGATTTAATAAAATTCTGGTATTGAATAAAAAATTTGATAAAACACAGTTCGAAGTCAATATTTTGACATAAAAACGAGGTCTGTAAGAAAAATACCCGATCTACCTTCATATCTCCGCGCTGGAATTATTTTTCGTCATTGAAAGAGTGGTATTCTTTAACGTAGCCCCCGATTGATCTCTGGACTCCGTTCATACATTCATACATTTCGATGTACAGTGGATTACTTTGTTTTAAAGTTGGCAATATTGTATTAAAAGTTTCTCGAACTTTCGCTCCGTGTGAAACTACAATTTCTGATTGGCTAGCCGATTCAAACCATTCGAAAACTTCCGATCCTTTTGAGGAAGATGAAAGAATAAATTAATCGCGCCACTTACCCGACTTTCTTCGGAGACTTACGTTCTGACCTTCGTCAACGACTTACGTTCCACTTACGTTAAGGTACTAGTAATGGCCGCTCTGGAATTTTGATCTGCATATAATTCCCGGCAAATTATTATTTAACCTGTCTGTAGAAAGTTCTAAATAGAACAGTTGTTAAGTGAAAATCGTCCTAAATCTTTCCTACGCATTTTTAAAGTACTATTTATTATTTACCTTCCCAGTAAATATTTCTACTAAAGAATTTCATTTGAAACTAATTTCATTTTTTAAGAAAAATAAAAATAAAAATATAAGGATTCAAGGAATTTTATAGAACTATAAGGTAAGTCTTTAGATATAAGATATATTTTTGATAATTTTTGGTAATGTTAAGTGTGTTACCTTAAAGTCCCTAATTTGATAGATTCTTCCCAACAAGGTTTCTTATCTCTTCTCCTAACTGTTTCTAAAAAGATGAGTGGTGCACTTTACCGGTCTCTGTTTATCATACCTTTAGCCGATCTTTAAATATTTTCTTTTTTGTTAATACTGGCTCATTTGCTCCCTTCACCCACGACTCGCCATCCTCCTACCCCCTGAGTGCCGTTCGCAAACTGATAACCCCTGGTGATACTTTAACATCCAGAAAAAGGTGGTTACAACTTTTAAGAAGAAAAATCCGATGAACGCAAAAAAGGGTTTATAAACAAATATGCTACACATGAACTATACGTCCCGTAGGTGTCGACGAGCAACTGAAAGTGTGTGAGGCTTTACCATCGACGTGCATGCCTCACAGATGTTGCTCTGGCGCGAAGATATATAAAGTTGTTTTAGTTTTGAACAATCTTTGCACTCATGAGAATGAACCATTAAATTGATAAAAATAAATAAATAGTACAACAGTTGTTATAAAATATACAATGATAGATAGAAATAATTTAGTATAAGTACAGACCTGGATCTATGTGGTTTTCTTCATTATTACCATTATGAAATTATAGGTTTTATAGAATCAACATCTCTGTCACGTTCCAACTATATTTTAGATAACGATTGGTTTCCTTTTTTTTTAATCAATTTCGAAAACCTAATTGGTTATGTTCCGGAATATGTTACATAAATTTTTTATATAAAATTTAATACTTTTTAACAATTCGCTCAGTACCTGTGTGACAGTTTTACCAACAACATGCGAGTGGCTGTGATTTTCCTTGTAAGTGATTTGTGAAAATTTTAATAAAAAGTGAAATTTGAGTAAGAGAACCAAAAATGCTGTAATATTAAAAAAAGTTAAAGAGTCTTTAAAGATACCTGAGAACAGCGGGGGTCCATAAATCCAACCCTTTTCTCGATCCACACAGCTTCTGGTTGTACGCACTCACGATTTTACAACCTATTGTTTAAATTTAAAAAATATATATATTTCTCATAATTTTTTATGTTGAAATGAAGTTTAACCAAAATTATTTCATTAATGGAAATATGAAAACGTTTGCAAATATAAAAGAGACTTAATCTGAAGAACAAAAAAATAATTAGAAGTAAATAATACTTAAACTTTATAAAATTCGGAATTTTTTATAACAAAATACTATATCCTAACGAATTTAATTTTTTTAAAAACATTGTGATTATTTTATATTATGTTTCAGGTAGTGCTAATCTATTTCTTCACAACAAAACATTTAGTATGGGCTGAAAATTCGTTAGAACTAGTAGAAGATAGACCAGAAAAAGAAGAAACTGGACCAGAAAAAGACGAAGATGGTCCAGAAAAGGAAGATATACTAGAAAAAGAAGAAGATGGACCTGAAAAAGATGATGTACTAGAAAAAGAAGACGATGGTCCAGAAAAAGAAGAATATGAATCAGAAAAAGAAGAAGATGAACCAGAAAAAGAAGAAGATGAACCAGAAAAAGAAGAAGATGGTCAAGAACAAGGAGAATATGCACCAGAAAAAGGAGAAATAGAAAACAACAAGCAAGAAGTGTACCATCAAAAAGAAAACCAAAAAGAAAAAGAAGAACCTATAAAAAAGGAAGATAACTATTCATTCCACAAGTTCAGTGGCCCTGTTAGTGGGGAAGCAAGAAAAGTTATAGTTCCTACTTTCAATCCTTTTACTCGAAAAAGTACCAATAGTATAGATTTTGTGGTAAGAAAACATATTATTTATAAAAAATATTGATTAATTTACTACACGTTTTGAAAGCAAAAATGAAAGTATGTGCTTTTTGAGTGTTTTTTTTTATTCAATATAATCTCCATCAGATTAAACACACATATTACAATGATCCTCCAGTAATTTGATACAATCTTTATAATGATTTTCCGAAAGCTCTGCAAAATATTGTCCACGGCTGCAATAGCTTCTATGAAAAACGTTTCCAATGAAGGAATTGTTTTAAGTTTCTGAAGAGATAATAGTTGGAGGGAGCAAAATCTGTTGAAGAAATTCGTTCAATTTAGCCATCGTCAACAAACTTGTGTGAACACGTGCATTGTCTTGATGAAAAATGATTATTTTTTATCCAACTGTTCCAAATGGTCAACAAAACTACTTTTGCATCTCAAAAAATGTTTTTGGACGATAGTTCTAACTTAACCTGTTTTGGATCAGTTTCAGTTTAGGATCATGATGGTAGATCTAAGTCTCATTCATAGTTATAAAACGACAAACTAAATCGGTTTTATGCTGCTTAAAACGCTCAAAATTATACATATGTAATTCTTCATGTAAAATATTGAGTACTGAGTTTAACTGAGGAATTTTACGCTTAGTCAAACTTGGATTTTTAGAAACAATATCATAGACATAGACATAGGTTTCTGGTGTTGTTGCACTTTTTGGACGTCCACTACGTGATTCATCCTTGACGCTTGTACGACAACGTTTAAACTCTAAATCGCATCGATGCCCTGTTGGAAATGACGGAGTATGTATGTATGTATGAGCAGTTAGGGGTAACAGATACACCTGCGACCTATAAGATCTATTGTGTCCCCCTTTCTTGCTATATTTCGGATGATTTCTCAGATTTATAGCGGCTCTTCTAGTCCTATCTTCCTTAGAAAGTTTAAGATATCATTGGGTTAATCTTTCCTTTCTATTTCGTATGACCCTAGGTATTTGACCCTAGAATTACTTAATGCGATGCATTCTGAGAGTATGTGTATTGAGGTTTCATCCTCTACCTCACAGAATCTGCAGTTTGCTTCATCTACCAATCCTAGTTTCTTCATGTGTCCACTTAATCGGCAGTGCTCGGTTAGTATTCCTGTTATGATTCGGAGGTTCTTCTTACTAAGATTAAGACAGCTGTGAGATCTCTTCTGGTTATAGTTTCCCAGGAGCGTCTTCGATTGTCTTAGTCCTTCTAGATCATTCCAGGTACTTTGATTTTTCGCTATCCGTTGTTTTCCTTAGTTTTTCTAAGATCGTACTACTGCTGATTCCACAGGATGGTTCTGGTCCCAGGTATGGGGTTTCAGCTCCTTCTTTTGCCAGCTTGTCTGCTGTTTCGTTTCCTTTTATTCCTGTGTGTCCTGGAACCCATAGGAGGGTAACAGTGTTATTCTGTCCTAGTTCGTTTAATTTGCCTAGGCATTCTATTAGACCATCTTTGAACTGATTGTATCTGAGTTCAAAGCTTTGAAGGCTGCTTAACTATCTGACATGATCACAATCTTTTGTCTACGATAGTTCCTTTCAATGTTAAATTCTTTATGGTGTTGTTGCACTTTTTGGACGTCCACTACGTGGTTCATCGACGCTTGTACGACCACGTTTAAACTCTAAATCCCATCGATGCCCAGTTGGAAATGAAGGAGTAGATTCCTTTAACACTTTTGCCATCTATGTATGAATTTCTGTTGCTGATAAACCTTCCAAAACGACGAATTTTATCACTTCGCGGTTATCGTTTTTTTTTTGCACTAACAAAATTCACTGGCACGTCCACTTCAAATGGATTGTAAACAAAGAATAAATGATTTTTTTATGCATTCAATTGGGAGATGACATATTAAAATAGCGTAAAAAATTTGATTCCTCTACTGGTTAATAGGTGTCGTTTTCACAACTTTTTACCAACCCTTATTACGATGTAGAATATAATATATAGTATACTATATTTACCCTACTCATCCCTAAGAAAACCTATAAAAGCAATGACAGTACATTTTTTAAAAATAAAAATTAAGAGAGAGTAGATTAATATTTTAAAAACAAATCTTATTTAACATATTTAATAATTTTAGGGTAAACCAGATTATTCCTTCGGATACGGAGTACATGATAGTAGATCTAAAAATTCTCATACACGTTCAGAATCCAGAAATGGAAATACTCTTCATGGAGAATACAGAGTGTTACAGCCCGATGGTTTTGTAAGGATTGTAAAATACTCAGCTCATCCTACAACAGGATTTCAAGCACATGTTAGCTATACTAAATTGTGAATTTAATCAAATACGAAATTAACTGTGCCAAAGATTTTTATAATAGAGATTGTGGAGGTATCTCATTTTGAATAGAAATGAAACGAAAAAAGTACTGTACAATGTAATATACAATTTTATTATAGATTTAATAAAGCTATTTTAGTTTAGTTGTAATACCTACTTATTATTAGTTAGGGAACTGCCAATACCTTTCGTGACTTTTATAACAAACATTAAAATTTGACCATTATTTGCTATTTGTTGTCAAGATTGACAGTTTGTGACTTACAGTGACTTGGGGTGTATTCCGAAATCTACACCAGTGTGCTGACCAGTAGTTATGACGTCATGATTTCGACGCCATATTGTACTGGTAGACCGCGCTGGTAAGAATATTGTGACAGTGTGAGGCTGTCTTAAGTTGGCGGGGGGAAATTAATTTTTTGCAATTTTTTTTAGCTATATCAACTGTTCGTCAACTGTTCTTCATTGTTCTATCAAAAATTTTTTTTGTTCGTTTTTAGTTTTTTTTCTTTTTAATATTCCAAATAAGTTCCCTTAAGTTGGCGGGGGGAAATTAATTTTTTGCAATTTTTTTTAGCTATATCAACTGTTCGTCAACTGTTCTTCATTGTTCTATCAAAATTTTTTTTTGTTCGTTTTTAGTTTTTTTCTTTTTAATTTTCAAAATAGGTTCCCGTAAGGTGGCGGGGAGAAATTAATTTTTTGCAGTTTTTTTTAGCTATATTAACTGTTCGTCAACTGTTCTTGATTGTTCTATCAAAATTTTTTTTTGGTCGTTTTTAGTTTTTTTTCTTTTTTATTTTCAAAAATGTATTTTTAAGTAAGCTCTCTCTCTCTTTTTCTTATTGGCCTTTGGACTCCTGTCGCAATTGGCCAGCACATTTATTTTAATATGAGTCCGGGGTCATCGAGGACGGATCTGGGTCGATTCCATACCCCATCCACTTTGGAATGTTGAAGTTCCTATAACACTTAAAACAGTCCCCACAAAGTAATATATTACGCCTCTAAATGCTCGAATAGAATTAGAAGATATAATTGGTAAAAAAAGAGTGTGCGTGTAACCTTTACGCGCGATTGAAGTAAAACTTGTTGACGTACGTATCGGAAAATAAATATTTAATTACAATTCAATCATATTTATTGCCTATATACTTTACAAAAAAATGAGATGTTATATTTATATTATTCATTAGAAATAGGAATTTGAAAGTTATCATTATTTTTTTTATATATGAAATAATAGGTTTATGATAACTAAAATGTGAAACATAGATTTTACTCTATAAATACCATTAATGTATTTGAAACCGTTTGAAAATTTCATAAATAAATTTCGGAAATTTAAACTCCTCCCATAGCTGAAATTATACAGTTACTTCCATCAGAATCTTCCGTTAGAATCTACCCCTAGTCGTGCCTAAAGAAGTTTTGCTTCAATAATAGGTAAACAATATTAAAAATATACACACATTACGTTTAGAATGTGTGATTTTGTAGCTGTATCTACCTTATTGTAATACAACACAAGAGCCTTCGATAGTTAGATAACCATTTCATTTTGTAGCATTTTATAGCATACTCCATAAAATTTAAAATCCTGAGTTAAGTTTGTTTCCTTCACGTCTACGAAGGATATGTTATTGCTGGTAAAAGATCAGCCATCCTGACTAGTGGTTTTATGGCCTTTATGGCTACCTAACCAAACCTAAAATAAGTATAAGAAAGTGTTAAAACATTTCGAATATTATTGTTTCATGAACAAAAACGTGTAACATGCTTCTTTACTTAACGTTAAGCTTCCGTATAAACAATTATTTACTATCATATTATGTATGTATGTATGTAAACTTACTTAATCAAATCATAATGAATGTAGCTGTCTCGTCATGTTTTCATTTTTGTCATTTTTCTTCAAATCTTTCTGGCGCGCTTATAATATGCCCTTTGACGTTCACAATTTCTTTTTCTTTTTAGCTCTTTAAGTCTATAAAACGAAAATAGCTAGGTATAAATAATAGGTATAAATAATTAGGTATAAATAGTGTAATTACACGCCGAAAATAAAATTTATGCATATAGAGTACCTACCTATTCACTGATTTTCAATCAATATTTTTTCATCACTTTTTTCATTAATAAATCCTTATTGTTTATTCATATTTAATACAAACACTTTATACACAAAAAACTATTTATATAAAGCAATGTATTTCGATTGACAAGATGATCAGCTGTCAATTCATACAATTACAGATTTAATTTTATTTAATATAGCAGGCAAAATCGCATGAGCGCCGCCAGGATTATTTTCAGGTGGGTGCATCTGCATCTACGCACTATTATGATCTAATATATATATAGAATGTAGAATGATTTGGATAGCAACCGCGACGCCTTTAGTTTTTATTCAAACAATAATTTAATAAAAAAATTAAAAAAATATATAATTTTCTGGTAAATTCAGGTATTTTCTTTCATAGCAGGGGGGTGCAAGCGCACCCTCTTGCACCCTGCTGCCGGCGCCCATGCAAAATCGTGTCAGTATTAGGTTTTGTTTCCGGTTTCTGTTATTAGAATGACGTCACGTCCGTTAGAATAACTTTTTTACTCCTAGTCTCGCTAAAGAAGTTTTACTTCAATAAAAAGCTGCGTAACCAAGATAGCAGCATGTCATGTCGGTTACGAGACTTTCCAATTTTTTTAAATCTCAAAAAAAATGAAACAAAATATATACGGTATCGGTTAAATTAGTATGATTTTATAACTTTCTTTCTAAAATTTTCAAAAATGTATTTTAATTTTATTTTTAAGTTTATGTGGACTAACTGGTTATAATGCACGACATTATATCGCATATTGCCAGAGATTATGTGGAGATTGGCGACTTTATAATGATTTAATGAAGGACTCCCAGCCAATTGGGAAGCACACAAAAATTCTGCCACATGGAATTTTCAAAAAGAAAAAAGTACACATTAAATAAATGTTGATGAGTTAATTCATTAATTTAACTTATTATTTTTTTACTTTAGTACATAAGCGTTATGTTTACTGAATAGTAATCGTAATACTTGATTATTATAATGATGATTGTAATCCATAATTTTAAAACATGTTAAGTTGATCTTGAAGATTTTAAATTTTTATCTGTTTTTAAATTATTTATTCAGTGGAATTAAAATTTTAGTTTATGCATCCTCTTACGAGAATGATACCAAATTATAATAGGTAACTTATTAAAAGAATATTCTATTTAATTTATTTATAACTGGATATATCCTTATTACAGAATTTATTAGTTGTTAATTTTTTTGTTAATGCCACTTTTAACTTTAATAAAAAAAATATTTTTAATTATAAATGCGTAGTTTTTTAATATTTTTTAATCCTAATTAATTAAGTATGAAAATTCTAAAACTTGTTAAATATGTTTGTTTAATTTTCATTTTTATAATCCAACAAAATATTTATACTTTAATTATTCTTTTGTAAAAGCTTTTGCTATTTCGGAAATACCATCCATCCTCTGCTAGTAAATGTAAGATATTTTAGTTATTCTCACGTTTCGAAATTTTTATGCTTATTGCTCTTATTATTTTGCTTCGGTCCTTTTCAGAATTATTTTCTCTTTTTTAATAGGCAATAATAAACATGATAAACTTCTCTTTTTTAACAGGAGAAACTTCTATTTTGGATTTGCCATCTGTTATCTTGCGCATGCGCACTAACAATTAATCGGCGTAAATAAAAGTTTTTAATTAAATTACAGGACAACGAAGAACGATCAAATATTTTTTTTATAGAACAATGAATAAACAGTCATAAAATATTAAAATAAAAGTGAAAAAATCTATATTTAGTTTCAACATCAAGATTTTAAAACTCATTTTTAAAATTTTTTTAAAATCAATCAATTACTTCTGTAGAAATAGACTTACTTTGTTGGGACTGTTTTAAGTGTTATAGGAACTACAACATTCCAAAGTGGATGGGGTATGGAATGACCCCGGACTCATATTAAACTAAATGTGCTGGCCAATTGCGACAGGAGTCCAAAGGCCAATAAGAAAAAGAGAGAGAGAGCTAACTTAAAAATCAATTTTTGAAAATAAAAAAGAAAAAAAACTAAAAACGAACAAAAAAAAATTTTCATAGAACAATGAAGAACAGTTGACGAACAGTAGATATAGCTAAAAAAAATTGCAAAAAACTAATTTCCCCCCGCCAACTTAAGGGAACTTATTTTGAATATTAAAAAGAAAAAAAACTAAAAACGAACAAAAAAAATTTTGATAGAACAATGAAGAACAGTTGACGAACAGTTGATATAGCTAAAAAAAATTGCAAAAAATTAATTTCCCCCCGCCAACTTAAGGGAACTTATTTTGAATATTAAAAAGAAAAAAAACTAAAAACGAACAAAAAAAAATTTTGATAGAACAATGAAGAACAGTTGACGAACAGTTGATATAGCTAAAAAAAATTGCAAAAAATTAATTTCCCCCCGCCAACTTAAGACAGCCACAGTGTGACGTAATAGGATCCATCAATAATGGCATCTCAGGATACCAAACAACAATATAATTAGTATTGATAGATGAAGGAAATCGCATATATGTAATACTACTATATGGACAGCTTATATGGGAGAAAACGTTGAACCATTAAGGTGCCGACAATGTTTATTTTCTCTCTCATCCAACACCCCTCGATCATGTTACGCATGCTTGAGAATTCTCTAAAATATCAGTAGTGGTGAAACAAATGAGGGGAATAATATTGAGGTTAGAATTGTGTTTACAAACGTATTTATTATTATAATTCAGAAAAGAAATGAATGAACATGTTTTACTCCAAAATTTTTCTGATAATCATCGTCATCAGTTATCTAAATGGATTATGGAAATATATTTAAACACGGGATTTTTCTACGAAGCTAAAAAATTGTCAGTTTAAAGATAATTATTATGTTCGACAAAAGTTTAATAAACTCAATTTATTTTATAACCAATAAAAAATTAACAAACTACATTATAATGTTTTGTGTTGAATAAAATTGTATTAGCTGATTTTATTTTTGTTTTCAATTTTACTAGTATTGTTACGTCCAAGTACTTGTTATATTTTTATTAACTTGTCATTTTTTAGAAGCATTTGTGAAAAACAAAAAGAATATGAATAAGGTTTGTTTGATTCTATTTTTTAACAATACTTCTAGAATTTAGTAATAATCACAATTTATAAAAAGAACTTTTTATAGTAGAAAGTTTATTACACTATTATATAAATTATTTTGTTACTTAAATTTAAGCGTAATCACTTTTTATTAAACTGCAAAAATATTAAGTCATACAACGCTGTAATTGATCATAGAGAGGATAATTTCCTTGTTAACAAAATAAAGGGTAGTTCTATATAAAAAGTTTCCAAAATAGTTCATTTTATTACCAGTTAAAATAATAATTACTGTTTTCACATGTAGAAACAAAAAAAAAATTCTCTCTCTCGCGAGTTCGATCCCATTACGAAAACCCAACGTTCCCAACAGAATTGTTACAATCAGCCGCTTAACAAAATAGCCCACGCCAAACTTATTTGAAAAGTTTCAAAACGATAATATGTATACACAACTTATATCATATTTAATATCAATTCAGTATAAATTTCCCCTCTGCGCACAAAAGAATGCGCAGAACTGAGTTGGGTCCACCGAGGATCGAGAAAGTGATATCATTTGTTTTCACTTCATATAAACGGCTTCCACTTATAGGAACTGGAACTGTCCATATAGGAGTATTACATATATGGGAAATCGCAAGTCTTATACACTAACTGTATCTCCAGAACAGTATGAAAGAGCAAGCGCAGGTATTAATTATTGTGACTGCGCTGGCCAGAGTATTTCGGAATGGATTACAAGCATGGCGTCGATCCATGTCGTCATTAACACTGGCCAGCACACTGGTGTAGATTTCGGAATACACCCTTAGTAACTTTTAAACATCAACATGACAAAAAAACAATACCAGCGTGAATTATACTAGATATTTTTAAACGTGAAATGATATGTACATTGTACACATCGAATATTGAATTGTATTTAGTGTTGCCTATCTATAAACCCTCTACTTCATTTTTAAATAATTATTCTCTCTTAAATGGAAGATACCTGTAATGATAACTGTCAAATCAAACTTCAGACACATTCTTCAGAATGAGATCAAGTATAGAGAAGTCGAATAATAATAAATGAATCGGAGAAGTTTAAAGGAAGTGTGGTGTAGTGATAGTGAAAGACTTTCGAATGTTACTTTGTAAACATTTAGTGAGGCAACTATTTTTAATACACCGTTAGTTTCTCAATATGTGAACATTTTAACAGAAATTTATAAGTAAGTCTACGCCTCAACAGAGGTTATATTTTGATTTGATCAATTTGTATGCTTTGGATATAATAACAAATTTATTTACATCGCACGTTGTATTTAATATTCATAGTCTTTATGAATAAATTTATTCATTTCACGTGCCAAATACCAAATATGAATATGACTTTGCAGATACATACTTTGATAACTTATTTTCTGCTTATGTTTAATCAAAACTAAGTTGAAACTGTTTTGGTTACACGATAAGAATCTTATATACTATCACTGTTTACTAGTTTTATTAATTGTTAAGCAAATAAAAGTTTTATTTTAGGTTTTTGATATATTGGTGCATATAGTGAGAACGTCCAAGTGATGTATTTAAAATGCGTGGTTTTATCTAATGGCAATGATGATTTCTTCGAAACGTTGTCCAAGAACGATGGCCAGAAAATGTATAAACTGTGATTTACAAATTTGGAAACACAGTAAATGGAGAAGTGCTCATAAACGAAGATAATTAAAGTTGTTTTATGTTTACATTCCGTTACTGTGCCATAAGTACATAATAAGTTTATTATATAATTATTAAAAACTAACCAAAGTATCCAATTAGGATGGCTGAAGATTCTCTGCCCTTATTGGGCTCATACAATACTCCAACTGTCAAAACAATTCAACAAAGATTTAGAAAAAAGAACAGCTGGATTCTTAAGGCTTCAACACTAAGGAAATGTGTGTTTGCTGTTGTATTTTTTTCACTTGTATTGATTATTATTTACTCTAGGCAAACACACAATCCCTATTTAACAAAGTAAGTATGAGTTAAATTTATCTTATCTTATTATTTTATATCATGTAGGTAGTTTAATGTAAATATTTACATACACTATAATCATCTTCGAATCTTTTAATTCTGATTCTCTCTAATCAATATTTCTATTCGATTTATTCATTTTTAATTGTTAGGGATTTGGTAACGTTCTTTTCATTAACAAACTAATGAATTATTTAGAAGAAAAAATCTTTTAACGTTACATAAAACAATTATTTAGGGAAAACACATCGTATAAAATAATTTATTTATTTTATATAAAACTATAAACGAATTTTGCCATAGTTATATGTTTGTAAAAATCAGTTTGTTACATTTCATGAACCAATTACAAAACTATAGAAATTATACAAATATCGAGATAGAATAAAAAAACAGTCAATTTTTTATATAGAATGTTTATACTTCTATTTTTAAAAGTTAAACTGTTTTGAAAACCAAAACATGAAGTATCCAAATTCCGGTGTCCTCGAGTTTCGCACGGCGGTCAGTTTGCCTACCTGTCCCAACCCTAAAGATAGTAGACTTCGGCACACGATATCACTGCATGTTATCTATAAACTAATTGTTCCTGAAATAAAAGTTATATTACTATAATTACTAGAAAATGTAGTTTAAACGCAAAACGGTTCCTTTGGATTTCAAAAATTTTAATATAGACTTTATTCCAAAATAAGGACATTAAAAAAATAAAAATTTAGTAAAAAAGTAAAGTTTTTAGAAAATTCATAATATTAATAATTAAACAAAAAGGAAAATTTTATATGAATAAACTGGTCATTTATTCAGATTTTTAAGGAAATCAAATCATTATTCTAGTTGACCTTTATCTCCTCAGGAGTTATGGGTTGAGTTAATTCCTTTTCTGTTACTAACAGGTAGAGAAATTAAGGACTTCTCCACCTCCTTGCGGTACTCTACCGCGTCCCAAAATTCAAAGTTTACTAACTAATTTCAATAAAGATTTCATAATTTGTTGCGTCTATAAAATGATGCTAAATCCAGTATAAACACTTTCTATTCAATATGACAAACGTGTGATTATTTAACGAAATTTTATACAGAAGTTTGATTACAGTTTCGCATAGAGCAGAACTTCAGGTCATAAAAAAATGATCTAAAAAAGCATTTTTCTGTATAAAAACACCGTTGAAAAAATCATACTGTTTAAATTCCACTTCATATAATAGTATTATTTTGTATAATGTAAATAACTCTGTGTCTATTTCAGCATTTGTTGAAATTTCAGACATATGTAATGTATGAGATCAAATTTTATTGTCCATAAACCTTGTAATATAATTTGAGATAAGAAACAGTTTATTCAGCTTAACAAATAGAAGTCAGGGCTAATTTTTTAAATTTTATTGAAATATACTTTTTTGCAACAGTTTTTATTAAACCTTCGTGTATCTATAATTTCGGTGTGAACAAAACATGAAAATCTACATTTTTTGGATATATATAATTATGTAAGTCCCTTAGTTTAATTAGGAATTATTTAAAATTTATTCTTGGAACACTATATAATCAAATATTTATTATTATTATAAAAAGGCCATGGTTATCATATATTTCGATACTTAACATCAATTAATTATATCAACAAACAAATCATAATAATTATTGCAATATTAAATTGGCATTTGTTCCTACTAAGTTATATGGAAGAGAAATGGCTAAAAAATTAAAATTATCAGATATAAAAAAGAAAACAATTTACAAAATTTATAAATGTCGATTACCAATTTTTTTTTTATAATTTCTCTTTAAAAAAAATGGACGGAGAGATGCAGATTTTGGAGTTTTTACTTTAGCAGTGGTCGATAAAGTAGTTCTGTTAAAATTGGAATGTTAATTAACATCTTCTGGAAAAATTAGATGATCAGATTGATTAAATTAAGTTTTTTAGTAGAAATTGGTAAAATCGGAAATACAAAACAGTAATTTACATACTTTTTTACGTAAAAATAGACATGAAGTTGTTGATATACCGTACAACCAGATGTTTAATTTTCCTATAAAAAAATAAACATATTTCATTTAATTTAGTACACGTTAGAAATACAAATCAGTTCATTCTTTTAATTATATGAACCTCGTTTTAATGTTTTTTACTTAAGTAACAGTATTTTTCTCGGTCTAATGAATAATTTCAATAAAAAAGGTAGATTTATCAGCAAAAAAAGTTCGTAGGCTAACATAGTTAAACACATTTTTTAATATAATTCGATTTTATTGTTCAATCTAATTGCCATTGTGGGCGTTACATCGATTATAGCGGCCATACCATTTTATAGTACGATTTCTCTTTAGCCTCAAAATATGACTCAGTTTCGGCGATTATATCTTCATGAGTGCTGAATTTCGTACCAACAATCATTTCTTTGAGGTCTGCAAACAGACACAGATCAGGACGCCCAATTTCACGTCTCCAGTCAATGCTGTTAGTTTACTGTTACAGACGTACTATTCATTGTAGTTTACGTAACAAGTCCCGAAAGTTGTCTTTTACTGGACGAGTGGGCAAATTGCAGGGCGAGCCATAGGCTGACTCTATATTGCTTTATTTTGGTTACAATATCTTCTTTCAGTTCTTTCTTAATCTCGGCGTTTGTTCTGCTTCTATATTCACCTTGGTCTGTTTTAATTGGTCCTAGTATAGTTCTCATAATCTTTCTCTCAGCTATTCGTAGGTCTTCCTCATCTTTTTTAACCATTGTCATTGTCTCAGCTGCATGCAAAAATATTGGCCTGATTATTGTTTTATATATATTCATCTTCGTTTTTTTGGTTAGTATTTTGCTTTTAAGCAATCTTTTATTTGCGAAATAGGCTTTATTAACAGCTAGTATTTTTTCTTTTATTTCTGGCAGCCTCCGGTTTTGTTTATTGTCACTCCCAGGTATTTGAAATGTTCTACTTCTTTAAACTCTGTATTTCCCATTTTAATTTTATTTTTTATTGGTTTTTCCCCTAATCTTAAAATTTTTGTCTTTTCTTGATTTATTTTTAGCCCCATTGTATCTCCTTTTTCTAATAATTCTTCTAGCATTTCCTTCATTAATTTTCTGTTCTTTGTGATTAAAACAATATCATCTGCATAGGCAATTATTTGTCCACCCTTTGTTGTCAACTTTCCTTTGTTTATGTTTCTTAGAAAATATTCTAAGGCTAGATTAAATAGCGTAGTTGATAAAGCATCTCCCTGTTTTACTCCTTTATTTATATCGAATTCATCCGTCTCTTCTCTTTGCGTCTTTATGCTAATTTTGGTCTTACTCATTGTCATTTTTATTAATTTTCTCAGTTTTTGAGAGATTTTTAGTTTTTTCAGTGCTACCATTAACTGTTTTCTTTTGATAGAGTCTAATGCCTGTTTGAAATCAATAAAAAGCATTTCCAATTCTAATTTATTCTCGTTTGCTTTTTCCATTATTTGCTTTATCGTGTGTATAGCGTCTATAGTAGATTCCAAATTGGTGTTGTCCCTACTTTCTTCTTAGTGATCTTCGATAATCTTCTCCTTATTATTGATGTCAATATTTTATACATTGTGCTAAGTAGCGTTATTTCTCTATAATTTTAACAGATTTGTTGTTCTCCCTTTTATATATAGTTATTATCTGCCCTATCTCCCATTCCTCTGGCATTTTCTCTTTTTTCCATATCTTTTTCAGTAGCGTGAGTATTTTTTCTCTCAGCTCGTCCCCTCCGTATTTTATTAGTTCCATATTAATATCATCTTTACCAGACGCTTTTCCATTCTTGCTCCCCTGTATTACTACCTCTAATTCCTCTCTTGTTGGCTCTTTTGAGATATCAATATTTTCTTCGTCTGTTCTTTCTTCCATTTCCGCTTCCTCATTCATTCCTTCCTCTGGATACTCCTCTGTCAAGAGTTTCCTATAGTGTTCTACCCATACTTGTTAGTATTCTTTATTCTCTATTATTACTGTTCCTTCTTCATTTTTTGATTTACCTTTGTATGTTTTATTCTGTTCTTTAATGTTTTTATAGAAGTTTTTCGTATTCCTTTTTGTTCTTTCCTGCTCTGTTTCTTTCATTTGGTCATCTACCCATCTTCTTTTAGTTTGTCTTATAATTTTCTTAGCGTCCCATCTTAATTATTCATAGTTTTGTTAGTAAAGACATAAAGCTTTATAATTATGCTATATGGTGTGTTACATCATATATTACAGATTTTGGAATAAATTTGGATAGAATTGTTCGTCTTATTTTTTATAGATTTGTTATAAATAAGTTCGTCACCGTATTTACATAAAAAAACTACTCCGATATTTCTAAAAACAGTTGTTTTAATAAATTCTTGTGAAAAAAATAAATATAGATGTAAATTACGTCAATAAAATCAATGCTTTGATTTATTAAACTAAACTCTAATAAAAATGAATTTAGGTGATATACTTGAGATTTATTACATGTTTTTGTTATTATTAATTTTGTAATATTAATTATAAAGAGCCGACACTTGTTTGTTACGCGAAAAATGATTTAATATGAGAATTGTTTTTATTAAACTAATTACCAAATAAAAATAGCGGAATATATAATCAATAAAATACACATATAATAATCATTTTTTGCAATATCAGTTGTTAGTTTAAATAACTATGATTACTTTCCGCTTAGTATAAAATAGTTTTTTTGCTGGTTTGCATTTGTTTATTCCCACAGAATGCAAATGGTATCAATTGAAATAAGGAGTATTGTTGCTAATTCAATTTTCATGGCCGCATTCTTTTTACATTTTAATTAAAATAGCTTTTAACTTTGTTGCACATTTTGCTTTTAATGTGAATATTTCTATGAAATATTGATTTCTAAAAAATGCGTCATAAATTTAAAAAATTTGTAATATAATTTCATGTAGGTCACGTTCGTTATATGTATTTATCAACTTTGTCAATTATTTATAGCAATTATCAAATACATACGTAAATACGGTGAAAGCAATTTGTATAATTTAAGAGCGTAATATAGGTAATGATATGCATTATTTCTTGTTAGCTGTTGAATGGTTTTATATTTACTTTATCAATTAAAATAATTATTAACAAATTATAAAATGGCTAAAGTAATCACAAAGGTTGCGTCGATTTGCGATGAAGGCAATGCGAACAGTGAAACGTCTTTGATGTGTGATCTAATCTGGTCCACCTTTTGTAGAGTTCGTTGGCTTTAATGATATCAGAAGTCTTCGTAAGATATCTAATGTTAGTGAAACGAACACTTAATAGGCTTTCTAAGTATTTGTGGAAGTGTAGTAACAGGTCTCGCTGGAAAAGTCCCTCTGAAGGATTGCTTTTTGACGTTCGTGTCATGGGAGTTTCTGATTCGAGACTGTCTTGTGATACCATGGATGTATAAGCGCCGTAGACGGATCGTTCAATATCTCCCAAAGATGAGAAGACTTCTTTTTAACTGTCAGTAGACAGTGAGAACGTTCATACCTGGTGTGTGTTAACCACCGGTTACTTGATCTTAGTGTGGTACGCAGTCAGTCAAGGCGATTAAACGATGCCTTTTCGTGCGTTAATTTAAAATCGCGCTAGCAATGGCTTTTTCGTGTGTAGATTTGATACCGTGTTGCCATACTTTTCTTTTGGGTCTGTCCATACCATAGGATGTAACTCTAATAATCGATTAAAAATTAAATTGGCAGGTTGGGCGCCAATTTGTAACTTAATAAATTCCCACTAAAGGGATTATATCCCTTAGCTAGCTCAATTGAGTCGTGGCTTCTTTTCTGAGTTCTACCAGTCCTTTCCAAACATAAAATATAAGGGCGCCAAAGTACAAACAATCAAATAACACTCAAACACCAGTTTAAATGATTTATTAAAAATAATATCAGTAATAATGAAAAATTAAATTTTAGTTAGTTCGTAAATTAATTTAAACTCTTGTCTTTGTTGTTGATTCTTCGGAAAGGATTCCCTTTGACAAATTTTTTCCTGGGATGAACTGTTGCCTTTTTTGAACGGAAATTGACTAATCTTCGGTTAATTCAAATGGGATGTACACTGGGATCTAAATCGAAATTCGGCTTTCTTTTCTCAAAATGGCGGACGGCTCGAACTCGCCTCCAAATAAAATTATTAGCTCCTACGTAGGTCTCCTCACAAATGTGGCAATAACCCTAATAATGAAATTAATAATCAGAATTCCATCCCTTAATGAATTACAATCAAGTAGAATCACTTTCTGTTTTTTTTTTCATAATATTGAGAATAAATTAATTTTAAATACACGTGTAAACAGAACTACAATTCAATCAAGATCACAAAAACTGATGTTTGGCGAAAGTGAAACTACTTGAAATTAGATGTTAGTTATAGTTAAAAAAAATCACTTCAATTTGAGAAATTTATACAAATAAAATAATTAAATGAAACAATAAAATTAACTTACTTGTATTGTTGAGGAGAAGTTACCATGAGGAAAACAGATATGAAAACGAATGTAAAAATCTATCCTAGCGAAAAAGAAGACTTCGATATCAGTCGAAACCTGTCTCAAACAAGTTATAATCACGGCGATAATATTAAAATAAATCTCACTGAATATAGTCTGGTGGATTCCAATACTAAACGATCCAATAGATCGTTACAAGGAACAAACATTATTTTTTTCATTTACATACATTTATTTGTTACATAGATAGGTAGATAGATATTCATTGGATTGGCTGTTTACCTGTATCACTGCTACCTCTACAGATCTATTCTGAACACCCATCATCTCTGGAATAGGATTAGAGCACGTTGTCTAGCCCTGTCCTCTTAATGAGCCTTGACAGTGGTTTCTCCTCTACCAGTACTAGATACCGCGTCCTTGCAAGGCTTTCACTTTCGCAGTATCGACAGATGTCTTCATCTGCTAAGTTCAGATGACTCAGGTGTTTACTGAACCGACAATGTCCTGTTAAGAGACTTACAATCATTCTGACATCGTTTTACCTTTGTGATAACAGCTTTTCAGTAAATTTCGCCGAGTGTTCTTTTATGAAGACTTTGGCTTGTCGCTTGCCCGGTGATTTTTCCCACCACTCATGTGATTTTTCTAGCGTCCATTTCTCAATGGCTACCTTTTTGAAGGTGTCAGCACTTATTTGTTAAAAGTTGCTCTGTATTTACTTAATTTTTAAGCGTCCTTAATTAGTAGAAAATAATATTGTAATCAATGTTAAAAAATTGTTACAATGTTGAATAAATCTATTGTAACTATATTTAACGTTTTTTAGACTAATCCAAAGATCAACAAGACCTGAACCAAACATACGATGTGGAGTGATGAATGGTCCGAGGATTTTACAGAACCACGATCACAAAACTGATGCAAGACTGCGTAGTTACCCTAAAGTTCTAGTTTTCGTAGAAACTATGTATTCACAGTTAGGAAAAAGTATCGCTGAGCTTCTTGTCCACACTAGATTAAAGTATGTTTGAATATACTGCCCTTCTAAATTATTTAAAGTATAAAAAAATGTTTTTGTTCAGGTACAAAATAGAAGTCAGTGGTAAAAGCGTCCCAGTGCTCACAAATCTAGACAAAGGTCGGTATGGCGTTATAGTATTTGAAAATTTTAATAAATACCTACAAATGGATAACTGGAATCGGGAATTACTAGACAAATATTGCCGAGAATATTCAGTTGGAATTATTGGTTTTATAACACCAGAAGAAGAAACCTATGTTGGTACACAACTCAACGGATTTCCTTTATTTATACATACCAATCTTAAACTTAAAGTAAGTAGTAAAATATTTATAATTTTATTCAATTTTTAATTTTTCCGTATTGATATTTAGGTTTCCTTTAAAAATACGCAAAAGTATACACGAAAAAAACTTAATTTTCAACTTTATTGTCACTTCGGTTACTTTTGACCGCTACTTGTTAATGTCAAAGAATACCAGAAGAGTTGAAATCATTCGGAAATGCTAAAACAACGAACTCATTCAATCTCGGAAATCAATCTTTGTATATACTCCCTCCATTATCTTTATTTCAGAATTCCAGCATTACAAAATACCACTACAAAGGTTGTCTTTTTAGTTTTGCATATAGTCATAAAGACAAAAAATATATAGACTTAAAGTACTTTAACGCTTTTCTTCGTTCTTCTTGGTGTTCCTTAATCTGAAATGATTGATTCATATTTATTTGTATTTGTAGGATGCAGCTCTTAACGCAGCTTCACAAATTCTAAGATTAACCCGAGCTGGAGAAACAGTTTGGGGTGAATTACCAGGTAACGACTGGACTGTATTTCAAGCCAATCATTCCACATATGAACCTCTTGAATGGGCAACTAGAAACGATCATTTTCAATTTAATGATAGTAAGTTATTAATAATTTTTTCTTAATACAAGAAACAAGCTTCTACATCTATGATAAATTTCATAGGGCGCTTTAGTAATCACTAGCTGGCCCGGCTTATTTCGTACCGCCTAGGAATACAATGTTTGTTGTTTTTTTTTTCATTTTTGATGTATTAATAGTTATTCTGCTATATGGTACGGAAACGAATCCAGATATCATTAAAATCGGTAGAGTAGTTCTTGAATTATATTAATTTGTTATTTATTTATAAATGAAGAGTCAGGGGGAAAAACGCTTTCAGTCCAAAAATTTGGAAATTCAGGTTTTTACGTAATATTGTAGTTCAATTCCGTCTCTATTGACCTCGCAAAGCAAAAGGGAGAAAAACGCTACCAGTCCACAGTAATTTAATAAAAACTAATGGCACTAAGGGGAAAAACGCTTTCAGTCACAGCGCGCAGTGGGAAAAACGCTCAGGGTCCAGTTTGTGTAGTAGGGAGGCCACTTAGTCAAGTTGATATGCACCTGTCCCATCGCGCCATGACTCTTTGTCCTATTATTTACCAAAATATTAAGACCTACAATCCTTGACAAAGTTTCTTGTTAATCCAGAAGCCAAAATCTTTTATAATAACTTGCAATGGGATGGACAAGCTGTTAATCAAGATGATGAGTACTTGGATTCAATAACCGACAATGATGACTAAATGTAAAATAACAGCAAATATTTATTAGTTACACAACAATAACTATTATAATTTAATAATTTTTATATTGTTTACTCATTTGATAATGTATCATATTTTCTCTTTTTTATTTGTGGAGGATATAGCCGAAAAGAACATTTTCCTACTGCTAACTGCGAATAAAATTAATCAAATAGGGTTTATTTTTTAAAAATATGTACATTTTTAACCAAACACTATTAAAATTATAACAGATGAATACGACTATTACAATATTACATGGTATATACCATAATTTTTGAATATATAGAGAGAAAAACTTTCTTTTTGCTCTCCTGAAAAATTTATTAAAATGGACTGAAAGCGTTTTTCCCCCTGACTCTTCAAATATATACTCTGACATTTGAATTGTAAGACCTAAAATTGTAAACGTGTGACTAAAGCGTCCTTTAATAGCAATTGTTGTATGAGAACCTTTGTCTCATATAGACCTAATAATCTTTTTGATTTTTAGGTGGTTCACGAATGCCTCTTCCTACTGTCATTCAAGATCACGGTCTTTTTGACAATATTCAACGAGTTATATTTGGTTCTGGTTTAAAGTTTTGGCTGCATCGTCTTTTGTTTTTAGACAGTTTAAGTTATCTCAGCCACGGTCAACTAAGTTTATCTTTAGATAGAAAATTCTTAGTAGATATTGATGATATATTTGTGGGAGAAGTAGGAACGCGAATACGACCAGATGATGTTAGTGCTCTTATTGATACCCAAGAAAGATTAGCTAATATGGTGCAAGGATTTAAATTCAATCTAGGTTTCTCTGGGAAATATTATCATCATGGCAACAGCGAAGAAGATAAAGGAGATGATATAATTCTTGAAAACGTAGATAAATTCATGTGGTTTTCACATATGTGGAACCACCAACAACCACATCTCTATGACAATCTAACACTACTAATGGAGGATATGATGTTAAATAAAAATTTTGCAAAAGACAAAGGTATACCGATTGATTCAGGTTATTCGGTATCTCCGCATCATTCGGGGGTGTACCCAGTGCACGAAATTCTTTTTACTGCTTGGAAGAAAGTGTGGAATATTCGAGTCACTTCAACTGAAGAATATCCACACTTAAGGCCAGCTAGACTACGGAGAGGGTTTATTCATAGGAATATAATGGTGCTTCCTAGACAAACATGTGGTTTATTTACTCATACCATGTTTATTGATCGATATCCAGGAGGGAGAGAGAAACTGGATGAAAGTATACAAGGTGGAGAGTTGTTTCAAACTATTGTTTATAATCCAGTAAGTATTGTCTTCGTTTCTTACATATACTAATAAAAATCGTATCTATCTAAATATAATAATTTGATGGAATCTCTAAAAATAATTACACAATTCTGTCATATGTATATACTTTTAGATTAATATCTTTATGACACACATGTCTAATTATGGAAACGATAGATTGGGTCTCTACACGTTTGAATCTGTGATTAAATTTATACAGTGTTGGACAAATATTAGACTATCATCTGCACCTCCACTTCAGTTAGCTGAGAATTATTTTAAACTTTATCCGGGAGAAGCTGATCCAGTGTGGGGGGTAAGTTTACATAAATAAATATCTTAAAGTATGCTAACAAATAGGTAATTGTTTTAGAACCCTTGTGATGATCCAAGACATCAAAGAATATGGTCAAGAACTAAATCTTGTAATTCTCTTCCAAAATTTTTGGTAATTGGACCACAGAAAACTGGAACGACAGCACTTTATACATTTTTATCTTTACATCCAGCTATAGCTAGTAATCTTCCTAGTCCAACAACATTTGAAGAAATCCAATTTTTTAATGCTCATAATTATTTAAGAGGCTTAGATTGGTAAGTAATTCTTATTTCTAGAATTTTGATTTATATTTGATACAAATGATTTTCTAGGTATATGGATTTTTTTCCTACAGATACCAATTCTTCAGCTCGATACTATTTTGAAAAAAGTGCTACTTACTTCGATGGTGAACTGGTGCCAAGAAGAGTTCATGCTTTATTACCTCAAGCTAAACTAATAACCATTTTAATTTCACCTGCAAAAAGAGCTTATTCATGGTATCAACATACAAAAGCTCATGGTGATATTATTGCTAATAATTATAGCTTTCATCAAGTGATAACTGCTAGTGATACTGCCCCAAAACCACTTAGAGATTTGAGGAATAGGTAAAAATTCTGTTGAGTTGTGAGAAATAAGCATTTGTTAACGATTAAAATCACACGAGTACTTTTCACTTCATTTCATTTCACGATTCTTTTTACAAACTTAAATAACAATATGTGTCAATATACAATATTCATCAGATGTAAAATCAGTAAAGTTTCCTAGAGATTTTAATTATATGAGCTGTGACAAACGACACAACCGGATCACATATGTTATGTAAGTTTGTAAAATATAGTAAATATCGAAAAGTACTCGTGTAATTTAATCGTTAACATGGATATTCATCAAGGAAAAGCCATTTCCATTTAATAATCTTTGTTATTTATTTATTTATTTATTTATTGTATACTTTACAGATGTTTAAACCCAGGAAAGTATGCTCAGCATCTTGAAAGATGGTTGACATATTTCCCTTCACAATCTATGCACATTATCGATGGAGAAGAGTTAAAGAGTAATCCAGTCGAAGTTATGAGTGAACTTCAAAAATTTCTTAAAATTATGCCATTTTTCAACTACACTGAACATTTAAGGTGAGTTATTAAACTTTGTATACAATAATTTTTGACGTGACAGCGTCTTATAATTTGATGGAGTCGGCTGCACGCACCAAAAAACATGACTCATGCGGCGTTACCTCGCTCTGAGACGTTCCATTTAAGGCTTGAAATGCAAGCGAGAGCTCTCTCTCTCTCTCCTACTTGAGTGAGCGATGCGTCCGCGTGGACAGCTGCTATACAATAATACATTTACATGTTTTCGTCAAGTATGAAGTGCAGTGAAAAGTGAATGTGCTGTCAATTGTTTATAGCAACGATAATTGCGGCGATAAAGGTAATGATTCTTTCGATATTAAATATATATTCAGTGATATATTGTCGAATAATCGTGCTTTCATCATTATAATAAATAGCATCGGTCCGCTAGTGCAGCGATTGTAGGTTATGCTATAATTGACAAAACTATAACAATACGTTAACAGAACTAATTCACGATGAGTAAAAAATCAATGGCTCTCTATATCCATACAAAATATCTATCAAACAAATAAAATTAAAATTTTTCTTTACAAAATGCAACCATTCCATCAGTATTTTCTTATGACGTTGTCACGTTCAACTATCGTCAGTAAACCGACTTTACAGACAACCGATTTTTTATTTAATATTTCTGTTTAGGTTTGATCCTAAGAAGGGTTTTTATTGTCAAGTGATAACTGGAGACCATACTAAGTGTTTGGGTCGTAGTAAAGGTCGACAATATCCTCCTATGGAGGAAAAATCCTTAAAATACCTTCAGAGGTACTATTTAAGTCACAATACAGCCCTAGTGAAATTATTTAAGAAAAATGGAAGTCGGAATGTTCCTAATTGGCTTAGAGAAGATTTATCTGATAAACCTGAAAAGGATAATTAAATATAAAATTTTAGTTCATTATTTTCTCATTGATAGTGATTAGTAAATTTTGAAATTAAGCAGTATTTTATTTATAATATTTTAGTATAGTTGTAGAATTGTACAGTCTTTATTATTTATTTATTTTTTTAATATTTTTACTAATCACTATTGACAAATACTTTTTAAACAGTGGTATAAATCCTTGCCTACTAGTACAAAATATGCTCATGTTTAATTTATACAAACAAAAATAAAACCAGTTCTAATTACTCTCAGCTCTCGAATTTTTACAAACTAATTATTTTGTGCATATTTTATGTATATTTTAGTATTTAGTACATATAAATTCTGTATATGACATGTAAAGTTAGTATATTTTATTTTTGTACTTAAATAGTTTAATTAAGAACAAGTTTCACTAGGTTTATTTAAAAAATATTGTTTAGTGAGATTGAATATATTTCTCGTGTTTATTCCGATAACTTTCTTAATTATTGGAGTCTACTCCTTAAGAAACAATATATAAGGCGCCTGGTATGAAAAAAAATATGGGTAGTAAAATCGTGTGAAAGCGTTACGCGTTACGTTGAGAAAAGTGTTACAGTCACGTTAAAAAAAGTGTTACAGTAACGTTGAGAAAAGTGTTACACGCAGGCGCAGTGAAACAGAATAATATCAGTTCTCTCTCTCTATGCTTTCCCCGAACATCTTCTACTGAACGGATAGAGACAGCACTTCTTGAATTTTTCAAAATGATTGATTTTTTTTAAATTTTCAGAATTTTTAAAATTATCAAAATTTTTAATTTTTTTAAAATTTTCAAAACTTAAATTTTTCAAAAATTTTGAAAATTATGAAAATTTTAAAAAATTCAATCATTTTGAAAATTTTTATTACATTCTGTATTAATTTTAAACGGAATACGGATTATAAGCATATCAATATATTCTGACTGTTTTTAAGAGCTTATATCTTCGTAACGGTTCTAGATAATACGATGCGGTTTTTACAGTTAGGTTTAAAATTACCGTAAGTTTTGTTGTGACACATTTATATAAATGGCCTACTTCCGGTTTACCCGCTAGAAAAGTGGCGTATTTTCAGAAAACAGAAGATGTAGTTTTTTAAATGGGAGACCCTGTATATTTAGCAATTTCCTAAAAGACGCATATTTTTACTTTATAACAATACCTTAAAGTTTAAAATCGGTGCACAGAAAGGGAAGTTAAAATTAAAAAATTACATCTACTATATTCTGAAAATACGCCATTTTTCTATCAGGTAAACCGGAATTAGGCCATTTTATATAAACGTGTTACAACAAAACTTAAGATAATTATAAACCTAACTGTGAAAACCGCATCTTATTATCTACAACAGTTTCGAAGATATTTGCTTTTAAAAACAGTCAGAATATAATGAGACACCCTGTATTTTAATAAATATTTTTTGAAAATAAGGCAATTTTTCGATTTTATGTTAAAATTCAAAAATTTTCTAGAAAATTTAAAAAAATATATACAATTAAATTTTCAACATCCCGTGATATTTATAATAAAAATACAATACGAATAAACTGGATTAGTCAATTATCAACGTAATTGTTGCACTTCACGACTATTAAATTTTCAAAAATACACCTAATAAATATTTAATAAATTTATAGCGCCATCTCTTGGTTTTACTATTAAGGTGGTTAAATTAGTGTAAATAGTGTTGCATATTTTTCAGGCACTATTATTTACATAATAGTTATAAAAACACAAAAAATACCATGGTGATCGTTCTTAAGGAGTAAACTCCAATCGCGTGTCGGAGCTGACACACATACACTTTTTTTACAATTAATTTAAATATGAAAGATAAAAAATTTTAGATTAAAATGATTCTTTTATGTAAACATTTGACCAATATAACTAACTTACTTTTTAGCTGAATAAAGCAGGATATGAATCACTGAAATATAGAAATATATTATTATTAAATCGAATGTATGGCAAATAAATCGTAATGGTGACATATCAATGTGTAGTGGCAATATTATACATTTTGAAAATGAACTTAACTAAAAAAAAACTATTTTGCATAAATTTATTTTGAATACCTATTCGAAAAAATTAGTTAGATAAATAAATTAATTAATTTAATAACGGCTAACGTTAATTAAAACAAAAAGTTACTAAATTGTTAATTAAAAGTAATTTAGTTCAGTTAATAAATCATTTTGCTAATTCTAATAAACTCAAATATATTTGTGATTACTTTACTATCATAAACATATTTAACGACTTAGGATTTAACGTTGTAATCAAACTTGATGTGCAATAATAATTTTATTACGTCCAGTGATAGAGCTTGAACTGAATAGTTTCCTGAAAATCTCAGTGTGATTTTTTTATATTGTAGAATAGTTCGCTGTATCATCGATAAAATCTCTGTGTTGAAATTTTCCACCATTGTTGAGAAATTTTTAAACAAATCTTCAGTAATAAACAGATAAAAATAAGATATAAAAACATATCAGTGGAAACAAAATTAAATACCTACTTTAAACAAAAATTTCTAAGCAATATTGGAAAAAAGTGTTAAATGTTCTTACACATATTAGAACTGTGAAGTAAATGTATGTTAAAACGATCAGTGGATTTCTCTAAACGTCTCAGTAGACAAAACTAATAGTAAATGTTATAAAACATATCTTTATGACTGAATGTTGCAATTTTTCCATCTGAATCATTTAAACAGTAATTTTTCACACACTTCTGTTAAAATGAATATTTATGAAAAATACCATAAGTATATGGTGTGTCATTTTTGTAAATACTATCTGTTACATACTTACAAAGCAATCTACTTACTTACTTACTTACATTGTTACAAAACTTTCCTTGGTATTACTCCTAAAGTATTCCCTTGGCTAAAACACCTATCTTTTTTGAAATTAGGAATGTTGGTTTATCGTTTTAAGTACATAGTAATGGTGTGTACAAGGGTATATATGTATTTTATATCAGATTGGTTAAGGATATCTTACAGAATTAATTATTAATGAAATGCATTTTAATAATACAAAAAAAGTATACAATTCTGTATGATATTCTTAACGTTTTTATAACGTACCCAAAGCTATATACTATTTCTTTGGGTGATGTTAAAACTCAGACTTATGGAAAGTTATTTTTTTTAAACTACAATCAAAATTAAAATTCCTGAACTTCGACGGTTTTCTTTCTGTAAATATATGTGTCAATATAGATAACTGTTAATTAAAACGTAAAATCTGACAATAAAATAAAATATATAAAAATATTGGTTGCTTTTAATTTCGAATGCTCTCGTAGAATAGAAACCATAATATTTATACTATATTAATTGGGAAATATATTTCAAAGAGTGTGATGGTATGACTAAAATGTTAATATTAGATAAAAAGTATACCTTCTTCTTTTTGAAAAGTCCCATTTACAGGACAAAATTATTGGAAATAAAAAAATGATTATAAGTTTTATATTGCATATTATATATTTAAGTAAAACGGTTTATATGTGTTTATAATACTTGATAGTGAATCAAAATAGATACCGCAGTCATTTGAAGTACTGTTAAAATTCGAACACACAAAATTTAAAGGTGATACAGTAAGGATATTGTTAAGATTAAAGAAAGGGTTTAATCGTGAGTGAATTTTGACTATATAAATCCTAAGTTGTGTTAAATTTGGGGCATCACAAGTATATGTAGCAGTTAAAAACGAAAGCTAAACTATTAATGACATTTCTGTTTGGTGATTCTGTCGAGATAATTTCTAAAGTTGTTTGATGTGATTTACAAAAAGGTTTCCACACTAAAGAAGCATATTCTGATGCAAACTAAAGAGCTTTCAGTAGAAGTTTATAAGTTAATAACCTACAATTTGTAATCTAAAGCGAAGTTCCAACTGACTGAGGTATAAACGCACTCACAGCCGTAACCGTCTATGGCAGAAACGTGAAATTTGAACAGATGTTTATTTTTTTAATGAGAACACCACCGAGAAGGATATTGAAAAATTTTAACCCTAAAAGAGTGGTAAATAGGGGTTGAAAATTTATATGGAAAAATTTATAAATAAGCACCGATATTGGTAAAAATTGAAATTCAGACTCCTAAAAATATTTCATTGAACACCTGTTTCATGGTTTATTAGAATTCACCCCCTAAGGGTGCAAATAGAAGGTTGAAACTTTATATGGATGATATTTAAAAATTACTCCGTTTTCTATGAAAACTATTATACAGATTCCAGAAAACAATAAAAACACTAATTACCTACTATTAAAATACTTTGGTAGGTACTAGCAAAGAATACAGGTATTCTTTGGTACTAGCTGCCTACTATTATTATTATTAAAGCGGTGCGTGCGCTACACGCATCCGTCTACATTAAGCTGTAAAACGAAAAAACCTGAACCTCTGGCTTTGTCTATAAATTACAAAATACAACAACAAAAATAGTCAAAACTTGGAAACTAATGAGAAAATATCATGAAAACGACAAAACAAAAAAAGAATAAAAACGATAAAAAAAGAGGCGTAATCGTAAAAATTGGAAAAACTGAAAATGAGAAAAAAATTATTAATTGTTAGGCGGTAGGAAGTTCGCCGGGTCAGCTAGTAATATATATACTTAGGGTGATATTTTGGGTTTTTTAAATAAACTATCTCTGGAAGATCAGAGTCATCACAGGTACGTACTTTTTTTAAATTAATTACTTGAGATATATCATGTCCTGAACTAATTGGACTAATAGATATGAAAATTCTTACACGACTAACCTGGAATAAAGACCACTTTCTAGTCCCTTATCATGCCACAAACTATGTATTCTTTAGTACCATTTTAACCCTGATTGTATAAATCTAAAAATTCACTACCATTATTGATTGTTTTGACAAAGTAATTTTATTTAAAAACTTTTTAGTATACATTCATATATTTATTCTTAAATGAAAAACGGTTTTTTTTTGTGGCCTGAGAGGTTGTAATTTACATGCAAAATAGAGGCTTACTTGTTATCAAATGTTACTCCTAAATGCTTAACTACAGTGCATATACTTAAAGACTTGTCGTCCAAATGATCCTGAAATAAATAATAATAATAATAATAAGAATCTTTATTATTTCCAAATTAAATATAGTACATTAAACTACATAACTTACATTTTAATCTAATTTTAAACGTTGGAAATAAAGGGCGAAGTTCATCTCCTCAAATGAATCGAAAGACTCATTATGGAAATGCTCTTCCACTTAACCCAAATTTAGATACAGTTTAAGAATGTATAAACTTTGGATCGGAGATTAATGTTTAGAAAGGCTAAATTTGGGACCAATCATTAATCATTTTGAAGTAATTGAGAATCAGTTAGAGAGTTAATAATAGAAAATATTTCTAAAATTATCAGCAAAAAATATGCTCATACAATGTAAATATTGTAAAAACCTTCACAAAAATATTATTTCTTTTTATCAACAATGTCTCACAGTTTTAGCTTCAATAGAATTACTAGTTTTGGAAATTCCCAGCACTAGCAATTAAGCACGTATTGTACTAATCTTTGAAATATAACAAAAAAACCGACTTTTACTTTCCCATAAAAGGTGACAGTAAAATTCTCGGTAAACTTCCATTCTGAAGTAAAGCAGCCTCCTTTTATGATTACAAGTTTTAATTTTGTCATCCCCTATATCTGAAGGGTGGTATTCACAGAGCTCTCTCTCACTGCTCGAAACGTATTATCTTAGCTCTCTCGCCGCTCAATTGGATTGTTTCCCAGAGACCTGTATCCAATCATTATACGGTCACTCTTGTAGCGCTTAGTCGTGGTTTTTCTTCGCCCTAGTCGTCTCCTCTCGTTTCCTGCTTCCACTCTCTGCGAGTACGTGTTTGAAGGAACAAATTCCGTCTCACAGACTCTCATAAAACTAATAGTCCTAAAATTTAAAGTGTAGAGACAGTGACTTATGTGGTTAACTCCTGGTAGGTTCTTGTGATAGTAATAGTAGTAAAAGATTGTATATATTTTAATAAAGCATAGTGAAATAATATCAACTTGATTATTCCACCATAAACCAGCAGATTGTGAACTACAGCAAACCACCGTGTGAGTTGGTACCTTGTAAAGTTATCCTAAAATGGTTTTAAAACTGTGAACTTTTTCTACTCAATATGTTGCAAAATTTTACTAAACTCGAATAACTAGATTTTATAAAGAAAAATGTAAAGTACATACGTACTATTTCGCGAGCTCCGTTATTATAAGATTATTACTTACTTTTACAAAACTGTTTACATCTGGGAAAGTAAGCCATTTATATAACATAAACACAACACAGATTTTATTTTTTGGAAATAATTATTAAAGGTCTATTATCTCTGGGTCTAGATAAAATCGTATTTTTTTTTTAATTTGAACTACTACGCGACACATTGCTAACTTCACTCAAGTAAAAAGTCTTTTACGTTTTAGACATTTAGCAAATGGTTGTTTAAAGTAGAAGTAGAAGAATCACTAATCAGATTTTTAACACGTTGACAACAAAGTACAAGTTAAAAAACAATATAACCTGTTGAATTTTTTTTTCCAAAAAAACGGTAATTCAATAATGTGAATAAAACCACAGACAAGAAACAATTGGGTGTACTAATAATAATGAGTAAACAAAGAAAACTAAAAATCGCCTTTATCCATCCAGATCTGGGTATTGGGGGAGCAGAAAGGCTGGTTTTAGATATTGCAGGAGCCCTATCGAAGTCAGGTCATGAAGTAAGATTTTTAACTAATCATTTTGATCCTACCCATGCTTTTGATGAACTTAAAAATGGTGATTACCCAGTAGAAGTTTATGGTGATTGGCTACCAAGAAGTATATTTGGAAGGTTTCAAGCTCTTTGTGCATATATTCGAATGATATACCTATCTATCATTTATAATTTATTCTTCAAGAAAGGAAATCAACCGGATATATTTTTTACCGATTTGATTCCGGTAGCTAATGTATTTTTAAAGCTGGCAGGAGAAAAGGTAATATACTATTGTCATCACCCAGATTTATTAGCCAGTACTCCTGGAGGTAAATTTAAAAAGCTTTATAGAAAGCCAATTGATTGGCTGGAAATGAAAACTACTGGAAAAGCTGATATAATTTTAGTTAATAGTCAATATACAGCTAGTGTATTTAAAGAAACATTCCCACAAATTAAAAAAGATATTCTAATTTTATACCCTACTATAGCAGATTCATACCAAAAAACTGTAGAAAATTTAACAGAAATTAAACCAATAGAAACACTTGTACCTGAGATTCCGCAACAACAAGAAAAAGTTGTATTTTTATCATTAAATCGTTTCCATCCAGCTAAAAAATTAGAATTTTCGATACTTGCTTTGAATGAATTAAGAAATACTATCTCTCAAGAAGACTGGGATAAAATTTTCCTCATCATAGCTGGTGGATATGATCCACAATCTGCTGTCAACGCTATAACATATATAGACCTCGTAAATTTGGTAAAAGAGAAAAATCTACAGAATAAAGTCATATTTCTTAAATCTCCAAATGATACTCTTAAAGCTGAACTACTCAATTCCTGTACTTGTCTTGTTTACACACCAGTTAAAGAGCATTTTGGTATAGTTCCGTTAGAAGCAATGTTAGTATCGAAGCCTGTTATTGCTGTTAATAGTGGAGGCCCCCGTGAAACAGTAAATCATGGAGTTACAGGATATCTTTGTGAAGCTACAGCTAAGAGTATGGCTGAATTTATGGCTAAAGTTGTTCATGGTAATAATAAAGAAATGGGAAGCAAAGGAAGAGAAAGATTAGATCAGTTGTTTTCATACGAAAGTTTTAAAAAGAGTTTAGAGAATATTGTAAAAACATTAATCGATGAAAAGAGTAGAAAAAGTGATTAATATGTAATATATTTTTGTAAATAATTTATAAAATATTTAAAATTTTATTTAAAATTTAGATTTTTATTACATATTTAAATGAAATCCGTAAGATTAAAAAAAACGATTCATTAATTTTATTATTATCCAAAATTTATGAGTTAAAGATAATACTAGAAATAATTTGAAGAATTTATTTAAAACATAAATATAATAACATAAAGAAACATTTAGACACCTACTCTATCTTAGAAACAAAGAAAAACACCTTATTTTGTCCATGATACCTTTGGAATATCGAAATGTTCTGTAAGTCCATCGAGATGTTGATTAAATTTTTCTACTCTCTCTTTATGTGTCTGAGATGCCTTTTCTAATATCCGTTTAGTTTTCTATAACAAAATAATATTAACCAGTTAAAATCAATGTTAAATTTACCTTACCATCTTTTCTTGCTGTTGTAAGAATGCCAACTCTGCTTTAGTTTTAGTTTGTTGAGCTCTGGGTTCTTCCTTCTTTTCTTGACTTTCTACTACTTTAGCAACTTGTTCTAAAAGCTTTTTATCCTTCTTTTTTTTCTTCTTCTTAATGCTGGAATCTGATTTGAGAGTAAGTTTTCCTTTCACAGGTATTGCGTATGGATCTTCAGTTTCCCCCATCTTTAAGTTGTTTTCTATTACAAATAAACTACACTTATACTATAGTATAAAAGTATTATCTTGAAACTTTAACTAAAGTAGAGTAATTTACAGTAAAATTAAATATTAAAATGAAATTTGAGCACAAATTACAGTATACACGTATTTATCTCTGTATTTACAAACAAAAGTGACACTGACAATGTGAAATGTGACGAATAATACTTTGTCTTCTTTTTTAATACTCTAATATTTGATGTATCTAGTTACACGCAAAAATAGTAGTAAAAAATAAGTAGTTCAAAGGGTTTTGAAAATGTAAATATTATTAAATTTAAATTTAATATGTACATATTTTTAAGATTTAGATCAGTACAACTTTGAGGTAACCAGACAGTGTCCTATAACGTTTTCAAATCATCGTCTAATAAACCGGTGCAAATGGAATTTTGGGTCAAGGATGATCTTAATTGAAATAGGTCTCTGGTAGGTCCTTTTAAAGTCGTATAAAGATTCTTATAGTTGGTTTATAAATAATTTTTAAAATTTTGCAAAATAAATTTGCATTTTAGCACCTCAATTAATAGCAAATTATAAAAAACTTGATCATTTTTGCATTCTGAATCGTTAGGTCAGTATTGGTCTAAACTAAAGGATTTGTTTGAATATTATTAAGTTTATTTGTTTTTATTATAATTATACAATAATTGAGACATGCGCCCAATTATTTGAGCTATTTTTCGAGACAATATTAACCTGTATTCCGTGCTAGCATTTTATTTTCTATATATTTTTTCCAATTTTTTTCCCGAAACCAATAAATGTTGCGAGGTACTGACCAATTAATTTCAGATTGTTTCGAATAAAATATTTTGAATTTCGCGTTCTAAAAGTTTTTGAATTTCCTTGAAAATTAACGTTTTCAGATTCCAAAAAGCGGACCAATTATTATATATAACCACTTGACCATTTATGACCAATTAATGACCAATTATTTAAGTAGTTTTTCGAAGCGATATTAAAATCTTTCCGTGCTATAGCAACATGTAGCTAGAGCAAACCCTGGTTTAAGTTCAACCCCGCGGCCCTGAGCTATAGTCACAATATTTTTAATAAAGTAATTTAATATTTGTATATTTTATAAACATATAAATATAGAATTTGTTGTGAAACAATTAATATTGTAATCACCGTCGATAACAAATTGACCTCTGTGTTTAGACGAAATGTGACTTGTCTAAATGCAAATTAAACAAAGATGACTTTGGTAGCTTTGCGTAAATATATATCCACTCGGATTAGAAATTATTGTTAAAACTAATATAATAAAACAAACTTAATGGTTAATAAAAATATAATAGAGATGCTAACCGTGGTACACAGGTGACAACCCTAAAAACTTGGATTTAAATTTACCCTAATCTCTCTCCACAGCAAATTGTAATAACGTTTAAATGTGGTTATATTCTATGTTTATTTAAAGTTGTGTGGGTATTTACACATAAGTTCAAATGAGGTTTAAATGGAAACAGTACGTTTAGATGCTTGGCAAGTCTCAATAAGCTTCCACCAGCTACAAACAAGCCTTCACAAACTCTTGAATGCCTATGCCATTTACACTCTAGTGTGTTACAGACAGGCAAACATGGCAGACGTAGACCTCGAAATATTCTATGACCTCGAAGTTGTTTACGTTTACGTTTACGGCGCTAACTCGTAACTCGTGAGTGGCACTAAAAATGCGCTAACGTGCTTATGTTTGTGGAAGCTTGCCGAAATTTGCCAAGCATGTAAACATATATACTACAACATTCTTTCCTTTCACAATAAACTTCTCATTACCGTATTTTCTATCTAAATTTCTTATTTAAAAATAAAGTTTTAAAAATCTTTGATGCTATCTGGTATATAAAATATTCAATTTATAATTTAATTATAATTATCTAATCGTGAAAAATTGCGCAAGTGTAATGTGTTGTTAAATGCTCCATTGCTTCTTATTTATTCAGTTTCATAGTGACTATAATTAATATTTTGAGAAGAGTAATGAATAAAAAGGCAGATCCTTTTTATGTAAGTTTACTAAATTTGAAAATACTTACTTATACCGGTGTATTACTACAAAATTTTAATCAAGGGTAATATAAAAAGACCTTGATTATATAGTCGGCTATTTTTGTGGTATCTATATTTTAAGAATATTTAGTATCAATTTGTTGAGACATAATTTGACATTAATAATCTGATTAAAGCCCGAGAGCTTTAGCTCGAAGGCTTTTAATCTTTGATTATTAATGTCAAATTATGTCGAAACAAATTGTAAAATATTCGAGAAATTTAGCAAACAACAAAAATAGCAGACTATTAATCACGGTCGCGTTATATTTAAATAGGAAGATTATTTCCTGAGAAGACAAATTTTTGACATTTATATTTGACGTGACTATTTCTCTAGTGCAATAGTCAAGGGTAATATAACAAGACCTTGATTATAGTCGGCTATTTTTGTGGTATCTAGATTACGAGAATATTTTAGTATCAATTTGTTGAGACATAATTTGACATTAATAATCTGATTAAAGCCCGAGAGCTTTAGCTCGAGGGCTTTTAATCTTTGATTATTAATGTCAAATTATGTCGAAACAAATTGTAAAATATTCGAGAAATTTAGCAACAACAAAAATAGCAGAATATTAATCAAGGTCGTGTTATATTTAGGAAGATTATTTCCTGAGAAGACAAATTTTTGACATTTATATTTGACGTGACTATTTCTCTAGTGCAATAGTCGCTGATATTGTTCTAGTCTTTGAATATAAAACAGGTTTTATATTCAAAGGTTCTAGTGCAATAGTCGCTGATATTTGATTCTGATTGGTCCAAATTCAAAAAATTATGACATTCTATTGGTTAATTTGAATCGAAGGAAATAATCGCTGATATTGTTCTAGTGCAATAGTCGCTGATATTTGATTCTGATTGGTCCGATTTAAACAAATTATGACATTCTATTGGTTAATTTGAATCGAAGGAAATAATCGTGAATAAATTTGACCTACAAATTGATGAATTTATTAAAAGGTTTCTACACGTAAACATTCATATTACAGTTGAATCAAATAGTTTAATGAAAAGAAGTTTTCTCAAACTTTATATATTTTAGAAATTTAATGTAATATGTAATAGCTTTTGTATTTGTCAACTTGTGCGTGCGTAAGTGCATGTGTGCGTGTGTTTGTTTGTTCATATTTTGTAACCTTTTTTATGGATGTATATATTGATCGTTAAAGGTTCACTTAGCGAACTGTTGTTTGGTCAAGAGCAAATCATGGGTTCATTAGACTCATTAGAGCTAAATAAATATTTAATTTTGTGACGATTTTTATATCGCACCTGATTCGAACCTAATATTAAAAGTTTTAAATAAATAATGTTAGAATGTAGAATATTAATTACTCTACATCGCTTTACAAGTTTTTGAAAAATATTTTCAAAGATATTGACCATTTAACTAAGAAGAAACAACTACTTCCTGGTCTATTGGCCCCGACGGGTATTGAATTACACTTCAAAGTCAAACGGGGTTGGTATATCTACAAGATATTTAAACCAACCATTCTAGGTTGCAGTTAGAAAGGACAACATAACTTGTAGACAGGTTTCGGCGTATTTGCGCCTCGTCAGTACAAGGTATATATGTTATCCGTCAGCGAGCTTAAAGCATATAATCGCTGACTGAAGACTACACAAAAATCACAATTAATATATCTTCCAGTAAAGGAAGTGTAAAAGATGTGATAGTAGTGACATATACCTATACAATTGTACTGACGAGGCGCAAATACGCCGAAACTGGTCTACAAGTTATGTTGTCGCTTCTAACTGCAAACTTAGTTTGGTTGGTTTAAATATCTTGTATATACCAACCTCGTTTGACTTTGAAGTGTAATTCAATACTCGTCGGGGCCCATAGCCCGGGAAGTAGTTGTTTCTTCTTAGTTAAATGGTCAATATCTTTGAAAATATTTTTCAAAAACTTGTAAAGCGATATAGAATAATTAATATTCTACATTCTACGATATTTATTGATAACTCGCTTTATTTAATGTGACAATTTTACAGTTATTTGTAATAATACTTTAAAAGTTTTAGTTTAATAAAGAAAATACGACCGTATCGTCTATAAAACCAAAGGATTACAATCGTAAAATGTTTACATGCTAATATTTCGAAAAATAAATATTTTCATTAATATTATACAAAAACTTAATTTTTAAAAGAATTGTATAATATGCTAATTGCCTTGACCGTTATCAGAATCATTTCAAAAACAAGTAAATTAGAAATAAATATTGTGTTTAAGAATTTAGAATAAAATCCGGTTCTTATATATCAGTGTTTCCCAACAGGTTTAAAGGCGAAAACATACTATAACGTGACACGACGCCACGCCACCCGACGCATGTCAGTACTTATCAATTCCATATATTTAATACACAGATATAGACAATATCGGAAATGTCATTTTTATAAAATACGTACAATTGAAAGCGAAAAAGAGAGGTTTATGCGACTGCGCATTGAAACGTACAGAGCAGAATTTGTTCAAAATTTAAATTTTAACTTGAACATATTAAATTTAATGTATAAAGCGTTTTGAGCACAGATTAATAACGCCAAATAACTAATTTACAATAAATAATAAAAATTTCAATTGACACAAATGAAAGATGACACATGTGTCATACGCTTCAAAACAATAAAAGAGCAAATGCGCATGAGCATAAACCTCTTAATTTCAATCGCATGGTGTGTGTATTTTTAGGATTTCGCCAAATGGTTATTTCCGATCTATATTGTCTATATATATCTGATTTAAGGCGGAAACATACTATCAAAACGTGACACGACGCCACGCCACCCGACGCATGTTAGTACCTCTCAATTCCATATATTTAATACAGTTAGAAGCACATAGACAACACGCTATGTGACCACACGCCGCAACATAAATATATGGACTAACATGCGTGGCGTCGTGTCACGTTTTAATAGTATGTTTCCGCCTTTAATATAGTCAGAAGCGGATAGACAACACGCTATGTGACCACACGCCGCGACATAAATATATGGAATTGATAGGTACTGACATGCGTCGGGTGGCGTGGCGTCGTGTCACGTGTTAATAGTATGTTTTCGCCTTAAGAGATATAATAGGTATATAAATATTTACAACTTAGATTACCGTTCTATTCAACACAAAATGTCTTTTTTAACGACCTTTGGTTAATTTGTCGTCTACATACCATATTTATATTTAATTGGTTAACAAATACACTGTGTTTTATTTTTGTATTTCTTATAATAAAAATATGTTTTAGTTACTTGCTATACCAACATGGATAATACAACACATCCTACTTTTAACCGTGTGCTACCTCTGTTACAAATATTTAACAATGAACTTTAATTACTGGGAAAAAAGAGGGATATTTTATTTTAAACCAATCCCATTTTTTGGAAACTTTTACCGAATTATGACTTTCCAAACTACTATCGCAGAAGGGATGAAAGAGTTTTACGATAAAACAGAAGAACCGTACTTCGGAATTTTTAGTATAAACAAACCAGTATTAGTAATAAAATCACCAGAATTAGTCAAGAGAATATTGGTTACTGATTTCTCATATTTTTCAAAAAGAACATGGGCTACTGCTAAACACAACAACGTTATATCCCGATTTATGGTCTTACAAAATTATACAGATTGGAAAATCATACGACCAACGCTTTCATCAGGATTTTCAAACACTAAATTAAAAGTAATGTCGACTAAAATAATCGAAGTAGCAACTTTAGCTAATACCTATATTACTCAACATTTAGGAGTAATAAATTGCAGAAAATTCGGTAAACTTATAAGTACCGAAATAACAACCAGAACATTTTTTGGTATTGATGGTGGCTGTTTCGAAAAAGAAAGTTCTTATTTTAAAAAACTTAGTCAAAGAGTATGTGGGATGTCATTAAGAAACGGTATTTGCCAAGGAACATATATATTTAAACCTGAATTGGCAGATCTGTTTAGATTAAATTTTTTAAAATATTCTGATCAGGAATGTATAATTAACGCAATTAAGTCAAGCTTAGCTCAAAGAGAAAAAGCAACAATTAATGGCAAAAGAACAGTAACGGATTACATTGATATTATGCTACAAATCAAAGAAAATAATGGAGTGAATAGTGCAGGTACCTATAACAAATATTGCAAATACTTTGTATTTATTAACTCTTTTATCACAAGTGCTAAAATTAATACGGCACAACCATCAGAAATAATAGTAAAACAGTGGCCTTCTATGTATTTCATCATTTTTGACGAACGATAAAAAAAATCATTTTCTTCATACACCTCGGTCGAAAGTACGTACTTTCGTCCCTAATTGCAGGGAAGAAAGTGTAACATTTACTCCCTGTTTACGGCGGGAGGAAAAAATTTCCCATGCGTAGTTACACTTGTAACTAGCGACTATTTATTCTGTCACTATAGCAAATTGTTTACCGCACGACCAGCAGCACTCGCTTCGCTCGTGCTGCAAATGTCGGGGCAGGCACCAAAAACATACTTATCAACATTTAAAGTTAAAAAAAAGTATAATTAATAACGTACTTTCGACCGGCTATGAAGAAAAATCGTAGTGTAATTGTAGTGTAGTGGTTCATAATAGTATAAGGTTTGTCTTTTTAGTTTTGCATATAGACATTAAGACAAATAATCATAATTTATAAAAGAACTTTTTATAGTAGAAAGTTTTTTTTGGTGATTTATAAGTCATATTACTATTATTAAATTATTACTCCCTCGGCAAATAGCGCTTTACAAGATAGATTACGGCATAGTCCACAGTATAGTCTAAAATTTTTAAAAATTTTCTAAATTAGTTATTTTATTAACAGTTAAAATAATAATTACTGTTGTCACATGTAAAACAAAAAAAAAAAAAAACTCTCTCGCGTAGTCGATCCCATTATGATAACATAATAGAACTGTCACCTTGATTCATATCCGACACTTAATCAACTAGGCTACGAACGACATATTTAAAAATTTTCAAAATGATAACATGTATACACAATTTATATCATATTTCATATCAATTCAGTATAAATTTCGAAATTAATGTATATGCCTAAACACACCTGAAACATGCATTGTCATCCAGATCAAAGCTATCCTGAAAATTTCAGAGCTCTAGGTAGTCGGGAAATAGGTTTAAATTCGATTACAAAATTGCGCGGAATGACAGAGAGACAAAGAACACGGTGAAAATATAAAAAACTTTCTAAAAAATATATAGATTTTAAGTACTTTATTCCTTCTCAAAATATGTCCTATTAAGTTCGATACACGACTTTTACATACGTTCAAACCAATTGTTAAAACAGTAATTCCAGTCTTCAGTTGATACCTGCTAAATCGCTGTTTTAAAGGCATCGATGGATTCTCCTGGCGTATGGAATCGCTGCCCACGCATTGAATACTTGATCTTTGGGAACGTGAAGAAGTCGTTGGGACCTAGGTCGAGACTATACACTGGATGGTTTAACAATTCGATGTTTTGAAGCTCGAAAAACTCGATTGTCTTTTAGGCAGTGTGAGCACTTGCATATTGTCCTTATGTAGACTGATTGACCGTTGTGTGTTGCTTTGTCGAAGTTTCGCGATAACTTCTGGTAAACAAACGTTTATATACCTACCAATCGAAAGTAACCGCTCCTCGAGGTTCTTAAACAATTATTGCCATATGACCAGATTTTGACACAAAAGTTGCGACCATTTTCTTTGACACTCTTCGAGAACGGATCACTTTTGTTGGTTTTTCCTAATCGTGAAACATCCACACAGCGGATTAGCGTTTATTTTTCGGTTCGTAGGAGTAAATACAATATTCATCGCCACTAATAATACTATAAACGTTTTTTGAGCTTCCTTTGTTAAACCGATCCAATTGACGCGAACCGCCTTTTGTTCTTCTGTGAGGAAATGAGGGATTCAACGGGAAACCAACTTCTTTTGAATCGAAGTCTTTGAAATGCTCAAAAACGCCTCTATCTCCGGTATGTTAAACGGCGGTCATCCTTAATTAGCTGCCAAACCGCATCAACGTTTTGCTCTGTGTGACTTCTGTTTTGGGTGGACCTAGCCTGGATTCGTCGCTGAGACTGGAGCGGCGACGTTGAAATTCGTAATACCAGCGGGAAATACTTGACTGATGTGGTGCTTCATTCCCAAATACAGAAACCATTTCAGCAAGACATTGCTGTTGGGATAATCCTCTCCGAAAATTGTAAAAAAAATGTTTGAAATTGTTCTCGGCTAAGATCCATTTTTCGATCGACTTGCTAATTTCAAAAATTCAGGGTAAAAACATATTTTTCTTAAAAAAAATTAAGAAAGTAACTATTTTTTATAAACAAAATTTTGGACAAATTGAGCATGTTTATGTTTATTTACAAACGCTCAAGCATGTTTTATTTCGATTGTTGTAATTTTTCCTTCTTGGATTCGGGATAAGTGATAAACGCAGACAAACTTAACAATTTATTGGTAAACACAACTAAATAACAATTTTCTTAAACTAATTTACACAACTTTAATACAGTCACAATTTATAAATAACGGCTTTTAAAATATCTCGTACAACAATCGCACTTTATCGCCAGCTATAACAGTTACAATTCCCCTTTCTCCGTCGAGAGCGGTCCTTATATAGGTACCAGATTAATTCTTCTAGAATGTCGCTAACGTTACATTTCTAGAACGTAGCTAAAGTTACATTTCTAGAACGTCGCTAACGTTACATTTCTAGAACGTCAAAATTTCTAGCAGCCAATCGAACATTCTCAGGTTCTAAGAACTGCCCGTCTGTCTCGATTACTTCCTAGGCGACAGGCCCGGACTGGTTCGTAACACTACCCCCTTCTTAAAGTTGTTCGCCTCGAACAACATTTATTCTATACTCCATCCCGGAGGGTCATGTCCATTTATAGGGGCACAACCTTTCGATGTTGACGACTTTCGGTTTGCTTCTCGGTGACAGTTGGATCCTACAGACTAGGTCGTTAATTTTCTTCTTTACCAGCAGATAAGGTCACTCCCAAGGTCGTTGTAGTTTAGGGCAATATCCTTTTCTTCTCTGTTGTTGGTATAACCATACTGCATCGCCTTTTTGTCAAATCTGACCTTCATCCTGTCACTCGTCATCTGCAAACTCGTGGACACCGCTTAGTCTTTCCTTTAGATCTTCAACGTAGTCAGGCAGCGTCATTTCATCGGCTTCTTTATTTCTTCATGGTTTAGATCCTCTTTTTCCTCTTCCCCCACCATCTTTACGATACTTGCGGGAGGCATTTTTCGCTGGTTCAAACTCCAGCGCATAAACAAGAACATCCTTCAATGTTTGGTGACGTCCCAGTCTCAACGCTTGCTGCATGTCCGTGTCTTTCACTCCATCGATGAAACTGCTCACTCACAGCTGATGACTGAATTCTTCAGGTGCATCTGGATAAGCAAATCTGACTAGTCTTTCTATATCAGCCCCATACTCCTGTAGAGTCTCGATGTTCCTTACATTCTTGATTTCAATTGGCTCTTGCTTTAGGTATTGACTGCCATACCAAACTTCAAGGGCTGATACCACTGCTTCATAGTTGCGCTGCTTCTCAATCGGTATAATTTGCAAAATTTCAGAAGCTTTTCCCCGCAAGGCTAGCATAAGAGCAGTTGCTTTCTCCTCATTGCTCCAGCCGTTACTTTCTGCAGCCGATTCAAACTGCTTTCTGTAGAGTTTCTTACATTCTGTCCCTCGAGTCGAAGAATAGCTTGTTTCGTTTCTTGGATTTGCTGTAGAAGCTCTTCCTTGGTTTTCTCTAACTTTTCTTCTGTTGCTCCGATTCGTTCTTGGAATTCCTGTTTACTCACTTTATTTTCTTTCAGATCAAGAAATATTTTCATGAACATTTCTCCTTCTTCCTTTCTGCGTTGTTCATCAGCCTCTCTTTCTTCCTTTCCACGTTGTTTTTCAGGCTCTCTTTCTTCCTTTCTGCGTTATTCTTCAGCCTCTCGTTCTTCCTTTCTGCGCTGTTCTAGATGTAGTTCCATAGCTTTACGTTCTTGTATTCACTCGTCTCGGTCTTCTTTTCTGCGCTGTTCTTGATGCAGTTCCATATATCTTCCAACAATTTCCCAATTTCTTCCATCTCGTCGTAATTAGTAGTTCTTGCGTTTACAATTAACTTCGACGTCTTCTTTCACTTATCCCACTTCTGACACCAATTGTTGTAATTTTTCCTTCGTGGATTCGGGATAAGTGATAAACGCAGACAAACTTAACAATTTATTGGTAAACACAACTAAATAACAATTTTCTTAAACTAATTTATACAACTTTAATACAGTCACAATTTATAAATAACGCCTTTAAAATATCTCGTACAACAGATAACAATTACAATTCCCCTTTCTCCGTCGAGAGCGGTCCTTATATACCAGATTAATTCGTCTAGAACGTCGCTAACGTTACATTTCTAGAACGTCGCTAACGTTACATTTCTAGAACGTCACTAACGTTACATTTCTAGAACGTCGAAATTTCTAGCAGCCAATCGAACATTCTCAGGTTCTAAGAATGGCCCGTCTGTCTCGTCTACTTCCTGGGCGACAGGCCCGGACTGGTTCGTAAATCTATTAAAAAAAAAAAATACCGTGAATAAGCAGCCACTTTGCGCCTGAAATACATGCAGGCAATAGGGCATTTTGTGACATGAAAAAATGTTTGTCTTTATATTATTGTAGAATACCAAGGAGCTTTGGCAAATACTGTTCTATATTTTATTGCGGGTGTAGAAACATCAGGATCGTTAATAGCACACACATTATATGAATGGGCTATAAACCCATGGACTCAAGATAAAGCACGAGCAGAGGTTACCGGACTATTAAATAAATATGGAGAAATCAGTTTTGAAAATTTGCAAGAACTTGAGTATCTCACTTTGTGTATAAATGGTAATAAAATATTTAGTTATAAATTTAATGCCTCACTTTGTTTTCTTTTTAGAAACAGCTAGAAAGTATGTTACACTTCAGGTTCTAGATAGACAAGCGGTAAAAGATTATAAATCACCAGATGGTGATTTATTCATCGAAAAAGGAACGAATATTTTTATTCCTTATTATGCAATGCACATGGATGAAAAGTACTTTAAAGAACCACAGAAATATATCCCAGAACGATATCTAGACCCCAATATTAATAGTAAAGGCTTATATTATATGCCTTTTGGAGCAGGACCACGAACTTGTATTGGTATACTATACAAGTTATTTTTTAAAATTATTTTCTGATATGATTATTTTCAGGAGAAAAATTTGCAATAGTTGCAGCCAAATTAGTTCTGTCTTCAATACTTGCCAGTTTTAAGGTAGAGAAATGTGATTCCACACCATATCCTGTAAAGTTTGAACCAAAATCTTTCACTTTACAATCTGATGTTGGTCTTCCTCTTAATTTTAAACTTCTTGAAAGTTAAGAGAAAATATTAATATTATCAAAGGTTGGAACTCTACTTCATAACTACTAGTTACTTGATAAAATAGAAATGTAGACCATTGATTCAAAAGTAAATAAACTATATTTTTAGATATTTGTATTATCTTTATTATTTATTCACAAAAATTAATCTATCAAAAAATTAATTTTTTATTACAATTCATACCTTTCTGACCGTCCGCGTCCTCAGGACAAAATTAGCAGAATTAAACAGGCGCACTACTATCAAAACAGCTTTTTCTCCATTTTTATCTAATCAAGTACTATTGGTTGGTTGGGGTGGAAAAGTTATCTTAATTGCATCTGTTTCGGTAAAATTTTATAATCTTGAAGTTCTCAATAAACTGCATAGAATGGACTAGATTTTTTCAAATTATTTACTGAGGTAAATATTGTAATATTTTTTCTTCGTAGGTTCGGGATAAGTGATAACAGCAGACAAACTTAACAATTTATTGTAAACACAACTAAATATCAATTTTCTTTAACTAATTTACACACTTTAAATACAATTACAATTACTAAATAGCGTCGTTAAAATATCTCGTATAACAATTCGCAATTTATCGCCAACTACTACAAATACAATTGTTTTCTCCGTCCAGCTTCGTCCTTATATATTTGATTGATTCCTTTCTGGAAACATCTGCACAGATCCCACAAAAATCCTTCGCATTACGTTACATTTCTAGAACGTCGAAGGTTCTAGGCTTCCAATCGAACAATATCTGTCTCGTTTACTTCCTGTGCGTCAGTTCCGGCTCGAGTCATAACAATATATCTATATATATAAAAATGAAACCCGTTTTTCCTGGTCATGGCATCACGCGTGAATGGCTGGACCGATTTTACTAATTCTTTTTGTGTTGTATTTGTTATTATTAGGAGAAGGTTCTTACGGAAGAAAATATTAAGAAAATCTCTCAGAAATATTGAAAAATAGACATTTAATTTTGCATATTTTAAAAAAACGCGCGTAACGAATGTCAATGTCATTCACAGCCATAGACTATATTGAAAGAGCATCGTTTGTTCGGAAACGTGGTTACTTAATTAAATAAACCTTAAATTAACCCTACTCCCTTTCAGGTAGAGTGGTGCGCACATAGATAATATGTAATAAAGAGATGTACTGATAGCGTATATAAAATTGGTTACATGTTTTGAGCGACGGTGGCGCGCCAACAATAGGGGAAAGAAGCTCATCGATTCAAAAATTGGTATAAATACTGTTTCATATAGAAATACACTTTTAAAGGCTTAAAAGTACATATCTATATATATATAATAAGCACAATTTACAAAAATAACTTTTTATAATAGAAAGTTTTTTACTGATTTATAGGTCATATTTTGTGTCATCTCAACAATGCACAGCATCCCTGACATTGTAAAAATATTAAGTCATACAACGCTGTGATTGATCATAAAGATGATTGTTTCCTTGTTAACAAAATCAAGGGTAGTTATATCTAAAAACTTTCTAAAACAGTTTATTTTATTACCAGTTAAAATAATAATTACTGTTTTCACATGTAAGAACAAAAAAAAAAAAGAAAAAAAAACTTCTCTGTCGCGTAATCGATCCCATTATGATAACATAACAGAACTGTCACAAGTGGACTGATCCGCCGCCTAACCAACTACGCTACGAACGATTTATTTAATAACTTTCAAAATAATATTATCTATACACAACTTAGATCATGTTTAATATCAATTCGGTATAAATTTCGAAATCTATGTATATGCCTAAACACACTTGAAACATGCATTGTCATCCAGTTCTTAGCTATCCTGAAAATTTCAGAGCTCTAGGTAGTCGGGAAATAGGTTTAAATTCGATTACAAATTCCACGGAATGACACAGAGACACAGAACACGGCGAAAATATAAAAAACTTTCTAAAAATGTATGTTTGTCTGTATATCTGTATGAATGTACTCAATAAACTCAAAAAGTACTGGACCGATTATTATGAAAATTGGTATATATATATGTATTTTTCCACGGAGAAGGTTTGTGTGATATGCTCATTGATGCCACTCGCCACCAGGTGGCGCTGCAGAGTAGCAACTTCTGTTCCGTTTAACCGATTGTCATGAAAATTGGTATGTATATGTATTTTTCCACGGAGAAGGTTTGTATGGTATGCTCATTGATGCCACTCACCACCAGGTGGCGCTGCAGAGTAGCAACTTCTGCCCCGTTTAACCGATTGTCATGAAAATTGGTATGTATATGTATTTTTCTACGGAGAAGGTTTATGTGATATGTTCATTGATGCCACTCGCCACCAGGTGGCGCTGCAGATTAGCAACTTCTGCCCCGTTCAACCGATTGTCATGAAAATCGGTATGATGATGTATTTTTAATGGGTAAGATGAATATGATATATGTATTAATTGAAGTTACCACCAGATAGCGCTTCCATGTATCAAATACAGTACTGATTAATAGATATCTATACGAATTCGTATAAATATAAGTTCGAAAAATATATTTTTGGTACGATAAGTAAAACAAAACTATAAACTTTCTTTTCTACTCTACCTCTTCTCCTCTTTTATTTTTCTTAAATTTATTTTAGTTATTGGCGTAGCAACGCGCGCCGGGTTCAGCTAGTTTACATATATATTTGCCAGTTTCGTTTCAAAAAAAGGAGCTCTCTAGAGTAGCGCACTACCTTTCTACCTCTGTATATTAAGAAGATGTACAGAATATAACACCGTTGAAAATGTAAATAAAATCTGGTATATACATTTTTACAGGTAAACTATCCAATATTTATTCATTCTCTAATTTGCAAAATTGGTAAATATACCTATATTTTTTTATTACTTGTTGTATTTTTAGTTCCATTATTTATGAATACAATAAAACTGTAACTGATCGCTGTCTGTACATGCCAAATATATTTAAAAACTAGCTGTACCCGCGACGTAGTTCGCGTGGCGTGTTGATTGTTATATAAATAATTCTACCCCGAATTCGTTAAAGAGGTGTGGGGGGAGAAATTTTTATATACCAGATGTTAAGTTGAAAGAAGACAAATACATCTGTGAAAACTGCATTCGAATCGGATCAGTAGTTTTAATGTGATGCGCGCACAAACATACATACAGACAGACAAAAAAATGTAACCACATTTTTGGGTTCTATATAGATGTAGTAACACCCCCCGCTAACTATTTTTTAAATACAGGTATCTTAAATGTACAGAATTTTCATTTCTACAGATTTATTATACTTATGTATTGGATTATTTTTCACGCCAACTCATGCCCCCTTGTGGGTGGAATTTTCTAAAATCCGTTCACAATTGACCTCAAAATTATAAAAATAAGTATTGTGCAAAGTTTCAAACCTGTAGGACTTATAGATTTTAAATTTTAATTTTTCACGCCCCCAAACCACCCTGTGGCTGAAATTTCGTAAAATCAGTTCACAATTGACCTCAAACTTATAAAAATAACTATTTTGCAAAGTTTTAAACCTGTAGGACTCATAGATTTTAATTTTAATTTTTTTATTTTTATTTTTCACGCCCCCGCAACCCCCCTGTGGGGTGAAATTTTGTAAAATCAGTTGACAGTTGACTTCCAAATAATAAAAATAACTATTTTGCAAAGTTTTAAACCTGTAGGACTTAAGATTTTATTTTTTTTTTCACGCCCCCGCAACTCCCCTTGTGGGTGAAATTTTGTAAATCTGTTCACAGTTGACCTCCAAATTATAAAAATAAGATGATTTCTGTAGGTATAGCTTTAACCATTAATAAGGTTGCACACGCGACGGAAGCTTAAAAAATGGAGTAACTTCTCCCGTTTCCCAACACTTCCCTTCACTGCTCTGCTCCTGTTGATTGTAGCGTGATAAAAAGTATACTATACAGGAGTATGAAAAATAATTGTACCAAGTTTCGTTAAAATCCGTCGAGTAGTTTTTGTTTCTATAGCGGTTATACAGACAGACAGACAGACCAGACAGACAAAAATTTTACTGATTGCATTTTTGGCATCAGTATTGATTCCTACTCACTCCCTGATAGTTATTTTGGAAATATATTTCATGTACAGAATTGACCTTTTTACAGATTTATTAAAAGTATAGATAGATAGATATATAGGTACCTACTTAATGGGAGGCGTTTATAAACGCAAGAGAACCCAAGACAATGTTTTTTCACTTCGTCTGTTTGTCTTTATGTTTATGTTAACACTAATTTCAGAAACGGCTAAACCGATTTGAATGCATTTTCAGGAATATATAAAAAAGTAATGTCAATTTATTTTAATCACGTAAATGGTCCAAGTAAAATAGAGTTCAGATCTATATCATCAATCATATTAAGTAGACTATTAAGTGTAGTATAAAAATTTTACTTGCTTTCAAAAAAATTAATATTTTCATTAAGTGTAGTGTGGTAAAACGAACTTTAAAATAAAATTTATTGTGATGATTTATAATTATTTACTATATATTTATATAAATAATGTGAATTAATTAATAAAATTTAAACAATTCCTACGAAATAATAGAGAAATTTAGTAATATTTATATAAAAAGATTTACTTACTTACTTAATTTCCCGAGATTTCCCGACTTTTCCGGGGAATGAAAATAGCACTATTATCATTATTTTATTGAATTACCCCAGATTAAAAAAAAAATTAAGGCTCTAGATGCCATAGAAGCCGAGATATTGCAAATTTTTTCAGCGCGCTTTAATTTGAAGTACCGCTCTCCAAAAAAAACTGAGCTTAAGCGCAGTTCCCCCTCCACTTTTTCGTATCGGTACTTTACGAGTACCATTACTTTAACGAGTTATAACTTTTTACTCCTTCTATACTCATGCAAGCTATAAATTGGATCATAAAAATTAGATCGTCCTTTATAATATCAGTCCAATTTTCAGCTCTTAATGTTAATAAAAAATGAAGATATGATTTAAAAAAAAATATCTACTTAGAAGTATGTAAAACAAAAATTGGCAAAGTTATTTTAATTGTTTATAAGCTAAAAAGTAACCCCTTTTTTAAACCGTTTTTTAAATAACAATTTTGATAAAAAATTCAATTTTTTTTTAATTATCTGGAATATCTAGCTTCAAAGAATCGATAGCGACCTGCTAAATATCTCTAGAGTCACTGTACGGGCAAGCAGAGATGTGTAAACAATGGCTCTCCGAAAAAAAACCTTATTAAACAAATTAAATAACTTAGAAACTATTTGGCCGATCTGGCTGAAATTTTGCGCACTTAGAAAACACATTAGTGGATACAATTTTAAGTAGTTGTATTACATGTAATTATGCACAAAAAAAAGTTATTAACAATTAATTAAAAAGTTCGTAAATGGGTGTTTTTAAGGGTTTTGTGCAATTATCTCGGTTAATTATTTATGGATTTTAATTTAACAACTCTTAAATTAAAGAACTCTTTAAAATCTACAACTTTTATTTGAACTATTTTTCTCTAAAACGTAATAGAAAAATTTTATTGACGAAAAAGTAGATTTTCGATTTTTGAAATTGTTTAAAAAAAAACAAAGCATAATTAGCTGTACGTCTTTACGGATTTTTCATCTACTACACCTCAAACACCATTTAGAACCTTCAAATATCTGAAGAAGATTTTTTCCGCTTTTTTCCTTCTTGACTGAGCTAGTAGGGTTCAGCTTAGGCTGGAAGCGTGTCAGTTAAACGCGACACTTGAAAAGCGCGAGGGTATGCAGCGCGGGAGGCGCTTGAACAATCCGATAGGCGTCGTTGTTGAACGTATCGAATGTACGAATATTTCATTAAAAAAACAATAAAAATTGTAAAAAAATGAGAAATAATATTTTAGCTGATTTATTGAAAGGTTTTATTAAAAATAATGTTTTTTATTTTGATACTTAATTAAAATAGAATAATTATGTTAAAATTATAAAATATACAAAAAAACAACACTAAGATTGCGTTGATTCGTGATAAAGTCGATGTAGTCGGCGAATGGAGAAACCTCGTAGTCCAATCGAGTCCACGTCATTGTAGTATACACTAGCTGTTAATGGTCGAGCTTTCAGGGCGTAACTATAATGGCAGTCAGGATTGATGATGTAAGAAGTCTTCGTAGGAAGTCTGGTTTTAGTGTAATAGACACTACACAATTAGCATGCTTCTTGGATGTGGTGTCACGGGTCTTTCTGAAGAACTGGCTGAGGATTCTGCTCTTTCACGTTCGTGTCATATTATGGAAGCTTGTAAATTGAGTCTCTCTTGTGATACCCTGGGCGTATGAGCGCAGTAGACGGATTGCTTAATATCTCCTGAGAACAGGAAGACTACTAGTTTCATGGATTAAAAAGAATACACAAAAAAATCACGAAGATTGCCGTGATTCGGGATAAGGAAAATGCTGTCGGTGAACGGTGAAAGTGGTCCAATCGAGTCCACATCTTTGTAAAATTGTAAAAAAATAACAAGACTTTCATTGAATCTTGGGCGATAGGATAGGAAGTCTTAAAAGTTGGCAGTGTTAAATTGGCGGCATCGGCATTTTTTTTTAATTTGGTGCTAATTAATACTGCATATTCGCGAATTCAATGCTTTTCTTATTAATTAGAAAATTGAAGCAATGCACAAAGCTGGCGCATTTTATGAATCAAATTCAATGGTATGAATTAGCTGATGAAATTACTTGTTAAACAATAATTAGTGCTCAAAAAGTGCTATCGTAGTGAGCAAGAAAAAATATCAAAGAAAATACCTTCTTCTTCCTAAGGTGCCTAATCCAATTAGTGGATGTTGGCGACAATTCTGGCAAACTCCTCTCGATCTTGTGGAGTTCTAAGGAGAGCATGGGCATCGAGGTTTGTCCTTATGTTTTTAAGCCATGAGTGTTTTTTTTCCGATGCCCCGTTTTCCTTCTATCTTACCCTACCATTATAAGGTTTAAGAACTGGTACTTGGAATTTCGAAATATATGCCCCAGATAAGCAGTTTTTCTTCTTTTTATTATTGGCAACAACTCTCTTTCTCTGCCCATTCGATTTAATGCTTCAACATTTGTTGTGTGATCTGTCTAGGGAATTTTAAGTAATCTTCTAAATACCCACATTTCAAAGGCCTCCAATCGCTTCATCACGTTGGCCTTTATGGTCCAGGTTTCTACACCATATAGCAGTATGGAGTACTTTACAAAGCGATATCGAAGCGTTAAGTTGAGGCCACTGTTGCTTAGCAAGGTTCTCATATTAGTAAATGTTGTTCTGGCTTGCTCAATCCTGCTACGTACCTATCTCTATGTCTTGATCTAGATCTTCAGCTATCCAACTACCAAAATATCTGAACTTGCAGACCTTTTGGATGTTCTTATTTTTTACTCTTATATTCAATTGCATATTTCCTGTTCTACTAACCATCATTACCTTCGTCTTGTCTATATTAATCTTCAATCCCAGTCGATCTCCTTCAGTGTTTATTCTATCTATTCGTCGTTGTAGCGCTTCTTGGCTGTCGGCTATTATGAATGTATCATCAGCATAGCGAAGGTTGTTAACAGTCTGTCCGTTGATTTTGATTCCATCTTCAATGTCACTTAAGGCTCTATCAAAAATCGTTTGAGTAAAAAAGAAAATACCGCAAAACCAAAATTTATCCAACATCCCGTAAGCATTGAATTATCGACAATGGAGCAAAGTTCCATTTGACACAATATTGTGCTGGCTTGGTACTCACTGACCAAGTGACACTAATTTTAATAATATTCAATATATAGGTAAAAAACATGATTATAATTTAGTGTTTATTAAGTGCTACTAAAGAAAATAAAGCACCAATGAAATATTGTTTCTTATTTTAATTTTATAAAACCCGACAATGCTGGTTTGATGCTGACTGATCATGTAACCATGAATTTCGGGTGATGCTTGGTATGCAGATTTATACTATCAATATTGTAAAGTCCTTAGAGATTTGTGATTACGGCCAATACGCCGATGATACTGTACTTAAGTATTCTTTTTCACCCAGTGAGGCGCAATTAGCCAACACAGTAATTAACAACGACCTTCAGAAAATTTTGGATGGTTCCAACCAACATCTTCTTAAAATAAACCCTTCCAAATCAGTTGCAATGCTATTTTGTAATAAGCGCCATCGTGAAAACCTATCTTCTACTATAATACCTACCTACCATAGATAACAATGTTATAAATTATCAATTGTCTGCTAAATATTTAGGTGTTAATATCGATACAGGACTTAACTTCAGCATTCATATCAACCGATGCCTAAAAAACGCCTATTCCATATTAAAATCTTTATATCCTCATAGACATTACCTTAATTTAAAAACTAAAGCAATGCTGTGTGACTCCTTGATAGTGTCTCAATTCAATCACTGCGATCATATTTATGGCCCGTTTTTGAGCGTTATAAATAAACGCAGAGTACAAAAAGTTCAAAATTCTTGTCTAAGGTTTATATATGGTATACGTAGACGGCAAAGGGTTTCTCATAAACTTTTAGATCTTAACTGGCTAAACATGTTCAACTTTGCATTCATTGAGTTTTATTTATAAAATATTAAAAACAAAAATACCAAATTATCTTTACTCGAAATTAAGATTTCGCACTCAAATCCATCGAAGAAACATGCGCGCTACCAATCTGCTCCGCATTCCTAGACACAATAAACAAATTTAAAAAAAAACGTTTTCATACATCGCCCCAAACTTTTATTAATAAATATAAAATTTCTGATTGTAATTTATCAATTTTATCATTTAAAAAACAAATTAAAACTAATCTTTTAAACTCTCAATAAACCACAAAGTTGCTCAGCTGTTAAGTTTACTTCGGTGAACACGAATTCCCGTCAGGTTTCTTATGACGAATATAATACACATGAGTTCCCGTTCGACACTTGCAGGTATCTTAATCTCACACTCGAATTGCCGTCCAGTTTATTTAATCCGCTTCCAGGTAAACTAAATAATTCTGAAAATCGTAATCCTGAATTCTAATGAAAAAGTTGAATACTAATAAAATTTTTAATCCGCTTCCAGATAAACTAAATAATTCTGAAAATCGTAATCCTGAATTCTAATGAAAAAGTTGAATACTAATAAAATTTTTAATCCTAAACCCTTGTAAGTATAGCGAACGAACTGTATTGGGGTTAGCGAGGGGGTATGTCAGTACTAATTGCACAACTAATTGCTTTTGGAAACATATATATTAAGTTGTCGTTTTCGAAACGACAGTTTATTAATATACATATTTCCGAACGTTTGTTGTCGTACGCTATTGATACACAAAATGCTTGAAGTAATACTAAGTGAAAAGGGTAAACCCCTTCTGGTACTGAACAGTATTAAATTCTACAAATATCGTTTATTAAAGTTTTCTGGTGAAGTATCTTGGTGTTGTGTGAACAAAAATTGTCGCGCTAAGGTGTATACCATTGGAGAAGAAGAAAATTTAGTGTTTTCTAAAGCTGTCGGTGGACATGAGCACAATAGTGTGGACCAGCAACTTTTAAACCGCCAGAAGTTAAGTAACGGACTAAAAAGGAAAATCGAAGATAGTGTCTATGAAAGGCCTTCGAAAATGGTTCACAGGGAGTTGGATCGGCAAAATACAATGCTGGAAACACTTACAAGCCAAGATATGACATATACAGGGTGTTTCTAAATTGATGCGAAATATTTCACAGGGTGATTTTTTAGCGAAAATTAAGGGGGGTCTTTGATATAAATTTTTGTTCAAAATCGCTCTCCCTCCAAGTTACAGCCCCTTAAAGTTGGGAGAAAACAATGGTTTTTATTTAATATCTCCACTATGGAAGAATTTAGAAGAATGAAATTTGGCAGATAATTGATGCTAATAAAATCGCATCTTTTGACAATTTTTGTAACCCTGCATTGTTTATACAATGGGGTGAAAAAATCAACCCTTATGATATTTTGCCACAGAACTTTTTAATGCGTCCACATTTTCCTACTTAAAAAATTGATTCAAGAAGACGGACTTAAACTGCAACTTTTTTATGTTGTGACTATTTCTCGTAAAATTGTTAGTTTGATCGCAAAAAAATAAAATAGGATACAATTCGATATTACTTATTCCTTTTTCATATAAATCCAGAAGCGTTATTGTTTGTTAAAAACAGAGTAAGTAGATGTCAATTAATGTCATAATTGGCAGATAATTATTGCTAATAAAATGACATTTTTTGACGATTTTTGTAGCCCCGCAATGTTTATACGAGGGGGTGAAAAAATCATCCCTTATAATATTTTGCCTCAGATTTTCCTAGTTAAAAAATTGATTTAAGAAGGCGGACTTAAACTGCAACTTTTTTACGTCTTAACTATTTCTCAGTAAGTTGTTTCTTTGACCATAAAAAAATAAAATATTACTCATTCCTTGTGTACATACATCCAGAGGGGTTATCGTTTGTTAAAAAAAATAAAGTAGGCTAGTATTTTTTCACCCCCTCGTAGAAACATTGCGGGGTTACAAAAACCGTCAAAAAATGTCAATTTATTAGCAATAATTATCTGCCAATTATGACATTATTTGACACCTGCTTACTCACAATAACGCTTCTGGATTTATGTGAAAAAGGAATAAGTTATATCGAATTGTAACCTATTTTATTTTTTTGTGATCAAACTAACAATTTTACGAGAAATAGTCAAGACATAAAAAAGTTGCAGTTTAAGTTCGTCTTCTTAAATCAATTTTTTAAGTATGAAAATGTAGACGAATTAAAAAGTTCTGAGGCAAAATATCATAAGGGTTGATTTTTTCACCCCCTTGTATAAACATTGCAGGGTTACAAAAATTGTCAAAAGATGCCATTTAATTAGCATCAATTATCTGCCAAATTTCATTCTTCTAAATTCTTCCATAGTGGAGATATTAAATAAAAACAATTGTTTTCCCCCAACTTTAAGGGGCTGTAACTTGGAGGGAGAGCGATTTTGAACAAAAATTTATATGAAAGACCTCCCTTAATTTTTGCTGAAAAATCACCCTGTGAAATATTTCGCATCAATTTAGAAACACCCTGTATAAGGAATAATTTGGGTAGAGCAAGAAGAACCAAATTTCCAAAATTACCCACTCTACTAGAGAATTGCAAGAATGTTTAAATCTACTCAACATTGTCAAAAATGAACAATTTCTACTGATCAACAACATAGAACACGAAGTAGCAGTTTTCGCATGTCCAAGTAACGTGTCATTTATGTGCCAACACTCAAAATTTTATATGGATGGAACGTTTGACTACTACCCAAAATATTTTACTCAGTTGTTCACAATTCATGTTTACAACAACGCTACATATATTCCGGTGGCTTTCTGTCTGTTGAAGAACAAGCTGAAATCGACATATGTAAAATTATTTGATCTTATTGTTACTAAAAGTAACGAACTTGGAAGTAAATTTTTGCCGGAAATAATCGTTATAGACTTTGAACAAGCGATTCACTCCAGTGTTAAGGAAAGCTTTCCAAATTCGAAGATTATTGGTTGTAGATTTCACCTGTCACAAGCGTGGTACAGAAGAATAGGACAGTTGGGGTTATCAACTGAATACAAAGATGCCAGTTCCAAAATTGGAAAATGGCTACACTATGTATATGGTTATTAACCTTCTTGCCACATACGGAAGTAGGTGATGCATTTTCTTTTGAACTGGCGGAAGACAAACCCGTAGATGAAAGAGTTACGCTGTTCGCAGACTACCTGACAGAGAACTACATAGCTGAAGATTCCAAGTTTCCACCCGAGATTTGGGCAGCAAATACATCAGACACTTCACGCACCACAAACACATGTGAAAGTTTTCATTCGAAGTTTAGACAGTATTGCCCTATAAACCACCCAAATGTATAAAAATAAATAGTTGCAAATCAGGAGACATGCGATATACTCGAAAAAATATAGAACGCAATATAAAATTTATTAATGAAAAAATTGTTCAATTTAAAAATAAAGAAATCTCTCGTTACGATTTTATAAAGTGTATGGCCTATAAATTTAGTTATATCAATACATAGTATAAAACAAAGTCGCTTTTTCTGTCCCTATTTCCCTTTGTATGCTTAAATCTTTAAAACTACGCAACTGATTTTGATGCGTTTTTTTTAATAGATAAAGTGATTCAAGAGGAAGGTTTATATGTATAATAAAATCCATTGAGTAGTGGAGAAATACTGTTATTTTTGAGGTTTCTAATGTGATGTCGTTAATTATCAATTTTTTCCGCTTAAATTGCAAACGCAGGTTGAACCCTACGAGATTTATCAAAATAATGTACTAATTATTTGTACACATTGAAAAGGTCTACAGAAAACTCCGCGATGGATATCTTATGGATATCCCACAATAACATTTTTTTGTCATTTACTTTTTACGACAAATAATGGCTAATTTTCGAAGCGATTTTATCCAATACAGCATTAATCCTTATCCAATTAAATAGCTTAAATACATTGTGATTTAATATAGATTTATATGGTCCTTTACAGCACAAGATTTAAATGAATATTTTCGAAGATATTACAGATTTAAAATTGCGGGACGTAGCGCTTGCGGTGGTACTGGCCGGCCGGGCGGCGGTAACGTGCCTATAAAAAGCGCATCAGAGGCCGCGATTGTCCTTATAGCACTTTGAATTTTGCAGCGATCGGACGCGTTTATTACGAAATTAATCATTATGACGCTACCCTAAGGTGGCGCAGTTGAGATGTTATAAATTTACACCGGTATTTCTTACATAACTAAGTACTATGACGCCACCGTAAGGTGGCGCAGTTGATATCTCATATATTTAAAAGAGAAAAACTTACTTACCTAAGAACTATGACGCCAGCGTTAGGTGGCGCAGTTAATATATAATATACCTTACCGCTAAATTACAAAGTACTATAAATAATAGTAAAAAACTGGTAACTAACGAGAAAATATGATAAAAAATACAAAAAATTAATCGTAAAAATAAAAAATAAAAATGGAAAACACATTAGTGTTAGGCGGTGCGAAGTTCGCCGGGTCCGCTAGTTGTATTATAATTATTAAAATGAATTTGTTAATATATTATGTATATTATGACTTCTTTATATGTATGTATTTATGGTACAGTAGTAGTACGCAATAAAATTGTAAAATTAAAATTCCGTATTTTATTTCAATAATACCATGTAAAATAATATCGTGTAAGAGTGCCAAAGATAAAACATTATTTACAACTATTTCTTATTTCATACATCTAAAAACGAACTTAAAACTTTTACTATTATAATAACTGTTCTATTAAATTAATATGCAATAAATACACAGCTAAATATCAGATGATTCAGGGAATTTACCGCAATTACCATAAACACCTTTTGGACAGGTCAGTTTTCACCCTGACGGGAACTCGAGTGACGGCTTAACGGACCCTATAATTATGAAACAGGTAGATTGGTTATCCTGACGGGAATTCGTGTGCGTCCGTTTACTTTACCTTCCAAACCCCTTCCCTCCCCCCCAACTCATAGAATGTTTTTTTTAGTGTTTTTAATTTTTAATTAGTGTATTAATTATTAATTAGAATAAGTACTTTTTTTATTACTTTGCGCCCCAACAGCCCTATATTTTTTTTTTAAATATAGATGCTGAAAGCCCGGCGCTTTATTCTAAAATGTAATATTTTGTTATATATATGTAATGACTTGCAAAAGAATAATAAACGTTTAATTATTATTATTATTATTATTAAATGAAAAACCTGATCATTATTTAGTGCTTATTAAGAATTAACCAATTTTTTTTAAATAATTGATTTGAAAATTGATCAATTGATGATGTGACTGATTGACTTGAGTTGACGTTCTTGTCAAAGGTATTATCGACCCTTTACTTTATTCATTGAATTAATTAATTAATCCATTTTTTTAGACGTGTCGCGTTAGCTAGTTTATTATAAAAAAAAAAGAATACAATTCTTATTACAATGGTTTAGTTTTATTGAATAATAGTGGTATTAAAAGCAGGTTTAAAAGAAATACATTAATATTTATATATAAATATTTATATACAATGAATCTCAACAAAGTGTTTAGATATTATTATAATTTAAAATAAATATAATGACATGACATGTCCCTTTTAACATATTAAATAATAAAAATATCAATAATGAGTTTGAGCAAACATTTATTCTCTAAACAGTTCTAATAGATGATAAACGGAAACAAAAATATAAAAATCACCATTTCATTAAAAAGTACACAGTTTCCGAGTAACAAACAGTGGTCTAGCGACAATACAAAAATATACAAAAAAATTACAAATTATACAATTATAAATTACACAATAAATAAATATCAGTTGCACTCGGTATCACTAACTTTCGAAGTGTCGTTTACTTCCGTTAACATATCTATAGGAACTTCTTCAGTTGTTATTTCTTCAGCTATACTTGTTATCTGGAACGCATTTTCCGATTCGATTATTTCACTTGAAGATAAGTCCATTTTGTGTGAGTTATCTTTTTCATCTACTACAAAAAGATCAAGTATTAATAATATAATTAGGAAAACTAACTAACCTAATATCTATACATCTAACAAAACTGCGGGGTCATGTCTGTACATTAAAAAATCTAAAAAAAAAACTATCATAGAAGGACATTAAAACTTGAATTATATGAGAAGACTGGAGGCGTTTGAAATGTGGACGTTCCGTAGACTGTTGAAAGTTCCATGGACTGACATGCCACTAATGTCTTGATATTATAACGAATGGGCAGAGATAGAGAAATGCTCACAACAGTAAAGAGGAGAAAAACAGGTCACATTCTACGAAACAATAAGTATGAATTATTTAAATATTCTCTGTAGCTTCTTTGCGGCATAATTTTATATATATTCACTTCTTTAGCTGGGGAATTTTTGCCACAAAAAACAAACTAATAAAATATATAAATCAATATTTTGAAAATGACCCTTGCTTATTAATGTTGATAGATATGTCAAATTTGTCAAGGGTCGTTTTTTAAAACTGAAAATGCCTAACAAAAACATATCTATCAAGATTAATAAGCAAGAGTCATTTTCAAAATAACTATTTATATTTTTTATTAGTTTGTTTTTAGTGGCAAAAATTTCCCAACTAAAGAAGTGAAGTATGAGTTATTTTAAAAGGTAAAACAGAGGAAAGAAGAGGACTGGGATAAATTTTCTTGATGAGGAACATCAGAGAATGGACACCCAGACTTTGATAAGAACAGCAAAAAACATAGAAGAGTTTGCATTCGATAGGAGATGGTACCCGAAGAAGAAAAAGATACGTTAATGTAAATCATACACTATATGAATAAAATGAATATCTTATTGTGAGTTATCACAAAATGAAAATTTCAATAGATAAAATAGCGAAGCGAAGATATCACTCACTTGCTTGATTTCCTAATAGATCGAGGTCTATACCATGAATTGACATCTAGATTGCGGAGGCACCCGTTGTATTTCGATTTACTTAAAAAGATTATTTGGATTTGTCGTCGTCCGGGAATAGCATAATAAGCATTAAAATATGAGCAAAAAATTGTCAATAAAAAATTTAAAAAAATAGAAAAAAATGGTGAAAAAACGAAAAATCGAAAAATAGCAAGAAACTGTTTTAAAAAATTGGTTAAATATAAAACAATGGAAGCAACTTGCTTCAGAAAATGCTGTTTTAAAACTATTTAATAATGATACTTCTCTCTTGACTTATTAATACATTTTTTTTTTACTTTAGCGACACCCCGTATATCAGATTCCAGATTTGTATACGGCAAACAATTTTTTTTTGACATGAAACGTCTTTAAAATCGCGCCGAAATATACGAGTACCAGGTTCAAAAAGTGGATCGTAACGACAAGGTCTATAAGTCTATATCATCGTACCTTAATAATTACAAAACTATTAGTCCTAGAAACAAAAATGTGGTGTGAATATTTCACTTATATAGTCAGCTCGCTGTTATGACCTTGAGTCCGCCGCTCTCGCTCGTTTCTATTCAGTGTAACTCGTGACTCCGACTTGATAGAGCGGTAATTCTTTCGTGTGTTTATTAAGATTATTGAAACCAATTGATTCATACAAAAATAAGTGCAATTTGGACAGTATTTATATTAAAAATAACCAGAAAGTGATAAAAAAATATAAACATTTGCTATGTCGGCCTCAGCTCGTGCAAGAGCCAGCCAGAAATATAAATCACGGCTATCGTTGGAAAGAGGGGGCTATGGGCCACACACAGGTACCCCAATGTCCGGTTTCGGGAACGTTGCAAAGCCGCTGCCGACGAAAACGCCGACGCCGCGAGGAACTTTTCTGCTGCCGCCAACCTCGCGAGCACCTCTACCACTGGAATACCTGTACTTATGAACGTAACGAATGAACAGACAACCGATATCGCTAACATTGACGTTTCACGTGAAAACCAACGGCTGTGTGCCCCAGCACAGCCCCACCTGATTTTTTTTCCTTTTTCCATCCGTGGACAACACTGTACAGTGTTTTAGTGTTAGTTATTTGTTTTGTCGTTTAATAAACTTTAAATAAATCGAACCCCAATAGTTTTTGTGTTTTGTTACAATACATATAAATAGGATTTCAAACATCCATATAATCATTTGAATCAAATTTAACTCCTATAAAATATAATTGAAATCTATAATACAACACAGTTAACTTACAAACTTCACTGAAAATATCTTCCTCCATAACTTTTTCTTGAACTACCATATCATTTTCAACCTCATTTAGTTCATTTTTCATATTTTGTTCGACAACCATACCACTCACTCCTTTTTCAGAATACGAATAATCCATATTACTCTCTTTTAAGTCAGACATATCATGAAATTCATCACCAAATTCATCCACAGAGACATGTTCTTCTGTTAAAACACCAGAAGCTTTAAGAATGTCTTCTAATACCGACGATTTACCATTTTCTCTAGGAGATGGCAGAGGTACAGGTACTGTTTCATTCTGGTTTTCTAATACTTTTATATCAGGTTTATCCTGTTGAATTTTACTAGTAGTAATTATTTGAGGACTAGGAGTAACTTTAGTAATTTGTTGAGTTGTGTTAACTATATATAAAGGAGAAGGGGAGCCCGCTACTGATTTACCTACAATTTTGCCACCTAAAGGTAAGACTTTAATGCTTCCTTTCGAATTCAATACTTGAAGTTGAGAGAATGGTATAACTTTCTTTGAAGATGGATTGGTTTTAACAGTAACTACTTTATGTTTAACAGTACTTCCACCAGAATTAGCTGTTGTAAATTGTAAATTAGACGTTGATGAATTGCTAGTAACAATTTTGAATTTCTCAAAGTTTTTAATAGAAATATTTTTAACAAAAGGAATTTGTAGTGTCCTCTGTAGTATACTGCTCGATGGTATTGTTTGGGCATTTGATACGACTATCAATTTTTGACCAGAATTCACAGTTTTTGTAATAGTTTTTTTTGCAGGGCACATTTTTATAGTTTTTTGTGTTTCATTACTTGGACCTGCTGGTGTTGGAGAAGTTTGTTTAATTGTTATACTGGTATTCGGTTTTAAACTAGTTATTATTTTAGGTTTAGGTGCTTGATTTTCATTCGAACACACTGGCACGTGTGGTATTGATGATTGTTCTGAAAGTTTCATATTGCTAAGCTCAGTCTCGTCATGCTCTGCCAATTCTTCTTTAACCAATGGCAAACTAATATTTTGAAGTACATTTACTCTTTGATTAATGTACTGTGGTTGTGAAGAGGAACAACTGGCGTTTTGAGGAACTGGTTGGATTAATCGGTGTTGCTGTATTAAGTCTAAATGATCTTGATCGGATTTTTTTATTAATTCCTTAGTTTTTGGTTTAGATCTTTGCCTAAAATAAAAAAATTTATATATTATTTAGATAAACAAGTTAATAGAACACATTAACCAAGTTAATAAGATAAATATGCAGTGTAAATATTTAAATAAAAAAGTATAAAAATGTATATCCTGCATTTATTTACAGAAAGGCTTGAGTCGAAACGGTAGGTCTTATATTATTTGATCTAAGTTTAGAAATTTCATTTTTTTGTATAGTCTGTGGGGTGGCCAATTCTCCACTATTTTTCATGAATTCCTCCTTATTTTTTTTCTGATCTTGTTCACTGTTATAGCATTTATTTGCTTTCACTTTCTTATCCCCTAAGTTTCACTTTATCGTTCTAATGCAATTTTGTGTCCTGTTCTGCCCAATCTTTGTTTTTATCTTCTATTTTTCTTTCTTTTAAAACTGTATGATATTCATACTTTGATGCGAACTTACTGGTTTAAAAGATATTGAGTTTTGAACACTAACCACAAACAATAATTAAAAAAATATATTTTTTTGTTATCTAAAACACTACTTTAAGATATTTATATGTTTAAACTGCACATTTACCATATGTAACACTTAGTTCTTAAGAATTCATTAATCTCCTAACCTGTATAACTGCTGGATTCTGCACAACTTCGGGGTCAAAAGATGCGGACTAGTATTAGAATTCTCTGAATTACCTATAAGTTTCCTCTTTTTAGAATCCTCCTGTTTAGGTAATTCAGGAATTCTAAATGATCCGCCTTTGCTGGTTTCAGTAACAACTGTAGCAGAGACAGGGGTAATAATTGACCTTTTTCGTTCTGTATTTGCTGGTAATGGTAGTAATTTATTAGCTTGACTAGCAGCCTCTGAAGCATCATTAGCTATTGTTGAATAAATTGTTTGTGGAGATGTTCTAGGTAAAAGAGGTACTATTCGTCGGCCTTCTTGTGCCCAATCTTCTGAAGATTCCGTTTGACCAGTTATACTAGAAACACTAATAATAACAACTAATAAAATTTATATAATTCTAATTTACTTACTGATATGCTATTGTATTTAATCTTTCATCACTAATTGCTCGTCTAACTTCTGCTTTATGTCTTTCTTGGGTAATATTTAGAACATAACCTGTATCTTTCAACAATTTTCGTTTATCAGAATTCAGTGGACCCTGAGCCCTAAGAGCCGAAACTAGATGGGAATAAGCTTCTAATTCTGTAAATATGAATTTATTACTACAATGTACGAAATGTATAAACCATTTGTGTACCTAGATTCCTTAAATTCTGAATGGACTCTTCTTTAGTCATATCAAGTAGCAGGGGCCACATTTTACTCGCTAATGTTTTTAGTTATAAAAAACCATTTTTAAAATAAAGTTAATCAAATGTTTTTTTATTTGACAGCGTCTAATTTTTTAAGGTTAAGTTTCTATTAGAAATGGAGTTACTGCATTAAACAATAAAACTTAATATTCTGAATACCTCCTATTTTTAATGAAACACAATTAAAAATTCTAGATGATCACCATAATTATAATAAATCTACAGACATAAAACATTCAACAAATAAATTAAGTTTAACAACCTGACAAATGACGGCGCCAACTAAATTTTTAAATTTGTTGTATCTTTGTCCAATCCTTTAAAAATAAAACTCCCTAGTTTCTAATATTCTTCCATTTTAAATATTCTATTTGATTTCATTTTTACAACAAATGAACAAATTTAAACTTAAATGTTAAGATATCATATCAGCTCCCACATATCTAAATGTCCATTTATGTAATTTTTATTTTATTGTAAGAAAGTGGTAAGAAAAACAAATTCTTCTTCTTCTCGTTCTTTTTGGCCTCTGCAGTTGGCCAGAAAAAACAAATAAACATAAGTGATTTGTCAAATTAACTGACAGTGATAGATGTCAATTCAGAATAAAAAAAATAAAACAATATTCCAACGTCACTATAATTTAAAAATTTATAACTAAAAATGTGGGAAGTTTTAAAGAAATTAAGACGATTTGATGCTTATCCAAAAACACTCGAAGACGTTAGAATACAAACTTATGGAGGAGGAGCAAGTAATTACAAGTATTTGTACAATTAGTACTTAATAACTGTTCAATTTGTTTCAGTAACAATAATTAGTATTTTCATTATGAGTTTACTCTTTTGGTCAGAGTTTTTAAATTATATGACACCAGATGTAACCGAAGAATTATTTGTAGACACATCGAGGAGTCCTAGTATACAAATTAATTTAGATTTTGTTGTTCCAAAGATTTCATGTGATTGTAAGTACAATTCTGTTCTTTGAAAGTAGTCTAAATATTTATGTTATTTTTAAATAGTTTTAGCATTAGACGCTATGGATTCCTCAGGGGAACAACATTTAGAAATAGATCATAATATTTATAAACGAAGATTAGATCTGGAAGGAAAACCCATAGCCGATCCTAGTAAAGTTAATATTACATTATCAAAAAATACAACGGTAAGGCACAAATCACCTAATTATCTGTTAATTGCTTGTTATCATATTTCTTATCAAATTTCCTCTATTTAGCGGACCTAATAAGAATATTTAAATTATAAGTAATTTATTTTAAAATATATATATAAATATTTACAGAAAGTTGCTAACAAAACAGAATGTGGTAGTTGCTATGGTGCAGCGGATCGTTGCTGTAATACTTGTGAAGAGGTTAAAGAAGCTTATCGAGAAAGGAAATGGGCTTTAGATAATATAGAAAATATTTCTCAGTGTAAAGATGAACGATATAGTGAAAAATTAAAAACAGCCTTTACGCAAGGTTGTCAAATATATGGTAGTCTTATAGTTAATAGAGTAAGGTAATTTTATTCAAAGATTCATATTTGAAACCAAATAAGTGCATTTTACGATTTTAGTGGAAGTTTTCATGTAGCACCTGGAGAAAGTTTTAGTGTTAGTCATTTACACGTGCACGACGTACAACCGTTTTCTTCAAATGAATTTAATACATCACATAGAATTAGGCACTTATCTTTTGGTGATAGAATAGAAAGTCACACTCATAATCCATTAAAAGATTTGGCTGTTTATGCTACAGAAGGTATGATATTTTTAATATATTCCACGTTGTGTTTATAAATAGAGAATATAACTTGATGGTAACTCTATACTAAAGATTTATTGTATGTATATAAGAAGGAAATGATCACATTACATGTTTTCTAAGTCTATTAAAATTCGGAGATTTTCTGCGATATTGAATGTAAAATTTCAACACCTTAAGCCTGATCCTATGGCTAAAAATGTACCAAAGGATCCCCCACCTTGTAACATAACTTTTCCTACTGTATTTACTAGTTCCTTTCCACGTAACCCTCCCCTGAAACACAAATATTTTGATAAAAATGTCTATAAGATAAACCTAGATTACCTAAGCGCTGAAAATCCACCAAATAAGGCTCCACTTGCCATTCCTACACAGAATCCAAGAAAAAATCCCATTTTCATTCTATCGATACATGATGGGCCTTGTTGCTGATAAACTCCTCCTGGTACAGGCATGTTTAAAATTATAACCTAACCTCAATATCTTCAACCAACACCACTTCGTAGAACGAGAACTAAATGGAATTTGTTATGTTAGAAGTGTAAAATATTTGCGGTTTTATATAAAGTTTCTTATATGCAAGTTAAAAAAAGTAAAATTTTGGAACGTCAATCGTCAGTTATAAGTCAATTGTCAGATTTGTTTTTCCTTGTTTAAAGGCCTCAGCTACTAAGGCTATTTATTCGAATGTTCGATTTAAGGCATATCTTCACGAATTTCATTGATTTATTTTAGGATCTACAATGTTCCAGTATTATATTAAAATAGTTCCTACTGCTTACGTACGAAAAGATGGTACAATTATAAGTTCAAACCAATATTCGGTGACAAAACACCAAAAAGTAGTTTCTATGATAAGTGGCGAATCTGGAATGCCAGGAATATTTTTTCAATATGAGCTTTCTCCATTGATGGTAAAATATACTGAAAAGGAAAAATCATTTGGACATTTTATTACAAATTTATGCGCAATTATTGGAGGAGTTTATACTGTAGCAGGATTATTAGACACGCTTGTATACCACTCTGTGAAAATGATTCAGAAAAAGATTGAATTAGGCAAATTTAATTAATAAAATTTTATATATCAGTTTGTTTTTATTTTTGTCGGTAATTTTGCAGTCGCAAGGTCTGGGATTTACAGCGATAACCTTGAACACAGAACAGGTTTACATTTCTACACGAAAAGCTAAAATTGCTTGCATTATTGTTAGATCAATTTTGGTAGAGTAGTAATCAGATAATTTTAAATTAGTGAAATATTTGCTATTTCTACTAGTTGTGTCTTACCCACTTCGTTTAAAAATGGATTTCTAGCATTTATTTCAAACTTTTTCATTAATAAAAATAGAAACAGCTGACAGTATTTACATTTTATTTACTAAAAACAGCATATTTCATCGAACCTTACTTAAAATTAGTAGAAAACGGTAAATTTTATAATAATGCTAGCAATTTTAGCTTCTTATGTAAGAGTTTCAACCTGTTTTGTATTGTTTTACCTTTTTGTCTATGACTAATTAATAATTTTTATGTACTCATCATTAAATATGTGCTTCTTAATTTACTTCAAAGTAAAGGGCACCAGTGTGAACATATAAAGAAGAAATAATTATTTGCAGAGCTAACTTCAGTTTGAGTGAAGTGTCAGAATAGAATTAAAAATATGGAACTTTTTAAAGAGCCAAATATTGAATTATTAACAGCAAAAGATTTTAATCCAGACAAATGTAATTAAAGTAAAATTCTTCACAATTTATTTTTTAAATATAATATTTTTTAGATATAAAAAAGCTTTCACAGAATTATGTGGGTGGATCTGAGCTACAGAATCTTAGAAGAAAACTTCAAGCCCTTTCTGAAGATACTAGTAATAATTTAAAAAAGAACGTATATGAGAATTATGTACAATTTATAGAAACTGCTAAAGAAATCTCACGTATCCTTATTTTCTAAAAATCAATCGTATATACAGAATTCTTGGTAATATTGCAGTTTTGCGGCCTGATCTTAACGACGGAAGTTGTTGAGAGTAAAAAATTGGTTTAGTAGTACAATATTCACGTATACTAGATCTCTGTTTATCTGTACACGAACACAAAAAGACATAAAAGTAAGTAAATAAAAAAAGTCTATTGCCACTAACAAAAACTGAAAATAATTAGTCTAAATAGTATTTATACATTTAAAATAAAAGGTCTACTGCCATTAACCAACATTTACAATGTTCTTTTTTGATTGTTACCGTGAACCTTAACTGCAAAATTACCGAATTCTCAATATCTGTACCTAAAATAAAACTGTAGCGCTGACATGTCTGTACATTAAGAAAATCTAAAAAAAAAAACTATGATGTGTTGATAATTAATCGAAAACGCTGCCGAAACTTTTTGAGTTGAAACAATGTATAGTGGGATATTCCTATTTTAGAGGTCTACAAAAAAGGCCGGCATGTTGTGTATGTACACAAGGATAACCCATAACAACCATTTTTTTCTTTTTATATACAAAAAAAAATTATTGTTTTTTTACAAAGATATTCGTAACACTACAATTTTATTCAATAAAACACATAAGATACGTGAGTATTTAATGTATATCAAAATTGTCTTTTAAACTATATCAATAAAATGAATATCTTATGAATAAAATAAAAATGTCCGGTGAGAAATTCAATAGTTAAAATATGGATAAACCGAAGCGATGAAAAATTCCTTGGAAAGAAAAGAGAAAATACGTAAATATCGACAAAAACAGAAAAAAAGCATGGAAAATAAAACATCTATAAGGTTGCCGAGTCAATTAGTTAATTATAAATTTCCTTAATATTACATAGATTTGGAAAGTGAGATGTATCAACTATCTCATTTGCTCTCAGAGCAAAAATCACTACTCAGTGCTTTATCCACTACTTCAATTTTAGAAGAAACTCAAACTATAAATCTAGACAGAGATAACAAAATCAGTGAGAAGGATATTGAAGAAGAAAACAAACAAAAAATTGCTGCAATATTAGAAAAAGTGGAAGGTTGTAAGGTAACGAAATTCTCTTTCTAATAAGCATTAAATGCAGTTGTATGTAAAATTTTAGGAACTTTTAGAAGTACCAGGAAGAATATTTTTGTATGAAGGAGATTTACTAGAAATTGATCCTACTGAAAACACATCTTTGAAAACAGTTCATGTTTACTTATTTACAGATGGATTTATGATAACTAATAGAAACTCAAACAGGTAATAAGTTTGATTAATCTTTATCAAAATCAAAGGTTAAATATTTTATTTTATAGCCGAGGCCTCATGAAATACATTTATGAAAGTTGGTACGATTTAAGTAGTTTAGCAGTAGTTAATGTAAGAGACTTAGGAAATGTTAAACATGCTTTTAAACTGCTTATTTTTCCTGATACTAGAGTATTTCAATGTTCTTCTAATTCTAATAAAGTAAGTTGGAATTGTGTAAGAAATGTTGTGATCTTTTATTTATTTAAATGTTATATTTAGAAAGAATGGTTGGACAAATTTGATCAAGCAAAAAAGACAAGATTAGCATATGAGCAGCAAAAAAGAGAATCTATAACTGAAAAATCACCTTCTCGTGCCGCATCTATAGAATCTCCAAGCTACAACCGTAAGAAACTTTATTTTTTTAACTTATCACATTCATTTAATCAATACTAATTTTCTAGCTTTTGAAGAAGTTGAAGAGGAAGTTGGTACTGTCCATCCAGAATGGTTCTTAGATATTCCTGAAGAACTTGATGTTTGCGTAGCACAAAGACACTTTGAGGAAGCTTTAAGTTTATTACAAAAAGCTAAAGACTACATTAATCAAACTGTTTCAGTAACAGAAAAGCATGATCATGTTCTTATTGATATTCAAAGAAAGGTAAAATAATACATAAAAAAGTTATTTATATTGCCAATCTGTAGTTTATAACTAAATTAATATTTATATAGGTAGAGCAAAGACAGAATAGTCTTACAGAAGTACTAATGAAAGAATTAGAAGTGAATCCTGATAAGTCTTTACAAGGAGGATTAAGGGCAGCAAGAAGAGCTGTTAGATTACTTAATCAATTAGGAAGATCAACACAAGTATATATTTTATATTGCATAAATTATGTACGTTTATTTCTTATTATTTTAGTCATGTAATCTGTTCTTAAAATTATGCAGTAGTATGTTGAGAACGCAGTGTAAACGTGTCAAAAGAGAAGGATCTACCACTACGTATATTAGACATTTATCTAGTGTAGTTTTCACAAATATGTGTCATATGTCTGACGAGTTTCTAAGGGCGTTTCCAGATTCACCAACTTGTGCATCAGGTATTAATTTCTACCAATCATCAAGGCTATTTAGTCATAAATTGGTTGATATTTTAATGACCAACAATTAATTATTTTTCTAGCGTATGTTGTGTGGGCAAGCAATGAACTTCTTCAATTTACGACACATTTTATAAAACAAGTATTTATGCCTCAAACTTCCTTATCTACAGTTACAGAATGTATAGTTTTGGTTAGAACTCAGTGTGAAAGAGTAAGTAAATATATTCACATAAATGTTTAATCTAATCCATATTTTATTTCTTTAGCTTTACACTTATGGACTAGATCTATGTTATCAATTAGATGGAGCTTTAAGATCATCTTTATCTAAAGCTTTACGAGATGCACGGGATAAATTGATAGATTCGATGAAATTACGAGCTTCAGACGATAAGTGGATTCCAATTAATTTACACTTCAAATCTGCATTGGGACGGTGCATTCAAGAACATGCACAACTTGGACTAAAATTAGAAAGTTACGTGTCTGGTTAGTATTTTTTTTTTAATTTCTCCATTTTGTCACACCTTCTGTTTATATCTGATACAGGATAGGGAAAGTTTCGTTACCAATTTTTATGACAAATTTCCTGTCACCACACCTCTCCATCTGTTTTAATACATTAAATTACTAATCAAACGAGACTAGAAACAGTTCTGGATCAGATCGTATACACATTTTATATACTACCAGAATTATACTTGAGACAAGGGTTAATAAATTTATCACTTCTGACATTTAAATCCAAATATTAAGAAGAAACTCTTGAAATCCGCAGATATGTTAGATGATGATGCAATCAATCTACAATAACGTTGGAAAATATGTCTTATATTCTCGAATTTCGGAAAACCGTTAAAATGTTATCGTTAGAATTACAGAATCTCAACCAAAATCAATAGGGTTCTTCTTTCTGACTTGAAGATTCTATATACCATATTTCATAACATTGTGAACTTCTGTTTAAGAGTTATAGCGCACACTGGCGGCGGAAGGACACATATGCCGCTTTTATAAAATACCTCTATGGTACTTAATTCCCTCCTACTTGGTAAATGTGACATCTGATAAATTTTACTGTCTCCAGTATTTTTAAAATATGTTTTCTTTTAATTTCTCATAAAAAATATTTGTTTTTTAATCATTTATTTAAATTATTTTAAAATAGAATTATAACTGTAAAAACTGAGCTTCATAGTAATTCTTCCGAGTAGTAAGTTACTGTTTAGTTTTTTTTTTAATTTTCTGATCATACCTTGACTGATTAAAAAACTACAATTACCAATTTTATCCATTGATTACATTCGTTCATAAATGTTCTTTGTTCTTGTAAATTGCAGCATCATCTAACATATCTGCCATGGTTGTTACGTATATGGAAAACAGGGATAACCGATTTTTTTTTCTCCTGGAATAGTCAGGGAAAAGTCAGGCAATTTTCGAAATCCTCTGGAATTTTACTAACAAGAGTCTCCTAACGATCCTCAGCTGTTGGAGATGGGAAGTTGTGGCGTTCACACTTTGCATAATGCATTTAAAGTTGGCATTCAATCGAGTGGATGGAAAATAATTGATTTCCTCAGAGCGGCATACAATCTATTTAAGAATGTACCAGCACGTCGGTTTTCGAAATCTCGCAGTCAACTCTCGCCCTAGTCAGAAATCGTCTTGTTTCACCCCTTGCCACACAATATACTATTTTTTGTAATTATTTTTTTTTTTTTGTAGGTGATACATGGTTACATCTAGCAGCTAGTAATTTGTCGTTTACGAAAATGTTTTTAAATTTATTAGACGATTGTATGAAATTACGAACTGCGGAATTAATGCATACAATCGATGAAACTTTGTATAACGTTTTCGATGCTCAAATTCGACATAACGAAAATGCTCTCAGAAATGAATTAAATCAAGAAGTGAGTATAATTAAAATCTGACCAGTCAAGCTTACAGATTTGAATTTTATTTTAGCAACGAGAATTTTTAGTAAAAAATGCAGAATTTTTATTGATAAATTTGGTAAATGTAACTCAAAAAAAATATAAAGATAATGTTGGTTATGAGTGTTCTACACTTAAAAAATTACAAACAGAATATGCAGCGTTACTTAAAGGCGTATCGCCTACATCAAGAAGTACTAAAACAAAATATTCATCCGATTTTATATAAAATTATGTAAGTCTATTATTATAAAAAAAATATTTATCATTTATATATTGTTAGATTATACTTAAAATGCAAACCCCTTTAGTTATAAGGTAAAATAAAATACTATAAATATTTTAAAATATCTCTTAATTTAAACAATAAGTAAATATTAATTACGTCTAATATAATACTCAACAATCTTAATTTAAATTGATCAAAAACTCCTATGTTTCAAAACAATAAATCAGGTATGCGGAGGAACATCACCAGGATGTTGTTTGACTTGTTTCAATTTCTTTTTAGCCATGATATCCGCCATTGTTTGTTCAATTGATCTGATGTCTTTTTTATTCTCACTAGGAACTAAAAGTAAAATCGATAAATAAGAAATTAAAATATATATGGAAAAACCATTACAAATCGCAAATGAACAATACAAATACAAAACTGCACTTAAAGAAAAGAAAAAAAAAATAATAGAAAAACAATCTGATTAAAAAATATCATTTGTACAAAACAGGCTCCGTGATCCGTGATAGGATTTTTAAAAAGGCAGTACGAAAATAAAAGATCAGAAGCTATATTCCTTAGATGTTATTTAAAATGTAATATAATTTCTTACCAAAACCATATGATTTATTCGTCTCTGTTTTTTTAGCGGCTTTTAACGCAGCATCTTGTCCAATTAGATGTGCATATTTGTCTTTATAATTTGAATTTGGTATAAACTTTTTAGGTCTTTTTGCTGAAGAACATTCTTTTTCTTGTTCTGATTCGAACTTTCTCTAAAGCACAATACAGTATAAGTTTTAAGAAATAAATACTGAACATTAAATATTACTTTCTCTATCAATTTCTTTTTTACTTCTTCATTCCATGCTTCACCACGTCTTCTAGCTGCCAGTTCGTCTTCGCACGGGGGATTGTCTTTTCTATATATTCGTACATATCTATCGACACCATCAATTCCAAATGCAAATGAAAGCAAACCACATGATTCTGCTACTTCATGTCTAAAAGATTTCAAACATTTTATTTGTATTAAAAATACATTTAAAAATTTACTTAATTATTATATTAATAGAATGTATATGAATGACATGCCAACTGTGTAGTTGTTTATACCAAAAAAATATATATACTAATGATTCATTTTCATTAAAGAAAACAAGGAGAAAATAGTGAAATAATATAATTCCATACTTACACTATACTTCTACAAATGTGATCCATGGGCTCAAATTTTAGATTACTATTTTGGGGATCGTTGAAATGAGAAATCAGTTTTGCCTCCACTCGTTCTTTAAAGCGTTTTAATTTTTCTTTTTCTTCATTTTGACGTCGTTCCAATTCCTCTTTACGTTCTAAAAAAAATGTGGAAAACTTATCTATTAAAAAACTTGAAATTTCAATTTATATACATACTCTTTTTCATTTCTTTTTCTTTCTCAGTTAAACTGGGAGGTTTATCCATCGAATTCATAATCGAACCTAACAAATCCATGCCGAGTTCGTTTTAAATATCAAAAATGCTTAAGTAGATTTTAATTTTCAATAAGAAAATGTTTGTCAGTTTCTCAGGGTCAAAAACATTTAACTTTTTAATGACACTAACAGAACTCTTAACCTGTATAAGACATCAGTTAAGGGTATGCAATTCGTATGATTAATTAATACAGTTATATTTATCTACCGTAAAATTCAATTTATTATTCTGTTTTAATATATTAAAGAAATCCTTTTTAAAAACTAAAAATACAAGGTGGTATGTTAATATTGATAGTATAACTAACATAGTTAGAGGCCAAAGTGGGTTGACGATACTGCCAATGTAAATGTTTGTCATCTGATTTGTCATTATTTATTTGTCAGATTTTGATTATTTATTACTGGAAAAAAAAAATGGCAGCGGAAATCAAACCAGCTACTCAATCAAATGAAAAGTTTTGCACAACGAAAAAGCCCATACTCTTATCCAAACTAGATGGTTGTAGTGATGAAATCAATGCCGCTGTTATTATACCAGGAGAAGAAGGAATCATCAGTGTCTCCGATGATAAGTGCGTATAAATCAAAATTTCATTTTGACCGATAATGGTACATGTTTTGTTTACTTTATATAGGACTGTTCGAGTATGGTTAAAAAGAGATTCTGGTCAATATTGGCCAAGTATTTGTCAGTACATGCCTAGTGGGACCACTTCTATTTATTATACCGTTGAAACTAGGGAATTATTTATTGGTCAAGAAAATGGTACGGTATCAGAATTTGCTCTCGCTTCAGATTTCAATCGAATGATGCCGGTGAGGGAGTATCTGGCACATCAGGCTAGAGTTACAGAAATTATATTTGCTATTAATTGTGAATGGGTACTCAGTGTGGGACGGGATAAGGTGTTTTCTTACAATTGCACGCAAACTGGAAGGAATATAGGTACTTTTAATGCTGAAGCTTGGTGTACTGCACTACAGTATCCTTTTTTTTATGTACTGTAAATTTTGTAATGATTAAAATCAGGCCGTTAAAACTTCATAAAAATCTAAGAAAGTGTACAATGAATTTTCTATCCTAGTCTTGAGTATAAAATATCCAAAAATTCTAAAGTTTTCTAAAAAAACAAAGAAAAAAGAATCAATAGTATTTGTAATGGAAAGAGTATTATACTCAGAACGGCATAATTATCAGAATTTTTATATTAAGTAAAGTGTTTTTATCAATGTTATTATATTTGTCACTAAATATAAACTAAATTACTTACTTAAATATATTTATCTCTACAAATATCAAATTTTAAAAAAGAAATGAATTTTTCATAATTATAATATGAGAATTAAAACCAACTTAATATTTTACTTATAGATTTTTTCTATCATCAGCTTTACATTTCTGAGTAGTATTGTACAAAAAATCGCATTATTAGTTTAATAATCCCATCATACTGAAAAAAAAATCCTTAATTTTATATCAGATTTGATGTTCAAACAAAGCATGCCTTTGTTGGTGATTATTCGGGACAAATTTCAATGTTAAAATTAGACAACAATGGTGCAACAGTTATAACAACCTTAAAAGGTCATTCAGGTTCGATCCGTTCATTATCTTGGGATGGAGATAGACAAATGTTATTCAGTGGCTCTTTTGATCATACAGTTATTGTGTGGGATATTGGAGGACAACAAGGAAATGCATATGAACTCCAAGGACATCATAATAAAGTAAATAAGATTTTCATTATTTAACTAATAATTTAGTACTTTCTTTCTTATAAATTTCGGTACATTCTTTTATATACTAATTCAACTCGTTTGATTACCATTTTTCTATTCTTGAGCTGTTACTTATGTTTTAAGGTATCTAGTCTCTACTATTCAACCAGTACGAAACAGCTAATAAGTGCAGGTGAGGATGGAGTTTTAGTTTTCTGGGATATGAATCAGGCAAGACAAGAAACACCTGAATGGGTGGAATCTGATCTGTGTCAGCTTTGTGGCCGACCATTCTTCTGGAATCTCAGAGCTATGATGGACCAAAGACAACTTGGCTTACGTCAACATCATTGCCGACACTGTGGTAAAGCAATTTGTGAGAAATGTTCGACGGGAAGAGTAACTATTCCATCGATGGGATTCGAATTTGCTGTTAGAGTGTGCGAACCGTGCCATAATTCGCTTAAAGATAGAGAGTAAGTATTATACAAGTTAAAATGCTTTGAGAGTTACAGAATGGAGTTGTAGTTGAAAAAAACTTAAAAGATTAAGAAGGAAAAACTGTTTAAATACCATTGTTATTAGTTCTGGGTCAACCATAAATAAAAAAAGGGAGTGCAAAACTAAAAAGTAGAGTGTTTAAAAGAGTTGTAAGACCGGTGTTGATGTATAATTTAGAAACCTAGTCAATAACGAAAGAGCAAGAGAGAAAGTTACAATTGGAGAAAATGAAGATGTTACTTTAGATGTGTGGATTAACGAGGAGAGATAGAGTAAGAAATAAGAGTGAAATTGGGACAGCTAAGTAAGAAAATCCAGGAAGATAGGTTGAAATAATTTGGCCATGTAGAGAGGAGGATGAAAATTATGTGAGTAGAAGAGTAGACGAATGTAAGTTTGGGAGTAAGAGGAAGACCCAAGTTGACCTGGATGGATAAAATAAATGAATACCTGAAAGAGAAAAAATGGAAAAGTGAGGATGCATTAAATAGAGACAGGTGGAAATAAATGTTACGAAAGCTCAACGTCGACCCTAACAGCCCGTTCAGACGGCACAGATTCGAATGTGATAAAATCGAAAAACATGTCGATTTGCTTAGTGGTACATAGTTTTAAATGTGCATGTTAACAGGATTCGACCGTTTATCGCATTCGGATATTTTTTCGTATTCTGACATATTTACATTCGATTTTGTCACTGCAAACCGTATTCCCTGACACGATAAAAAATTCGAATCGATCTTCAATGGCGCTTGTTCACATGATACGAATTTTGTCGTACTAGCGAATACCAAAAAAGCAAATAGTATAGAGAATATTCAGTTGTTTAAACTGTCGAAAAGTAGTAGGTGTGCAATGCATAAAGTGGACGTGGAACTTTTTATATGTTCAGGGATGTTTATGGGATAAAACCATTGATGATTATAAATATAAACATACAATAGGATGTTCCCAATATTTTCTATTTTGTCGTTTTCGGCGTTTTATATAACAATATATCGTAACAAACGTATTGCCATCCATTTTCACCGTTGCCAGACACAAACTAGTGCTGTGTGTATAGATATTCGATTCGTTTCGACTAAATTGTCGTATCGTATGAATGAGTGTCCCGATTCGATTAAAATATCGTTTCATCGTGTCGGACATGCCGTCTGAACTAGGCTTGCGATAAAATTGAAAGAAAGAAGTATTCATATCAATAAAGGGGAATATTGAAGAATTTAAAAATTACAGAACATAGATTGTTCAATTTTTTGTTATCTTAAGCATTGGAATTTGGCAGATGTGTAAACATTTAATCATTATACTTTAATTACATAGTCCTGACCTCGAATTTCAATGCTAAATTAACGGAATAATAAATAACTAATTGATATCGAAAAAGATAAAGTTTTATTAGAAATTAAATTACATTAATACTTTAATGTTGATAAAAAAATTGTTATTAACTTCATTATTTACAATTTTAAATAATACCCATTCATAATTCATCTGCAGTAAATGTCACAACTTTGATAAATATTTACATGACACTATTAAATATGTAGAAACAAGATTAAAAACACAATTATAAAGGTGACTTAGTTAGAGACCTTGGACTGTCAAAATTGGCAGCACAACTACTGGCTTCACGATTAAAGGAAAGGAATTTGGTAACGAAAGAAGCGCATATTACGTATTACCGCTCAGGGGAAAGAATACTTCTAATCTTTACTGAAGAGGATAATTTCGTATTTTGCAACAATATTCTAGGTCTTGTGACTGCCTTCGGGCAACAAATCTACGACCCAAATGAGTGGCGTTTGTTTATTGACTCGTCAAAATGAAGTCTGAAATGTGTACTCTTACATAACAGTAATAAATTAGGTTCTTTGTCTATTGCACATTCAACCACAGCAAAAAAAGATATCCTTAGTTCTGGATAAAGTTAAGTACAAGGAACAAAATTGGGTAATTTGTGTAAAATTTGGAACAGAAGGATGCCTACACGAAACATCCCTGTTTCATATGCTTATGGGACAGTAGAGCAAAATCAGAGCACTGGACAAAAAAGATTGGCCTTTAAGGTAATCTATGCATCGAGGGAAGCTTAACGTCATCAATACCCGACTAATACCCAGACACCGTATAATATTACCTTCTCTGCGTATTAAATTGGTTCTTATGAAGCAATATGTAAAGCCCTTAGACAAAAGTGGTGAATGTTTCAAATACATTTCTAAAACATTTTGAAAGTTCTGAAAAGGTGAAAGCTGGGTTTTTTGATTGTCCACAGATTAGAAAAATAATTCGTGATCCAGAATTTACTAGCCGCATGAGAGCACCTAAAATATATGCATGGGACGAGTTTGTTTGGGTTATAAAAAACTTTCAACATCTGGTTGTAAACATGAGGATCAAGATACACTTTCTCCATAGCCATCTGAACCGTTTTCCTTAAAATTTAGGCGATTTCAGTAAAGAGCAGAGCGAGCGTCTTCACCAGGTCCTCCGCATTATGGAAGAGCTATATCAAGGACACTGGAACGCACATAGGTTAGCTGATTACTGCTGGAGCATTCAGAGTAGTACACCTGAATCAACTCATAAAAGAAAATGTCTTAAAAGAAACTTAACTCACTGTAATTACTAACAATAAAGTTTATTTATTGAACAAAAAAAATAATAATAAAATCTTTATTTAACATTTCGGAAACTAGCGCTGCTAGGAAAAAACGGCTTCTACATCTGAACAAACATAACAAACATGTTAACTATTGTTTAGAGACTTATCTTCTCTATTTGAAAGTAAAAAGGGAGAATATAAATTGAGTAAACTTTCCCAATTATTTTAAGTGATTAAATTTTTTTAGGCGACCTTCTTTAGCTACGTTCCATGATGTAAAACACAGTGTTCTTGCTATGAGTATAGATGAAACAAATAAAAGGCTGGTTACCGTTGGACAGGATCGTTTAATTAAAATCTGGGATATTACAGCATTGCTTTGAATATCACTATATTTATACTAAAGAATAATATTCTCATGTGATTGAACAAATTTGGTTCGTAAGAAAATATTATTGCTATACTTTGTTAAAATTAAATGTTTACATTATTGTATAGGTTCTATTAAACAAAGCGTAAATGTATTATAATTATTATTATTATTATTATCTAGCTGTTTGTTTCTCATTTATTTCCTAATAAATTGTTTACTGAGTATTGGTCCTAAAGTTATTTAACAATTTGGTTTCCAAAATTTATAGATTATATTAAAACAAACGACAATTTACTAGTGATAAAAAACCTAATAGAGAAATCTTTGGCAATGATATTTATAGATTACGAAAAGGCATTTGACACTATAAACAAGCAAAAAATGTTAAAAGTATTGACTGAATGTTGAATAGATTATCTCTATACCAACATAGTCAAACATATTTACCAAAATACCACAGCTAGCGTAAGACTATCCGATAAAGAAACAAGTACATTCTGTATACAACGAGGAGTAAGTACGACAAGGAGATACCATTTCTCCAAAACTATTCACACTTCTAGAATATACTTACAAAAGGGTGAATTTAAATGAACATGGTATCAATAGAAATGGAGAGAAGCTCAGCCATTTGAGATTTACAGACGACATCGTCCTTATAGCGGATATTATACTTAGATACTGAAAAAAAAAGTTTGAAAAATTATATCATACCTCTATGGTGGTCGGATAAAGATCAACAGACTTAAGACCCAGTAATTACTAATCTAGTGCTAAATCGAAATATTTCTGTCGCAGAAATGGACATGAAATCCAGCTAGATGGAGATAACCAGACATGTGAGCTCCTTTATCGACTTGGACAGCGTTTGGTTAAGTAAATTATGTCGGATCTAACCATGTGCCTCCAAAGGAAAGTCTTTGACCAGCGTGTGTTGCCCGTCCTCACTTAATGACCCGAAACATTAACCCTCACAAGACAAATTTTATTATATCTGATTGAATATTTCTTTGTTTGTGTGGCTTTCTGGAGATCTTTTGAAGATGTTAGTAAAAAATCAATAACAACGAATAAAATAAAACATTTAAAAAAAGAATAATATAAATAATTTGTCGCACGTCCATGGAGAGATAGAGATATTCTTTGTAGTTGTAAGTTCCGCTAGTCGACGCTTATCTAAGTTGTATTGGAAAAACTATATCATAATACACCGTAGTAAGGCACTATATCTATAGTGCCTTAACCGTAGCGATATTGATATTTCGCTAATTTCGAATTATCCGAACAAAATTGATCTGATAACAATGCAACTTAGGAATTTCAACCAGTTTTGTGTTGAAAGTTATAGCCAAAGATTAATCTCTGGGTTATCGCAGAGACAAATTCTATCTCTGGGTTATCCCCGTCAGGACACTGCAAAATTACCTTTATTTCTTTATATATAACACTTTCCAGATTTTACAGACTTTCTTTATATATTCTACACTTGTAAAATTAATGGTAGCTTTTCATAAAGAAATTCGAAAATAATTTAAACACTAGCACTAGTAAGACATAGAAACAGGCCACGAAGTGTTTGGTTTAGAAGATAATATATAAACAAAAACCTGTTAGATTCTTTCATGCTTTCTATAATATTTTTAAAACGCTTACTTTTGTTTACACCTGTTTTACGAATTTGTTTAAGCTTTAATTCTATAAAAAATGGACCAACAAGTAAGCAAATCTGTAATTGTAAAAGAATTTGGTGGATATGAATCTCTACTGGTAAGATTTTTTAGAATATTTGAGGAAAGTTTTAAGTTTTAAATTTGTAGGTAGATGATTTCGGGTTATTATCTTTAAGTGAGAATATCCAAGTAAAGGTAGAATATGCTGGTTTAAATTTTGCTGATCTATATACGAGAAAGGGACTTATGCCCGATAAAAAACTTCCTTTTGTATTGGGAATGGAGTGTACTGGAGTGATAACAAAAATTGGTGATAATGTTAAAAACTCCAATTTTAAAGTAAGTAAAAGTTTTACTTATTTTTTAGCTGAATATTATTTATTTAATTTTATGGCTCTTTTCTAATAACACGATCTTAATAAAACCTTTTCATCGTAGAAGAAAATATATACCTTAAAATTTTGGAATGTAGATTTTATAAAACAGCAATAGTAACAATATACCCTTATTCAATATAAAGGGTGTTAGAAAAAGTGTCACAAAATGAAATGAGTGATAGTATGTCCGCAAAATTAACGGTTTCGGAGATACGAACCATTTTGCGTTCAAACCAATTTTTTAATGAGTACAAATAAACAATGATATTTATTAACAAACAACAGTAAAATAAGATGTTCAAAGTGCCCTCCATTTCAATAATGCAGCTACGACATCTCCGCCGCAAGGACTGTCGAACTCTTTCCAAAATACCTTCATTGGCTAGGATTCGATGACATCCCTGCTCTACTCTTTGCTGCAGCTGTCGAGTTTATTCATAGGAGTGGAGCATACGAAATTTTAAGTGTCCCCAAAGGAAAAAGTTAGTGGGTTTAAATCAGGTGATCTTGCAAGGTCCGCCCCTTCCTATCCATCTTTCTCCAAAAGATCCGTCTACATGCTCTCTTACGGCAATTGAAAAATGGGCTGGAGCACTATCGTGCTGGAACCACATTTGATTTCTTTGTATTAAAGGAATGTCATCTAAAAGATCACCCAATGTGTTCTTCAAAAAGTTTAAGTAATCATCTTCCGTTAATCGGTTAGGTAGTACAACCGGACCTGGTAACCATCCAAAATACCTACTCGAAATGTTCAACGAATATGCGAATTATGAAAATTAAAACCTCCATTTCGTGTAAACACTGCCGCATCAGTAAAAAGAATGTCTGCAATAAAATAGGGGTCCTCAGCATCATTTCTTGACACCAGCGGCAAAACTCCACAAGTGGATTTAGAGCATGCACTCGTTGGAAATGGTATGGGTAAAGCTGTTGCTCGTGGAGGAGCCCCAATTCCTACCTCCTTAAACTAAAAATAGCTTCTTACGTCTCAGGGGTGGACACCGACCTTGGTATCCCGGAATCATGGAACATTTTCCCAAATGTACCTACTTATAGAAAAGCAAGTTTTTGACAATGAAAAGAGATAATCCAAATATGATACAAAAATCAAACACTCTGTATCTGCTAAACCGTTAATTTGCGGACATATGTTTATTAAGACTTTTTTTGCACATTTTGGACCACAATACCACACATTTTATTTTATGACACTTTTTTTAACATCCTGTATTTTCAAAAATTTTAGGTAGGGCAAAGAGTTATTTGTTATGATTTTAACGGAGGCATGTACAGGGAGATTGTAAATGTCAGTCCAAATAACATTTTCTTATTACCAGATACAATTGATACCAAACTTGGTGCTACCATTTTTGTAAATTATTTAACAGCTTATTTTTCTTTATTCAACTTAGGTAACCTGAGAGAATACGAATCCGTTCTTATTCTATCGTGTACAGGTAAATTGTATATAAAATATTAAGTACTGAATTAATAATCAAATTATAGGAGGTGTGGGTTCAGCTGCTGTTCAACTTTCTAAAACTGTTGCTGGTGTAAAAATATATGGTACTGGATCCATATCAAAGGAAACTGCAGCTAAAGAAAATGGTGTTGATAAGTTTTATTGCACTGAAACTATTTTTGAAGATGCAAAAGATCAAAAGTTTGATCTGATTTTATCAAATGAAAGTGGACCTAAGTTTTCATTACTTCAAAACTTTTTAAAACCCCTTGGAAGAATTATTTTGATAGGTAAATTAAAGTGGTATACCAAACACCAACATTTAATACTAAATATGTATTTCTATTTTAGGTGCTAATAATATGTTACAATCTGCATCCGAGACAGAAAATCATGATAAAATTTCACTATTATCACTTATTATTAATAATAGAAGTATAGCTGGTCTACATATAGGACTGCTTTTGTATGCAGATCCAGAAAAAGTTAAAAACACATTAGATACTATTTTTAAACTGATTGAACAAAAAAAACTCAACCCTATTATACATTCTATTTGGAAAATGTCGGAGATTGTTGAAGCTACGAAATTGTTGGAAGAACGAAAGAATGTTGGAAAAGTTCTATTAAGTATAAATGCTTGATAATTATTTTATTTTATTATTTTTAAACATTTTGTATTTTTAATATACTTACATTATTTTGGAACATTTTTTTTATTAGACTGTTTCGATTTTAATGAAAATTTAAAAACAATAAATTCGATTTAATATCACAGTGTTTATATACCAATATACCTATTTAACAAAATCAGTCATTACTTTGTTCAATGTTAATGTTTGATTCTATGTGACTTTTTTCATCATCCTCTAACAAACTGTATTTAATTTCTTCTAAACGCTTTTTAACTGCATCTCTCAACTTTTGGTAAAGTTCTAAAGTTTGTCGAGGAGTTCTACCGTATTGATCCTTAGTGTGAAGTTCAACATCAGTTTTATGACTGATAAGAATTTGTAATTCGTCTACTTGCTTTGCTAATACAACGTACCTAGCAGCTAATGAGAGATTATCAAAATTATCCAATGTTAATACTTTTCGTAGTTCTTCTTCACTGAGCCTCCGAGGATTTTTTTTCGATTTATTTAGAATTCCATATAATACGCATCTATCAATATCTACACAATCTGATAAGGTTTCTTCATTAATATCACTTACTGGTTCACGAGGAAAAAAATCACTGGGTTGTAAAATCTATAAAATAATAAATGGGTAAAGAAATGTTTTTCAAGCATGGGAAGATTACATTAATGGAACTCTATTCAGCAGATCAGTGTACGCGAATTTCTGGAAATTATTGGCGTACGCGAATAATTGGAAAAGGCGGTGGTGAAAAGTATGGAAATAGTGTACGCGAAATCAAATTGTCCTCATGTGAGAATTAAGTGAATGTGTTTGTGTATTTTTCAAATGATGAGATTATAGCTCAAGAACTGGCACCAATTTTTGTATACGTATTTAAAGGATGAAAACTCACATACCTGTCCTATTATACTCCAATACGCACGTGTTAAGTGTGTTGTGTTAAGCCCTACCTTTTCCAATGATTCGCGTATGCTTGGGATACGTTCGTGTACGCTTTATGCGTCGAATAGACTGTACCTACATTATTACCTGCTTTTCTAGATTGTGATATTCATATGACTCTTTAAATTTAGGATCACATTCTTGACACTGATCTACAATTTTAACACTTTTCATGGGTCTAAAAGCTAGTTGCCTCAGCTTATTATAATTTTCTAATAAATTTGCAGACTGTTGATCAATTATCATCTCATTTTCTTCTACTTGAGAAGATAAATTTTGCTCTAACATTTCAATATCTTCCGTAATATTATTATCACCCTCTTTATCTACATTAGTGTCTTCTGTTGATTCAATTTGTTGTGTTGAATCAATTTCTTCAATTGGTTTGTCCATTTCTTCTGCTGTGTTAGAATCCGCCTCTAAATCATTCATCTTTTCCAATTGATTTTTATCTTTCAAAATATCAGACAATGTAATAGAACCTTCAGAGAATTTTTCAAGTAATGTTTGGTAATCCCAATCCAACTGAAATTCAATTTGTGATGCATTTTTTAAGCTATGGATCTTTTGTGGAGGAACTTTTACTGGCACTAAATTGATTATCTTTGTTTCGTTAAATACTTGTTCAAAATGAATGGGTCCTCTTTTAACAAATACATCTGAAGGTCTAGGAGTGTCGTTTTGAGCTTCAAAAAATAGATTTGTTCCCATAGCATAATCATATGTACCTAAAAATAATTGTAATATAAAACAGTGTACAGTATAGCTGAACTACAAAATTAATTTCTAGAAGTATTATAATTACGCATGACTTAATAAGTTCTAATGAAACATCTATAAAAGTTACAACTGAAAATTATTACCTTTGAAAACGGTATCATTAACTTGTACAAGAGGATTTTTCTTATGTAAATTCGCTATACGAATAAAAGCATCCTTATCGTTATCGAAGGTTCCTTTAGGTAACTTGCTATTAAAATCCAAAAATACGTAAGTTTCTTCAACCATGATTGATATTTATATTCTACATTTAATATACAAAAAAATAAAACCATATATAGACTTCTACTACATGGTCTTTTACTGTATTATAGTATAGTAATTTGTGACTGTATTGGTTTATGCCAAATTCCACGGGATTAGAGTAATCACAGATTTTAGATTGTTTATTTCTCTTACGAACAACAAAACTTCACCAATGTTTACTCAGTAGGACCAACTGTTATCAGTAATTATTTAAGTTTATCGGTAATTTGTAATTTAGGTAAATATTTTTGACTTAATTACATTAATTGCGTCAGTTGTAATTTCAGCTTAAAATACTTCTACTGATATCCTGAATTCATTTGATGAATTTATTTTAATAAGTATAGAATTTAGGATTATTCAAATTTCCCGCTTGTGTTACAGTGTTGATTTCCTTCAAAACGGAACCGTTTATTTCTTGAGACGCATGCTCACTTTACCTCTTTTGGATTAGTTTCCATCTTGTTGATCACATGTGAGTACTGAATTTTTCTTAATTTGTGAAGTTAATATAAATTTAAAACTTGTACTATACAAAATTTTTGTTAATTGCAAATGTCATGGACACGGATATAGCATAAAAATGAGTTCTTTTTGCGTACCTTCACAAAAAATACATTTGATCGGATTGTTTGACAGTGCATGATTTGGCTATATTCGCGCCATGTTGCATTAGATTATTAACAGATCTCGAAGAGTTTTCTTAAAGTTTTAGTATAGTACAGCTTAAAGTACAGTAATTTAAAGTCTTATGACATATTCGTAAAGGGAATGTTCCTTAATTAATAATTTTTTATTGTATTGTATTGACTTGACTAGGTCAGTGTTGTCTTCCACATGGTCTAATGCCGCGTGGACATTAAATTCGAGCTTATTTAAAACGTGGTACCCGTCCGATAAGTTAAAGTAAGTTGCTTATTAATTTCTTTTTGTAGCTTGCAAGGTTGAAACCTTATAAATAGTAAAAATGGGAGATAATCTTGAAGATACACACTTTGAGACCGGAGATTCCGGGGCCTCTGCAACTTATCCTATGCAGTGCTCAGCCCTACGTAAAAACGGTTTCGTTATGTTGAAGTCAAGACCTTGCAAGATTGTTGAAATGTCCACATCCAAAACTGGTAAACACGGCCATGCTAAAGTTCATTTGGTTGGTATCGATATCTTTACAGGTAAGAGTTTTTTCATGCATTTAGATTTGAGTGTCAAAGTAAAAGTCATTTTCCAAATATTTTTAGTACTGATATCGTTTGACTTAATAGTAGCTACTTATTGTCTATTCAGTTTTATTTGATAAGATCAATAAAAAAATACATTTACTTTGTTAAAATTTAGCTATTATTACTAACCAATTTGATAAAATACCAAAGTAAATGTGAATTATGCAAACTCATAAAATTCTTATCGTTTTGTACTGACCTTTGGGGTTACCTAATAATTTGCACTTATTTTTGATTGGTATTTGTTTTAACGACAAAAATATTTTAAATGTGAACCTCTTTGTCTCTGTGTTACTCAGATATTAATTTTGATTGAATTTTGAGTGTCAGAAGAGACGTACAGCAAAGTCCTTTATTTCCACAAGTAATTGTATTTCTTTACATTTACTTACTAAATATTGGATACATAACTATTTTGTTAAGGAACCGCAAACTTAATAAGTTGTTTTTATTCTTTAAATTAGTTAATATTACGTTTATAAATTTGTTTGTAACTGGCCATGTAATTTTAATAAATTTTACGAAGCCGGTTGTTCCATAGAGGCTCGGCAGTTTTGGATTTATATGTTTTGTACAATGATTGCCAAGTGATACAAAATGTTAAAATACTTGGTATTTGTTACTAAAAGAAAGTTCTGATTTAGGTAAAAAATATGAAGATATCTGCCCTTCTACACACAACATGGATGTTCCTCATGTGAAACGTGAAGATTATCAGTTGACTGATATTTCCGATGATGATTACCTTACTCTTATGTCCGATAATGGTGAATTACGTGAAGACCTCAAAATTCCAGATGGTGACGTTGGTGGTCAACTCCGTGCAGAATATGATGCTGGAAAGGATATTTTATGTACCGTACTCAAATCTTGTGGAGAAGAAGTAAGTGTCTGTTTGTTTTAACTTCATTTATTGAATGGAATTACTAACAAAACACAATATCATTTATTTGTATTTATGGCAAAACTTAAATTCTTCTCATTATTCATTTGCTTCTCTCCAAATAACATTTTAACATTAAAACTTTTCAATACTACGGTAGAGTTTTTACGTAACTGGCAGATTAAGATTTATTGATAATACCGGATAGATAAAGTAATCAAGGTCAAAATCATGTATTAAATAAAAAACTGTTTGAAACCAAGACCTTAAAGGAAAAAGTACTTAATTAACTACTTGATTGCAGTTTCCTGCTAATCAATTGTCATTTCAGTAAAACGTTTATCTATATGTTCTTTGATTTTCAAAGACTCTGTAAAACGTCATAATAGTATTAGGTATACTATTATTATCTTTGACATCTAAGTACTTAATTGTTACAAAATAAGTGCTTTCATTTTGTAGTTATTTTAAGTAGGATTTTTATTTAGTAAAAATTGCTATGCCCATCGTTTTGTTAATTACTCACAAGTAAATGAACTAATTAGAAAAGCGATAATGTGTTTTTATTCGCCTGTTTATTAAGAATTGTTAGGAACGTGATTTATTGGTAGTTAAAATTTTGTTTTTTTTTTGTATGTAAATCAAATTAAACATATATTGTATTCGTCCCTGTGTTCCCCATATTAGTTATAAATCTAATTTTGGGCGTCAAAAGGGACATATAGCAAAGTCCTGTATTTCCACAAGTAATTGTAATATTATTTACATTTGCTTACTATATATAGGATACATTTTATTTTATTCAATGTGTGAATAAATTATTTATGTTCGTTCCTTTGTTTTGTTTTTAGGTGGTGATTGCAGTAAAAACAAATACTGCCTTGGATAAATAATAATGGCCGGTTGAATGACAGTGGGGTCGGAATGCAGAAATCACCTTTGTGTCCGTAGGGCCCCTTCTGCATTATATTTTATGAATATATTTATCGTATTGGACCATCAGTTATAAAAAAGCTTACCTAACGCGACGCCCTGTCAACCGGCTAAGACGTTGATGTGGTGTATTTTACATCTCTGTAATTTGTTGGCAAAATTAAAATGCAAAAGCTACATTTTCGTTCAATAAAACTAATTTAATTTTAATCATATGTAAATCTCTTTTTTATCTGATTACCAGTTCATTTAGAACCACCTTCTTCTCTAAACCTGGCTTTACTGGTCTTATGTATAATATTTATAAGTGAGTTTTGTTTTTTACTACAAGTAAGAATTAGGTGATTCTAGACTCTTGTTGACTTTTTTTGAAGTGAATAAAAATAGCATTTTTAAAGACTTGTTTTGATATTGTTTAGATTAAGTTTTTTTATTTAAAAAACTGATACAATGACCTATCATGGTTTTTGCGCAATAATTTTTACTTGGAATTGGTTAAAAATATAAATTAAATATTCTCAGGAGGGTTTCATTGTCCTTCGCGCACCTTAACTAGACAACTAAATTTGACAAATAGACAAAAATAAAAAAATTGTTTAAAAGCTAAGTATTTGTTTAGAGACATACCATTTCAGCTGATCTATTGGATGGTTTAGTTAAAAAATGTTTTTAACATAATCAACTAAATAGTTTCGCTATGAAAGAGATGCTGTCAAGGATCTTCGAGTTGTAATTCAATTGGGTCCTCGTCTGTGCAGAGTTCGGTTGATGTTACTGGTATGAGTTTCCAGGTTTTGATGATGTGAGAAGTCTTCGTAGGATGTCTGAGGTGTATAATATAATAGACACTATACACTTAGCAGGCTTCCTGGGTTTTCGTGGAAGTGGTGTCAAGAGTCTCAGTGGAGTAGTCCTTCCGAAGAATTATTTAAGGATTGTGCTATCTAATGAGCGCCCTAGACGGTTCGATCAATACCTCCCGAGGATAAGACCACTAGTTTCAACGGCAGTAAACGGATCAGTGAGAACATTCATGCCTGGTGTGTTTTAACCATGGCTACTTGATCAAATGTCAGTACGAAGGCACGAAAGCGATGCCCTGTGCTCCGTTAATTTGAAACCCTAAATAGGTACTCTAGAATTTCCTTCTAGTATAAGTACAAAGTTAAAAATGTAGCAACTGAACGATTATATTATCATAATAGAAGTTAACAATTCTTTCATATTGTAAGTTGTCGCGGAAAACCTTTGTAACAATTGTTTGGAACTCTTACATATACCGGGTGAGGAAAAAGTATGGAAACCTCGTAACTCAAAAACTATGGGTCACAGAAAAAAACTTGCTAAATATGAAATTTATGATTTTTCCCTGGATGTCAGATAGTAATTCTGAATTTGACCATGACCAACATGGTCAGGTCAATTTTTTTAAATGGAACTATGTATTTTTGACAAGGGGAATCAAAAGAGCGTAAAATTTTACGTCCAAATATGACGTCAATTTTTAAAAATTTTACCATGATGGTCATGGTCAAGGTCAAACTAAAAATTTCTCGACTATCGCAATAACTCGAATTGTATTAGTCGCAGAGAAAAACTTCCAAGACTCAAAGTTTATAGTTTTTCCCTGGCTTTTAGATGGTTAAGATTGATGTGACCATGACTATGACCATCATAGTCAGGGGATGGTCAGGTCAATTTTTTTAAATGGAACTTCAAACGACATCTGCAGGTCACGTTGACCTTAGTCCTTAATGGTGATGATGAATCATGGTCATGGTCAAATCCAGAATTACCATCTGATTGCTAGGGAAAAATCATAAATTTTATATCTTGTAAGTTTTTTTGAGTTACTGCGATGGACTAGGAATTTTTAGTTTAACCTTAACCATGACCATTATGGTAAAATTTTTAAAAATTCTCAAGGTCATATTTGGACGTAAAATTTCACGCTTTTTCGATTCCCTTTGACAAAAATACATGGTTCCATTAAAAAAATTGACCTGACCATGATGGTCATGGTCAAATCCATTTTAACCATCTGATAGCCAGAAAAAAACATAAATTTTATATCTTGCTAGTTTTTTTCTGTGGTTTTTGAGTTACGAGGTTTCCATACTTTTTCCTCACCCGGTATATCTGCCTATCTATCTTCTATATAAATAAAAATGAATTGCTGCTCGTTAGTCTTAGCACTGCTGGATCAATTTAGCTAATTTTGGTATTGAATTATTTGTAGAAGTTCAGGGAAGGTTTAAACGGTAAGAAACAATAAAAGGCAAATATTAAAAACAAAATTTTAATTTTTCAATACTATTTAGTTCTATGAATTCCTTATTGATGGAAGTGTAAGTTAATTTTATCGATAAATTCATTCAATCATTTAACCATTGTATAAAATTTAACATCTAAGTTGCGGAGACACTTGGTAGATGGCATTGTAATTTAATCTATACATATAATAAAACTGTAGAAATGAAAATGTTTGTGCACGCATCACATGAAAACTACTGATCCGATTCGAATGCGGTTTTCACAGACGTATTTGTCTTCTTTCAACTTAACATCTGGTGTATAAAAATTTCTCCCCTCACCCTTTTAACGGGGTGATTAATGAAATTTTTATACAAAAATCAACACGCCACGCGAATGACGTCGCGGGTACATCAACATAGAACCCAAAAATGTGGTTAGATTTTTTTGTCTGTCTGTCTGTATGTTTGTGCGCGCATCACATGAAAACAACTGATCCGATTCGAATACCGTTTTCATAGATGTATTTGTCTTCTTTCAACTTAACATCTGGTGTATAAAATTTTTTCTTTCATTTCTTTTATGTTTGTGCGCGCATCACATGAAAACAACTGATCCGATTCGAATACCGTTTTCATAGATGTATTTGTCTTCTTTCAACTTAACATCTGGTGTATAAAATTTTTTCTTTCATTTCTTTAACAGGGTAAGGGGAGAAGTTTTTATACAACAATCAAACGCCACGCGAACGACGTCGCGAGTACAACTAGTTTATAAATAATCCAGTTATAGAAAGATTATTTAGATTTGTCTTCTTCGTCCATAGAATAAAAAAATTAAGAAAAATGATAAAAATCCTAAAAACCGCATGAATCCTGTTCAAAAATGAGATAAAAAACAAAAGAAAAACACGTGACATACAATCGAAAAAACAAAACAAACAACAGGATTAATTGAATAATGGATAAGAAAATTAAAAACAAGCGAAAATTAAATGAAACCGAAAAAACAGGAGGAAACAAAATAAATTTGCACTAATTTTTAAAAAAGGGAAAATTGACAAAAAAACTAGAACCGAAAAAACATATAAAAAGGAATAATAAAGTAGAAATAATGGCGTTGGATTTCGATTGATAATAATAGAGTTAAAAAAACTTATTTGGATTAAATTGGTCCTCATCGTTAATGTAGGAAAATACAAAAAAAAAAAAATTGAAAAAACGGGAAGAACTAGGAAAACTGAAAAAAAAACGATAGAAATAGAAAAAACAAAAATGAAAAAAAAAATAGATTATACGGAAAAATAAAAACGAGAAAAAATCGAAAAATAAAAAAAGGGAATAATCGAAAAAAAAAATGGTAACAAACGAGAAATTAAAGTGTAATGGAAAATAATCGAAAAAACTGAAAGAAAAAATGTGGGAAATCGAAACTTGAAAAATTACTAATTCAACGATAAAACAAAAAAAAACTTGGATAGGTACCAAGGAGGAAATATGATAAAATTAACAAAAACATGGAAAACAATCGAAACCCCGAAAAGAAATCATAGAAATAAAAAAAAAAAACTAAAAAAAAAAATGTTTGATTATTAGGCGGTATGAAGTTCGCTGGGTCAACTAGAAGATAAAATAAAAATTAACAGTCCAATAAAATTTGTTAATTTTTACCATCGAATTGTTAGAATCGATAAACCAATTTATCTTTAGCACAAGCAGTGGGTTTATAAATAATCATAGTACAAGAAATTCACTTTTATTCGTAAATAATATAAAGCTTTACAATAATAAATTCGTATAACACTCCTAATATATATGTAGTCCTCTAGTAATTATTCACATACCACTCAATATTACAAAAAATACTTGTTAGATATAATTTTGTAAATAGAAAAATTGACCTAATCAGATAATTGTTAATTAACTCACACTCCTTGGTGAAAACAATGAAATTTACATATTTTAAATTTATTTTGTAAGATATCACAATTAAAATTTAGGTATGATGTCACAAACATAAATATTTGTAAAAAGAAGATGCTTATTCGCTTATTTAAATTTCATGATATATTAGTAAATTCCACTCATTGTACCAACTGCTGAATTTAAGAAAAAAGCAATAAATAAATAAATAATGTTAATAATAAACAAATACCCAGAAGTGTTTTTAATAAATGCAATTTTCAAGTGAAAATAAATAATGAAAAAAAGAAGGCGATTAACTTGACACGCACATCGTTTAGTATTTTTGTAAGATCACTAGAATGGGGTGATTGTCCACAGTTTCGTATTACAGTCTTGTCCTACTGATACTAAAGTAGTGTTGTCTACCCAGGAAAGCCTAGTTACCTGGCTTTGAGCATGAGCACCTAAAAAATTCAAAAGATTATTATTATTTTCAGCACTCCGTGCGGGAAGCAATACTTTCTTTAACGTTACGAAATGTAAAACGCACCGAGTCTAGGTATATTCAGTTATTATATTAATCTTGATATACGGTGTTGTTTATATATTATATGTACACATGTATGTATTATAAGTCGCCGCGACGCTGTTTGTTTACATTGTTATTGTATACTACTTTTATTTACTATATGTATATACTGCAAGACGCCGCGCGCGCCGCACTGTTTTTATTATTGTGCTTGTTCAAACCTGTAAAATATTAGCCGGCATACTAAAGACTTACAAATAATTTCAGTCGTATTGTAAACGCATATAGAGTAAAATATAACGCATAATAAGTTAATATCCCGATCTTATTTACAATGAGTGATTCTGATTCCTATCCGGATGTAATACCGGATGATGTACGAGAAACTGCAAAAACTGTACAGTTAAGTTTATTGCCGTAGAAGTCAAAACAACGATATACAGCTACATATATATAATGCTTTTAAAACATGGAGAAAAACACAAAATCCTCGTCCTTTGCGGAAGAAATGTTTACAGCATATTTTAGTGAAATGCAGTGTTCACCACCAACTCTTTTTTCGCGTTACTCAGTGCCTACGGCTCGAGCGACCTAATGCTACTTTTATTATCTTCTTTCCTTTTATTTTACATAAATTTAAGAGCTTTCCTCACGGACTGATGAAAAAATGAATACGCAACTCGTGTGGTGAGCACGTAATCCCGCACTCGTTACGTAATGTACTATAAATTAACTGTCCTGTAGTTAAATATGATTTTACCCGATTAAGTATCTGAAAACGTGTATGGAAAAATAAACTTTTTTAACAGTAAATATAGACCTCAGATCCTTCCAAGCATTAAATACAAGAGTTACAAAGAACAAAAAAATATTTATTTGATTTTAAAATTGGCAAATAAATGAATGGAAACAAATAATTCACAAAAGGTTTTTATGTTAAGGCCCATATTTATCCCTATGTTTTTATTGCTTAATATTAACATAGGGGATATATTCTAGACATTTTATAAAATATAACAGAATTTTCATTATAGTAACAAAAGTAACACAAACCCGACATTTTCGATGACGAATTCTTGGAGATAAATTTTATAAAACAGTACCAATGTACCTACCGTAAAAATCCTGTTTAAACACAACGGAAATAGGAGAATAATATATTTTGGAAAAAAAGAATGTTAAAAAAATGATGAACGTAAATTTTAAGATAATGTAAATTATAAAGAAAAACTTACTCTTAATAATAATGTGTTTGGCAGGTTTTTCAACATGCCAAATAATAATACTAGTGTCTAAGCTTCCACTGGCAACCAATTGAGAATCTGGTGACCAGGCCACACAATTGACACGTGCATTATGAAATCCCCACTCTTTATTATGGGCAAGCTAAAAAACAATAGTTTATTTATTAATACAACCAGAATAGTTTTTATTTTAATATAATTAATGTACCATGACAAAAAAAGAAGACATTGATAACAAATAGTTTCCTTATTGATTAATCAATTAATTAATAAACTCGAGGTTTGTGTCTGAAATTGATAATAAGATAAAAAAAAATCTGCAGTGGCTACTTGATAGTAAGTTCTGCACATAGTTGATAGTATGATAGCAGGGATTTTAAACTACACTGCAATACTTCAATTGACTCCTAACCAGTGCACAATAAACTGACTTAAAGACATCGTAAGAACTAAATTCTCTACAAGTTTTTATTAAAAAACCCATACTCTTCATTGCGCTATTAACAACAGATTGAATATGTGAGGAAAAGTTAGTATTTGATCGAATAAAACAACAAGATTCTTTAACTCAGTAAGTCTTACCAAATTATTATTTAAATTGTAATTATACATTTTTTTACACTTTATCTTCTTTTACCCAACTTGAGCGTCGGAATAGCTGGTTTTGTTTTTATCTATGCTCCGTTAATCCATTTTTTCCACTCTGTCTGGTCAGTGCTAATCTTTTCATTTCTTGTAGTGTTTTTTCTTTTGCTTTACCTTACTTTTATAACTTGCGATATCCATGTTTTTCTTGGCCTTCCTCTTCTTCTTTTGCCTACTCTCTTCATTTCCATAGTTTTCCTGGTTAACCTGTCTTCTGTCATTTTTAGTACGTGTCCATACCATTTCAGATTTCTTTTATGTATTTTCTCTATTATAGATTCTTGTTTTAGTAGTTCTCTAAGGTTTTCATTTCGTATTCTGTCTAAGCGTGTTTTTCCCTCTATTTTTCTAAGATGTTTCATTGCTATTGCTGTAAGTGCAGACTCATGTTTCTTCTGTAAAACCCAGGATTCGCATCCGTATATTAAGGTCGGCAATTATACATAATAGGAAATAACTTTCTTGAAAATGATATTTTACATTTGCTGCAGTTTAGTTTGTACAATTATTCTTGCAGTAGAGTAAAATCAGATACATCGTTAATTACTTTGTAAAATATTAAATTATCCGCACACATAGGTTTTTCTGAAGTAATTTTGTCGCATATATCATTCACAAATAAAATGCAATGGTCCCAAGATTGATCCCTGAGGGACTCATGAACTAACAAAATATACAAAAGATTTTCTATCCCTTAGATATGACCTTATCAGAGATTGAGTATCAGATGAAATGCCAATCTGGAAAGTTTTTCAACACGCCCTCTGTGAGATAAACGGTCAAAAGACTTGCTTAAGTCCATGTAAATCACATCGACCTGTTTTTGGCGATCTAAAGCGGATGAAACATATTGAGTAAACATGCAAAGATCTGTGGCTATAAACAGATGATAGATAGTATTGTATTCTTTACATGTAAGTAACTGATAATAATGCGACTGGCTGTGGAAAAATGGGATGTTTTAACTATTACATTGTAAATTTTAAATAAGATATAAGAAAAAAGTTGAATATGTTTCTAACTTATTACAACAGGTACACCGTCAGGACTGGAGAACCATTTGTTTTTTAACTTTTTTGAAGCAGACACGATTTGTTGCTCTGTTACAGCATTAAATATCAAATAATTGCTAACATTTATAGTTTCTGCTCCATTTGTATAAATTAAAGGATTTGTGTCGTTATCAATAGTATATGCACATATAAAATAATTTGCAAAAGCATTTACAATATCGGTAGACAGATTTTCGTTATTATATGCCAAGTTACCAGGTATTTCAGACTTTTTTTTTCGAGTTCACAAAATTCCTGAAAGATTGTTGAACATCCTTAAGTTGATGCTCTGCATTTTTAATATATTTAATATAAACATGTTTTATTTTTATGGATCTTCTAAGATTTTGCAAACGTTCGAGATAAATGTGATAACGCCGCCTTCTGTAAGGCTTTATATAATGATTTTTAGATTTTATTTCGTATATGATTTCTTTTGTTAACCAAATTGGATATTTGTATGATAAACATTTTTGTAATGGAACAGATTTTTTTAAAAGCGTCACAAAAGGCAGCAGATGCAACATCTCCATGTGAGCAGTTACCCAATAAATTAATAATGAATTCATTACAACTATATTTAAACTTAAAAGAGAAAATACTTACAGACTGAAGATTCCAAAGAAAGCAGGTAAGAATAAAATATATTTAATTATAATAGAATTGAAATAACGATTAGAAAAAAACTAACCTTATATTCTTCTGTGCTATATAATATAACTTTTCGATGACCATCAGAAGCAACGAGGTACTTATCATCAGGAGAGTAAGCCACATCAATAACTGGACCCAAATGCGTCAATTCTGTCAAAGGATTCAAATTATTACCCTGTAATTCATAAATATGGACTCTATTATCCATATTTCCTCCTACAGCTACATGACCTCTAGGAGAGCAAGCAACACTGGTGGGTTCATAATCGACTTTAAGAGTACTAAGTTTTTGATTATCTTTAGATACTGTTATTTCATTTACACTGGCAGCGACAATTATGTTTTGTTCTTTGAGAATGTCCATACCTCGAGGTTGCGAAGCTAATTTTAGTTGTTGCGGCTTGTAAGTTTTACCTTAAAATATTATAAACAATATTATAGTGTGTAGGTACATATTTTAACAGATAATTTACCTTCAATATCAATTTGTTTCAAACTATCATCTATACCACACGTATAAAGTGTCCCATCAAATGCTCTCATTCCATTAACTTGATTTCCATGACCAGCTCCTTCGATTCTATCATTTTCCCCAGTTTCTGCATTCCACGTTGTAACATAACCATCATGAGAGGCTGTAAATATTGATGATCTATCTTCACTGAGAGTTAATGATGTTATAGGTTTGTTGTGACCTTTGATAACTCGTAATGGTTTCAATGGATCATTTACATCTAAATAGTTTATAAAACCGCTTAGAGATACTGTTAGAAGGTGGCTACCTTGCCAAAGACATGAAACCTAAAATGAATCTAAATAAATTGAATGCTTTAGAATAAAAATAAAACGTACTTGTTGATCCTCAACCGTGTTACCCATCACGAATTCTGATACAACTTGTCTTGTTTCTACATCCCAAAGTTTAGCAGTTTTATCACCACTAGCCGAGAGAAGTTGTTTACCATCAGGACTCCAAGCAACAGCATACACACCACCAGAATGAGCAGGGCTACCTACTTCACCAACTAAATCTGAAGATGTACCATCGTAAAGGTAGACTTTGCCGTCGAAACCAGCAGAGGCAAATAAACTTCCCGATGGAGAATAACGCACAGCTTGTACAAAACGATTGTGATCCTAATAAAAAAGCCATATATATAAAATAATAATAAAGAGCAAAATCACGACTGCTTATAGTTCGCTACAGGAATATTATTAAAGAAACAAAAAAGAAAATCGTACAATTAAGTGTAGATCCAATAAAATAATGAGGAATAAATACTTTTCTCTTCAAAATATGAGACAGTCCAAAAGTATAACAGACAGTAGAGATACAGGTATAAATATAATATGGGAGAATAATAAAAAAAAACTATAAGAAACAAAAACAAATTTTTGGTTTATTACCTGTTTTGTCATTTTGAATTTAAACGGTGGTCCTTCAAATATAGCGATAGTATTATCTTCGGAACCAGTTATGACCCTAAACGGTCTGGAAGGTCGAAAATCACAGGAATTGATTGGTTTCGATTGACCAGATATTTCACCAACTGATGTTCCAGTTTCTGACATGAAAACATGTCCAAATCTTTCTCGTCCTTCCCCAACCACAACCATTCTTTGATTATCTGGTGACCAAGCAATATCTTTGATTGGCCCGCCAATTGGATGGAATTCATTTTTTAATATGTGTTCTTTATTTACCGTATCCCAGATTCTTACTTTTCCAGATTGGTCTAAAAATAATTAATAATAAGTAATCAATAAATTGTTGCAAAATAAAATCTAGGTAGGAGTTTTATTACGTAGTATAATAAGTGTTTATAATAATTGTTTATTTAATGTTTCATGATCAATGTTAAATATTTTATTATCTATCGTGCCAGAACAAATTTGGCACAGTAAAAATATTAAAATGATTGTCCCAGAAAGACAAGAAGGTCATATTTCTTTTTTAAATAAAGAAAAAATAATATATATTTTTTTAATATTTTTTGTGATAACTAAATATTAAATATACTTTTTTCAGCATTAAATTTTTGCACGATAAAATTATCATTACTTTATTTTTATTATAAACTCATCTTTACAATGCATGTATACACCAAATTAAGCAGTATCTACTATAAACATTTATTTTGTTGACTTTATAAAAATACAACCTTCTATAAACCGTAAATAGCTAATTCCGTACATGTTATTTTTAACTATATCCATTTTAGGTAAGTATTATAAGTGTAGAATGTTTATATAAATTTTTCACAATACATACTATTTCAAAATATTTATTTTTCAAATTGTAATATTGCTCAAATCAATTGTAATCTAAAGAATAATTATTGATATTAAGATTTAATAAATTGCTAGACTTACGGTTTTATAGATAAAACGTTGACACGTTAAAATATAAATAATTATAATTGGAATTAGAGTAAATTAGTAATAGAAAACACCTTACCTCCAGAAGCAATATAAAATCCACTCGGAGAATACTTTGCAACATTTACTTGGCAAGAATGTTCAGTGTATGTATCAGAAATGGAAGGGTTCTAAAATATACAATAACAAAAATTAGAAAACATAATTAAAAAAAAATATATCTTCGAAAAAAATACTTACTTCTATATTTCTGATAATCACAGAGTTTCCATTGGTATATAAAAAATTCTTTCCTTTAGGGTCCCCACCCAATACAAGTGGTTGACCTCTTTGAGTTCTTGGTAGAGCTGCATAAATATTTTCTGTAAAGAAAAAATGTGCATATACATAAAAATGTAGTAAAAGAAGTACTTTTATTCTGTGAAAATTTACTTACTTAAGGAGTAAGACATCTTTCCGGGCGGTGTACTTTTGAAATTTTGTTACAAAAATTATATAAACAAATATCTTAACTTGATGAAGATTTGGAAATAATTGTGTACTGTTATTAGCAAGATTTTGGCACAATAGAAATAGATTAATATCACTCCCTATTTTCCTAATCACCAAACCGTAGCTTAGCGGTTATCTTTGCCATATAAGGAAAAGTAGGATGTATCTTTTAATAATTTGACATTTTGTAGAGGTTGAAGTTTGTCGGTGTTCTTCTCTTTATTTTTCTAACAGAGCTTCTAACCTTACATGTAATCATCCAATCTTCTTGTTTTTATTGTATGACATATTTACATAACCTAAATGTTGTGTTGTCAGTGATGATGTTATTGTAGTAAAGTTATTTTTCCCCTTTGATTTTTCTTACAAGGAATGGCTGATTTAAAAAAGGATTTAGACGAGTATTTGCTTTTACAGAGCGACCAAAAGAAATCGTTTAAACTGCAAATGCCAACAATACAAACACCAAATGTAACAGGATGGTTTAAAAAAGAAACACCTCAGCAAGATGAAACTTGGTTTCAAGAAACTAAAAAAGAATGTTGCCCTTCTTTGGTATGTCTTAAAATCGTTCCTATTATTTTCAATAATTTTTTATTCGTATTTTAGTCTCGTATACAGAGGATTATATTATTTGCTGTATGTATTGGACTAGGATTATTATGTTTTTCTTTATCACTTATGTATATCCCTGTATTATTGTTCAAAGCCAGAAAATTTGCATTGCTATTTACTCTAGGAAGTACGTTTTTTGTATTGAGGTAAGAGTATAATAGATTTTCTTATATGTTATTAATTATTTAATATTTTAGTTTCTTCTTTTTGTGGGGTCCTACAGCGTTTTTAAAGCATATGTTTGCCAAAGAAAGACTGTTGTTAACAATAACATATGGTGGAACATTAGTAGCTACTTTATATTGTGCTTTACATTTGCAAAGTACTCCATTTACAGTACTATTTGCTGTTTGTCAAATTATATCGTTACTTTGGACTGTGATATCAATTATACCAGGAGGGACTACTGGTCTCTCATTAATGGGAAAAATGTTTTCTAGATCCTCAGGGAACACATTACCTATTTAGTTTTTTTTTATATATATTTGATTTATTTTTGAACTTTTGTATTTATTGATTATGAAAGAACTGGTATTATAAGAATCTGTTTAAAAACATTTCATCTAATGATAAAGAATATATGAAAAAATGTAATAAATGCAGTTTTAGTTAATAGAAACTGACACTAGGGTTTATTTTTAAATCTTGAAATTTGAAATTTGAGTGTCTATTCATTCTAAAGGCGATATGAAACTAATAGAATAGTTAATAGTAATTTAAACAGAAAATTTAATTGGTCTGGTATTTAATAAGAACAGATACAAGTCATAGTTGAGAGCGATATATAGAGATTAAATCACCTAAGAAAAGGAATGGATATGATTTGATTTTAACATTTATTATCTACAAGGGGTCTTGATAAATCTAATTCAACAGCTTGAAAATACTTTAATGTTTTTCAGTTCGTCGAATTCCTTATATGAAAATTTAGATTTTACAATGTCGAGTAGTATATTTAAAGATTTAATTCTATTACTGCTCTAAAATATCTGCCCCTTCGAGCATATACTTACCTGGTTGTCTTCTATAAACGTTGGACGAACAACGACAGAGATTCTACTCATGTCCTCATTTCCTCCTTAAGCACATTCTTATCTGATCTATCTTTATTTTTAAATTGTCCAATAATCGTCCACTTCTAGAAAATGTTAAGAATGAGAAATAGCAACCAGACATTCTAATAAAATACGATATTTCTTGATATATATAGAGCAGGCATCACCAGACAGTGATGCGGTGACGTCCTGAACTACACCAATCCTCTGATATACCTACCAGTATATCTTAATATTTTAAAAACAAAACTCTATAAAATTAATATCGGCATACTAGAATAACGACAAAAAAAAACGAAAAACAAGAAAAAAAACGAAACCAATAACAACAATGGAAACAGCCCCAACAACCAACAACGAAGTTCACGAACAACAACAACCAAATCCTGCAAACTTACAATTATAAACAACAAAAAATATCAGCTCTGGATTGTTTGCTGTGATAAAAAATAATTGAATAGGTATTATATAAATTAATCTATTATAAATGATCTTGGTTAAATCTGAATAAACAAATACGAAACATTAATTTAATTTTTTTAATATTACGAAAAAATAAACTATTATTTTAATTCCTGTAAACAAAATTTTATAGCTGTTCCACAAATCAGTTGATTTAAAGCCTCTCGGAATTCAAAGGCTTTACTAAGAAGGCCTAAGGGATGTACTAGAGAACTAAAAAGATATGTTATTTAAAAATTAATATCTAACAAGAAATCAGGAAGACACATATATGGATGTTTTAACAATAAATAATCTTACTCAATTCTTTATAGCTCTTAAAGCCCTTCGCAGTTGAAAGGCCTATTTGTGAGACCCAGGGTACGAGGCAAGGTGTTCCAAGGAACACTGCAAATTTATGACAATGATTCGTTTTATAAATATTACTGTATTATTAACGAAAAGTTTCTCGTCAACTTTTTGCCCTGAATCTATGCGTCGGTGATCTCTGCTATTCTCTAAAGTTGAAATCATCCATTTATATTATGTTAGTAAATAAATCTTTGATATGTATGTTCATTAAGTTGACAATGGAAAAAAGATACCCGTCCGTATACAATATTAATATTACAGAATAAGCAGGTTGAAGGCTGAAGAATATATAGTTCGTAAGATAAGTATGATAATTTTTAGGAATTTGGTGTGTAAGGGGACCTTTTTGTAGGACTTACGTCCGTTTCAGGGGATGGATGGAAACGTTTGAAAGGAGTTAGTATCTGTCGTCGGCCCCGCTCTCACAAATTCTCCAATTTGCATTTCCCAGTGCAGTTGGATCTTCTATCTTCTCTTCATCCCCCCATGGTGTTTGAACGTGCCTAAAAAGTCCTTTTTCTTTGGTGTAAATGTAGTGTGGAAGTGTGACCCACGTGGTGCAATGTGGGGTTGGAAGATTGACGCTGTGGCGTGTCTCCTCCGTCGTGGAGCCCTTCTATTTGGCAAGGACGAAGGGAACCACAAAAACCTTCGCCAAAGGCCCATTTTTTTCCCTGTATCCAGTTGGGGGCACCATCAAGCGGTAGGAAAGTGGGTTTCGTCCAGAGAGTTTCCAGGTCTTCAGGAAGGTCCAAGTCTACTACGGATTGGAGGAGTCTAAGGTTAGGAAGGGGCATCTTCTTTTTCGGATCTTCTTTGGAGTCCTCCATTCCAGTGTGTATGGAGGTCCTCTGGGCTACGGTGTTATAGAATAAGCAGTCTTTTTCACGTTAAAGTACATTTTTTAGCTATACTTACAATGTTTTGTTTTGTATAAATATAACACTGTATCCGGCAGATGTAGAAATAATTTTTCTGGAGTTTACTCCTAAAGATACTGCATTGGACGACTAATACGAAAACTATTTCAAGTAAATAAATTAAAAGGACCTCACACATCAATATCAAAAGTGACAGAATTTAAAATACAATCGAATCCATTTTTTTTTTGGATGATGGTTTATTGTTCACCCATACAACGCCAAATTGCCCCATTTCATCCGCTCCCAATTTACATCTAAAGAAAAAAATAATTTAAATGATGGCCAAAAGCCTTTTTAAGTCACAAATTACTAATCCGAGGTAAGTTAGCCATAAAAGTAGCATGAAAAGTATGGAAAATCGTAAAAACTTTGTCATTCACAGTTTGCTCATTTTTACTTTAGGATAAAAAAAGACCTGGCACCTACAAGGTTTTATTTGGTCGTTTTTTACGAATTCAAGGTCTGTTAATAGAAAAGTTCAACAGAAAATCGTAAAAACTCGACATTTTCTAACAATTTACAAACTTTATACTTTTGGCTAAAAACATGACACCTAGAGGATTTTTGTGGTCGCTAATAACAAATTCGAGGTCGGAAAGTTTAAGCTTGTCGAAAGAAAATTGGAAAAGCACAGAAAATTCTTTCATTCTGTCGGTTTTGTATAATCTCTGTTGGGCTTTGTTGGGCTTTCTTGTCAACTGAACTCTGATTCGTAATCAGTGATCAAAAAACATCCTAGGTGACATTTTTTTAACTCAAAAGTATAAAGTTAGCAAATTTGTTTAATAATAACCAAGTTTTTAAGATTTACCGCTTATCAGTTAAGTTTCATGGCTAAATAACTGATTCGTAATCAAGCAAGGGCTTGATGGTATGTAACAGGCCTCTAGGGATTAATTATTAAACAATTAACAAGAAGAAAGATACATTATTAATTTAGAAATATATATTTATTTATTTAATCTTAAATTGTATACCTTATATAACCCACTGTAAATCTAACGCAATAAATATTTTATAATTTACCCTTTCTTATCCAATCCTTCAGTTCCTATAAATTGAACAATAGAAGAATTATAAAGTGAGTGCGTGAGGCTTTCATCGGTAACACCGCTTACTACATATATCGTGAAATCTTAGAATGCAAAAGAGCTGCTGTAGTTTGTGTCTCAAAGGGTTGTGGTGGCTCTTTGATCTGTATATATTACCGCAGAACTTCACGCTGTGCTCCAAAATTCAATTATCATATTGAGAGGTCGTAATATTATGATGGTGTAACCATATAATGATCAATGAGTTTCTTAGATGAAATAGTTTTTTTTTCGTTTGAAAAATATTTAATGTAAATTCATATTCAGAGTAAATTTCATTATTATAGAGGGAGATATCCAAGTTTTTTGGGTTTCGCGAAGAATATTTAAAATTGTAACTTAAAAATTTGATTTCAGTTATCTTTAACATCATAGCAAAGATTTTAATGATTTTCTAAAAATTTAAAGAATCTTGTATACCGATAACTCGATAATAATCTTGAGAGATTGGAAACACCGGTGAAATAAGAATAAAATTTAAAACATCCAAAAAGTTGTAAAATAATGTAACTTGTAAAAATGAAAAAACAAAGGGAAAACTCGAAAAAACACAAGAAAAAGAATAATAAATGACAAAAAAAAACGGTTGCGAAAACACCCAGTAGATGGCGTTATATTTCGATTCCTAAAAAGTGAATTTGGATTTGTCTTCGTCCGGAATGTAGGAAAATCAAAAAAATTGTATTAAATACTATATTATATTAAAAGTATAAAAAATGACAACAAAAAATCTATAGGAAAACAGAAAAAACTAGCAAAAAACGGAAAACACGATAGAATTGGTAGAAAATAGACGAATGAAAAAAAAAGGGAGAAAAACAGAATTTACGGAAAAATAGGAAAATTACAAAAACAGTATAGCAAATTTTTGGAAAAAGCTAATAAACAAGAAAAAAACAGCGTTACAAATAGTTAAAAAATTGGTAAAACCATAAAAATGTCACAAAAATGATAAAAAACGAAAAATGTGTTAAATCGAAAAAAACACTGAAAAAACGCGACAAATCTGGAAAAAATACAAAATGCTACAACAAAAATAGAGTAAAAACTTGAAAAGTAACAAGAAAATATAATAAAATTAACAAAAACAAACATGGAATGCAATCAAAAAATTCAAAAATGTGAAAAATCGAAAAAAAAAACGACAAAACTAGACTAATTTAAAAATGCACAAAGACTGAAGAAGTGAAAAAATAAGAAAGACAATAAAAAAACAGGAAAACAACCAAAATATAATAAAAAGATCTCATAATTCCTAAAAAAATGTAAAATAAAGGGAAAGCTCAAAAAACACAAAAAAATTAATAAATTGGTTGCCTGTAGATGGCGTTGTATTACGATTTTTAAATAATGTAAGATAATCAAAAAATGATGAATTGAAAAAAAAAATTGAAAAAAAAACAGGAAAATCTGCAAAAATAAGAAAAAAGCATAGAATTGGAAAAAAATAAAAAAAATAAAAAAAGAAATGGAATATTCGGAAAAAAATTACAAAATTAAGGGAACAAAACGAAAAATGTTTAAAATCGGTAAAAGGTTGGAATAAAAAAGTTGAAAAAAAATGGTTACAAATGGGTGAAAAAATTGTAACAAACGACAAACTAAAGTAAAATGGAAAAATATCGAAAAAAATACGAGAAAAGGATCGTAAAAATAAAAAAAAAAGACTTTTAGGCGATACAAAGTTCCTCTGGTCAGCTAGTTCAAAATAAATCAAAGAATTCATTAAAAATATTAAATAAAATATAAAAATTGTTTTTTTTTAATTAGAAAAAAGGGTGAATTTTAGAAAAAATCCAAAAAAAATTAAACGAAACTAGGAAAGGTCAAAAAATATTTATAAAATCTGAAAAAAAAAATTAATTTGAATAATTAACAAAGACACTACAAAATTAAAAAAATAGACAATTGTTGTGAAAATGTAAAATACCTAAATAAAAGGTAAATCGTAAACAAAATATAAAATATTTAAAATTCATAAAAAAATGTATACATAGATATAGAAAATGACGTAAACTACCTACTACTGAAGAATTGCAAAAGTAGAGGAAATGTAAAGAATTGGTAAAAATTATGAAGAATTAGAACACATACCAAAAAATTGGAAAATTTTGCGAAAACACGGTATAAATAAAAAAAAGAGTGTGCGTGTAACCTTTACGCGCGATTGAAGTAAAACTTGTTGACGTACGTATCGGAAAATAAATATTTAATTACAATTCAATGATATTTATTGTCTATATACTTTACAAAAAATGAGATGTTATATTTATATTATTCATTAGAAATAGGAATTTGAAAGTTATCATTATTTTTTATTTAGTTTATACGATAATACGAGCTAAGTATCTTATGTGCTATCTAGTAAAAGATCGTATGCTCATAGATGTCAACTCGTATATGTGTCAGTTCGTTTGAAGATATCAAAGATGTTTTTATAATTGAAAGATAATCCAAAAGAACTAACTTTTCTCTCAAGTGGATTAAAGCTTTGAAAGCAAAGCTTTTACTGTTGGGAACAAACGAGGTGTTGCGTCAGAAAAATTGTCACAAAAATAAGTAACGGAACTTACTCTTTCTCGTATATCAACATTCTCCTACCTCTCCTACCTATTATTTACTGCTCCCACTTTCGAATACCTACACAAAGCATACGCCAATTTTGACACCTTTCTGTGTATTTTGTGTAAGTGTACCTAAGTATTTGAAAAACACTTGTTTATTGATGCTTTAAGGTCCAAGGGAAAAAAGAAGTAAAAGGAAGACGATTAATGTTGAAGGTAGATCAAAACATCTTTAAAAAAACTGAATCCAAATTAGATGGCACATAAAAAAGACGTAAAATCGATGATTAAAGTGAGTGCTTACTGTACGGTGGTTATCCCAATATGGCAAACAATATTTTTAAAAACATACGATTAAACTTTAAACTTGTATATTTTAAATTGACTTTTCTTGTTTTAAGACGGCAATTTTAAAAGAACCTACACCACAAGGGGTAGCAAGCTTAAGTAATCTTAACATCAAAACAAGCAATTTTTAACCTTTGACGATACAAAATTAAGAGCTCTTATATCAGCAACATCTTTGTATCCTTGAAACCTTTTGAGTAAATTGTCTTCGAGGGCCGGTAATTTTTAACTAACCTCTTCTGGGGCTAAATTAGGAAGTATAAAACAATTTTAAACCCAAAAGGTTCAAGGGTCTGAAAGTAAGGCAGGGCAATATTAAACCTACCTACCTGGGTGCAACCAGATTAAAGTTGTAAACCCCAGACAGTTGAATAGATACCACATACGGGGGGGGGGGGGGGGGGGGGGGTTTGGGGGTTGGAGTACAATAAGTGGGTCTTATACAAAAGGTAGATAATTCTAAAACATATGCTTTGCATATTTTTTTAACCAAAAATCGCCTTACGAACATATAAGAATCACGTTATCTTAAAATAACCATTATTCATGACAGAAATTTCGTAAAACGGTTCAAAAGGGAATTTTTAAAGGGATACATTAATAGTTGGTGATGCAAAGGTTAGAAAAAATGACAAAACGGCTTGGGCAACCTGTATCTAACCTTGCAAATAGCCTAAAATAGCTATTTTTGGTAAGAGAGAAAAAAGACCGGAGCAGTGTTTGCTTCTCTTTCTAATAAGCGAAGCATACCAACACCGTGATATTAATATCGAAATGAGTTATTGGTTTTGCTGTCTGTAAAGACGATTCGAAACAATAGTAAACACTACTCCGATCTTGTTTACTCTTTTTACTCTTTCTCAAGTTAAAACGGCCAGTTTAAGTTTTATATGTTAAGTGGTGGTACGTAGTGGTATGTCTTAGGGGTACACAATTAACAAAAAGGTAAAAATGGGATCAAAGGTAAATCGCTGGAGGCGAAGATTTTTATGGTGGCACCACACACGAATTTTTTGGGCTTATTAAATTGTATTGTCAGTGAATTAAATTTAATTGTTTTTCAATATTGAACTGTTAAGTCGTCGCAATTTTTTTCCGAGATCGCCACAACTTCCATCATTCTCAAAATTATTGCGTAATCGTACTTGCGCGTAAATAAAACCGAAACGACTTTGACGAGAAATTACTGATCACAATGTCACTGTGCTCGAATAAACATTTGAACTTGCTCACTGTCACGGGACCCACGAGGAGAGGGACGTAGCGTTTGAACGAATCAGATATCGTATCGCATTGAGCACTGATCGCGGAATGCGGAATGCCTACACTTTATTTACTGCCACCAAGAAGTAGCTAGAGTATGCGACTATGGATACGGATGGCTCCAAGACAGATAAAGGAACAGAAGCCTGGGTGCGTACCCAAGCATCTTTCAAGCGAAAATCCGTCCGACCGAAAGGTGTATAGTATTTAATATTGAAAGAAACTATTGTAGACAGAAAATTGTAATTATATCAGATAGTGAAGCAGCCATCAAAGCTCTGAACCCACATAAAAAGATGGTCTAAATGATCTAGGACCTATTAACAATGTTACCCTCCTATGGGTTCCAGGACACATAGGAATAGAAGGAAACGAAACAGCAGACAAGCTGGCAAAAGAGGGAACTGAAACCCCATACCTGGGACCAGAACCATCCTGTGGAATCAGCAGTAGTACAATCTGAGAAAAACTAAGGAAAAAAATAGCACTGGAATGATCTAGAAGGACTAAGACAATCAAAGACGCTCCTGGGAAACTACAACCAGAAGAGATCTCTTAGCTGTCTTAACCTTAGTAAGAAGAACCTCCGTATTATAACAGGAATATTAACCGGGCACAGCCGGTTAAGAGGACAGATGAAGAAACTAGGATTGGTAGATGAAACAAACTGCAGATTCTGTAAGGTAGAGGATGAAACCTCAATACACATAGGTACTCTCAGAATGCTTTGCATTATTTAAAAGGAAGATCTACCTACCTAACTTAAAACCCTACGATATTCTAAATTTTCTAAGGAAGAGAATGTAAAATTGGCATGTGTGCAAGTACCTATTTCATTAATAATTAGACTAAACTAAAAAAAATATTTCTAATAAAATAAAAAGTAGATAAGAATTACTTATATCAAAATATAGGAGTTCCGTCCTGTTCATTTCCCGAAATAGTTATCCACCAGCGCTTCCCAATAATTGGCAAATTAATTTTCCTAAATGAGACACTACAACCGTCAGAGAAAGTCGTTGCACAAATCAGACAAAGCCCCAACCGGCGTTACAATCTTCAGGATTTTTTTTAAACCATAACCATAAATCGAGGTTTATAAAGTGGCCACACTAACTGCCGAACTCAATGTGAATTCTGATTCGACAAAAAAATATTTTCATTGTTAAAACCGTTCTGATACGATAGCTATCGTTCCCGCATCGTAAAGTAGTCGAAATGATCATAAAATTTTAAATTTATATGTTAGAATGGAATGGATATCACTTCAGAAATATAGGTTTAGAAATGATTATGAAATTATAATAAGCAATTGTAATAGTTAACATATAGAAATCGTATAATTACTCGTAGAGTAAAGATAAATATGATTTGCAATAGGATAACTGAAGTAATGTTCATATTAGATAAGCAGTAAATATTTATTTCCACACCACCCACGCGGTAGACTACATGGTGAATTCGCTCTTTTCCTTTGACCAATAATTACAAAACTGTGTTCCTCTACAGACTTTATAAGCGCACTTGAATTGAAATGGAGAAAATAATAAAAAAACTGAAGGAAACAATAAACATTTTGTTAAAGCAGAACGAATAAAGGTATCTCTTATTTCTCTTCGGAAAATGGAAACTACCTGCAAGTACATTAAATTTTTTTAACAAGTAAGGCGCTTTTAAGTTCCCGAAGTTTCACTTAAAGCGGTTTGCAAAGGGGAAAGTGCCGAAGATTTATGCGAAATGTGTGCATACGAATCCGCTTACACATAGATGTGTTTATTTACTATTTACGACCTACTTGTAAAGGGTTGATTGTGAAGTTTGTTAAAGTTCTTGCTATAATATTTATTAATGCATGATAAGTAAATTTTTTAAAACGTTTACTTAAAGACATTTCAGTAACATCTTCAGTCAGTGGCGAATCTATTTGACACATGGACCAAATTTTGTTCATATTGTTTTTGGTACTAACTCTTTGGTAGTAATGCCCATTTGAACCCGAGTTAAGTTTAAAAAAAAATGTTTGAATAATTTTAAAATTAAATAACTTATAATTTGGAGTCACGCCAATACAACCAATACATTTTTTATATCTGGTTCCAAACTCTTTTTAATGTTTGCTTCCCACCTATGTCTTGCGTCAAGAGTGATGACCAGATATTTTGCGGTATTCACATAATTTATTTTGATTTGAAAGTATTGACCCATTTTATTGGTAAAATCAACATGAATCGATTTGGTTTCTTTAAACTTGATTCTCCAAGCTTCAGTCCAAATAGTGATCTGATCTATGGAGTTCTAGTCGTTATGCACTGCTTCTTCATTATTATTTCCAACTGAGATAATTGCCGTGTAGTTTGCAAATGTGGCACTAGTATCCTGATTTAGTTGAGGAATATCTCTGGTGTATAAAATGTACAGAACTGGTCCAAGGACACTTCCTTGTGGAACACCAGCTCTAATCTGTCTCAAATCAGAGTACCTTCCTTCCTTCTGCTTTATTCTGAAGCATCCGTCTGATATATATGATTCTAATAGTTGTGCGTACTGTCCCGGCAGGTGATAGCGTCATTATTGTGTTAATCCTTTGTGCCACACCTTGTCAAAGGCTTGGGCTACATCCAGGAAGACAGTGGTGCAAACTTTTTTTTCTTCCAGTGCTATTTCTAGGATTTCATTGATCCTGTGCACTTGTTCAATGGTAGAATGTCTCTTTTTAAAACCAAATTGGTGTGATGGAATTAGTTGTCTTTCTTCAATTATTGGCTTTACCTTTTTTAAGAACATTTTTTCGTAAAGTTTTGATATCACAGGGAGAAGTGATATTGGCCTGTAGGATATTGCTTCGTGAGGTTGTTTGCCAGGTTTAAGTATCATTATCAACTCTGTCACTTTCCACAGCTTCGGTACATATTTAAGTCTATATGAAGCATTGAGAAGATGGGTTAGTTTTATAATATTGAATTTGAAACATTTTTTATAATCATCCGTGAGCTTATGCTGAACAAACCGCAAACAAACCTTTCTCGTGCCTAAATTCTCGATTAAAAATCGATAGATCTGAATCTTTGAAGGTATTTTATGCCATTTGCATGTATCTCAATGAAGATTTTGGCTTATTTTTATAAAACAGACGTACTTTTTCGACAGTTTCTGGCGTAATCACAAATTTCGGCTGGCCAACATGTACATCGTCTTCCAGTGACTCACGTCCCTCTTTGAACCGTGTAAATCACTCGTAGACTCCACTACGAGATAAACAATTATCTCCTTAACCTTTTTTCAACCAAGGTGTTATGGTAAATGTTTATAACAGAACTTAAAATTGGCTCCTTTTTCGATGATCATTTCACGGCCGCGGTTAAAAAGGTACTGTCACTTTGATCGCGATAACTCAGCGTAAAGTAATTCGATTGTCATCAAATTTTGAGAGAACTTCAATAAAAGATGTACCTATCAAACGCTAGCTCCAATAACAGATGGCGCTACTGGTAACGGATATTTTTTAAAAGTTCTGTTTACTTTGCGACAGACCTCCTTAGAATTTCCGATAAGAAGCATAGCTTCAACTCCTGCGGTTAAAGAAATTACCGAAAATTGTTGCAGATTTTCTGCAAGTAGAGGATTTTGGAGAACATATAATATAGTTCGTACAATTCTTTAATAACATAAAAGAAAAGAGAAAAAACAATGCTATTAGGTAATCCAAAACAACCGTAGGCGAGATTATCCAGCTCACACTTAAGTTTGGGGTCCGAAATAAGGCACCTATTAATAAAATAATTAATCTTTAGGAATGTATAATTGTTGATATTTTATTATCATTTTCCAACTAATCACTAATGTGGGCGATCATCATAAACGGGGAATTATGATTATGCTTATATTCTATACTTTTAGTAATTCAATAAATATTTATTGTTTGACAAGTGTGGTTTTTAAAAAATGTTTTCAAAACAGTTATTTATAAGGCTTTTACTACTATTTTGCTTTATTAAATTTTCAACAACTGCCGTACCTTATCGTAGCGAAGTTATACAAACTCATTGGCCAGAAGAAAAAGAGCTGAAAGTTATAGAAGATGAAAATGATCCAGGATTTATGGTATGTTTTTATTTTATTATCATTCCACCTTAATTTTATATATATATATATATATATATATATATATATAAATTATATAATGTTATATTTACGTAAATATAACATTATATCATTTTTTGTAAAGTATATAGACAATAAATATAATTGAATTGTAATTTAATATTTATTTTGCGATACGTACGTCAATAAGTTTTACTTCAATCGCGCGTAAAGGTTACACGCACACTCTTTTTTCTAACCATTTTTCTTTTTTCAATTCTTCTTGTTTCTTTTCGATTCTGTCCTTTTATCGATTTTACACATATTTGGTTTTCGTTTCCCTATGTTTTTCGTTTTTGGTTTTTTGTTTTATTATTTTTCAGTATAGGTAGTCTATTTTTTCTATTTCTTTTTTTTTAATTTCTGTCGTCTTCCCAGGTTTACTAGTTCTTCCTGTACTTTCAATTTTTTTTCGTTATTGTGTCACTGTTTTGTTAATACTTTTTATTTTTTTTTTTGCTTTCATCATATTGTCTTGTTTGTTTTAAAGTTTCCACTATTGCCGCTTTTTCAATGTTACAGATTTTACATATTTCCGTTTTTTCATTTATTTTTTATTTTTTTCTATTATGTTTTATTTCACTTTAGTTTCTTATTTGTAACCAGTTTTTTACCCATTTATAACCATTTTTTTCTGTTTTTTCGATCTTTTCTTGTAGTTACATTTTTCTTTGTATTATATTTTCGATTCTTTTTTCAGCTTTAGCGTTTTTTTCTACCTTTTTATCTTTATTGGTTTGTACATTTTGTTCCATTTATCCAATTTTGTCATTTTTTCAAATCGTTTTTACGATTTTTCTTCCGAATTTTTCCAACTTTCTTAATTTTTTTATTTTGCTTTTTTTTTTCTAATAGTTACTATTTACGACAAATCCAAATAATATTTCTAACTATATTACAGTGAAACCTGGTTAAGTGAGACATCAAGGCACCTGCAATGTCGTTTCACTTATAGAGGTATTCCACTTACCCAGTGTCTCAGATATACAGGTATAAATAAATATCTGTCTCATTTACAGAGGGTTCCATTAATAGAGGTGAGAATACAGGTTATTTCAGTTATACAGGTGCGATCATTAAATAAAATAACGAAATCTTGTGCCTTTTCTTTAATTATCGGTCCACATACCGGAACGTTTTTGTTACGAAGTTGCTTAACCCATGTTAGCAAACACTGTTCAAGTTCAGGATATTCTGATAAACGTACACGTTTTAGTTTTTAGTTTTCCTTGTCCTTTCGAACATTGTGATTCAATTTTATGTTTACGCTGAATTATTCTACAAAGAGTAGATTTTGGCACATTAAATTCGGCACAAACTTCTTCGCGTGTCTTCCCACTTTCATAAACGGATATTAACTTCCGTTTTTCACGTAATGATAACGATTGTAGCTTTCGTTTTGACATTTTTCAAATAAACATCTGTATGATAGTAAAGCGAAACTAAAACTGAAGGTAATTGAAGCTCAAAATTTGTACATAGTTACGTACTTGGAATTACGTGTGGAATTTGTGGGTAGAATAAGAATGAGTAAACAAACAATGTTATCTCAGTTACAGAGGTTTATGCATATAAAATTCACTCGCTGTCTCAGTGATAGAGGTAACTATGATGATAAATCGAAAGAACAAATCCCAGATATAGAGGTTTACCTCGTCCCACTTAATGGAAATAAACGCCATCTACCAAGTGCCCCCGCAACCTAGATGTGAAATGATAGAATAGATTTATATCTGTCGTAGGCAATCGCCGTAATACGTCATTCCCTGAAAAGCCTAGGCATTACAGGTACTGCCGGCAATCGCCGTAATAGAATCATTGTTACGGTGATTGACGGAAATTATCCGTCATTTCAGGGACTGACGCTAACGTTTTAGGCAAACGGTGTAACTTTCTGATTGATTGAAAATTACGGCGTTTGACGGTTGTATAGTCCGTCAATTCTTTAGTAAATTGCGGGTTATTAGTCCAGTCAACCTGGAGTACAACTAATATCAAAAAGGTAAAAAAAATATTAGGATATTATTGGGTGTGAGTATGATGTGGATTACGAAGGGGTTTGAAATGTTAGGAAGGGATGGAAAATTATAGTTTTCAAGTAACGGAAGATTAAAAAAGACTTATTAGGTGTGAGTGTGATGTTGATGGTTAGGAAAAGTCTGCAAATGTTGGGAAGGAATGGAAAATGGATTTTTAAGTAACGGAAAACTGTAATTGAAAATAAAATTGTCATTTTTAGTATTTTCGGTTAATTATTAATTATGTTTCTTACTGTTTAAAGCCGTTAAAGCCTCCACAAAGAATAAAAAAAACAATATTAACCAAATTGGTCCTGCAGTTCTCAAGTTTTAGCGAGACTAACGAACAGCAATTCATTTTTATTTATATAGATTATCTTATTTAAACCTACTCATATTTATTTTAATATTTTTTTTTCTGTTTACATTTAGAGAAGGCAGTTAAGAAAATTTGGTGAGATGGCAAGCAGATTTGGAAATTCTTTAGGTTCAGGTGCTACAACTGTAACAAATGCAATAGATAAAGTATGTGAAGTAGTGAAAACAGTAATACCATTACTTGCAGCAGTATGTCAAGTTGGTCAATTTAAATTCTGCAGTGCTACTGTAGAAGCACCAGGAAGTGTTAATTCTGCTCTAACTTCAGGCTCCATGAATTTAAATGCACTTGATTAGTTTTTAACAATTTTTTTGTATAATACGTAATTTTAATTATGTAATTAATAAAAAAATCTATGTTTTCATTTTGTGTTTTTGTCAGAAGCATCGGTGCAAAGTCGCATTCGCTTCCACCTTTTAATGATTTTATTATTGGACAATAACTGAAAGTTTCTACTTCGTTAAGTATGTATGTTATGTTATTATCGCAATGAATTATACCTATACTCTTCAATGTAGACATTAAAAATTTCGTCAGGATAAACCGAATTTCTCAATTTATCCCAACATAACAGAGGGGCAAATTAGATTTGGAATGTGACTTATAATCTGCATATTAACAACACATCTAAGACCAATAAGACAACTCAGCCCCTCACTATGTAACATCTAAACTTGCTTGAATATAGCTAATAGTTTGTGCTGACTAGAAACAGAGTATCCCTCAAAATCTCTTGTTTGTACTGCTTACAAAGACTGTAATCTGCTCGTAAGTTGGTAAACACATTAGTCGACTACGTAATTAATGTGCATGTTTTACCAACACATCGATTCTCCCAGAAGCTACATTTCGGGATGATAATGGAAACCGAATAGCTTTTACTTTTGAATCAATAGAATACACACCAAGAGAAATGTGTACTATTGAATTTTTTTATTTAATCATTTTGATTTCAAACTTTAACAGTATATTGTTTTACGAGCAAGAAATGATACTCATTTACCACGAAAATTACAAATCGTTCAAGTAAAAAAAGAGTCATTCCTAGCGAGCAAAACTCTATACTTTTTCTACGGTTGTACGAAATAAAATAAAGTACCTATTTTTAATATTTACAATATTTACAGTTATATCGCTACAGTTATTATTAAACTGTATCTGTATAGCTTCATTTTTCCTTTTAAAATAAGTGTCTTCTACCAAAGTACTTAGAGGGTAGATTTTAGCTGCAATATATAGATGATCGTCAATGTAGCTTTCAGCTACCACGGTGGCTTCCAGCCGCCAAGTCTTTTTAAAAAAGTTATATCCTTTCCAGCAAAATAGTAACCGATGATCTGCGAAAGGATTGGGAAGTTTTAAAAAGGACGCAATCCTTTTGCCGGTATTTAAAATTATTGTAACATTTTTATTTCATCCTGTATCTTTATTCTCATTTTTAGATACAGAACAACGTCTTTCGTTTTTTTAACGGTCTTTTAGTTTCTAGAAAGTTTTTATTGGACATTTTCTCTCTTTCTATTTCCTCTATTCATATAAAGGTTATTTTAAACCTTATTTTTTATGAAATTCTCTTCCTTTAGCGTGTGAGCAACCACTCTCCTTTTGTTTCATAAAAAATATCCTTGAAGAATGCAGCAAAAACTGTTGCTACGAGAATAGATTTCTGAGACTCTGATTAGCGTACCAACCCCGTATGGGTTTTAGCCGAATTGACAACATGCCTCCATTACTTTCTGTCTTTTGCTAGTTCCATCCAGTTCTTTACGTCCATAGCTTTAAGGTCTCCTGCTATTTTTTTCCGCCATCGGAGTCGAGGTCGTCCAAGTGGTCGTTTTCCAGTTGGGGTTTCTTCCCACACCGGTCTATCTATTCTTTCGTTGGAATGTCTAATGAGATGGCCTGCCCACTGGAATCTTATAGACTTTATTTCTGCATCTAACTCTTCTAACTCGTCGTTGGGTCTTATTCTATATTGTCCCGTTGCCCCATCCAGTAAAGGGGCCAAAGATTTTCCTTAGGATTTTTCTCTACCAAACCTGCAGTCGCTTTTCGTTTGCCTTTGTCATACATTGTATAGATTTATCTTTGTTCGTCTTGTTAGTTGTTTCGATTTTATTAGGTATCGAAGGGCGTAGCTACATCGGTTTCCAGCTTAGATCATATAGGTACTTTATATCTTGTGATCCGTTTTTATCTTTAGTTATTGTTGTTCCAAGATCCATAAATTCTCTGACGCGCTCGAAGTTGTAGTCATCGATGGTGATGTTCTGTCCAATTCTGTCTCTGTTTTGAATATTGCGGCTCGTGTGAGTAGATTTAGTTATGTTTTCATTTATTTGTAGCCCCATCTTCTCTGCTTCCTTCTCGAACCTGATACAAGTTTCCTTCATTTTTATTCTTGTGTTTTCTATTAGATCGACATCGTCTGCAAATGCCAACAATAAGTTTGATCCTTCTAGATTGGATATGGAAGTCGGTATATTAATTCTAGCATTTCGGATTATGTGTTCTAAAGCTACGTCAAAGAGTTGTGGTGAAAGTGCATCTCCCTGCTTCAGTCCATTGTTAATCTCAAATGTCTCCGAGGATTGTTGTCCAACCCTTACCACCATCGTTGTTCTTACATACACATCCGTATCAAGTTGACTAGTTTTTTAGGAAAGTTCTTGCATCGTTGTCCACAGTCTCATGCGGCATACTCTATCGAAAGCATCTCCGACGATTTCTTCTGTGTCCGTTTGGTTCTTTCTAGCAAGGATTTTGTAGGTAGTATTAAGGAGCGTTATTCCTCGGTAGTTGTTACATTACTTTTATTACCTAATTGGTACGATTACACTTTTTTCCATTCGTCTGGCATTGTTTCTTCCTGCCAAATACCTTGAATTGGTTACCTACTTTTTTTTAAATGATCAGACTCATCTTGTCCACTTGTAACTGGTATTTTTTTAATTATCGTTTATATAGTTGTTATCTAAAATCTTAAAGCTTTCTTTCATTTCTTTCATCTCTTTCAGAATTTTGAGCCTAAGAAATAAAGGGTGATTGTATGGCTATCAATCTTACAGAACTTTTTACCAACTGATATTTTCATCATGTGTATATATTTAACATCCTTATTAGTACTTTTATTTCTCCTTGTTTTTATAAAAATAAGTTGGCGTGGTATAGAACATTCATCTAGGTATCTTCTTTCGCTTTTATAGTTTCCTAATTTAGTTTATCCGTCCGTTACTGACTTCCATAACATCTTGAATTCACGACTCGCTCTCCACCTATCTCATGAGTGACATCCGCAATGAGTGACATCCGCAATAGGTGACTTTCTGACTCTCAGTTTCTGTTCCTTTGTAGTCATCATTAGATAGGTCAATCTAGCCATTTTCTTTATCGCTTTTATTGACACCTTAGAAAGCGGTTTCTTCTTTTTGAGAAAATAATTTTTTGTGTGAGCATCATTACAGTTTGTAAGAGATATGTCTGAGTATTACCACCAGTGGGAGAAATAAACTGAAGAATACCATTAGGTAAACATATTTTGTTACTTAATAGTTAGATCTGAATTTATTGAATCAAGAAAAACAATATTTGGAACTGCCGGAGTAGATCTACAATCAGATAGTGAAAAAAGGTATCATGGTTGAACAGGTGCATTTGTTGAAAGATTTTTTGGCAACATATTGTTATAAAGAAAATAAAATTTGGGATATATAATGCTGGTTATTGTTTCTTAATCATAAACTCAAAAATATCGTTGCTTACATATCTTTTTCTACAATAGTTAAACTGGAGATCTTGATGCGTAGAAATAGATCTAGCACATCGTGGTATGTAGAAAATGTTCTGATACTTAAAGTTTTTGGGTGTTAATGTTATGTTATGTTATCTTATGTTTACCAGTATCCTTAGTAATTTTAAAAACTTTAGAAAGAGAGTCATTGAAATATGAATATGCAGAAATGTTTTATCAATTACTTTAAAAAAGCAGAAAGATACATTAGAAAATTTAAGTTAAAAAGTCATCTTAAATTTGTTTGGAAAATCAGTGAAATTCAATTAACTAATCTAAAAGTAGGTAACCTTCGTTTTATTGAACTCATCAAATTAAACAACTCAAATTGGTTAAAATGTTTTATTTATAACCAAAGATTTCTACAATATTTATTGAAACCACTAAATTTTCAACAGTACTTAATAATGCCAATTGTATCTATCACCAATATCTTTACTATTAATGTTATTAGAAATATAATCATTATCAACTTCATCATCATCATCATCATCATTATCATCAAAACTGGGTAGATAATTAATGTTAACATTATCCGTTGGTGGAATAAATTCAGGAATATCGTTGTTATCACTTTTCAACATATCTTCTTGTTCAATAGTAGGACCAGGAGTTACTGGAACAACTGGAGCAACAGAAGGAGTAATTGGAGCAAAAGATGGTGCAGTTGGAGCAGAAGAAGTGGGTCTAAAAATAACGTGGTCAGTGGATGGAGGAAGAAGGTCTGATGGTTGAAGATGTTGGACTGTAGGGTTAGGTTTTATATTTACGGATGGCCTACGGCTTCGTCCTGGAAATGGTCTTTCTGTTGTTGTAAATTTAGAATTTCCAGGATGAGGTTTGAAGCGATTTGTCCCCAAATGAAAGCTGTGTGAATTTTCAATTGAATCTGGAATGTATAGAAATGGGTCTTCGGGGCCTGCGGGGTTTGCAACTGTAGTTTCTTCTGGATTTTCTCGTTGAGTGGTAGGATATATTGCTGATGGAATGGATCCAGGTGAAAGATACGTTGGGAAAGTATATATGGGAGGATATGCCCTGTTGGAATTTTGAGAAAATCCTGTATTGGGGATTTGAGGAAATCCTGGATCGTAATTTTGAGGAAATCCAATTACGCCTGTATTTCCATTTTGAGAAAATCCTCCATAACCAACAGGATATCCATACTGAGTTAAATCAGGTATATTATTTATAAATTTGCAGGCATTTTGAGCTGCTGGAAGTACTTTTTGTTTTACTTCATTGTAAGTGTGTTGAATGTTACGACCAAAATCGTTAAATTTTCTTCCCTAAAAATAAAAAAAAATTGTTGAAAAAAATAACGTCAATATAAATACATAAATTGTTAGTGTTTGTAGAATCATTTTTTTCTTGGTTAGGTTTAGGAGCGACAAACCAGCAGCCAAACAATCTGAAAATGATTAAACAGCTTGATGGTCGCATGATTTATTTTAGACTCAAACTAATTTACCGATAAACTGAGAACTTATTGTAATATTTCTCCCTTTTTATATATCTACTTTGGTTTAAGGTAATAGATAAAAATTAATTTTTCCGGAAACTGTGGTGAGTCAAAAAATTTCCATTTTGGCACAATTGAAGCCGACAAAATTTAATCATTAAATATTTTAAACTCTTTTGAAAAAAAAAATGGAATGAATTATTGAATATAGAGATATATATGAGGATATTTTGGTTAGTTATTATAAGTGTCAGTGTATAGTTTCAAGTCAAAAAGTCAAACCAGAGTTCTGCAATAAATTTTGAAAAAAATGGATTTCAGCCAAAATTGTAAAAACTGTTCTTACAATATATACATACATAGATGAATTTAAAGAAATTAAAAGGTAAGCAGATTTTTGAGGATATGATTAATATTCTGAAGAATAAACGTACTTCGTATGTGACGAATGTTACGACCAAAATTGTTAAATTTTCTTCCCTAAAAATAAAAAAAAAATGTTGAGAAAAATAACGTCAATATAAATATATTAATTTTTAGTGTTTGAACAATCATTTTTTTGTTGAAAAAAAAAAGTATGGAACGTTAAACTACATTGTGGCAGTGAATGAAAAACTAAAAATTTGTATATGTTTCATATGAAAAAAAAACACTATAAAAGGAACTTGATTATAAAGTAGAGAATGAGAATAGAAGAACATGTCAATGATAACACAGATATAAAAAAAGTTTAAAAACCTATAAAAATACTATTTAAAACAATGATATAGGACACAAAAGGAAAAATAAAAATGACAAATAAAAAATAACAAAAAATTATTTATAAAACGAATCACAAGTATGACAAAGCTTGCAAGGCAGAACAGAAAACTATCAGACTAAATGTAAATTAGAATAAAATAATTATTTAATATGCAAGTAGTGGACAATCTTATCAAAAGCAGTTATAAGAATGGCAATTAAGTAAGGACTTTACAACAATGGAATTATCACATCGGTGCAAAATATTCAGCAAAAAAACAGGACGGAATTGAATATAAAATATAATATACGAGGTCTGTCGCAAAGTAAACAGGACTTTTCAGATATAAACGATACTAGTAGCGCCATCTGTTACTGGGGTTAGCGATCGATGGGTACAACTTTCATTGATTTTCTGTCAAAATTTCATGACGAGTTATCTCGCTTAAAGTGACAGTACCTTTTTAACGTCGGTCGAAAAATGAGCGTCGACCAAAGAGCTTATACTAAGTTCTGTTTTAAACTTGATAAAACATTTACCGAAACATATCGATTGTTAAAACAACTTTATGCTGATGATTGTTTATTTTGTAACCGAGTCCACAAGTGGTTAACACAGTTCAAAGAGGGTCGTGAGTCTTTGGAACACGACGAACTTGTTGGCCAGCCGAAATTTATGGTTACGCCAGAAACTGTCGAAAAAGTGCGTCTGTTTATTAAAAATGAGCCAAAATCTTCAATTAGATACCTGCAAATGGAATCAAATATCTTCAAAGATTCGATCTATCGTATTTTGACCAGGAATTTGGACATGAGAAGAGTTTGTTTCGCACAAGCTCACGTATGACAAAAAAAACTTCGAATTTAACATTCGGGAGACATCATGAAAGGGGCCAAGAAAGATAAAAACTTTCTGTACAACATTGTGACTGAAATTTATTGATAATCATAAAAAATCTTAAAAATGAAAATTGTAAAAAAAATGTCGAAGATTATAAAGAAATCTTGAAAAACGTAAATAATCTTAAAAAAATGATGAAAATGGTGAAAGAGCTGTCAAAAATAATAAAAAAAATTGACAATCGTAACAAAATTTGAAAAAACGTCCAAAATCCAAAAATATTGTAAAAAATCGTGATAAAAACGTAAAAAATTGTGAGAGCCGTTAATAATATTAAAAAATTGCTAAAAATTATGAAAAATATTTGAGAGTCTTGAGATAATGTTAAAAGACGTAAAAAATAATGTTGAAAATCTTAAAAAACTTAGAAAATCGTAGAAAATTGTGGTCATCTTGAAAAATTGTTGAAATGGTGAGAAAATGTCGAAAATCGTACAAAAATGTTAAAAAATGTGAAAAATTGTTGAAAATTATAACGAATTTTTAATAATCTTGAAAAATTGTTGAAAATGGATAAAAAATTTCGAAAGTCATACAGAAATCTTGAAAAAAGTAAAAAATGGTAGAAAATTGTGAGAAATTCTTGACAATCTTCAAAAATTTATGAAAATGGTTCAAAAATTTTTGATTATTGTAAAAAATAATTGGAAATCCTAAACAAACAGTGTAAAACCATAAATAAAATATTATAAAGCATTCTGAAAAATATTACAAAAAAAAAATTAAAAATCGTTAAAAATTGTTGAAATTGTAAAAAAATTTAAAAAAATGGGTAACTTATAAAAACAAGTAGGTATCAAAAAATAGGGAAAAAATCGAAAAAAAATAAAAAACTATCAAAATTGTAAAATATCGAAAAATCAAAAAAAAAAAAAAAAATTAAGAAGAAAAAGATAAAAATATAACAGATAATAACGTAAAATAGATTAAAAACAGAAACAGAAAAAAAAAATAAACAAAAAATACGTAAAATAGATTAAAAACAGAAACAGAAAAAAGAAAAAAAAACAAAAAATGTACATAAATGAAAAAAAGAAAATAAAAAAAGGGGCAAAAGCGTTGAAATTACAAACTAGAACGACAAAAAATCGACAAATACAGTAATGGAAATCAATCAAAAAAAAAGAAAAAAATTTGATAAAACGGAAAATAAGAAAAAAAAACATTAATTAGTAGGCGATACGAAGTTCGCCGGGTAAGCTAGGTTATAAATAAATCTTAACGAGAAAATTTACTTAAAAAAAAATTGTAAACTTGAATATATAAAAAATATCCCTCCGCAAGTTCTATCAGCAATTACTGAATGTAATCAATTTTTTTGTATATAATTTGGTGACTTAATAAATCTGTATATTTATTAAAAAATCTATTTACATACCAAATTATTCCAGTCAATAGGTTTAGGAGCGGCAAAACAGCAGCCAAACAATCCGAAAATGATTAAACACCTTGATGGTCGCATGATTTAATTTAAACTCAAACTAATTTATCGATAAACTGAGACGTTATTGTAATATTTATCCCTTTTTATATATCTTCTTTGGTTTAAGGTGATAGATAAAAATCAATTTTTCCGGAAACTTGTGGTGTGTTTGGGAATTAGTGTTTGGAATATTAATTTATATTCACTTTGTTGTAGATGATTCAGAAAATTCCCATTTTGGCACAATTGAAGCCGACAAAATTTTATCATTAAATTCGATAAATGTTTTTGATTTAGAATTCGTGGTATTTTTGACTCTTTTGAAAATAAAAAAATAGAATTAGTCCAGTAAATTGGGAACAAAAATAGGATAATACCCTAATGCATTCATTTTTTAAAATTTTAATTCAAAGTCTACCTGATGCCGATATATTCTTATCATTTTTTAGGGGTGAAAACTACGCCTTATTGCCAAAATTGAATAAAAATTGTTGTAACGTAATTCAAAGTACGTCGATCTTTAATAGCGTTTGATAAGGTTAAATAAAGGTCTTCTTATACTTTAAGCATTGTGGCTGAATAATTTAACCCTTATAGACCACCCCCTTTGATAATAGAAAGTGTAAAAAAGTGATTTATTAATGTTTTTAATTAATTTAATATCTAATTTACATCAGTTTTATAGCGGTATTGTGGATCAATGTTATTTTTTGTTTTTTCATTTTTCAACCCTTAAAAGCAACCCCTATCTTTACCAAAAAAAAATTTGAAATACCTTTAAATACATCATTTATTCATCTCTTTATTTACATAATATTAATACTTTTTCGTTATTTACAATAAAAAATTCTTTTTGTAATTTTATATTCCTTAAAACGTATAATGTTTAGAGACAGCGCTATGTATCTAACTTATAGTTTCTCTGGTAGTTTTCATATACCTAAAGATTTTAATTCTTGCTTTTTAAGTGCATTTTTTTTAGGTGGTTCAATTTAAAAAAAAATATTTTATCCTTTTTAGTTGCTACTTGGCTTTGTCAGATGTGAGCCCCAATTCATAATGTACTATTAAAACCTTTCCAATACCTTCCAAGATGTTGTGGGTTCAATCCCCAATAGTCCTGACATACTGTTCAATGCCCGACATCGAGAACGGATCGATTCGATCGTTCCTTCATCCCCAGGGTCTTCAGATTGTGGAACTCCTTACCTTCCCACGTCTTCCCCACTAGTCCTAACTTGCAGGCCTTTATATCCCAAATTGTCTCTTCTGTCCCAATAGATGTTCTCGGTACATTTGTATTTAGGTCTAAACCTACGAAGACATCCTTAATAAAAAAAATATACCAATGTGACCTGTTGGAGACATAAGTAAATTATCTAACACCTAGAAACACCATGCACGTACGCTGAAGGAAAACATTGTCTGAAATCACCAACTCGCAGTGAGCAAGCGAATTGATTAAATGCTCATTCCTTTTCCTTGTGAGAAGAGACCTTTGGCTTTAGGGTGGGACAGTAACAGGCTAATTATTATTTTTTTTATGTTATACACCATTATTAACATATTAACTTAACTGCAGAGTTTATTCTGTTGATTTTTGTGGTATTTCCTGGAATATCTTCCACTAAATTTTTATGGCACCACACGGACAATCTACTCTTTTAAATTCAAAAATAATTTTTAATCGGATAAACCTTTATGCACTAGATCTAGCTTCATTCGACCATAATGTCTTTACTTAACGGGTAACAGTCTAAAAGGTTGTAAATTTTCGTCCAACAAAGAGGTGATAGAAGCTGTGTAGATCTATATTGTGAAACAATTTTTTTTTAAATCTAGAGATGCTGTAGTTTCATTTTTAAAAATATATCCGAATAGCTTTTCCCGCGGACTTTGTACCGCATAACACTGTTGTGTCTTTTTTTCCATTTTTCATTTTTTCAAATTTTCTCCATTTTGCTTTTTTTTTTGTTTTCAATGATTTTTTAATATTAGATATTTTATATAAGATATCCACTGCACCACCGTACGGTGGCTTTATAGTACTTAATTTAGTAAGAAATTCTCGTTTAAATATATGAGATAACTGCGCCACCTTACGGTGGCGTCCTAGTTATTTTAAAATTGTAATATCTTCTAAGATGTTCATTGAAATTAAGTGATGTCAACGACAATTTTGTTCACAATTAAATACTCTTAATCAACAACACATTTATTTGGATACCCTAGTAGAACCGAATGTTGGATATATATCGGCGCAACCTCGCGCCAATATTAAAATCTTGGCGCTATATTGGTGCACAATATCAATATTCAGCCAATATTGGGCCAATATTGATAATGAATATACCGCCAAGATTCGGTTGCGAATGTTGGCCAGACATTGGTGCAATATTGATCAATATTGCCAATATATAACCAATATTGGATATATATAGGCTCCAGCTTTTTTTGTAATATTGCCTTGGCATTGGCAACCAATATTGGTGGAATATTGGCTAAATATTGGTTAAGCGAAATATTGATAAACCAATGAACTGCCAATATTGGGCCTATATTGCGATCAATATAAACCCAATATTGTGACACAATATTATGTACAGATTGGCAAGCCAACGTTTGGCCAATATAACTAGAGAACATTTTCAACGATGTTGGCGGTTATGTATAAAACCGTATTGTATCCAATATTGGTTTAAAATGGACGTTTTATATTGGCCGTTATTGTGAACCAATATTGGCGGAATATTGGTTAAATATTGGTTGAACAAAATATTGATGAACCAACGAACTTCCTATATTGCGCCTACATTGCGACCCAATATTGTAACAATATTATGTATACATTGGCAAGCCAACGTTTGACCAATATTACTATAAAGACTATTTTCAACAATATTGGTGGTTATGTCTAAAACTGTATTGTAGCCAATATTGGTTTAAAATGGAAATTTTATATTGGAATCAATATTGGCAAGATATTGGCTAAATATTGGTGAAACAAAATATTGATAAACCAACGAACTTTCTATATTGCGCCTACATTGCGACCCAATATTATACCTCCAATTGAGATAAAGGACTACTTGCAAACACATTTTATTACAATTTAAAGGTTATTTATGATTCAGGTATTATAAAGCATGCGGTGCCGTTTCCGTTAAAAGCAAAATTTACCAATAATTATTACAAAAAATTAAATATTATTAAAGATATATACTTTTAATAACGACTATGATCCAAATTCAATAGACAATATTATAAGTGAAAAAATTGTAGGTACAATCAAATGTTGGAACGAGCACCTATTTCCTTGGGATAACAATAAATAAATTTAAAAGTTTAATTTATATTGGAATTCCGTCAATTAAAATAACAGTTATTTATGCAACTAGTGCGTAAAGTGACCTTTATTGACGAATGTGAATGTTGTCGCATGAGCCGCAGGTGAATGCGACAATCACATGAGTCAAAAACGCACGAGTTGCATACAATATTTTTTCTACAACCGAATTTTTTTACAAGAAATACAAGCATAGGTCTGATTTTTTTTACGCACTAGTGCGAAAAAATCTTGTACGGAACTCGTTATGAAACGCCATTTTGTTTAACTCGTGTTAAAAGTTATTTTCAATCGAACATTTTATTTAATTTAAAAATAATACAAAATAAAAACAAAAGAAATTATTGTTTTTATTTTTTAAATAAGCAACTATTTTATGGTATTTTGAAATATCAATATTATTTTTAATTGTTAGAGTAGATTTTAACATGAAGTACACAGACCAGGTAGTATATTTGGTTTTAAATCTTTTAATTTTTCAGAGAAATATGCCGACAGGACATTTTTTGAATATTTTGTAATGTTTTTACTGCTATACACACAATAATTTAACAATTAAATATATTTACACAAATAAATAATAAAAAAAAGTTTCCCTACCCGGAATTGAACCCGAGCCATCTAGGTGGAAGGTATGCACTTTATACCCTCGGCTAATCTTATTAAAGACAGTGCTTTTTTTACTTGTTTTAACTAGTGAAAAAAAAAAACTTTTTTTTTTAATAGTGAAAAAAAGTAAAACTTTATTAACCTTAAACCGTGCGTAAAGGTAATATCAATTGGAGATTATAATGATCTTATATTTCCGGTCATAGGTGATTTTACATTATATTAAGACAATATTTTATGAATTTACAGCATTGCCACATTATACCTAGGTACTTCGTGGGCGTTGTCATTGAAATTAAATTTGTATTTTTATTTTTAATGGTTATTTCATTGCCCCAATCGCTATGTTCTATGAAATTAGACGTAGGTAGTTAGGTATTGAAGACACTTTCAGTTTCTGTATTGACGATTGATACCTACCTACTTATGACCCGTATATACCGATAGACGCAGAAGGTCTATAGCTATAATTTCTCAACAATGATATGTTATTAAATTACAACCTACCTAGGTACATACAATTTGAAAGAAATCAGTTTGCAAAAAGCATGTCTTAGTTCAAACTTCATTCATAAGTAGGTATATAGAAAATGTTGACAAAAGATGGTGAAGTTACATATGAAATGGATATTTATTCAATTTTCATCGAAGGTGGCAACACTGTTTCAAAACCTTAACAAAAGTATTTTGAACTCGCAGTGCTGCCAGAGATCGTACAATTGTAGGCACAACTTCGTCTAAGATAAAATCCAAAATAGTAATATTTTGAATGATACGATGATTAATAAAACCTAATCTGAATGTCTCATAGCTTATTCGTAAATTTACGTCCAAATAACTCTCACCCAAATTTTTATTACATTTGTGATAAAAGGAGGATCATGCAATTAATGGTTGCGTTCAGTGGGAGTGAGCGCTCCGTAGCGCTCCGTAGCGGTTATTTTTTAACCGCTCATTGGAACATGTGGAACTGATAAGATTGACATGTGTCAGTTTTAACTTTTAAATTTGCTGTTTTTATTAAAATACAAATTAATCGTTATAGTGCTTTCTCATTTTTTAATGAGTGTTTAACTATAAACTGTGCTTGTTAAGTATTTGCTTTGTTTTGTGTTCCTGTTGTTTAATATTTTGGGATTTTAATAAAATGGATGACCAATTAATAATTGCGTTACTTGAAGAAGATGAGGATGAAGATGTTGATGTCGCATTAAATTTTAATAATATTTTGCCGGCAATAGAGCATTTAGCTTACCCTATTCACAACGATCAACCAAATCTGGTTGTGAGAATTGAAAATTACTTCGAAACAGTTGTACCCAGGTACACTGATATTCAGTTTAAAGAACATTTTAGAATGACAAGAGCTTCATTCCAAGTAAGTTTGGAATTTTAACATTTATTTAAAAATTCATTAACTGTAAATTTATTTCGTATTTCTTCAGGCATTAAGTTTAATTATTGGAAACGAGATCCAAAATCATGAGATTCCTTTAGAAAAGAAAATGTTATTTACAATTTGGTTATTGGCCAAGCAGGAAAGTTTTTTGGCTGTAGGGGACCGTTTTGGAATAGCCAAAAGTACTGGTCATCTTATTTTTAAGGAAATAATAAATATTTTGGTGCGGCTAATGCCACAGTACATTCGCTGGCCTAATGTGGAACAACAAAGGATATCCTTAAACGTAGTTAACTGAATATACTAATTATAAATAATATTTATCCATAATTATTTTTTAGGTATTTTCTGCACGATCTCGTGGGTTCCCTGGTGTTGTTGGTGCTCTCGATGGCTGTCATATTCCTTGCAAACAACCAGTAAACAATCCTAATGACTATTATAATAGGAAGGGATTTCATTCGATTATTTTACAAGGTACTTTACTAATTTAATTTTTATATAATATTGCTAAAGAGTGTATAAATTATTCTAACAAAGTAGTGAAAACAATCTAAATTAGCAAAGTTATTAAAGTAACTATGCAATATAGGTTTAAAACACTCTTGTCTTTGTCGAGCTTTCTAAATAAGTATTTAATCTTATTTATAAGACAACAGTAATACATAGTTAATATTTATAGTTACATATTACTTTTTATGTAGTTATACTTGAATTTATATGTTTAATTCTATGATTTTTCTTTTTAATTGAGACAAAAGGTTTAGAGGCAGGTCAGTTAAAAAAATACTTCAATTAAAAATTTAAATATAATTTTTAGGAACTTGTAATCATCAAGGATCATTTATTGATGTGTTTATTGGGATGCCTGGTCGAATGCACGATGCCAGGGTTTTTAGAAACTCACCGCTCTACCATCGTCTTCAACATATAGAAAACACCCTCTTCTAAATCAAAATCGTCATATTATAGGTGATTCTGCTTATCCTTTATTAACAAATTTGATGACACCAATTAGAGACAATGGTCATTTAACTGGTGCGCAAACAAATTATAATCAAAGTTTAAGTAGAATTCGTTCTATAATCGAACGTTCTTTTGGATTACTGAAATGTAAATTCAGAAGATTGAAATGCCCAGACATTTCAGATTTTGATCTTGGTAACAATATTATTGCCGGAGCGTGTGTTTTACATAATTTTATAATTCTGCTTGAAGGACCAGCAGACATCCATATCAACATCCAAGATGAAATTCCAGAGGAAGAAATAAATAATGATATATTAATTAACCAACATTTAGGAATTGCAAAGCGCAATGAAATTGTTAATATTTTTAATGTATAGTTGGTGTTTGTTTTTCTAATTTAATAATTTTTACTTTTTCATGTTTATGAATTTGAGTTGTATTTTGCTTTTATAGTAATCTGCTACTTTGGAGTGGTGAAAGTTAAAAAATTAATTTGCGTAATTGTAATGACCCACAATTAAAATAAACAATGTTTATTAAGTGTATTTGATTTATGTAAACAATAATTTGTTAAATCTGAAAAAATAAATTTTCAAAATTTATTACATTTTTTTTTAAATAAAACATAATAGGTAGGATGTAATTTGTATTTATTTTTTTTTCTATTAGTTGTTTTAACAAAATATTTTTTTCAATCATTATCTGATTCCTTTGCTCTTGGATCTCATTACTTTTTTGGATTGCTTCTCTTAAACATCTCAACTCCTCTATTCTTAGTTTTTCGAGTTCGTAAGCTTTTTCACGTATTGATGTTCGACTTGCCCCTGAGGTAGTCGAAGTCAGCAACAAATTTTCAAAATTTATTGGAGATGATTCCAACAAATTTTGAAAATTTGTTTTGGGTGCCTGTACTTGATTAGAAGGCCAGGCTCGTCTGGTAAAGAAGATACTGTGGGGCCAAAATGAATGGTTTTATCTTACCTAAAAATTTCTTGACATTCCCCAAAAAATTCCCAAGTAATTTGACCCCTCCTTGTTTGTTTTTTCTTATCCAAAATGTTTTTGTAAATTTTTTTTAAATGTCTAATTTTTTTATCTAAAATGTCTGCACTAATTTCAATCCCTTTTTTTAAAAATTCCTCCTGTATTTGCCCCCACAGTACCTTCTTTTTATATTTTGGATCCCGAATCGGATCGTTTCATTGTACAACTGCAACAAAAGTAGCGTTGCATTCCGGGTCCATCTGAAACCAGAGGCGTCTGCATCCTCTAATAAGTCCATCCCAATAACTTCTTCCGACTGCCCTGTTTTTTTGTAGGGCCAAATCCCAATAATTTTTAAAAAACTCCGTATCTAAATCAAAAATTCAAATTAAAAATTTTAACACATCTAATGTATTATTCTATGCATACCGTTTTGTAAACGTTCTCTAATTTCTTGTGTCTCGTAACAAGTAATTTTTTTATTATTAAACTCAATTTCAAAATGTTTCATTTTTTTAAAAAGAACTTTATCTCAACTTTTAAGTTTGAATTTAAATATTAATTATTTGATATTTGACATTTATGACGCTAAATTAAGGAGCGAAATTTAAAAACTGCTACAAAAAATGGCAAGGTGGGAAATCAACAAAAAGATAAAGTTTTAGGTGGCTGAACAATACAACAATATTAGAACTGTCAAAACTTACATAGTTTTACTTCCAAATAGAGGTGGGTGGACCTAACAAAAATACCAACGTGACGTCACCGCTACTGAGCGCTCCGTAGCGCTCACCTCACTGAACGCAACCATCGTTACCGTTTTATTTCGCTCTGGCATGGCAACAGTGTGAGAGGTGTCTGCGTTTGGGCCGGTCGGGCGTTTCTCGGTTTGTGTCGGTCAAATAACCACTTTCCACTTTTATACTTAACTTGTTGCTGACCGGTGTGAACGGTAAATTATTTCGTTTCAATTAGAATTGGAGTAATATTTTAGTGCGTATTTGGTTATAACTATTTTAGCGTTTTTGGTTACAGTTTTAATTAATAATTAGACAATATAATTAGTTCGTGTGTTAGTGAATATGGACACCAGTAAAAGGTGAGTAGATATAATTTTAAACTGTTAGGTCGCCATATTGTGTGTATGTTATTTACGTAAATTTACTAGAAATATATTTCCAAACAACTGCTGAATGCCCATTTTCTATTTTTGGATTTAATTAGTAGGTAATACGTTTGCTGAAAACGATAGTATATTTATTAATTATTGTTGATATAGAGTGATTAAAAAAATTATGATCGTTTTTTTCCTCTTACAAAGTTGCCTCTGTATTTACATTATAAATTACAATACTGATTATTAACTTTTACAACAAGGGCTGTAATTTTACATACACTATTCTATATATCTTTACATAAAACTGAGAATTTTATAATATTCAATATTTTTTTTTGATTTGTTAACTGTAAGTATATAATTATTAATTTTCGTATAGCGTAAAGGTGGAATTTTTATTTTTAAAAATTGGTAGATTAAAAGAATAGTCACGTTAATTTATTATAATTTTTAATATAATTATTTAATACACTTAATTTTCATAATATTTAATACCTATAATGTAACAAGTTTTTTATTTAACAATTAATGCAATCTGTAGAACAAAAGACTTATAATAGAATTTTTATGATGGCTCATGATGGAATTTTGTGCCAGTTTGTCGGATAGTAATTTCACCTTAGTATCAAAGAAATTGCCAGTTCGTTTTTTGATCTCTTCTAGTTTTGTCTTTCCTTATGGATTGATATCCATGATTGATATGTAAAAAAAGGAATTAAAAGCTTAAAATATTTTCATGATATGTGACCTAAAAAAAGAACTAAACTGCAAAAATATTTGTAACAAAAAACAGCTATTAAAAAAGCTAGAAGATTATCTTACGATTCAATTGAATTTTTTCTGTTTATTATTACTTTTTAGTATAATTAATTGAGTCTATATATTTTACTTTATAAAGTTTTTCACTGAAATTATTGTTTCTTTATTAAATGAATTTTCTTGAGAAAACCAAACCGTTCGTTTTATTACGGTTAAAAGATAAACAAATGCTAATCCATAAAACTACTGTCTACCTGGACTATTTATGTATTCACAAAATATCTAAATTAAAGCCAGGTATAAAATATTTTGTTAGCAAAACAATCATGCAATTCAATACAAATATAAAATCTAATCTTTGAATTCTTAAACTGATAATATGAATTTGAGGAGAAAAACAAAAAAGATATTTATCGTCAAAATTCAATACACACCAATTTTTTGATTAATATTTCGAAAAATTCCAATTTAATTAACAAATTTCGAAGAACTTTAAACAAAATTATTAATATATCGTTAAAGTAACTATATAAGTAGAAACTCTTAAGATATCTGCTACTATTACACAAAAATAAATGAACAAAATAGTTATTTATGCAACTAGTGCGTAAAGTGACCTTTTTTGACGAATGTGAATGTTGTCGCATGAGCCGCGGGCGAATGCGACAATCATATGAGTCAAAAAAGGAACATTTACGCACGAGTTGCATACAATATTTTTTCTACAACCGAATTTCTTTACAAGAAATACAAGCATAGGCCTGATTTTTTTTTACGCCTTACTGCGAAAAAAATATTATATTTAAAACATATTTTAGATAACAAAATATTTATTTTTTAAATTAATCTCACCTTATAATACCGGCACGTAGAAACGCGAAATGCTTGAATTATAAATTAATTGAAATGTCAATCAGTCATCATTTAAATAAAAATTCGAAAAGAGGTTGACCTTAAAGGCCATCCTTGCAACTTCCCGCTAGTTTTAACCGTAAAGCTATAGTAACGTGACGTATTTTGACGTTTTTGACTTTTTTGACTTTTTATGAAATATTTAAAAAGCGCGTTATTCGATTTTAATGTTCAAGATGGCATTCGACGCAGTTTTTTGAGACCTAAAAACGTTACTAGAGTGCAAAATCGATTAGTCAAAAAATCTGAAAAAAAAATCTTGAATCTTGAAAAAAACACTTTTTTTGAAATTTTTCGACAACGATATCTCACGAACGAATCAACCCATTTTCATTTGCAAAACGGCATTCGATGTGGCTTTTTAAGCTTGAGAGCTGATTAGGTTATGAAATTGATCGATGCAATAGCCAAAAAGATATGCCCAAAAAACATCATTTTTACCAATTGTTTTTTTCGGTTATTTTGAAATTTCTCGAAATCTACCGGCTCGAATCGGTTCAAACTTACAGGGAATCTAAGTTAGATGGAACTCTTTGGAATGCTTTTTATTTCATTCCGATCGGTCAAGCCATTCAAAAGTTATAAGAGGTTTACATACATCCACACACACACACACACACATTCACACGTACATACAGACACCCTCGTAAAAATAGTCAGGGGAGGTTCCTAAGACCTCAAAACGTTGAGATCCGATGAAAACTCGATTTTCGAAAAACGGGGTGAAACCAATAACTTCCCAATTTTAAAAAAAAAATTAATTTTTTTTAGCGGGAAGTTAAAAATACTTACCCTTATTCATGAACTGATATTTCTGTCATATTAAAAATCAAATTAAAAATTACTAAATATAATATCTAGTTTTGTATGTATTAAACTGCAATAATTTAATAATTAAATATATTTACACAAATTTACACAATTAAATAATAAAAAAAAAGTTTCCTTACCCGGAATTGAACCCGAGTCATCGTAGAAGGTAAACACCTTACAATCTCAGCCAATAAGAGTCGTAAAATTATTTGCATAATCTTATACAAAACTTTCACTAGTGAAAAAAAAAATTTTTTTTTCACTAGTGAAAAAAGTTAAACTGTACGAACCTTAAACCGTGCGTAAAGGTAATACTTTACGCACAGTTGTAGAAAAATATATTTTTTTTGCTTCTTGTAGCTGGTCTTCCAATCAAACAAATTAACATCAACCATTAAAAAACTTAATTAAAAAAACCCACTCTTTGCAGTATGTTTTCGAAAATTAGTATAATTCTACACTTTAAAATTACGTGTATTCTATTAATTTTAAAGTCCTTAGAGGCTAAAATTTAATTTGAACTTGAATTTTAAAACTGTTTTGCAAAATTATTGTACGATTGTAATATAAATCAGATTTACAAAGTGGCTACAGTAAATTTAAACTACATAAGTACTTGGAAAAATAATTGAAGTACCTGTATTTAAAATTACCTTAAGTTTATTATGCAAATTTACAGACATTTCTAACAGTGTAAGAATAAAAAAATTATCTTTTTTTTAATCACCCTATAATGTTTATGTTGAAAATTACTATTTTACTGTATTGTAGCATAGGTACTGAGTGCTAAACCATTTGGTAGGATTAGTAGCATTATTTGAATTTGTTTAATACATAGGTAGGTATCTACCAAGAAAAATATCAGTCTTAAACATCTGTTTAGTTAGACCATTAGTAGTGTAATCGGGCAATGAAATCAGCTCTTCAGTAATTATTTTCAAGTGTGTAATTAAATCCATCACCCTCTTTAAGCTATCATTTGAACACAAGCATTCACGAAAAAGAAAACTCTAGTATTAAAACTAACTTACTCTTTTGTTCATAAATATACAACCAACAAACAAGCAAGCACACCTGAAAGAAGTTCCACCTACATACTAATTCTTAGCTTCTTCAACTAGTAGTAGTAATTAGGAAAGTATGCCATTGAAAGTTATTTCGATTTTATTATTCTCATTCAAAAGGGGATTTTGTATAAAGTTGATCAATCATATAATATATATTTTAGATTATGTCCCGCTTATTTGAACAACAGATGCCCTAATGTGCAATGTCCACTATTGCACTACTATAGCTACTGCCGAGCATTTCGAGCAGGAAAATGTACATTGGGAGACTATTGTACCTACCTGCATGTCCACTACTTTGAAGAAAAGTATTATACAGATCGGTTGGTTGTTCCTCCAAACATGGAAAAAGAAATTTTTCGAACTATGCAGTTGCAGGGTGGGCATTGCTACGAGTACGCAAAAACTAGAAGATGCAAGAAGTTTGCAGCCTGCTCTATGAAATTTGTACATAGAATGCCTAGAGACTATAAAGAAAATGCATTCACTTGTAATATTTGTTTGGGGGAACTGGCGAAAGACTGGTGTTATAGCAGTCCATGTGGACATGTGTTTTGCACGGCATGTTTAAATGAATGGAAGAAAAACAGCAGAACATGTCCCTCATGTAGAAGAAAACTATTTGAAATTGAACATAAGGTAGGAAATTCATTTTGTCATGGAAACACATAGTTTAATGACTCCACTGTTTTTTTGTTAATCAGCATTTGGCTATGCTTTAAGTATCCACAAGAACAAGAAAAATTTTACATTTCACATAAAATTTCCGAAAAACTGCTAACAATTTGCCTAACAAACCTTATATATTTTTTATAGCACACATTTTTTGTCTCAAAATTAAGTGAATATTGTACTGTTAGCATTTGTCCTACCTTCAACTACTTTATTATAGGGGCTGAGCTGTAAAAAATTCGAATAAAAAATAAATCATTATATAATGTGATATTTTCTGTAAACAAATTTAATTTTAATTAGTTTTTCATGTTTTCTCTGAAGAGCTCTGATTTCATTGATTTAGCATGCTTGTGCGTTTTCACACAGATGTATGGTATTATTTGGTATTCCCTCAAAGTTGTTATACCAAAATAATTCTTTGTTGCTCAAAACAAATTCATTTCCACATCCTGGCTTTTTAATTTACTGTTTCTTGATATTTAAATGAAGCAAACACAAACTGGTTATTTTGTAACTCCCACAATAAAGTGGCCAGGAGGACTAAGTTATAACCGTGTACACACGGAATTAGCAATAAACTTCTGTTTTTTTAGGAATAAGACAACCCCGTGTTTTTTGTTCATATTGGGTATATGTGAGTCAGTTGACTGCCAATATAAACATGAATATATGAGATGCTACAGAATGTGTGGCATGTTCAACTGTAAGTTCTTCACACTTACACCAGCAGAGCTCGAAAGTGTACGTGCCAATGTCCGGCCATTCACTGAGACTGTTGCCAAGGAAGTGGATAGAATGGCGTACATTATTGTAACATCCACACCAACTAGGGGAGATCATATTTGCCCTAGACTGTTTACCGGCAAGTTTTGCGAGTATCCTCCACAATATGCTTGCAAAATATGCCCCTCTTTCCAAGAAAACAGTAAGTCTCAGCCTAATATGTAAAATAAAGTGATTATTGAGAAATTATATTTTTTTAGCTGAACATCCGAAATGTTCAAGGTGCAAAATATTTTTGCTAGCAAAAGCATCCATAGGTCTCGTGTGCGGTCATACGTACTGCAGGGTTTGCTACGAAGGACTAGAGTACAGGATGGAGAGTTCAGTGCCCCATATGCAATGCTGCAAATGTGGGGTTGTATGCCAAGGAATTATCCTTCGGTAGGCGCTATGTATGAGATAAATACAAAAAATACCTACCTATGTATGGACACTTTTAACAGCAAGGTAAATACTACCAACACATTATTTTTTATAATTGTAGTAAAAGGAGTAACAGCCCACAAAGCAAAAGCAGATCTGCAAAGATAATGTTTGTCAAAAGACAATGTGGGTTTTCACAACAACTACAGAATAAAACATGTAATAATAAAAGAGGTCACCTCAGCCGAACCGATAATTCATTATCATTGCAACATGAACCAAGTTAGTATATATTTCAACATGTTAAAAACTAACTTTCTGGTTTTGTTACTACCAATATAAAATCAGTTGATTTATACAGAATGGGCAGAAAAGAATGGCTCCCGGCCTATCTTGCTAACTAAAAAATATACATATCTATACAAAAGTTGTTCAAAGATACTATTTTTAAATTCCAGTCTTAAACCCTGTAAAACCATTTTATAGAGAAATATTTAAAAAACAACATTATGTAGAGGTTTTATTATATATTTGGCTTGTCCTGTTGTTGGGTACACATGTAAATATGAAATATGAGGATTTACGTTTCTTACAACTTTGGTATATAATAATATTTCTCAATAACCAGATATGGTAACAGAGCTAATTCTTATTTGCCCCAAAATATTTGCAGCTGTTTACATTAAATTCGAATATATCATGTTTTAGATATAGCTGCGCATACCGTTAGCTCAGTTGGTAACAATAATGTTAGATCAGAATATTTGCAATCTTACAGTAACAACAATTCAATGGATATTTCTAATGAATCTATGCATGTTTCTGATAACAGTCTAGAAAATAACAATGATTTATCTGACAACATATTATATACTGATACAAATTCCTTTAGCAACGAAGTTTCTGAGCAAAAGTTAGATGAAAGCGTAACAAGTACATTTTGCACCATTATCGAGGAAAATGTAGAAGATAAAAACGTAAAACCTTCATTACTTAGCGATTTGATTACTTGGTTTCATGACAAAAAAGCTAATCATGAACAGCTAACAGGTATTCTTCAGGTGTTGAAGAAGCATGGCCATCCAGATCTACCAAGCTGCAGTAAGACTGCTTTAAAAACCGTTAAAAAACTTCCATACGTAGAAGTAGTATCCGCAAAAAATACACCAGCACAGTTTATTTATTTTGGAATAAAAAAAAATTTGGAAATTGAGTTTAAACGAGGATTATCATCTATCTTAGAAGAAACTACTATTCAATTAGTTTGCAATGTAGATGGTTTATCAATATTTAACAGTAGTGTTTGGCAGTTTTGGCCTTTGCTGGGACAAATATTTGTTAAGAATGGTCGCACAGAACCTTTTGTGATAGCCTTATATTACGGTGACAGTAAGCCCGGTGATTTGGAAAGATATTTTCAGGAATTTATCGAGGAAGTTAATGTTTTACAGACAACTGGTTTCACCCATGAAGAAACGAATTTCAAGTTTAAGTTGAAATATTTCATTTGTGATAGCCCAGCCAGAGCCTTTTTAAAATGTGTTAAGTCGCACAATGGATTCTTCTCTTGTGATAAATGTAATGTGAAAGGAAATACAAGTAACGATGGCAGGAAAAGCATAATTACATATAATGTCTTAGCTGGGGAAAATACAGAAGTTCGGACGCACCTGACGTTTGTCAATAAATTACACCCACAACATCACAAAGAAACAACACCGTTAATTAAACTAGAAGATTTTGATATGGTCAATGGCTTCATTTTGGATTATATGCATGCAATTTGCCTGGGAACTGTACGCCGTTTGCTTAACTTTTGGCTGAAAGCAGACTCCAATTTTAGAATCAAACCTGTGTATCGGAACATTGTGGCACGTCGAATGGTTGAGGTAGGAAAATATTTTCCAAAGGAATTCAATCGTCGTCCAAGAACGACATTGGAATTGGATAGATTTAAAGCCAGCGAATTTCGCACCATTGTACTCTATATTGGTTTTGCTATTTTTAAAGGAATGCTGCCCAGAGAAATGTATCAACATTTTTTGCTTTTATTTTGCTCTTGCAGAATAGTCGCAAATCCTTATAATGACCAACTTGCTAAGAAAGCCAGTGAAATGATGAAAAAATTTGTACGGCAGTCGCATGAACGCTACCCATCACATGAGCCTGTTTACAATACACATTCACTATCGCATCTAATTGAACAATTAATAAATACCAATATGAGGTTGGATGATGTAAGCTGCTTTTCTTTTGAAAATTATCTAGGAAAATTGAAGAGATCCATAAGAGGGTACTATAAACCATTCGAACAAGCTTGCAAGAGAATTTATGAAAAAAAAGATTATTTACCATACTGCAGTACCCAACATGGCAATAATGCATTTCAAATCATTAGTACAGTTAAAGGTGTCACAACACAGATCCAGTTCCAGAATTTTTATTTGTCTTCTGTGGATGTAAACAATTCTTACATAATACTGAGATGTATGAAAGTCATGAAAATTGGGAAAATAATATGTAATAATGATAATTCAGTTTCATTGTCTGGATCTGTTTATCAGAAAAATGTAAATGCCTTTGAACATCCCATACCATCTTCTTTGATATACATATTTAAGGTTGATGGTTTGAGTGCCTTTCAATTTACTGTTACCTTACAAGACGTTTTCACCAAATGCCTACTTTTTTCTGTTGATGATGACATATTTGTTGTGGGTTTATTACATAATCAGGTTCGTGAATATTATAATGCATTGTTTGTTGATAGTATACAGATTGAATTATACGTCTTAGTTGCGTTAACTAATGGTTTCTTGTTTTTCAAGGCATTCTCAGAAAAAGAAATCATTGGACCTTAATTCATCATATGACTCGGGTGATGAAAGAAACAGTTGGGATGTAATTATTTTCACCAAAGATAACAGTGTGGACTTTGTACCAAGTTGTTGGGCAGTCAATAGTAATAAAACTTCATATGTTTGGCCTACATTAAAAACGGAGTCTAAACTTTTTGAATTGAAAAAAAAATGCAGGGCACTGCCACCTAGCATTCCTTTTACTGAATATCAAGCAATATTTAAAAAAACAGTCACTTCCATTAGAGAGGCTAAGGACTGTGTATCATATTATATAGATAATACAAGCTCCTGCTCAGAGTCGAGTAAATCAACAACTTCGATAACACCGACACCATTAGAAGCACTAACTGTCGTTACAGATACTTGCAGACAATCACATTCATCAATATGTAAGTATCGTATTAACTTTTTTCTTCCTTTCGGCAAAATGAAAAATAATAAAAAATTGATATTTCTAACTTCTTTTTATAGCCAGTCCATCTATTTTTAACGTAACTGATGTGCAAGAAGAGGATATGGAATTGGACGAAACACTTATCGACACCATATCACCAAAAAATGCAGATGGGTCCTTTGCTACTGGCAATATATGTTTAACAGCTGATTGTTTCAATGGTAATGCTCAATTTGGACAGTAACTTTTACTGTTATTACAGGTATACAAATAGCTAACAATGATTTTATTTTCAGATTTTGTGGAGAAGGTATCCAATGTTATGGAAAGACAGGGAAAAATACTTGGTGGCATTCAATATGAACTAAGGGGTCTGCGTGAACAATTGTCAACTTCGAACATAGCTATAGCGAAAAGTACTATTTCACAAGAAGATGTTGAAATAGCTTCAATGTTCCCCATGCATTCTGAAGAAAAGCTTCAGGATGTTGAATTGAAGCTTCAAAATAATGAATTTTTCCAAAAAGTGGTGAGTATATTTTGTGGATTATACATACAACTGAATTGGATTATGATGTTACTTCAATAATTATGTATTCTTTCTTTGTTGTGTTTTAGCTTGCTTGTGTCTCACTTGTTGGAGGAAAAGACATGAACAACCTAATTTCGAATATATTGCGTAAAACGTTGTCTAAAGAACTCAGCCTCGAATATAGCGGTGTCGGTAGAAAAGGAAAGAAAAATTTTTCGAAATTACAGCTCTACAAGGTTATATTGGCAGCTGTTAAAACACGTTACAACGACGTAGATGATATTGTTATACTAAAAAGAATTTCGTCAGTACTGGCAACATCTGGTGATCGTGATGGAGGCAGAAGAAAGAGATCAACGAAAGAACATGGTGAGTTTAAAATTACTTGATAATGTTTTGTACCTATAAACTTCACGCAAATGGAGAAAGCAGGGTCGACAATCAGCTTAAAATATTCCCAAAATATGCTATTTAACAATTTATGCAAATTATCTAGTAAGTTTTCTAATTATTGTTTTAGGTACTTCTACTCCGTCTTTTTCTTCAGGAAATTCCACCGCATCTTCAAGAGGTAGTGATACACCGCTGTCGTCGACTCTAATGGAAAGTAACGATACATATTTGTAATTGTAATACAATATGGGATTTGAGCAGTGTGGTAATGTGCATTAGCAGGATATAATACGTAAAGTATAAATTAATATTTTTATCGCGTTGTAGGATATGTGTTACTTGCGTAGTAGGTTTTTGCAAAAGGATTATTCATTTTTTTGTATTCCAATCATACCAGCTATGTTTTAAACATATTTTCACTTGTCAGAATTCGTATTGTGCAATTATGTTTATTGCCACGAATTTCTGAGTTTTTCTTATTTTTGTATAATTTACAATGTTTTTATTACTCTAAAAAAGTGTTATTTAGTTAGTTATATTTCCCTTTATGTGAATTATATGCAGGGTGTGCCCATTCATTGATATAGTTCATATATTAGATATATTGGGATGCTTCTTTTAGAAAGTTACTCTTTTATTTTCGCTCCCGACTCAAAATCATGTTGGAAAAGTCCAAAAAAGAATCCCCTGAAAATTTGACTTCTTCATATGAACTTTTAAGTACTCTCTGAAAGCGTTATACGCAAATTAATATGTTTTTTAAAATATTTCTCTTCACGATCACTTAATAATAAGTCAATATTTTACCTTCACAGCATTCCGTCACATAGGTGATTTTTGTTTAGGAAATTTGTTTCTGAAATATATCGTTTCGATAAAATATCGGATTGCTCGTTTAATAATATACTTACTCTTAAAAAAATCATCAAAGTTTGCGTGTATTTTGAATGGGAAATCTTTTAGCGCCTTGGGAGATTACTTAGACGTGTTAAAAGCTCACATTTTCAGGGGATTCTTGAACATGCAACACCCTGTTTGTAATTGTGTTCTTGTATGTTGTTATATTTTGTTGTAACATTTTTTAAGCTTACAAAGTTTGTTATTTGTTTGTTTAACTACTTTTTTGTTTTTAATAAACCCATTAAAAACTAAGTAATTTGTATATTTCACACCTTCTCAATTACCACAAAAGGGAAATATTAACTTCCAATTTAAGCTAAATATTTAATATAACAAATTGTTTTACATTGTCTATACCTATATATTCGGTACATAATGGTGAGGACACTACAGTTTAAGTACGTGCATCAAATTGGTCTATTATTAACAAACAAATAGCTTTTGAATTTTTTACAAGCCAATACTAGGCCATTATTAAGTATCAGTCGGTATATATATACAATATATAGCTTATATTGGTTGTTAATATTGTATAATTTTTGAACTTCCAGGTGAGAACAACATTGGCTCAATATGAGCTAGAAACATTGGGGAAATGTATTTTGGAGATATTACCCCAATATTCATTATCAATATTGGGGTTATATATTTTGCCAATATTAGCTCTGAATTGTATACCAATATTGCGGCTATATGTTTCACCAATATTGACACAATATTCGCCGCCCAATTTTGGGTTTTATTGGTCTGCCAATATCGGCCCAATATTGGCGCAATATTCGCCGCCCAATTTTGGGTTGTATTGGTTGCCAATATAGGCGCAATATTCGCTTCCAATGTGTGACAGTGAAAACCCTAAATTGACTACCAATATTGGTGCTATATAGCCCCAATATTGGCACGCCATTGTAACCTATCGTGGCTACCAATATTGCGCCAATATTGGCCCAATATTGCGAGCCAATTTTAGGCTACATTGGAAAATCAATATTGGCTAATATTGGGGCAATATTGCTTTCCAATGTAGCCTAAAGTTGGCTATATATTGGCGCAATATTGTGCAATATTCGGCCAATATTGGACGTATATTGGAAAATGTTAACATTTTTTTCTATTTCCAATATTGTCGAATATTGGTTCCAACATCTAGCCAATATCGCGCCAAGATAAATTTCTACTAGGGTAAAGATTAATATTATTACGTTGATACAACTCTTAACAAATAATGCATTAATTTCGACCAAATTTGATTACCATAAAAACGGTTCTAGTGAGTTAATTTTAAAAGATAGACATATACTGTCGCGGACATTTTTTTAGATCATTTCAAGAGGAATAATTCTTTCATACATATATTTTTGGTATCTTGAACCGTTTTCGCAGCGCACGCAATGGAAGCCCTCAAGGATCAATAATTTTCCCAGTTTTTTTTCACATTTTCCATTACTTCTTCGCTCCTAATAGTTGCATCGTGATGTTATATAGCCTAAAGCTTTCCTCGATAAATGGTTTATTCAACACAAAAAGAATTTTTCAATTCGAACCAGTAGTTCCTAATATTAGCGCGTTCAAACAAACAAACAAACTCTTCAGCTTTATAATATTAGTATAGATTAGAGAGTATATTAAAAAATGAAATTTTTAGTAATCCATCAAACGAAAAAATGTACCAGAAACTCGTTTACAATCAAATATTATTTGTTATAAACTTTTATCAAACCAATATACATACATTTTTGAAGTCTTTTCTATTTTCTGAAAAGTTTTGTAATTTTTGAAAAAAAAATCTTTATTAAAACTTTACATACTCTCTCTTAGTCTTTTGTTTTTTTGACAAAACTCGATCGTTTTTTTATGAGTAATAAATATTATCAAAACTTCAAGATGAAGGCCAATACAAAGGTTGTTGCACTTAAAATAAGTTTTAAAAATGTTGGATCAATGAATCACTAAAGTTTCGTTAATCACTCGTTAATCATTCGTTAATCATTTATGTAGAAATTTACTAGTTAACTAGTTACCTATTGCTAACTTAATTTATAACAAATTATCAGTGTGGTCACTGATGAGAGAACAGGATGTAGGATGTACGTTGTAGTTTTTAAAACCAATTTTTATCAAATAAAATAACTGGTCATTAAAACATTTTGTAATGAGATAAATTTAATGGTTAAGAAATTTTTTAAATAGCCGTAAATAACCCAATCTTCTTTACTAAATTATAAGAAATTTAGATACATAAATAATTAAGACATCAAAATTACATTGGAATAAACTATATTTCTTTTTTCTTTTTTCAAAATAAAAATTATTCACTGTCTTATTTTGTCTAGTCGTCATAGTCTCAGAGTTAGTAGCAGAGTGCGAAGACGACCTAGAAAGATTACTGCACGAATTTAACATTAACGCAAAACAAATGAATATGAAAATGTCACCCCAAAAATAAAAAGCTTAGTAATAGCCAAAGAACCAGTAAGATGCAAACTGGAGTTAGACAATCAAATTATACAATAATGACTTTCAAGTACCTGGGAATTATTCTGACAGCCGACAACAATATCAAAGTAGAGGTAAAAGACCAAATTATTAAAGCCAAAAACAAAACACCTAATAGTGGAAACAAAGGAAAAAGAGTACAGGGTAAGAAGTGAGGAAATTAGACGCATATATGGGGTAGACAATATAAATATCTGGGTAAAGAACAAAAAAGAGGAGTGGGATCAACACATAAGCAGGATGTCTGAATCAAGGATAGTAAGAATAGCCAGGGACACGTCGCCGTCAGACAAAAGAAGTATAGGACGCTCAAGGAAAAGATAGAACGACAATTTAGGGGTAGAATAAAAGACACCGTTGAAGAAAAACAGGCAGCATTGCCTATATAAAAGAATAAGAAGAAGAATTTTGTTTCTATTCTTTGTTCTTATTATGTTTCTGTGGTAACTGAGCCTTTTTTTCAATCATCTCTTCAAAATAGTCCATAAAAGATGGGTGAATAGTCTAGGTTAGACTTTGTTCGTCAGTTGTTTGCGTCTTGGCCAATTTAGGAGACGAACTCGCAGCTCATCTTTATAGTCCATTTTTTATTAATCTGGTATAATAAATCATTCTCGTCGGATTTTGATCCCTTAATTGTTTTACAGAGTGAACAAATATTTTTATCAGCAATGAAAATAAAACCCACTGAAATGGTCTTATGACCTCTCAAGAATAATGGATATTTAGCGTCTTAGCAATTCTCAAATACACTGGCTATAATCATTACGACCCATTGAGACCCTTTTGAGTTCCGAGCACTTTTGCCAGCTTCAATCCATTGCAGTGCATTTATTCTTTTCTTTGATGTGTAGTAGGGGATCCAGGTTCTACCAACGGTTATCAATTAAGTCTAAAATTCCAAGGTATTGCGCTTCATAAGATTTAAATACTGCTGAGGAGTGGTCACATGATCAATGGTGAACAAACGGGGCAACCATCAAACTAAACTAGTGCACCCTTTACTAATTTTTGAGGTCTCTCTAATTCAAGCACTTTACTAAGCCTTACCTTTACTTAACACGTTGCATCGGAAAGCTGTCCAGTATGTGCTTGATTTAATGCTACAAATTAGTCTGAAGAAGTATTTTTATCCAGCTAAAATTTGACATTTAGAGGTTGGACTTTATACAAATAACCTTTGACCACCGCGCTTATCAGAGAAAGAAGTTACTTATCAGACTCCCTATTAGTGCTTTAATTTTGGTAATGCTTCTATGTGTTTCTTTTCAATTTTCCCTTTTTAATCCATGATTATTATTTCGTGTATTCTAGTTTTCATAGGTGGTCAACACTTGTTGTATTAGTTTTGCTCCTATTCATTTTTTCTCTTTATAGTTCTTTTATTTCACTTTTTATATCGCTAGTTCCTCATATTGGTTTAGAGTTTTACCAATTTGATCTTTGGTCTAGTTCTTTTTTCAATGGTTTTTAGATTTCGTATTTTCTTTATTCTATTCTAAAAGTTATTTGCTTATGTTTCATTGTAATTGTTATTTTTTACTTAATAAATAAATAATAAAAGACAATAATTTAATGAACATGTTTATTAGTTTTTAATTATGTTTACGAAAATGCGAATTTAGTGGGCCGGTACATAATTCATAATAAGTCGAGTTAAAGTTAATATTTTATTTAGAGAAGATTGGATAAGAGTGGATTTGGGGGTAGGATGAATAAATTCTGATCCTAATCGTATCTAAAATAATAATTATTACAATTAATTTTATAAAAAAGATTGATATCTTCACTTACCAAATCTAAGTAACTCTTTTGGACTAAATCAGGTAATGCAGTAGGAGCATCTGGTTCGTGTTTTGCATTTTTTATTGCTGGATAAGTTATTGAAGCTACCAACAATACAGCTAGTGCTATAGCAATACTAACCTGTAATAAGATGTTCATGAAATTTATTAGTAACACACAATTTATACAAGAAATAATCTAAATGATTAGATGGAATATGAAAATGAAAATGTAATGTGACTTTTTAACTTCATCAGTCAAATTATTCTGAAATTGTCAAATTATATATATCAATAGTAGGTTTATTTATATTTAGCAGAATAATTACCTTTATGGTCTTTTATGAATAGCATGGAGGTACATAGAAAGTTTTTATGTATATTACCACTGAAATTAAGTATATAAATAACAGTCCTATAAACGTAACTATCATAATTTCACTTTAAAAATAATTTTTAAGTAGATCATAGCTAGAATCAATGAAACGCAGAGGTAAGATGCTATAATACTAAAACTTTGGAATCTTCAAAATTAAAGTCAAATATTAGAAGTGTAATATTTTTTCTCCTACAAAAATTTAACTATAAAAGTCGACTAAGGCACTTAGACCTAAGATCTTTATAGGTACTTTAGATTCATATACCAGTGTCGAGAAGGACGTGACTCAAATCGTCCCCGAGTTAAAAATTACCTACGAGGTCTGTCTCAAAAGTATCCGACCTGCACCACTTTTTCAGCGTTTGGCTTATTCTTCGTCATCTGGTTGGTGGCATCTTTCCAAGAAATGCCCATTTGATTGAACAACACACTCATATCGATACTTTCACTTACCAAAGCAGTCTTGTAAGAGTTGTAAGTCAGTTATCGGAATCGCATTCAGTGCATTTGTCACATTGGTTTCAACAGTTTTCTTGTCGCCAAATCGGGGTCGTTTAAACGGCATTTTCAATCGAGGAAACAGCCACAAGTCTAGAGGAGCTATTTCGGGACTGTATGGAGGCTGCCGAAGCTGTACAACACTGTGTTTTGATAAATACTGCAGTACAAGGTTTAATGCATGCGCTGGTGCATTATCGTGGTGAAGAAACCAGTCACTGGTTAGCCAAAACTGTGGTCGTTTTCTTCGAATTGCATCTCGCAACCTTTTTTAAAATTTTAACATAGTACTCTTTGTCTGACTTCAAGGAGCATATTTGTGATCTACGACGGCTTCATAATCGAAAAAAACAATCAATATTGACTTGACTTTGCTCCGACTTTGACGCGCTTTTTTGGCTGGGGCGAAGAAGCATGCTTCCACTACGAAAACTGTTGATTTGTTTTAGAATCATAACCGTCAAACAATGATTTATCACCAGTAATAACCTTTTTGAGCAAATTTTCATCGCTAGTGATCATTTCTAGATTGTCCTGAGCGATTTCTAATCGAAGGCTTATTTGCTGTTCTCAGAGAAGTTTTGGGTTGGACTTAGCACACACACGAGTCGCTTAAAATTCGGTAAACTGTACTTTTTGGTATTGCATCTTCTAGTTTTCAACACTCAAATGATGATCTTGTTCAATTGCCGCTGGAACATACTCAACATTATCCGATGTTTTTTCGTCGAAGGTCGACCAGAACGAGAATCACTGTCAACAGAAGTGCGCCCATTTTTAAACCATTTATACCACTCTTTTATTTGAGTTTTGCCATACAATCGTCTTCAAAGGCCTTTTGCAACATTTGAATAGTTTCTGTACAAGTTTTTTTATTTAAATAAAAACCAGAATTCAGAATGGAAATAAGTGCTTGTATGCACTAAAGACTACAATGGCATCCAAAAATATTTCAATGAAAACAAAAATCACAATTTATAAGATAGTCATACGACCTACCGTCATATATGCTAGTGAAACCTGGACGGTTACAAAAGAAAACGAAAGGAGACTAAGAATCTTTGAGAGAAAAATGCTACGCAAGATATTCGGACCACTACGAATCCCACTAACAGAACAGTACCGAACCAACCAAGAAATAACGGAACTATATGGAGATCCAGACATCGTGAAGGAAATTAAAGCGAAGAGATTGTAATGAGCGGGTCATGTACAGGGACAACTGGAAGAACGAATGTTAAAGAGAGCCTGGGAAAGAGTACCAGTTGGACGAAAACCCATAGAACGCCCTAGTATGAGGTGGCGAGATAACATACAAGCAGACCTAAGAAGTATGGAGTTGAATATGATGAAAGATAGACGACGATGGAGGCAAATAGTACAGTCGGCAAAGAACCACCCCAGGTTGTGGAGCCAAGCAGCAGTAGTAGTAGTAGTTACAAATGATATTAAATAGTGGTTAATCTTATTGATATATAAATTATAAGTTTCTTTTTCCATTTGAAAATCGATAATAGTTTTATTTTAAAATAAAAATATCTTGCTACGTTTATAATAAATTTTAGAAAAGATTAAAGACGAATATTTTGTGTGTTAGTAAAAATGGATCTATACTCACTCGTAACACTCTATATTTCGTTTAAACACTGCTTTGTTCTCCCTCTTGATCTGCGTTATGTAATGTATCTGACATTTTCCTTTCCATCTACATTTACTTTTCAATCGAGAAACTATATCGAAGTCCCATTTGCACCCTCCAGTTTGCCATAATATAAATCCAAGATTCCTGCGACTCACATATGCAGCAAACAGCCAATAAATACATATGCAAAATAGATACTTTTCAAAGGCTCAGAGAGAATTTAATTTCATGTAAATAAAGTTGTTTTGATATGGTTTTTCATAAAATTTTTTGATTCATATAATAAATTAAACTCGGTGCAGTAGTTAACTAGTTACAATAGACGCTTAGTTTATTAAATTGAGGTACAGTTTCTTTACTTCCTTAGAGTTATTTACTGAATTATGATTACATTTATATCATCCTATTCCAAATCTTAATATATAAAAATCCAGTGTCACGATGTAGGTAGGTTCCTAATGAACTCTTCACCAAGTCAACCGAATTTGATGATAGTTGGCATTTAGTGGGCAAATAAGTATATGCGGATGGATAGCAGAATCAAAATCTACAAGACATGTGTAAGGCCAATCATTACATACAGAATAGATGCTCGCGAGAAGACGAATAAGACCAAAAGTATGTTAAGAGTTGCTGAAATGAAAATACTAAGAACAATAGTAGGGAAAACAAGACGAGATCGAGTCAGGAACACAGAAGTAAGAGAGCAATGCGGTATACAGGATGTAGTAAGATAAGGAAGACAAAGAAGAAATCAGTGATACAACCACGTAAGAAGAATGGATAAAAACACGTTACCGAAAATAGCATTAGTTGGAAGTCCAGTGGGAAAACGACTGCTGGGGAGACCCCCAAAGAGATAGAGGGACAGCTGGCAGTCCTCATCACAGAAAATGCTACAGTACAAATTAACAGGTCTAATAAAAGAATAAGCCGAATAAGATCATTATAAATACTGCCAACTCTACATCTTCAAAATCAGATTTTAGGAGTGAGTCTCCTTGAGTCTCGACCAAGTCCATTTGCATGTGTATTGGAATAATTTTTACAATACTTTTTGTTGCAGTAGCAAATAGATTAAAATAGTCTTGCATCTTTTTAAAATCGGCAAATCTGTCCGAAATTTGCTACGACAGTACCTTGACTTCTTCAGCATATTGGGCATAAGCAATATTCGAATAGGCAGAGAGCGTGGTAAAATGGTAACTGTTATCAGAAAGTATCTGTTCCTCCTACACGAGAATTTTATTCTGAAATGCTTTTAAATGGCTGTATAAATTATTAACTAACTGTCCTTGATTTTGAAGTTTTAAATTATATCTTTCAAATAGACAGCAGGTAAATGCAACTACAAACATAAATTCTTGTATTTCGTTTATAAGCTCGTAAAATCGTTTCATCTTTTGCTTAGTTATCTGACTTGAAAATAATATGTTACATCGACATATTTGGTTAATGTTTCATCCAAAAACGCCTTGAACTGACGTTGGTTAAGCCCTCGAAATAAAATAAAATTGTTGGTTTATAACACTATGGAATGGGATGGACTTGGACCACAAGTTCTGTTGGTGGATAATGCAGTAAAGGACTATCAAATCATCTTTTTCCATATTTAAGTCAGTTGACTTTTTATTCAAAAATTACGATGAAACTTTTACGTAAGCCGACTATAGAAGGTGCATCATTCAACTAATTTTGACCACCACAGCAAGCAAAAATTTGTTAATACCTTTTTGAACGATATTAAAAATCCTTTCCTGTACTGGATCCTTTTAGCGGCAAAATGATGCAAATAAAAACATACGGTCAGTCGATGTTGTTTTTACATCAATAAGCACCATTTCTGTACGTCGAATAACAGTTCGTCTTGACTTTTTCAAATTACTTTTTCATTTCAGGACACATAACACTGCAAACGTATCCTTTGCCAATTGTGAACTAACTATTAAACTAGCTTTAACAATTTTTTGTTTATGAAACATTTGATGCTGCTTTTTCAAATTTGCAGTATTGTCTTTTCTTATTTGTAATTTGAGTGAGTGAAGCGTATGATGCTAAACTGAGTAATGCCCCTTTATATTGGATTCATTGCACATAAAACAAATAGGTTTAACATTGTTCAAGGTAAAAAATAATTCTTCAGTCCATTTTTCTTGAAACTGGGTCATCTACTTTTTGTTTCTTTTCACAAGACATTATTCTTGTATACAAAGTGTAATTAGTTAGCACTCAAGATGCACATATTGCTATGATATTGGTTGTCGAAGATATCACTTCGCTACCCCAAATAGAACTGAAGTTCGCGCCATCCACCAGCTTGTTGGCAAAATGAAGGAATGATTTAGAATCATCTAATGTAGAACAGATGGGAAGAAATCAGTTCGTTGCCTTACTCATCAGCACCACTCAGATTGCTTGCACTTTTTATTCTGTGAGTGTGAGTATGTAGTCACCATTTTCTCTTTCCTGAATTAACAATTAAGGTTCTGATTGTGCAACTGCCTAAGTATTTTTTTAAGGATATCCTCGTAGGTTTGTACCTAAATACAAATGTACCGAGCACATCTATTGGGGCAGAACAGACAATTTATTTATTTGGGATTTAAAGCACTGCAACTTAGGACGAGTGGGGAAGACTTGGGGAGGTAAGGAGTTCCACAATCTGAAGACCCTGGGGATCAAGGAACAACCGAATCGATCCGTTCTCGATGTCTGACATTGAAAAGTATAAGGGTGCAAAATATTCGATGTAAAAATTTAAATCAAACACAAAACCACAATCTTTATTTTAAATAAAAAAGTTTACCATGATTAAGTAGATATTCATCAAACACAAATTTGGCTGCAAAGCATCGGAAAGCGTCGCTAGCCCGAAAGTTATCCACAGCGAATCAACAAAAAGGAACCAGGAATATTCGAAAGTATTTTACCAAAACCATAGCAATACTTCTGGACGGTCGTTATAATGATTTCCATGACGAATTAGGTCTTCTTTGGCCTCTCAAAACTGTAATTTCACACGAACCAAGGGTTGTATAAGCTTCTTATGCAATGTTGGTAATGTGACCTAAAGTACATCGAAAGATATTTCAGGTGGCATAAGGTCCATAAATCAATTTCTAATTTAATTGAAAGTAAAAGATAGCGGTTTTTTGAAATGCTACAAATGATTATTCAATTTAATTTCTTTGTTTAAAATTTGTGTGAAAAACCATATGTGTAATAGTGTAAGTATGTACAAGAGTTTTGTTTATTGTTTGTGTAGTTAACGTATGTAAATGGTACTAAATGGTAACAAATTCTTATTCTGAAATATCTTGTATATGAGTTATCAAATAAGCAGGTGTGTAAATCAAAATATGTAAAGATAACAGTTATTGTCATTAATTTTATATAGATAATTTCATTCGAAAATATTTAGTCAAATATTAACTTCATTATCACGAATGTCCATTATCAATTCGGTTGTGCACAAAAAACCATACAAAAAAATCTGATTACTGCTCAGTTACAAATAATTAATTTTTTAAATACTACGTGAATAATTATTGCAATTATGATTTTCAAATAGTATTGATCTATTTAAATTTTTCCTACCTAGTGACCATTTTGATACATCAAAAACTTTTGAAAACAGAAAAGAAATTATATAATAATGAAGTTATCAGTTAGTTGTGTGATAATTGTGTTTTTTATTCAAAATGCTTATGGACAGATAAACTTTCTAGGTGCACTGTCTAACAAAGTTGCAAGTTCAATTGTAAGTATCAAGATTGTAATAATTATTAAATAAAGCGTATAATCATCATAATTGGTATTTATCTACAAAAATAAATTATATGTTTAAATTTTTTAATTATTTTATTAGAAATAGTCTGAATTGCAACAAGGAAGAGTCACTTCTATATGTCGTAGGCAATTGCCGTAATCCGTCATTCCCTGAAAAGCCTAGGCATTACAGGTACTGCCGGCAATCGCCGTAATAGAATCATTATTACGCTGTTTAACGGAAATTATCCGTCATTTCAGGGACTGACGTTTAAACATTTAGGCAAACGGTGTAACCGCCCGAATGATTGAATTTTACAGCGATTGCCGGATGCATGTTTAGTCAACTCAGAATTCGTATCATGAAGTTAGTGCTGTTCCCAACATTTGCAAACTCTTCGAAATATCAACATCACACTCACACCCAATAAGTCTTTTTCAGTTTTCCGTTACTTAAAATTCCATTTTCCATCCCTTCCCAACATTTGCAGACTCTTCGTAATCATCAACATCACACTCACACTTAATAAATCTGTTTCAGTCTTCCGTTACTTGAAAACTATAATTTTCCATCCCTCCCTAACATTTCAAAGCACTTCGTAATCTACATCATACTCACACCCAATAATATCCTAATATTTTTTCTACCTTTTTGATATTATCTGTACTCCAGGTTGACTGTACTAATAACCCCGCAATTTACTAAAGAATTGACGGACTATACAACCGTCAAACGCCGTAATTTTCAAAAAATCAGAATGTTACACCGTTTGCCTAAAACGTTAGCGTCATTCCCTGAAATGACGGATAATTTCCGTCAATCAACGTAATAATGATTCTGTTACGGTGATTGCCGGCAGTACCTGTAATGCCTAGGCTTTTCAGGGAATGACGGATTACTGCGATTGCCTACGACATATACATTATTAAACTAAAGAATAGTTAGTAAACTAATTATTTTGAAAAATCTCTCATGGGATTTAGAGAGTATACAAACAAAAAATTGAAAAATTGCATCCGACAGAACTTGAGACTGCAACTTTTACCTATTCGCGGTACTGCCTCTCATCATTTCAGCCACAAATGTATTAGTAATTAGTCGGCTTTTTGATCATCTTGATACAACTCATGTCACATATGAAATTAATTCACTTCTTCCTTAAGCCTCTATGCATGATGTTAATGAGAGAGAGATTATTTATCATATCGATAATTGAAACATTAAACTATAAGTCACTTTTTTGCTGCCCTATCTATTTATTTATTTATTTATTTATTTATTTCTACGGGAAAAAATCCCTTTATAATAAAAGTAACAAAAACATGACAAATATAGTATCTACATAAAAGTGCAACCAATATAAAAGAACAAGAAATAGAAGATATAAATAAAATTAAAAATTAAAAATTAGGAACAACACAAAAATACTTACAAGAAACAAAAACAAAAACAATGGTATACAGCGCATTCTATTTAACAAGTCCAGGCCGTAATTGACTCATACGTTTTTTAAATTGGGACACAGAAGTATTTAAAATATCACAATCAAGATTATTGCTATTAAACAAACGCATACATCTTGATATAGGATTAAAGAAGCCATAATTAGTTCTGTGAAGAGGCATCCTGAAGAATACAACACTACGCGTCATCCTTGAAGGCACATGAATAGGCAATGAGGAAACCAACTCAATACAATTTATTTTACCAGACACAATTTTATGTAGGAAAATTAAGTCGTTAATATTCCTACGTATATATAGAAATTCCAAATTTAAAAAACCCAAAATGGTTTCATAATCATAATTACCCAGTTCATACCCCATCTTGAAAGCACAAATTCTTAAAAAACGATTTTGTATAGATTCCAACCTATTGATATGAACTGCGTAATGTGGAGACCAAACTACAGAGGCATATTCAAGGGTAGATCTTACATATGCTAAATATAAGGATTTCAATGCTTCTAAACTTAAGTCTTTTGAATTCCTAGTGATGAAACCAAGTAATTGCAGTGATTTGGAAATAATTGAATTAATATGTGGAACAAAGGAAAGATTACTATCAAAAAGTACACCCAAATCACGAATTTCATTCACTCTTTCAAGCGGACTATTATCAACAGAATAATTAAAAGTAATAGTAGATTTAAGCTTTGAAAAAGTTAAAACATAGCATTTTTTTGAATTTAATAACATACCGTTATTCTTAGACCAATCACATATTGAAGAAATATCCCTCTGTAGTTTAATGCAGTCCTCAATATTTGTAATCCTTATATATGCTCTGAAATCATCGGCAAACGAAAGATAATTACAGTACTTAATCGAAGAGTATAAGTCATTAATAAAAATATTAAATTAAAGGGGACTCAAGTGAGAACCTTGAGGAACGCCTGATGAAACTTTGATACTCTTCGACCTAAAGTTTTTAATGCGTACAACTTGACGCCTGTGACATAAATAGTTCTCTAACCACGTGATTAAATATGGGGGGAATCCAAAGCCATCCAACTTAGAAATCAGTAGAGTATGGTTAACCCTATCAAAAGCCTTTGAAAAATCTAAGTTAATACAATCAATTTGAGATGCTGCTTCAAAAGCAGTGGCGATATCATCTAATATTATTCGGTTGGGAGACCGGAACCATAGATTTTTAGTAAACTAAACTGGATGCGACATTTTTTCAATTAATATCATCTTTTTCTTTGCATACTTTCTTAAAAGTTTTCTATGCAACCGTTATAGCTATGTTATGGTCGGCACTGATCGCTCATCAACGATAGAATATGCTAACATTGGAGTTCCATTGGAGGTCTTAGGACCGACGTTATTTTTGTTATACCTATATAAATGACATTGTAAAAATTTGTAATGGTATTTGTACTATTTATGCAGACGACACATCTGTTGTCATATCGGAAAGAGATGGCTTACAATTATCTTCTTGGTGTGAAAGAATTTTGTCGGTCATGAATCAGTGGTTTAGAGCTAACTGTCTTTATTTAAATACAGACAAAACAAAATGTATTCGTTTCTACAACCGACATAAATATGTTAATAATATCGATTTGGTTGGTTTGCAATCAATAGACGCATCCGTTCAGTTTCTTGGTGTACATTTTGATAAACATGTTTCCTGGGACAAAGAATGTAGATTTTTAATCAATAAATTAAGTTCTCTTGCCTACCAATTTCTCAACTTAAAAAATGTGTTAAATATTGGTCAATTGTTGAGGTTTTATCATATCCAAGTAGACTCCAAACTGCGTTACTGCATTTGCCTGTGGGGAAGGTCTTCTGGATCAAATGATGTGTTTGTTGCACAGAAGAGTATACTTTGTGTAATATGTGGTTTGCCTCCAACAGAAAGTTGTGTCAACTACTTTAAAACCCATAAAATCACAGCAGACCCCAACGTAGTGAACGCTCTGAGCGTATATACGGATGGATCAAAAACAAAGCAAGCTGTGGGATGTGGAATTTTCTATAGATCCTTAAACCTAAAAATAAAATGGGCTATGGATGGCTTGTCAAGTGTGGTTCAGTCAGAACTCACAGGCATAACCATAGCTGCAAAAGAATTAATCAATAGGAACATCACAGGCAGGAATATAAATATATACACAGACTGCCGACAAGCACTATAGACCTTAAATAGACCACGTTTCACTTCAAGTTTAGTACTAGAATGTATATATAATATATAATCAATTCTACCCAAATAGGGTGTAAGGGTTATAATATAAACTAACATTGTAAACTGCGAGTATGGTACAATATAAGTGTAACAATTAAATTCTAATTCTTAATAACTAACTAAGGCCAGCCAGAATAACGTGGTCACTCTTAGCTGGATCAAAGGACATGGGAACTCTAAAGGCAACCGCATTGCGAACAATTTAGCAGGGAGGGCTGCGGGCTACAAATATGTTAGCCCTCGCCCATCTACCAAGCTAACATTGTCCGCAGTCGTGGACATTATCAAACAGCACTCTCACCAAAAATTTATACAGTGCTGGGATGAAACTACGAACTGTAGACTGGCCAGAGAGGTATTACCTCATCCTGGCGAGGAAACAGCAAAAAAATTTAAGGCATTGACCAGACAAAATCTCCGAACAGCTGTGGGAATCTTGACAGGTCACTGCCAATTTTGATTTTTTCTGTTTTTTACATATTTCTTATTTTTATAGATTTTCTTTCATTTGTTTAAAGTTTGTTAGAATAATTATAATTAACCTTTCCGCCCTTATAAAAATAAGATATTAAAATTATTTTTCCGTTTTAGACAAACTTTGGAAGCTCTGTCAAGCATAGTGTTAGTGGTGCATATAAAGCTGTTGGAAAAGTACTAGGAACAGTTGTTAATCCTGCTGTTGAGCAAAAGCAGACTATCCTAAGCTCCAACCATAAGTTACACCAACAAAAAAAGCAACCGATTAAAAATTTAATTACCAGACCTCCATCCACAGCTCAAAGTATCACCTCTCCTGCCACTACTATATCTGAACTTAACAGTACCAACTCCAATACATCAGATATTAATAGACAAACAACTAAAAGTAAGGTAACTTTAGACAAAAAAAGCTTTGAAACTTTAGGTCAGCAAATAACAACAGAAAAAAGTGATGTTTCTACATTAACTAAAAGCTATGAAATTCAACACAGTGTTACAACATTACATTCAATAATTCAGGCAAGGAAAAAAATAAATCAGAAAATGGTAACCCAAAAATTTGTTACGGTATTACCATTAAAGAATACTCTAGTCGTATCTTCTATGTTACCACTGGAACAAACCACTAATGTTGATAATAATATATTAACAACAGACGAAAACATTATATCATATTCCGAAAACGATGTTACATGGGCAAATGAAGAAGATGTTAATAAGGATAAAATGGACGATGATTATGATATATTATCACCAGTCGAAGGGATTAAATTAAAAAATAAAGAAAATAATATAGCAGCAACTATGGAAGATAGCACTGAAGAAACAGTGACAAAAACAACTCTACAAATGGAAGATAACACTGAAGCAACTATTACTAGAAGAACTGCACAAATTTTAATAACAGATAAACCATCATCTTTTAGCACAATGAGAACATTTGGAAGTAAATTGTCTAGTGAAAAAGCACAAGTACGTATTAAATTGCCAATTATAGGAACTGTCTTAAGTAAACTACAAAATAAAACAGTGAAAGTAGTTGCATATGATAAAAAACAACCTCTTGGATTACAAAAGCCACTGCCTATAAAATATAAAACTGATAAAGTATTAACTACATCACTTGAAGATGACACAGATAAGTTGCCCATTGAAATTGATGAAATTGAAGAGATCATTCCATTGCCTGAAGTTGTCCCTTCTACTACTACCACTGAACCAACAAAAACTACATCGACTGAAGTTAACTGGTGGAGTAAACTTTTACCTTCACAATTCGAACACACTACTACCCCATCGAACGATACAACCACAACAGATCAATTTGTTATGTCTGTTGATGAAAATGAATCTAATTTTTCCGCAATTATAAAGCAGATTATGGAACTTAATAAAATAGATAAGCCAAATGAACATTATTCTGATTCTGAAATTAAAGAAATTTATCATAAACCTCTTTTACGAGAAAATAATACAAATACATCAACTGTATCACCAGAAAATGAAATTGCGGTAAATGAAAGTTTAACAATACAGGATCTTAACAGTACAACTTCTACAGCTCCGTCTTCCATTAATAGCAAAACTGATATTAATAGAGATCAAGATATACTCAGTGAATATCTTAACGATTTATTTAACAGAGAAACTGATATAAGATCCACTAATATTACAATTATTCAGGATGAAGATAAAAATTTGACGAAAATAACAGAAAACTCTACTTCTATCACTGGCGAATTTGAGAGCTCAAAGGAACAAGATGATGAATTTTTAGTTCATGGAATTAGTAGTCAAGATTTTTCGGCAACAGAACCAACGTCAAGAGAAGAAGAAAAAATTAAAATATTGTACAGTTCCACAAGCAGTTCTGTTAAAAATATTTTAAATGATATAAAAAACGAATTTCCTCCATCGAACTCTACCAAGGAAGAGGAACTTTCAATAGAAATTGATGAAAAACTTTTTGCTGAAATACAAAAATTTAAAGCAGATTTATTAACTGCTAGCCATGAAACTTCACAAACAGAAAACACAACTAAATCAACTTTAACTACTCAAAAGAAAAAGATTTTTGGTACTAAAAAGAAGTCTCACAGACACCTGGGTAAGAAAAATCGGATATTTGTATCGTTTCGCAAGCAGAGAGAGCAGGACCAATTTAGAAGTGAGTCAAATAAATTAACTATAAAAAATTTAGCAGCAAATCCTATTGGCACAATTGCTACCTCTATTCACAAGGTGTATGAACAATTTAAATCATGATGATCGTGGGCTGTTAGAGCCATTTCAAAACAGTTCTATCCACCAACTCCAACGGTGAAAAGCATCCTTTTGAAGCGGTTCTAACATTTTTAGCCATTCCTAACCTCATTTGATTTAATGATAAATTATACTATCTGTATAAATATTGTAAACCGGCAAGGTAAATAATCATTATATTATTATATATAGAAAATGATTGTGTTACCAATCGACACACGACTTCAATTTGCCAATTTTTGAAACAAAATTTGTAAAGTGTTGATATGTTCCATGTTGAGGTTGGATAATTGTCAAATTACCCCCGTAGTTAGTACGTATACCCTTTGTTAAGGGTTAAATACACAGACGTACAAGCTGCCGCGTATAAACAACATACAAATTTATTTTATTAATAGAAATCAGTCGCTTACTTAAGGAAAGCATTAATGACCAAAAGAAAACGTGGCCAAGTTGTTCCATAAAACTGAAACCGGTCTCTGGTTTGCTTCTGTAAAACTTAATAATACACAGCAGTTAAAAAAGTAGATTTTTTATGTAATTGCAACAATTTTTATGCGATGGTTTTGTGTACGTGACGATTTAAATCAGCATTATAAAGCTGCTATTTCGTGTTTTAGGAGCTTTGTCTTTTTAGTTTTGCATATAGCCATAAAGGCAATAAATATATAGACTTAAAGGACTTAAAATATGTCCCACCAAGAAAAATACACTTTTATGCATACGTTCAAACCAATTGGTAAAACAGGTATTCCAGTCTTCAGTTCACACCTGCAACATCGCTCTTTAAAAGACATGGATGATTTCTTCTGGTGACTGAAATCGCTGCCCACGCATTAAATTATTGATCTTTGGAAACGAGAAGAAGTCGTTGGGACTTGTGTCGGGACTATAGGGTGAATTGTCTAACAGTTCAATATTTTGCCACATATCCAGATTTTAATACAAAAGCTGCAACCATTTTCTTTGACACAATTTGACAACGGATCAGTTTTGTTGGTTTTTCCTCATCGTAAAACAACTACACAGCGGATTGGCGTTGATTTTCCGGTTTGTAGAAGTAAATCCAAGATTCATCTCCACTAACAATACTTTAAACGTTTTTTCAGCTTCCTTTGTTAAACCGTTTCAATGTTTTTCGACACAAATTAAAGTGAACCGGTATTTGCTCTTCTGTGAGCAAATATAGGGTCTAACGAGAAACCAAAGATGTCTCTATCTCCTAGTATGTTATCCTTAATTAGCTGACGAACCGCATCAATGTTTTGCTATGTGACTGCTATTTGGGTTGACCTAGCCTGGATTCTCCACTGAGTCTGGAGTGACCAAATTGAAATACTCAATACCAGCCTGAAATAGTTGACTGGTGTGGTATTTTTTTCACAAACACAGAAACCATTTCAGCGAGACATTGCTGTTGGGATAATCCTCTATGAAAATGGTAAAAAATTATTGCTCGAAAATGTTCTCGGCTAAGATCGATTTTTCAAGAAATCACTGTACCTACACGACTTATTGCATTGCAATAAAGCTCTGGATTTATGTCAACAAAAGATTGCAAGATGCAAAACTAAAAAGACAATACTCGTACAAATATTTCACCACCTTTTTACTTTTTTTTTAAAGATTTTTTGTGTTCTATTAGTTATTTAAAAATTTGTTTGCTGTTTTTACAATTGTTTCGTGTTTTGTGACTATTTACCGATAATTTTCTGTTTTTATGATTTTTTTGTGTTTTACTATTTCATGAAATTTTTACTGTTTTTATGTTTTTTTATTGTTTCACAAATATTTAACGATATTCTTACTATTTTTGGTATTGGTTCGTAATGTACTAGTGTTTAACAAACTTTTTATTGTTTTTATGTGTTTTAGCACTATTTTTAGGAGCTTTTTTAGTGTTTTACGACTATTTTTTTTCAGTTTTTTTTTTGTATATTACCAACTTTTTTGACCAAATGTATACTGTTTTTACGATTTACCAAGTTTGTAGAAGTTTGCAAAGTAAACTTAACACGCAATTTTTTAGACTAGTTTTCTGACCATAAAGCCCATTCTACACGAAACACAAAAACGCCACTACTTAGTCGTTTAGTCGCGTGAAAATGTTGACCATTCTACACGAGCGGATTTTTTTTGGCGCCGTTTTGTCGCGAGTGAAACGCCACCCAGTCTACACTGCGCGACTAAACAGCGAGTGCAGCTATGGATCCCGTGCAAGTTGGTTGTGTTGCTGTACACCAATTAACATTGTTGCAGTTATTATTAAACAAACGTCGTAAAAAAAGGCGATGGTGGGCACACCCTGTCGTTGCGAGCAGGCTAACATTAGGGGTTTTTCAAACAACCTTTGCAGAACATCGTAGCTATCCCGAGAAGTTTTTTCAACACTACCGGATGTCTGTAAAGTCAATTGACGAACTTCTGGCTATAGTAGCAACAATCTACGTACTGCACTGCTGTATGGAGTGTGACAAGTCAGTGGGTTCGGCCGGCCAGACGCTTGCAAGTCGCTACGTGTAGAATGACACGCGACAAAGTGGCGCGCGACTTTTACGCAACCTCCGGCGTAAAAGTCGCGCGCTCGCCAACGAATGCGTCCTCACGCGACCACATTGTGGTCCGTGTAGAATGGGCTTAAGTGATGATTCCAGACAATACTTGTATTAAAAATAAATGCTAGATTTCCAAATAGAAACAGCTGACCAAATGGTCAAATTTTTACCACCCAAACACTGACAAGTAGTTTGTTTTTTAGACAAGCATTAAATTTATATACAGAGCCCTATATATAAGATTATGACAATAAAATAATTTTTTTATATACTCTTTGAAATTTAAGTTTTAAATCACTTCTGTTAAATATTTGGTAAAAAAATTAGGAATAAATGATTTTCCTTTTTTTACTGTTTACTTTTACTCTGTTTTGGATTTTTTTGAGAGTTTTCAACAGCCTGTATTATAAAGAGTGGTTTAGCTTTTACGGTTGTTCTTATTTTTTGGTTTTGTTCACATATTGATCTGTTCTATACGTAGAGATAAAGTTATTATTAGTTCCAAGTTCGTACGGATTGAATAATCTTAACAGCTACCTAAGCCGGCACTTTGAAGCTCAGAGCTGTAATAGGATCCATATTATACCAAAAGGTATCGAGTGTTCCTTTCTATTATTTTACTGAACCGAGACATGAAAGCAAAGATGTTTTTTTTCGTAGGTAAATCCAACTTTTTCAACTGACCCCAAAGTAGCTCTGTAGGTTTTAGAACTCCGTAATAGAGAGGTAGCCTTAATACTTCATGATCTTTTTGTTTTACCGAACAGTCAATGATATACTCATTCTTAAATGTGCACAAAGCACTTTTAAAACACTCTTTAAAGTAGATGTCATTCTTTTCGAAAAAAATCAGCCTCTCTTTTGTAGAACTTGATGTGAGTATTCTTACCTTCACCTTTGAATGATAGAGCACATTATCCATAACAATAACGATAATTTTCTTGAGTTTTGGAAATAAAGTTTTAGAAAACCATTCATCAAAAAGAAGCCTAACCATATCTTGATAGTAATGCGCATATGATTCGCGAAACTTTTGTAAGGGTTATAGTCTGGTTTACAGAATCTATGCTACACATTTTTTTCTGAGTCCTTCATACACATTTAAAATTATTTGCTGAACATCTTATAATAGTATATTCTGTAACAAGGTTAGAATAACAATTCGATACGAGTGGAGAATTCCGAACGCGAGCGTAGCGAGCGAGAGGAACCACGAGTATTAGAATTTTCATTCTAACCGTGTAATAGGCTGTATTTTCTCCACGACCATGTAATAATTCTGTTTATTTAAATTGAAATATGTAGCAAAACAATTAGAACGTCGCACTGACAAACTGAGTGACAGTTTTGAAATTCGCATGGCAATCTATGTTTTTTGTTGAGCAATTACAGAATGTTATTCCGTCACTAGTTATAGAATGGAAATACATGCAAAACACATAAGAAGCAAGTGTTTCAGAATGAATATTCTATCTCAAGAGTGAGAATGAACACTTTCTATTATTAAAAATGAAGTCGAAATTATTACATTCATTAATGGTCGTGGAGAAAAATCTCTTTCGACACTGTAATCAACTTCCATTATTAGATCATTATCCCAAACCTGTAAAGATCAAAACCAGGTAATATAATGCCATGAAAGCGATAACCAGGCTTGGTTAAACCCTTATTAAGATAAAATAGATTAGTCCGCTGGAACTTGGAGCAAATAATACAAGAAAGGAATTTAAATAATGTGAATATATTTGTAATGTTTACAGTAATTGCGGATATCATTCTAATTGTTATGGTTGGGGTGATGCACGAAATCGATTTAATTTTTTGAAAAACATATTGATAATAAATCACGTCGCTTTTATAGTTCCGTATTTTTATTACAGTGAATCAATCAAATTTATCAAAAATCCAAAAAAACTTGCATTACCAAAAATTCAGCACGAATTATGATAATCAACAGTCGTGTTAGTTTCTAAGATTATAGTTAATAATATTTTTTCCGATTTTTGTAATAGGACTCTGTATATTTATTTAATTGATAAATGAAACCCACATAATTCTCCTTGAAGAATTAAGTCAGCGTTTCAAGTAAAAATTGTGCAATAGTTTTTTTTTAATAAATATTTTTTTATTCGACGATTACGCTAAAAGTTTTTAACACTAGCATCGTCGAATCATTTTTTTGTATTTTTTTTTAATTGCACAGATGTTGATCTAGAAATAGATTAATATGGGATGATATAAAATGATTATCTACATGACTAACTAAAAGTTTTAACTTTTCGGTGGACTAAATAAGGTCACTACATTACAAATACTAAATCACAATAATTTTAAGTTATATAGCACATACATAGCAATTATTTTTAATACAAATAAAGAAATAAAACAGGGCTGTCCTTAAATGGTGTTTGGAGCGATTGGGATTTTTTTCATTTAATTTTGCGGCTATTTTTAGATGCTAATCTTCCTAAGAAATCTAAAGATTTATTGTAACCATGTGAATGTAACTCTCCCCACTGGGGCTCTTCATGATCCTATGGGTAGTGATGGGCTCGGACGTGAGGCCCCTACCAACTAAACCTCAACCTCCTTTCGACCTCTCATGCCGTGGCATGAGAGGTCGAAAGTTTCTTCACAGGCATGTTTTTCGCGTACCGTTTTCCTCAGGTTTTTCACTCTCTTTTTTCTCTTGCCTGCTGTTCCCTCTCTATTTCCTCTGTCCTCGCCATGATATTCCTGATCATGCCATGCTCTAGTTCACATTTGTTTTTGTTTCTTACCATTATTTTTATGATGTTGCTCGTCTTAAGCCTTTCCTCGATGGTTTCTTCAGTTCTTCGTACTTCCTCGAAGTATTTGCATTCCAGAACTGTGTGCTTCGGCAAGTCTCTCTCCTCTCTGCACGCCATGTCGTCGCTTTTGCCGACCTGTAGGTGTAGCTTCCGAATGAGCCTTGACCTAACAAGAACTAGTTTAAATAGTAATCCGCAGTGCAGTGTTTAAATTCAACCCATTCCCCAAGGTCCCCGATCAAATGTTTGCTCCACCTACATTTTCCTTCTGGCCGCGGTTGCCACCACTCGGCTTCCCATTCTTTGCCTCCACTCAGCTTCCCATTCTTCCACAGCTTGCTTCCTCTCCTTTTTTTTTGCTTGTGGTGTGTTGCCGTCTTCCCGGGTAAACAATCTCGTTTTTTCTCTCGCTAGCGCGTCTGCTGGCTGGGTCCACGCTATCACTTGCACCACTTCACTACTTACTGTTCTGCAGCCACACACTACCCTTAGTAGCGCTTTTCTCTCTGCCCTGTTCAACCTATTACTATACTTCGCTACCGAAGTGGCTGTATGCCATATCGGAGCTCCATAGAGTAGAATAGACTGAACTACTTCGTATATCACCATCCTTTTCTTGCGTTTGGGCTCCTTGACGTTTGGCATCAGTCTTTCCAGGGTGGACATCCTTTCCTCCGCCTTCTTTGCGCAGTACTCGACGTGTCGTCCAAACCTTAGTTTGTCGTCGATTATTATTCCTACATACCTCATCGATCGTTGGTACTCTATATCCTTTCCTCTCACCCTGAGCTGAATGTTTCTTCGGTTTCTTGGCCCTTTCAAAATAATGGCCTCATACATATAATACCTAGACTGAGCGCTTTGACTTGAGCCCTTTCTCGAGTGCGAGAGAGAAAAATGGATCAAAGTAGTCGTTACATCTCGTTCTAATCGCTTGTCCAAAAAATTTGGTTTAGAAGATCAGAATACACAAAAAAAAATTGGGTGGGTCCATTCCATATATACCTATAAAATTGGCAAAAATTCGGTATGGCGGCTGCACTTTAAACAGCACGCACTAATACTAACAATTTGTTAACACCTAAATAAGCTTTGTGTTGTAAATATTATAATATAAAAACTCATTAATGGATGATGTTAAATGTTTTATATTAATACTAGGTATTTTTGTTTTTGTGAAGTAGGTATATTTTATACTTTATCATGTTTTATATTAAAATACCCAGTTAAATTTAAACTTTTATTTTAATAAGTAATTACTTAGTATATTTACTATTTCTGTTTTTGTATAATTATTATTAACAGATTTCAGATTCAGCACCTTCTTAACCATTAGTTAATAAGCTACATAATTATAGATTATATTGACCAGTAAAACAAAAAAAAGTTAGGTCACTGTATATAGACAAGAATAGTAAAATCACTCCCAAAAAACTCGTTCCATGCCACCGAACCTCTCGGTTCGCATTTCGGTCCGTATCGCAGTCGCTCACCAGAAACGTTACTAAACTAAAATATCTGAAATTGGTTGATTGTTTAAAAAAAATACTAAGTAGAAATCGGTATAACGTGTTATAGTTACCAATTACTTTGTAAATAAATGTTGGATTTAACGAAAAATCGGTAAAGTTGGCTTCGCTCCTCACCAGTTCTCACAAATCTACACAAAAAACGTCGAACGTCGGCAAACTGGAGCGAAATGTGGACCAAAGAATTTCAAAGGCGGAGCGCAGTGTAATCCTACTATTCTTGTGTATATACGGTACTTAGGCTTAATATATTTTGAATTATATAAGTTTTGTTAGTGGTAAATTTGTATTTTTAGTTAGCAATATAAAATATACCTATAATTCTTATTATGTGCTTAATAGATTTTTTAAGTCTTAACAGACGAGTAAATAGAAATTTTGATTAATGAAATTGTATCGTAGACGCGACATCTATTGTTTATAGGGAAATTGTAATTTTGATACAGATATAAATATTATTTATTTTTATTTTACGCAGTTTAACGAGTAGAAATTGGAACTATTTTGAAAGCTATATTTGGACAAAGACTGTTGTCGGTGACCAAAGTGAAGTTTCAACTCATTATCTAAGAAACCAATGAGTATACAGAGAAGATAACTATAGGAAGACGTATACTTTATTTAGTGTGTGAAGAGGAATGTTTGACATCATACTGTTTCCATAGAACTAACACCAATGCTTGGGAATGTATAAAGTTGACGTGTTCCGTTATCAATTTTGTTATTAAGTATAAATAAACTGTTAATTTTATTTTATATTTCATTTCGTTCCCATTTTCAGAATATAATATCTAAACAAAACAATATACTAAATATATAAATAGCTTTATTAATCAACTAGCGGCCGCCCGCGACTTTATCCGCGTGAACTTTAGTTTTTTGCCACCGAATTTCATACAAATTTTCAACCCCCATTTTAAATCCTTAGGAGTTAAATTTAAAAAAGTCATTTCTTAGTACACCACTACGTAATAGAAAAAAACATATTCTCAAATTTTCAAGACTCTACGCGTCTATCGACAGTGTCATGTCGGCCAGCAGCGTGCTACCGCCTTACCGCTCCACACACCCCGCACATTAAGACGCGAGTGGTTTTAGACTATTATTATTTTAAAACTATAAAAACTTGCATGCCATATGCAATCAGAATCTCAGCCCGATCGGTTTGAAATTCACAAAGTTTCATACAAACTTTCAGCCCCTATTTTATCCCTTAGGGGTGGAATTTATTAAAATCCTTTCTTGAGCGATGCCTACGTCATAGTAGCTATATGCACAAAAAATCTCAGCCCGATCGGTTTGAAATTGACAAAGTTTCATACAAACTTTCATCCCCTATTTTATCGCCTTAGGGGTGGAATTAATTAAAATCCTTTATTCGGGGATGCCTACGCCATAGTAGCTATATGCATGCATAATCTCAGCCCGATCGGTTTAAAAACAAACTTTCATACAAACTTTCATCGCGTATTGGATCCCCTTAGGTATGGAATTTATCAAAATCCCTTCTAAGGAATGCCTACGTCATAGTAGCTATATGCATGCAAAATCTCAGCCCGATCGGTTTAAAATTGACAAAGTTTCATACAAACTTTCATTCCCTATTTCATCCCCTTAGGGGTGGAATTTATCAAAATCCTTTCTTAGGAGATATCTACGTCATAGTAGCTATATGCATGCAAAATCTCAGCCCGATCGGTTTGAAATTAAAAAAATTTCAGACAAAATTTAATTCCCTATTTCATCCCCTTAGGGGGGAATTTATCAAAATCCTATCTTAAGGGAAGTCTACGTCATAGTAGCTACATGCATGCAAAATCTTAGACCGATCGGTTTGAAATTGAGAAACTTTTATACAAACTTTCATCGCTTATTTTATTCCCTTAGGGGTGGAATTTATTAAAACCCTTTCTTAGGGGATGCCTACGTCATAGTAGCTATATGCATGCAAAATCTCAACCTGATCGGTTTAAAATTGACAAAGTTTCATACAAACTTTCATCCCCTATTTTATCCCTTTGGGGGTGGAATTAATCAAAATCCTTTCTTAGCGGATGCCTACCTCATAACATCCACCTGCGTGCTAAATTTTAGCCCAATCCGATCAGCGGTTTGAGCTGTGCGTTGATAGATCATACAAACTTTCATCCCCTATTTTATCCCCTTGGGGGTGGAATTAATCAAAATCCTTTCTTAGCGGATGCCTACGTCATAATATCTACCTGCACGCCAAATTTCAGCCCCATTCGTCCAGCGGTTTGGGCTCTGCGTTGATAGATCACTATGTCAGTCAGTCAATCAGTCAGTCAGTCACCGTTGAGTTTTATATATATAGATATAATAGTAGGTATAGTACATTCACAATTATAGTAACTGACTTATGCAAAATTCAAAAGTATCCGCTCATAAATTCGAAGCGATAAAGGGATTTCACAACTTCAGGTAACTATAGTGAAAAGGGCCAGCTTAAGGAATTTTATATTTTATTTTCTATTTACTTGACACTACATATATATTTTAAATAAACATCTGCACGATCGACCGAGAAATATCCCATCTTGTTTTTTTTAGTGTAAGGGGATTATTTACATTTTTCTCAGAGTGTGGATAATGGCTTTTTAGTCAAAGTCGCTGTTTTATGTAAGACTTCGTTACTGTCCATGTTTTTTTTTGATAACGGTTTAAAAAACAATAGCAATAATTTGTTTTGCATCATTAGATAAATGTATTCCTTGGCAGTCTTGGTGGTCTTAATACTCAAATGAATAGATTTCGGTCCGGCTCATCAACTGGTCAAATTGCCCAATTATCCTCTGGACTCCAGGGACGCTAGATTTTTTCATAGAATAAAGGTAAATTTGACTTACATGGATTTAATGACAAGTGTACATACTATAAAGTAAAAAAAAACACTTTTAAAACAATACTAAACTCATTTTTTATACAAACTCCAACGACTTTACAACCAAGCTTTAACTGTTAGTTTAACATCGTACAACTCTCTACTAATTAAAAAACAATTAACGATAAACAACAGGTAGAAGTTTAATTTGTTAATAGGCCAATTAATTAAGACGTTGAATAAAATCTGTTTAAATGTATCTATTCATTTTTTCCTTTTCTTAATGACGTGTGTCTGGATCTGGAAATTTGAGGAGGGGCGAGCTAGTGCTCAGCCAGCACTAAGGCCACATATGACCCATTGTGCATCCTCCCGTGTGTAGGGATATCCTTACCTCAGGCTGTCACCAGGCCTAGTGATTTAAAATAGGCGATGAGGCTCCCGAGGGGGATCTCCCTGACATCGGCTGGTGTAAGCCAGTACTCGCCCAACACGGATCTTCTGATTTCAGAAAAAGCAGAGCAGTCATACATTATGTGTTCTACTGTTTCCTCTTCTTGTTCGCAGCCTCTGCATAGCGGCGATTCTGTTAATTTCATCCTAAAGAGATGTTGTCGCAATTGGCAGTAACCTGTCAAGATTCCCACAGTTGTTCGGAGATTTTGTCTGGTCAATGCCTTAAATTTTTTTGCTGTTTCCTCGCCAGGATGAGGTAATAACTCTCTGGCCAGTCTACAGTTCGTAGTTTCATCCTAGCAATGTGTGTTCGTATGAATCTATTTAAACTACGCCCGAGGTAATTGCACAACACTTCCAGTGGTATCGTGAACCAACCCATTGTCAAAATTATTGTTAGTTTTCAAAAAACTTACGATGTGATTAAGTGTTTCAAGCGTCCCGTTTCATTTCTTCCTATTGAAGGTATTATCTGAAGGTTTCCTGATAATGTTATCTAGAATTCTTTCAAATATCTGGAAATTATAACCAGAGATTAGTCAGATTATCGTATTTCGTTACCGTCTACCTATGAAGATTAAGTTGATGTTTTATTCCCAAACTACCTATTAATCGAGATTTGAGAATAGTCTAAATTTAACATTATTACCGTATTACCTTCGATAATGAAACCGATTCCTGATTGTTATTTTATCTTAAAAGCACTTAGGAAGCCAAAGTAAGTTTTCTTTACATCTACCTTTACCGTAAAAGAAAGTACCGTTTATTCCTTTGGAGGTTGAATTTTATGGAGTGCGAATGCCGTATCTATCTTAAAAAGATCGATGTTTTCTATATCTTTTTATCTGTATTTATTAGGTATATATATGTTCATTATTTATATATTACTAGTTGACCCCGCGGACTTCGTACCGCATATAACGGATGTATTTTTTGGTTTTTTCAAATTTTTACGATTTTATTTTGGGTTCAATTTTTTTTTTGATTTTATCGTTTTTATCATATTTTCTCGTAAATTTTTAGCTGTATACTATTTTTTGATTATATTTTGTAATTTATCGATTAAATATATTAGGTAGCAACTGCGGCACCTTACGTCATATTATTTAATTTAGCAAGAATTTGTTGAAATATATAAGATATTATGCAAAATAAACCTTAAGTAAGAATTGCTCGTTTAAATCTATGTGATATTAACTGCGCCACCTTACGGTGGTGCCATAGTACTTTATTAAGTCGTAATTGCTACTTTAAATATATAAGATATTAACTGCGCCACCTCACGGTGGGATACTCAGGCGTTGAACTTCATTACTGAACCACTAGATGGCGTTGAAGAAGCTAGTTTTTGTGATTTTTTTAATAAAAAGTATCCCACGTTAATTCTAATACCTCCAAGAATATGTATACAAATTTTCATGATGATCGGTTAAGTAGTTTTCGCGTAAAAGCGTAACAAACAAACTTACATTCACATTTATAATATATAGGGAAGGGATAGGGATAGGGAAGGGAAGGGATGCGTCATATTATTAATTTAGCAAGAATTTGTTAAAATATATGAGATATTATGCGAAATAAACCTTAAGTAAGAATTGCTCGTTTAAATATATGTGATATTAACTGCGCCACCTTACGGTGGCGCCATAGTACTTTATTAAGTCGTAATTGCTAGTTTAAATATATAAAATATTAACTGCGCCACCTCACGGTGGAATACTCAGGCTTGGAACTTCATTACTGAACCGCTAGATGGCGTTGAAGAAGCTAGTTTTTGTGATTTTTTTAATAAAAAGTATCCTATGTTAATTCTAATACCTCCAAGAATATGTGTACAAATTTTCATGATGATGGGTTGAGTAGTTTTCGCGTGAAAGCGTAACAAACAAACTTACATTCATTTATAATATATAGGGATAGGGATTATGTAAGTAATCATTTAACTCGAGTTAATAAAAAAGCAAAAGGTGAATTTTAATACTTTTTTATTAAAATTCACATTATTTGTCTGAATTCAACGTATACCTAGTTCACTTTTAGCTTAAAAAGGGTACACATATGATATCTGAGCTGTTATCTTAAGTGCCTAGAATACCGATGTTAGATGGTCACTTAATTTGATTACTTATGTATTTATTTGTACAATCCCATTTAATTTTTTTATGAAAATATTATATATTTATATCAAAACTCATCAAAACCAAAATCGAAAAAATAACTTAAAACTTCAATATAACAATATAATGCCTGCGCGATCACAAACGCGAAAGCAGATGCTACGCGCATGCATATAAACAAAATAGTCCATGAGTTTGAGAGTGAGAAAGCAATCTACTGAGTACATCTCACTCGCACTCAAGCGCATAGATAATGCTGTCGCGCTTACACTTACAGGATAACTTTAATGCGTCTGGGGGGGTGATTGGCCCATGGGGTTGGTCTGGCTGCATACAAAAGGTATTAAAATACTCCCATAAATATCATATATAAAAATTGGAAGTTAGAAAATAAGAAAGATTTTTTTTATGCAAATTTAAAACGTCTGGCGGGAGTTACTGCCAACAAGAGGTGTCTAGCAATATTGGATTATGATTTCGTACAATATTTTTTATAATTCACGTTCACAAAGTTTCTATTTCGACACTAAAAACAGTATCGAAATAGATTCATTGTAACACTGTTTTTGGTAACTTTTTGTTTTACACAATTGGTTGCACTGCACTGATTTTCAACGAAAGAGTTCAGGTAGTAAATCAAAAAGTATGTTGTAGTAAATTATTAACTACATTATCAGCGTTATTGCTAAATTCGGAATATTTTATACAAATTTGACAAACATTCTAATTTAAAATCATTAAAACTGACAAGTGTCAAGACTGTCAAGATTGCCAACATAAATAAATATTTCGAAAAACTCTCATTTTATTTTTTTTATACTTTTAAAAGTTCATTATAAAAAATAGTATGTAACACTCGAATTACAATGACGGTTTATAGTACTCGTTCTTTGAGAAACTCACCGCTTCGCGGTTCGTTTCACAAACTGAACTCGTAAGTTACAGGACGGCGACCTTCCGGTGTATGATATACCAGACGCTGACTTTGCTAAACTAGCAAAGTATAGAATTATTAAATTACAAAGTCATCAATATTTTTTATATATAAATGTTCAATCAATGTTAATTAAAGTTAGTCTGATATAATTTTATATTTTTTGTGCAATAACTCTGTTAGTTTGAAAATAATTTTTTTAAAAGTGTTTTGTGAAAATAAAACTCGTAATTGGCGCAGTCAGTAGGATAGTAGAAGAGTCTTTAAGGATCCTCGTCACTCTCAAGTGTTTATCTGCTATTCCAAGAACCAGTTCCAAGGGAAACTATCGTCGAAGTTCACCCCAGGAAAAGAAGATTAGTATTAGAAACCAGATACACGGAATGCATCTCAGCATCATCTGTATACTGTAAGAATTTAAGAATATTTTAAGAATTTTATGTCAGACTCCTCTAGTTCATCAGAAATAGAGCTAGATTTAGGATCTCCTGCACAAAGTATCGTAGATTTTAACTTCAGTGCAGAGGAAATTGAATTAGTTAACAACTTCAGTGCATTGAGCATATCATTAGATTTAAATAGTACAATAAAGATCTACCGGGTTACCTGATCTAAATTATATGAATTTTCTTTTATCTTTTTTCTGGGTTTCTTATCTTTCTTATTCATAGGATAAAAAAATAAGTGTCACCCATTTTCTTTTTCCTTTCATTTTCTTTTCCCTTTCATCACCAACGCTCGCTCTTCACCGTTCCCAAAGGTGAATCTTAAGACGAGCATTGAACATCTACCGAGCGTCAAAAAAGGTTACACTATGACTATTTACTAAATATATTTAGATAATGTTTGTAATAGTTATTTCTTAAATTTCAATTATAAATTTTTACATTTTCATTACATGACGCCGGTACACACCCAACCAACAATTTTTAAGATATTTATATTAGGATAAAAAATTCTTACACACTTTTTACGTATTCATTAATTTTTTTTAAAAAATATGCGTTTATCGTGTCAAAAATTATAATATTGTACCATCTTTAATACTTCAAAAGGTATGTTAGATAACCGAAAAATGCGGTTACTAATAAATAAATAGACAGGTCTTGATATAAAACATAACTATAAGAAGCAATATACAAAGTAAATGTTATTTAGTTGAGTGTATATTAATTTATAGATTACCTTTGACCAACTGGTGTTTGATGTGCTTAAGAATGTATCAAAAATGAAATTTCAGGTTCCTGTTGTGATTTTTTTGTTGTTGTGTTTTAGTCGACAAACAGACGCAACTTTTGTATCAGTGATGGTAAGTTTTTATAATAAAAATTTACATTGATTTGGCATTTAAAGATATAGATAATTTTAATTTGATAAAATTACCTGAAAGGTTTATTCATAAAATTAAATATTTAAACTAATTAGTTATTACTAGAGAGCGGAATATATGCAACACAACATTATCAAAATATGTGCAGATTGTCACATACGATAAAAGGGTAGTTTAATTGATTTAGATTTTATTGTACCTATTGTTTTGTATTATTTTGTATTGTAATTATCCAGGCCAAAGTCAGTACGTTAGATTTCAAGGCGACCTTATATAGTTTAATTATTATTCTCACGTAGCGTAAGAATTGGCTATAAAAGAGCGTCGTTGAGGTCGCACTCGAGGAGTTCGGAGTCTGAGGTTGTCTGTGAGGGTCACCCTTTGGGATGTCCCTAAAACAGACCCTTGGGTCTGGGCCTTTGTGACTCTTGACGTATTTTCGTGAGTAAGTGTGACATGCCACCATTTAGTTTATTTGGTAAGATCGGATTAGATTATTGTATCTAGTTATTCCTTATTTATATTGTTTATTATTCATTGTTATTGCTTATTTATTCGTTAATATATTTGTTTCCTGTTGTTTATCTTATCTTCCCCTTGGTTAGTTTTCTACTTCAGCAGGATACCTAACCAGGGGGTAGATAACCACGACCTGGGTGGGAAGTGCCTTCAGTAAGCTACCCCTCATCCCAAACACTATGGCACATTCTCCCTAAACCCCCCCAGGCGTGACATGGTGGAGGTATACGACGGTATACGACATGGAATATTGTTCCTAAACTAAAAGATATTGAAAAAGTTTATTATTTGGGATTAATACAGTCTTATTAGGGGAACATTTTAAAATTAGTTTCATAATATATAAGGTGTCCCAAAGTTGCAAAACATATCAAACCTATGTTTTTTTAAATGGAACGCCCTGTATATTATTTCAATTTTGGCTTCTACGACCTAAATAAAGGTAAGTTTGTTAAGAGTTTCCTATACCTAAGCCTTGAAGTTTTCGAAATATTTTATTTTTTGTGAAAATTACGAAAATTAAAGTCAAAATTCTTGGAAAGTATTTCCCCTTTTTTTAATACATTCCCACTAGTTGTTGTCAACTAATTATAATTTAAGTTCTATTTATCAAAATTGAAAAAAAAACATACAGGGCCTTCAAATATTAAAATTAAATAATTACGGATTTTGACAGGCGATTACTTGTTTAATTTAAATGGAACACGCTGTATTTTATATCACCAATGGATTGGAAAATGGATTCCCTTTTGAACTATATTAGGTCTTCCTATACCTAACTCTTCACATTCTCATGAAAAATGGTAATTTCGGAAATGCAGAAGATTCTTTACTTAGTTCGATAATCTATAGACACCGTAGAATGCATCTAGCATTTTGCCACGAACATGAAAACTGGACTGAACAGGAATCGCAACGAGTTTTATTCTCAGATGAGTCTTGATTTCGATTGTGTGGACCTGATGAACGTGTTCGAGTTTACAGAAGACTGGGTGAAGATTCCACGACAATATGGTACAAGAAACTCGTTATTTTGGAGGATGATCTGTAATGGTGTGGGGAAGCATAAGTTCCAATAGAAGAACCGAACTTGTTGTAATTGAGGGTGGTACTTTCACAGAAAATCGATATGTTTCGCATATTTTAGAACCCAATAGATTGCCCTAAACCCAAAATTATGGAGAAGATTTTATTTTTCATCAGGGTAATGCCCGTCTTTATATTGCCAGTCAAGTTCGAGATTTTTTTCAAGAAATCAAATTACTGTTATGGAATGGCCACCCATTTAAATCCCATAGAATATCTGTGGGATGAGTTGGGAAGACGAATGAGACAGAAAGAAATGCCAAATAACCTACAACCACTTACATATGTTTTGCTTCAAGAACGGGAACAGATACCTACCTCAACAAACAATTCGTCATTTAATAAATAGCATGTCACGTCGGTGTCTAAGTGTAATAAATGCAAGAGGAGGTCATACCCGCTACTGAAGCTTTTATTAGAATCTCTAAAAAAAAGTTTTGAATTTTTGTAAGAACTGGTGAGCAGCGATGTCAATTCTACCGATTTTTTGGTAGATCTACCGATTTATGAAGTAATCTATCTATATATCCCTATAATTTTGTTTCATAACTTTTTTGTAACTTAATTTAAACTTAGCTTTTTTCAATTTAATAAATTTGATGCCTTTTTTTAAATCAACCGATTTCTACTTATTTGTGTTAATCGAACGATTTCAATAATTTTAGGATGGAAACGTTACTAGTAACGATGCAGACCGAAATGCGGACCGAGAGTTTAGAGTTTCATCGGCATGGAACCAGTTCTAACAAGAGTGATCCTACTGTTCTTGTCTATATACGATGCTTTTACAGTTATTTTTGCTATCCTATTTAACAAAGTTTATTTTTCTATTTTGATCTTTAAGGGCGGTAATATTTAATAACTAGTAAATACTATTTTTTTTTATTTTAGAAAAAAATCGGAAGTTTTATTAAAAAATCCTTCCTACATACAGGCAAGTGGATTGGGAAATTGCTTGGATTGATGGATAGATCAAAGAATCGAGAACCAACAGTAAAACAATCCCTAAGTAAAATAACCGCACCAAGACGTAAAAATAAAACGAAATTAATAGACAGAGCAGAGATAGATGAAAAAGATTCCCCAGTTTGGCCTGTATCAAAAAATAAAAGAAGAATAATAGCAACAACTACCTCACAAACATATCCATACAACACGCTTCCTGGAGAAGCATATTTGGACCTGGACAGCCCTGAAAACAATGTACCAAGACGCACTGAATACATTCCAGTAGAAAAACAAACTATACCATCTATAATGAACGAAGTACCTGTTTTAAAATTATACAATAACGATTTCTTATTCGACGAAGAAGAATGAATATAATGCAATTAATGATAAAGAAAATTCATACAACACTGAATGGGGACAAAGTTATAATTTAAAAAGGAATAGAGAAAATAGATCTAGAGAAGCAACTGGTAATATTGTTAATTTAATTTTTGTATAATATATTTTATTTAAAAAGAAAAACGGTGTGTTTAATTATTATATGCACAGTAGGTATACGAGGTTTGTTCAGAAAGATAAGAGAACTTGAATTTCACGGGCTACGTTCGTTCGTTTCTCGATAGTTTTTTCCTTATGTTGGTACACATGTCCCTAATATATGTTGTTGGTTTTCTATTATCGAACAATGTGGATCAAAAAATCTGCATTAAATTGTGCGTTAAAAATGAAATAAAGTGTGCCTATGCATTCAAAATGTTGATTGTGGCATTTGGTGATTCTACTATGATTAAACCAAGAGTGTTTGAATGGTATCAACGTTTCAAAGAAGGTCGAGAAGACATTGATGACAATGACCGCTCTGGACGCCCAAGCTCATCAACAACTGTTGGAAACGTCAACTGAAGTGAAGAAATTGGCTTTTAGAAAATCGTCGAATTACTATTAGGGAAATTCCTGAGAATCAACTGGATTATGTCATGCAATTGTATCGGATGTTTTGGGCATGAAATGTGTTGCAGCGGAGATTGTTTCAAAATCGTTCAATTTTAGCTGCATGCCTTTTCCAGTTGCCTGCTAAGTTGACTGTTTTGAGTGTTGTGTTTAAATCGTCTTTATAATGTTTTTCCTGGCATCCTTGTCTACGGACCACCTCGCTTAGTTATCCAAAAAGTAAACATTTTTTACCGATTGTCATCCAATCAATAGACATCAGCTGCCCAATGTAGACGAGCACGGGAGATCAGAGTTTCTATAGGCAGAAACTAGGCTCTTCTAAGAATGTCTTGATTGTACCAGCGAACGCGCATTATTTGACATAAATGTCCTTGTTGTGTTGAGTTTTACTACATTTGTATATGGAACCCAGACCTCGCATGGGTAGTTTTAGATAAATCCAATTCAAGATGAGTTCAATCAAGATGATCGAAAAGCCGACTAACTACTAATGCATCTGTATCTAAAGTGGTTAGAAGCCTTATCGGCTATAGGAAAAGGTTGCAAGTTCGAGTCCTTGTATGTGTCATTTCTAAGTGTAATAATATTTTCAGATTTTACTATTTTTATTTATTTATTTAATTACCGTTTTTTGAATATATATTTTAAATTTGTGTATAAAATCATTAGCAATACAAAAACATGTTATTTCTAACGCAATTCTTGTTTATTTATAAAACTATATCCTTTCAAATTGCAATTACCTATTCATAGATGCAAGTAGACTTTATAGCATTTACGGATGATATATTAGTTTCTAAGAATTCCATTTATCCACCCACTGCTAAATCAAGTTTAGTCGAGCCCCTGTTATCTGGAGCTAATACTGCGGAACATCCTTCTTAAAAATGTTATAAGAATGTTTTATAAGGTCGTTATTGGCTGCTTAATGGACCTACAGAGATTTTATGCATGGTAATAGGCTTATATGTATATTGTTCGAGTTCGCAATATGGACTCTCAGGGAAATCGAAGGGAGATTTGACTCCGTATGGAGAACGATTGAATTAAATAATAATAAGGTTGGTTTTCTGGGAAACTTGTTCAGATAACAAATAATGCTATATATTGATCTTGAGACTTTTTATGTTTTCTTAACGATGACTTTACGAGGTACGGTATCAGATGTTTCAAAATAAAAACGAAAAAAATTATATTTATGTAACAACATTATTATACCGGATTCGGTGGGATAAGCATTAATACTTTAAACTAAATATATTTGTCAAATCACTCATGTAAAAAAATCACTTTTTTGCCCATTAACGTCGGCAAAAATAACGCTTAATATATTCAAAAATTATAAGAAGAGTTTTGTGCTTTAAACGTAGTTTTATCAAGACAAAAAGCTTTATCCAACGCGATTTAAACCATCTTCTCGGTTAGTAAATAAAAAAATATATAAAGTTTTATCTTAACAACAAAATTTTTAAATTTTTTTCAGAAACCTTTATTTGAAACAGTTACTTTCATAACCATTGAGGTCGTGAGAGGTAAAGTTCAAAATTCTTAAGAATTGTTGGCATACTTTTGTTTGTTTTTATGTTGAGTAGTCAAAAAAACAAGGTTAATGGAATGTCATTTAAATAATTAGAATCAGTTGGTCAAAAAAAAGATTCTGAGGGTTGTTTTTTAGTTTTGCATAGAACCATAAAGACAAAAAATATATGGACTTAAAGTGCTTTTCAAAATATGTCCCACCAAGACCAAGAGAATTTTGCATACGTTCAAACCAATTGGTAACACATTAATTCCAGTCTTATCGCTGTTTAAAAGGAATTGATGGCTTCTTCTGTTGACTGAAATCGCAGCCGCTTTACATTATTGATCTTTGGGAACGTAAAATAGTAGTTAGGACTTAGGTCGGGACTATACGGTGGATGGTCTAAAGCTCCAAAAACTTGATTTGCCTTAGGGCAGTGTGAGTACTTGCATTGTCCTGATGTAGGATGATTCGCCTTTCCTTTGTCGGAATTTCGCAATAACTTCTGGTAAGGGCTAAATCAGACTGCAGACTCTGTGTTTCGCTCTAATGGAGCCCATCAGTACAGTACAGGTTATTGACTGCAGGGCACAAGATACATTTGTATTATTGTTTCATAACTTTATGCATAAAATTGTTAAAAAACGCTCTTTTAGCAATTTGTGGAATTTTGGAACGTGATCTGCTATTTGTAAATTGGTTGTTTAGATAAGTATTTTTTTTATTGATATGTTTTTGTTAGATTATTTTGTTTGGTATTGTTTTGGTTGTTATAGAGTAGATTGTCACTAGAATTAAAAAAAGGAGTCAGATGAAAAATAATTAAAAGATTGAATTATATGAATGAATTTGAATTTTAAAGAAAAAAATAATAATAATAATAACCAAATAACAAAAAGTAAAAATCAAAATATATTAAATTAAAAAGCAGGAGCAATTAGAAGCAGAGGAAAGAACTGTAAAGTGGAGGAGCTGAGAGGCAAGAAATAGAAAGTATAGCAGCAGAAAGAAGGGGCTAATATATAGAAGAGTGGATAGAAGAAAAGGCTGAGGAAGAAAGAAAGTTATTTTAATTGTGTATTTGTACTGTATAGTAAGGAATAGGGATAACATTTTTTTTTTGAATTTATATATTTTTGTAAGGACAAATAATTTATAAATTGCAGGATCCACGAGTAGTTTCATTGTTTGGGGGTGCTATATACATTCTCCTTCAGCAGTTCCCTTCTTTTTTTTCACATAAATTTAATTCATAAAATTTCCTGACACTCTCTCGAATCGAATGCAAAAAGTTGCATGACGATTCATCTTGCTGCACATATTGCTAGATTTAATGCTTCGTTGCCTCTCCTTGCAAACTGGCAGGCAGTTTGGAGAAATACATATTCTTAAGAAAACCTGTTACAAGCTTAGGCTTACTGAGAATGATATAATAATTATATTTTCTATAAAGTAAAAATGTAACGATATAAAAATAAACAAACGGATTGGTTGTGGATGTGTGGATAGGATTTTTAGCCTTTATATTTTTATCTTAAGATACTTACCAATTCTACTCATTGCTTTTTTATATTAAGATAATAAATATAAAAATGCTTACATTTAAAACCAAACTATTCATTGCCTTAGGCATAAGAATTTCCTGACTTTCAATTTATCGTAGATCAGAAATTTGAGAGAATATATGACTATATTAATATTTTAATATAACTTCCATCTTCATGGTATTTGATTAATGGATGTTGAAATAAAAAATAAATTGCTATTTTGTCTTATGTCTGTAAAATCATTTTTCATATATTTCGTTTTATAAGACATGAAGTGATTAATTTCATCGACTCCTATCTGCAAACCTTAGGTACGGGAACAAATATTTTACTAGACAGAATTCTTCTATTATTTATGCTAAATGTTAAAATTAAAATATTCTCCAGTAGTATATTTGATGTGATTCTTTAGTCAAAGAGCAGAAACAGATTAATTGTAAATAATTAAATTGACAAATTTGTTTAGGAAAAAATGTCTTTTGTGATAAACTAAACCTGGTTATAGCAGTATAGTGCGTGCAAGTTTAACATAGGTCATATACTAGTTTTGTTGGTATTGTAATTTTTTTTTTGTAAATTTATTTAACTAAAAACAATAAAACTATTTTTAAATAAATTGAAAACTTGACTAAAAACAAACAAGTTTTTAAATGCTATCTGCAACCCAATGTAAACCATTTTTTATTTTCTTTTTTACAGTATGTTTTATAAATTTTCTTAAACTACCTACACCATTACTGAGTGTTTTTGCCAGTGTAATAGTACCTTTTACAACTCCTTTTCCCACTAAGGTAGATCCTTTTTTAATTATCTTTGCCACTGCAATAGAGTCTTTTTTAACTTCTTTTCCCAGAACAATAGAACCCTTTAAAAGTCCTTTTCCCACTACAGCAGATCCTTTGGCCAAAGCAACAGAGCCATTTTTTATTGCTTTTCCCAGTACTACAGCGCCCTTTGAAACTCCTTTTCCCACTTCAGACGTTCCTTTGGCTATTGCAACAGAGCCTCTTTTAATTCCTTTTCCCAGTACTGCAGCACCCTTTAAAATTCCTTTACCCACTACAACAGATTCTTTTTTAATTGCTTTTCCTAGTACTGCAGAGCCCTTTAAAAGTCTTTTTCCGACTACAGCAGATCCTTTGGCTATTGCAACGGAGCCTTTTTTAATTGCTTTTCCCAGTACTGCAGAATCCTTTAAAATTTCTTTCCCCACTACGACAGATTCTTTAGCCAATGCAACAGAGCCTCTTTTAATTGCTTTTCCCAATGCAACAGAACCTTTTACAATGCCTTTTCCAACTGCAACAGATCCTTTTGCCGCTGCAACAGTGCCATTTTTAAGTACTGTTCCCAGTACAACTGAACCTTTTAACAGTCCTTTTCCCACTACAACAGAACCTTTTAACAGTCCTTTTCCCACTACAACAGAACCTTTTAACAGTCCTTTTCCCACAGCAATAGAACTATTTTTAACTACAGCTCCAAGTACAGCTGACCTTTTTAGAAGTTCTTGTCCTGCTGCAAGAGATCCTTTTGCCAGTAGTATAGAGCCATTTTTAACTAATTTTTTAAATTCTTTTGCCAGTACTTTAGTATCATTATTACTATCTTTCGTCGCTTCATAAGCACCTCTATCGAGATTTTCTCCTAATTCAATAATTCCTTTTGTCAGTCCTTCTCCCAGGGCCATGAATCCTCGTCCAATTATTTTTACTCCATTTTTTAATTTCCGTGCAGTTTTTATAATGAAGTTTTTCTAAAAATATATACTATGTGTTATAATGGGAGTAAACTATCTGTGTTGACAGCTGACATTATTGTTGTCACATTTACACGCGTGTGATAACAATGTCGGCTGTCAATCGATTTAAGTCGAAATCACTAAGACTAGATACCAGGAGTCTACACGGTGTAGGCTTTTCCATAACATTTCTGGTCTCAATAATCAACCCAGATCATAGTTCTATTTTTGCCACTGGCGGCGCGAGTAACCATAAGAACTTATAGAGCCTTATAAGAACCGATGTTTATGACATTTAAATTTCGCGAAATTAAATTCAATATATAATATTTATTTATTTATTTATTTAAAATTAGTTGTCATAAAAGCTGTCAATAGTAACAAAACTTCCCGCGTAAGGATTTAAGCTGGATTTATAAACTTGACGTTGCTGTTGCAGTTCGCTGCAGTTTGCAGTTGCCGTTACCGTTCAAAGTTGAAAACAAGGTATTTCTAACTCGTATTTATAAAGTCCGTAGTCGTTGACGTTCGCATGTTGGATTCCGTTCCGCTGACGTTCGGTGTCGTTCGAAGATGACCAAGTTTTATCTTTTGCTGTTGCCGTTGGCGTGCAGTTCGGCAATGGGCCAATCAAATCTCGCTATTTTAAAAATAGACAACTGTCAACTATTTTAAGTTCGTAGGAATGGCAGTGTTGGTACTTGTTACTTTTATTATGCGTTGTTTGGGTTTGGTTCGTTTGCTGATCGTTTTTTTATTTATAGTGTTTTACGTTATTATTATTATTATTATTATTATTATTATTATTATTATTATTATTATCATTATCATTACACTGTCAAATATATAAATGTCCAAATAACTTCAAAACTAACTAAATAAATGTCTGTAACAAATGTCCAATAACTTAACATATAACAAATAAACCAAAAACAAACAAAACTCAGTAAACTCAGTTGTCATGTTTTCAAACATTTTGACATGATTTTGACATTCGCACTAGACCACCGTTAGGTTTATAAATACACCAACTTGAACTGTGAACAGCAAACTGCAAACGTAACGTCAACTGCAAACGGCAACGGGAACAGCAACGGCGACGTCAAGTTTATAAATCCAGCTTTAAACGAGTATCTTAGGAACACGAGCGCACTCTACCGGCAATAGTTCTGTCCCCTAAATTGAGACCATTTTTTTAACATTACGTTTAAACTCCTGGTAGATATCTATACTTCATGGTCGATATATTGAACCGAACGTAAAGTAGTTTATATCTAACAGAGTCCTAATCTGAAGTTAAACTACGTTCATAGCTCATTTATCAAATTTGTATCTTAACTAAGGCAATACCAATACGAGTACCTACTTATTTTGCCATTTTGACTTATGTCACTTTTTTCACTGCCAGTTAATACTTAATTAATGTTATCTTATTGCATTGTTACAAAATGATAATTTAAAACCATAAAGATATGTAAAATAAAAGTAGTAGATAATTTCTAATAGGTACTATTGTTTTTAGTGCTTTATATATTCAAACCACATTGATCTTTGAAGTCAAGTTTAATCTTGCATACAAATGACTTAAATGACATTTTTGTCAATTGTCAATCGTGTTTGAATCTGTCCCCATAGACTTCTGCAAAAGCTGATCTGAAATCGGCTATGGCTAAATTTAACATTAACATTAATTCACTTCCCTACAAAGACTTCTTGTACTAAAAAAAAGATAGGAGTAAAAGACAACGTATTTATTACTTATTTTTATATCATACAATTGAAATATCATCAAATTTCCAGTTCAGTTAAGTTCCTTTAAATTTTTTTATTACTTTACTGTACGATCTCTTAATCAAATGTGCAACATCATTAATTCCCTTTTTAATTCCATATTCAAAGTCTTTTATAGCACGTCTCTAAAAATACAAGATAAAGCTATAAGTAAATATTTCATCGTACTTCTCTCCAACCTTTATGTTTTTTAATACATATATAGATTATATAATGATAATATTTTATTATATATAGTAGTTTGTAAAGCACTAAAAACAAAAGTATATCCACCATCTTGGGTCAACTATTACTATCAGGTTCTTTTTATAAAGTATAGACATTGGTCTTGTACTATGTTAGTCAACCATTATAGTTAGTCAATGTAATGCTAAACAATAATATATCTTAGTTATAATGTATGTAAGTATACAATTTTATAGTACAACTATTTCTTTATAAAACATAAGTGGCACAGTGATTCAAAATGGCAAAGATAAAACCTGTGTTTTTAGTGCAGTAGTACCAACATAATTAATATTATAAAGGTAGGAGATTATAGAGAATAGTGTAAGTAAGTGGTGTTTATGGTGTGTTTCTATGATAAAAGCATCTTGAATTATTTGCGAAAAGCAAAAATTACTTTCTGAGGCAGAAACCGTTGGTGAAGATGATTCATGCAAAATAATATAAATTTTGAACTTACCATATTCTATAAAAAAATATATTAAAGCAGTCGCGAAGTTTTTTAGCTTTATTTTATTTTAACTACAGTAAAACATCTCTTAACGGTCACCCCTCAATGGAGGTTACCTCTTTCTAATGGTTAATTATGCATTTCTAAGAATTTATCTTATGGTATTTCCTAAATAACGAAACCTGCCAATAACTGTTACGGCTATTTAAAATAATAGATTTACATTAAATTACATGGACTTTTCACTGTTAACAACAAATGACATATAAGCTACAAATAGCTTCTAAACTAGAGAGGATACCTGTTATAATCATCGGCAATCCCTATTCATTAAAAAAAGAAAGTTCTAAAAAACAGAGGGTCTTGCAACCGATCAAATTGTTTATGACTAGTTTTGTGAAGTAAGAAGTACAAATGTCAGTATCTGGGCCTTAAATAAAGAAGAAAATATAAAAAATGTGACTCTAAGGCTTCTAATGGTAAGTTGGAGAAGTTTTGTAAGAGACACGAAGTTAACTTTAAAACAATTTGTAGTGTGTCTGCAGATGTTAGTGAAGTGAAAGAGCAAAATTGGCAACGAAATTATAATCGAAATATATGATCCTAAAGAGATTGATGGAACTGGAATTTATTATCTTTTAATGCCTAGCAAAAACTTTCATTAAAAACTGATAGTTATAGAGGAAGAAAATTTACTTAAGAGCGAATTACAGTTCTCTTTTGTTGCAAAATGAATGCTGTAAAAGAAATCCAATTTGCAATAGGAACAAGTAAAAATCAACGGTGTTTTAACAAACATAAAAATGTTACCGATAGAATGGAAGTAGGTATTCCCCCACAGTTTGTAACCAGCTTTAAACAGATAATAAAAACAGTATGCCTCACGTAATCCAACTGGTTGAACTGTTTTTTTAAAGCTGTTTAAAAGATGTCTAAAAGCTGTTTAAAGCTGTTTAACAAACAGTTCAACCCAATTTTAAAACCAGTTGGATTACGTGAGGCGCTAGCTGTCTGTGGATGTCTGACCAAAGTGTCGGGATACGTACTAATGGTTATCCAATAAAATTGCATGAAAAACTACAAATATAATGATTTTTTGGTTAAAACAGTTAAGACAAAAAGGAAAGAGATTATAGAAAATTTTAAAATAAAGTACCAAAAATTCTAATAAAGAGGCTTTTAAGTTTTACTTATGTAGGATCTTGTTTTGGAAAGGTAGAAAAGTGCTATGGTATTGATAGCCTCGACAAAAAAATGTGTCACTAGCTACTATAAAAACATGTTTCCAAACCACTAGATTTATGGGAATTATCCAGAAAGATATAACTTAAAAAAGGCGACGTTTCACTAAGCTAGTTAGAAGCTAGAGGCACGAGAGCTAATCTGAATATTTCCAAGATAAACCTCTCGCAAATTCATCACTGGAGCAATGGGACCATGTCCCACTGCTTCAATGGAATTAATTCTAAATCTTACGCCACTACACATTCAAGTAGAAAGTGTAAGGAAGAAAACAATATATAGAATGTTCAAAAAAGGAACAATCAACGAAAAACCTCGATCACTTCAATTTAATCAAACTTGGTAAATGCTCCAAGATGACATGCCAAAGAAATTTAACTTTTTAAAAAAATTCAACACAAAACTGGGTAGTAAATCTAAATAGGACAAAGACACAAAATGCCATAATGTGGTATACGAATGGCTTCAAACAGATGAAGGAACAGGAGTAGGGGTATTTGGATCCAAATACTTAGAAAGCCTGGGTGCATAACCAAGCACCTTTTAAGCGAAAATCCATGCCATTGAAAGATGGATAGAATTTAATATCGAAAGGAACTATCGGAGACATTGTAATCATGTCAGATAGTTAAGCAACCATCAAAGCTCTGAACTCACACACAATTAGTTCAAAGATGGTCTGGGAAGGCGTAGGCAAACTACATGAACTAGAAAAAAATAACACTATTACCCTCTTATGGGTTCCAGGACGCATTGGAATAAAAGGAAAAGAAACAGCAAAGAAAGGAGCTGAAACCACATACTTGGGACCAGAACCATCTTATAGAATCAGCAGTGTTAGAGTCTTAGAAAAACTAAGAAAAGAAGTAAATAGAAAAAAATTCAAAATCTATACACAAACAAGACATTTCAAATAACAAACCTGCTGCCATTTTTGTTATTTTAGAAGGAAAAAAATTGACTCAGTTATGGGAAAAAGAATAGTACTTATATGAGTAAAAGTATCGAGTACAAAAGTATTGGTTTTGAAAGAAAAATACTCGATACCAAAGGCCGATCGCAACATGTCTGCGACATATCGCAGACATGTCGTTTCATTGCCAAAACAGTGGTTCTTATGGCGAGTCGTAAACCAAACAGAAACGCCTCGGACAGGATGAAACTTGTCGAAAACAACGACACTGCTTGCTCCAATTTCAAAGCGTAATTTGTGTCTGACAGCTGCTTCCGAATGCACGTATATGGTTCAATAATGAAAGATAATCCAACATTTAATGTAAAATTTGTGCAAATCGTTGAAAATAAATATGCTGCGATGAAGATTAGCTTTACTATACGGATGAACCCAATATTTTCGAGTATTTTTCTTCTTTCGCCTTCGCAATATTAGAACCGATACTATGGCCACATCATCATCAGACGACATAATGTAGACTGATGTGCGAACTACGGAGTTTTGTTTCCTATATTGGTGCTCAACTGTGTTGAAGCGACATGTTGCAGACATGTTGCAAACATATTATGTCTTTTAAGTATGCGATCGGCCAAAAGTATCGATATTTTTGCCGTGTCCTTAAGTGTAGCCAGTGTAGGTATATTTTTAATGTTTTTAAAGACTTTTCTTCTATCTATTGCATAAATAACTGGCCTAAAGATAATTTAATTCCCATTATGTTTTAATGTTTGTACTCTAATTAATTTAAAGGAATTATAACTATTTTTTCTGTATTTAATTTAATTTTTATTCTGTTATACAATTAACCAAGATAAATATTAAATTTAAACTATTTTAAGTATGGAATTTTTAATAAAAAATTTCTTATATCTTGGTCTTTTTTGTTAACTAATTAGATATTATAATAATCTAATCCACGTACGATTAAAAAAATATTATCAATAGGTTTCCTTAATAAATTTTATCAAACGAATTTGCACTATAAAAAAATAGAAATAGAATATAGATTACCCTAAAATAAAAAAATCTTATATTTCCTAATTAGTATTTACAAGATTTAGATAAAAAACATTATATTAAAAAATTTGTCTAATAATATCATCATCCACTTATTTTCTTTGCTACTTTATGGTAAGCGTTTGAAACAGATTCACCTGCGCTATTCACTGCACCTTTTATTCCTTCGCCAATATTTTGAAAAAAGTCTTTCTGAAAATAAATATCAAAACAAATCAACTTATGTCATTTTAAATATTATATAGATCTATTTAACATTATTAAACGATTAATTTAAATCACTAAAAAATTAAAAAAAAAGTGATTTATAGTCATTTTTAATATTTTTTATTAAACTATTAAATTTATTAATATATATCAAAATATTGATAACCAGCGAATTTTAAAACACCTTTTGTCTCTCGCATAAATGTTCTAATTTTTTACACAAACGTGCTGGTAGCTCTAAATATTATAAAACGTCCATTATTTTATAAAAAATTAACTTAATCTTTACAGCAATTTCTAAAAATAGTAAAAAATACTATTGAAGTTATACTTCTTTTGGCGCGTTAGGGAAAAATTATCAGTGTAAATTTTTATGATGCTACTAAAAGCATATGTGACTATGAACACCATAGTTAGTCAACATTTTGATTTTTTTTCATAATCTTAGCTAATAACATTTTCCAGAAAACAACTGACAAATTAGACAAATAAAAAACGAAATTTTTATTAAAACTTACAGATTTCTATATTTGATGTACTGACAGATATGTCAAAATATGTTTGTTATAAACAAACTAAAACTGTTTGTAGTAAATTTTCCACTCTAGTTCTGTGGCAGTATATAATTTAATATATTCCTTTATTTAGTTTAAATATCTCAAACCAGCGATTCTCAATCTCTAATCCTTAACGCCTTCCCATTTTATTTCAAACAATTTTGAGCTTCGCGTTGTATTGCGAAAATTAATTGGTCAACCCGAGAAATTAAAATTAGAATAGACAGCAGGTATAGTCATATGTGCTTGACGCAGCAGACGATGATGTTTAGCGAAAGAAGTTGAACGTCATCGAATTGTCTCGACACAAGATGCCTAACTATAAATAGAGAAGCGCATTTACAGGTGCAAACTTTTGTATTAAACAGTTGTGACATTACAATTAGTTAAAGTTAAACAAGAATTTTCAAGTTTAGTTCTCCAATGCTGAATATTTTCTTTGCTGAATAAATGAATAAACTTCTAATTGAAGCCAAACAACAACTAAAAAGGAAGAACCTAGTACTGATTTACGAGGATTGTAAAAACTAAATCTCAAAAATTTACCTAAGCTTACCTTAATTTGCGCTTTATAAGCATTGAAATTAGTAAAGAAAAAAACGCAATGCTTTATTTGTTTAAACGTATAAGTATAAATTTGAGGAGCTCCTAAAAACATTGCACAAGGAATGCATCAGTAAACTGGGAATTGAGGAATTGTTGAAGTAGTTAACTACATAAAAACTATGCCATTAAAATCAAGTATTTTCTCTGTACTTTGTGAAGATATGGGAGCTAAACATAAATATTTGTTTTTTTCTTCATCTAGATGGTTATCACGTGGTAAGGTTATTAGATGTATTTACGAACTGAGAAGTGAAATAGCGGAATTTTTGAAGGTCAGAATTGTGCGACAAGTTATTTTTAATAAAGATTTCTAATTTGCTAGATATCTTTAAAATCTTAATACTCTTAATCTTCAACTCCAGGGAAAAAACTTAAATGAATTTGATTTGAGTAAAAAAATTGAATCTTTTTGGAAAAAATGCTTTTATAAAAAAAAAAAAATTAAAAAGGTGCTTTCACATGTTTCCCAGATTGTGTAGAAGTATCCAGGAATCACTGAAAGAACAAGAACAACTAATGGAAGTTTCGTCCAGAACTTCACTCTCAATCGATTTCAGTACCAAATCTTTCACAAATTTTTGGATGGAACTTCCAAATGATTTTTTAGTAATAAAAGCAAAAGCAATACGGATTTTATAAGTTTTCCCAACGTCCTTCTTCTAATCTAATAATCTTATCGCGGATCTTCTGGCCAAGATGGGAGCGGATACACGATTCATTGGTACAGAACGTATAGGTACAGGGACTGCCTAAAGCCTGGGTAAGGACCAAAGTCAGAAAACACTGTAGTAATACTGTAGCGCTGAAGCATTCGCAGCTGACGCTCAAAGGCTACTCTGACACAGGAACCTGACTGTGCGCTATGGAAGATAAGACGGCAACTCACATTCTATTTGAGTGTGAGTCCTTGGACCATAAACGGTTCCTCATCTTCGGTGACACGAACCCTGAAACTTATCACCACCTTGAGGAATTAGTCACAGGACTCAGATTTTTTATAAAGAGAACTGCCAGTCATCCAAATCCTCAAGATCTTGGGACAACTGGATTTAGGCCTACCTGAAGATAAGCGGTGGTGATGATCTTCAGCTGAACAAACTAGAGTCCTGCACGCATCGGGTGCATGCAAGGACTCTTGGTGCCGAACCTGGTCACAATATTCCCATAGTAAGCAGTGTTTAAAACATGGAGCACTACAGGAGAGACCATGCCAGGTTGTTTTAAATTAGATTAGATAAAGTCCTTCTTTGTGAAACAGGATTTTCTGCTTCAGAGCATAGATTCACGATTGCTAATGTGAAACCCAACTCAAAGAGATTGTGTACCACAAAACAAGCACATGTCAGCCATTAATTCTTGCATTCTAACAATATTAAGTTTTTAGTTTAATATTTGACAATAAAAATTTTATAAATCGGTTTTAATAATTTTGTGGTGGGGCGCTTCTCACCGTCTGAGAATCGCTGCCTTAAACAACGTTATTTCAACAGTTCTTGAAAAAAGAACCAATGATTCATTCCAATTAATAATTACAAACTGTCAATCTTCTCAAACTTATGAAATAGAAGAAGTGTCATTTTACTATCTACGCATGAGTTTATTTATCTAGCTAGTATTTTCTTTATATATTTCCAAAATCAATAAAAACCAGAATGTAAACAATAACAATGCAAGAAATCTTAAAAACTGAAAAAATTCACAAACAAAATCTCTATTACAACTCACAGATCTCTACATTTGATGTACCGACAGTTGTCAATATATTCTTCGTATTAAACTATGGAGGGTAGAGGTAAGGAGAACGATCTTAAATGGGAAATGATTAAAAATGTGTCCACTTTTTAGAGGAACATAACACTTCTCAAACTTGCCACTACAATGGCGCTAAAGTAGATGTAGGGTACAGAATGAATGTAGCAGTTTTTGACAAATTGATTGAAATGTCGTATGATTTCGTAATATAAGTCACAAATTATATAAGTGCTATAAAAAAACGTGGTCAGCGAATTCAGTTTAGTGTATTTTAAATTCGTTTTATACTTTATGATTATCTTATGTATCTTATCATTATTTTAAAAATGGTGTCATAATAAAGCGGAAATGTGTCTTTCCTTGTTTATTTATCTATCCTACTCTAAGAAATTATGGCGCTTTTTTAAAATTTACCCTACTACGATCGTAGCGCCACCCTTATTTACCACATTTTGACGGACACATTCAATACACGGAGACAGTTCTCCTTACCTCTACCCTCCATATATTAAACACACTAAAAAATGCTTATAGTAAACTTTTCACTCTATAACTACTAAAAATTGACAATTTTTAAAACAAGGCTTCTATTCCTTTTAAATTTTTTATGTTTCTTGTAATAAAATAAAAAAAAAAACTCTAGTGTGGCAGTCAGTGGGACTGCCGGCAAAAGTTATACATCTATGCACGCGCATGGATTGATAAATTTGTATGAGAAGGATTTAGCAAACTCATTATATGATATTCGTGGTAAGCGACCCCAAAAACCTCCTAGTACCGTGTGCACACTCTTTTTGTATCGAATTTGCAAAAAATTCCTGGAGTCGAGGTCCGTCTTATGCAGTTATGCACCAGGTGTTTCGAAGACCATAATCGTATTTAGCGACTCAAAAACCCACCGAGTACCAAGTGTGCACTGATTTTGTACAGAATTTACATAAAACCCCAGGAGAAGAGGTAAATACCCTAGACACCAAGTGCCGCGGAGACTTTCGGAATCGTGATATTCGTGGTCAGCGACTCCAAAAACCCCGAGTATATAAATTGAACCCATTTTCAGCAATACTTACCGAGTTGTAAGTTTTCTCTCTATTGTCTGTTCGAAATGTACTTTTGGAATGCAGAAATGCAATTTCCATTTTTACATTATAAAATATAGCGACAAATTACTTGATATTTTAACGAATCCAATGAAAAAAAAACGCATTCCGATCCATCTTACGTTACAAAATTCGGAGGTTTTGGTGCTTTTCGTAAAAACTCTGTTTATCTAGCCAACAACCTCAAAAGCATAGTGCAGGATATACTGCAACCATGTGACGGTATTTTAGACTACAATACAATACTCATTACTGAATATTATTATAAATATTATTAATATAAAATACTAAACTTAATATGTTAACTTACATGACAGAATTATAAAATAATTTGTCAAATAATCATGTGGTCCGTCACTATGATACTCATACATTAGTTCAGACTGTTTTTTGTATATCTATTCCTTTTCAATGTACTGAATCTTGAAACGTTATTCAAAGGACTTAAAGTTATGGGTGTTATGACTAATAACATGGGATAAATATTTCATCTTTGTTTTTACCAACCAATATACCTTATAAGTGTGTCTGTCTCTCTCTTAATCACACCATTACATATGTAATGATTTTTCCCATTTAATTGTACACAAATCTTTTCCACCGAGTGCATGAATAGAAGTATAACTTCAAAAATGATTCCACATTTAGAAAAAAAGTATGATAATTTAAAAATCGTTATAATTTTTATAAAAAAAGTAATAAATAGAGATCCTATAAATTTTAAAATGATAAATAATTTATATTAAATTAACTAGTTTAACTATTTGAAATCTCTTATAAATGTTTAACAAGTCTCATGGGAATATTTTCGTAAAAAGAAACTATATAGATATTTTAATACTTCATAACAATATAAATTAAACAAAAAGGCAAAATTTAGCGCAATTAATACACACCCCAAATAGTCCGGATGCCAAATATGAAATTTATTAAAGAAAAATGAAATTTTCTAATTTTTTCGGAGATTTAGTTCCAGTTAATTGTTTCTGGTTTGTTTGTTTTTTAAATACTAATATCTATATTTCTTTAATCAATTTTGGTTTTGTGGTATTTATTAAAAATTTTGCTTGATGATATTAGAGTTTTAAAGAAATTTCATAGAAATTATTTGCCGGTCAACGAAAAAATTTAAAATTGCTAAAATTAAAAAAATAATAATAAAAACATTTACGTACGTGTAATTTGTTTAGTATTTTGTGTTTAATTGTTAAATAAAATAATAAAAATACGTACAAGCATACTTACAAAACTTTCCCATCCATCAGCTTTAACTCCTTCACAAAATAGTAAAATCAACAACGTAGCTAATAACAATATTAAAAAAATTCTCATATTGAATTACTTATTTAGTTGTACTAAAAAATAAATAAATTGGAACTTGTCAGATGTCTGAAACCTATTTTCATTATTACTCGTTCGTGATGCTTCTTTTATCTTGATATCTAACCAAGTAAAAAATTATTTCAAGGTTAATATTAGGTCACTGGTATTCTTACATCAACATAATTTAATTCATATAACAAACAATATCCTGTTTAAATTTAAACAAATTACGACTGTAAAAAATATATTCTAAATAATACAAAAGTACATATAGATACTTTATGTATTGTTTGGTTAATTCGGTTTATTGTTCTACAAAATATTTGTAAAAAATTTTAATTATGAGGAAAGGAAATCCCGGTTTATTGTGAGTCAAATCAAAATTTGCATGGTTCATTTAGTAATTGATTTCACGGTGCATTTTTTTATTGTAAATAAATGTAAATACATATTTTAAAGTATTCGTAGAACTTCGCATACATAGCAATCAATGATTTTTTAAAATTTCTTTTTTCTCTCCGTTTTAATGCAATTGTTTCTACATTTTTTGATACTTTTCCTTTTTTGTTTTGTTTTTTCGATTTTGTTAAACTTATGTTTTTCTATTATTTTTTAACACGCTTTTATTAGCTTCATTTGTTTGTTTGTTTGTAGGTATTTAACTCTCCGTTGGACTGTGCTTATTACCACTAGATGTCGCTACTGTATTTTTATTTTTATAAAAACTAGCCGTACCCGGCGCGCGTTGCTACGCCAACAACTAAAATAATTTTAAGAAAAATAAAAGATAAGAAGAGATAGAGAAGGAAAGAAAGTTCATAGTTTAGTATTGAATTTGATAGATAGAAGCGCCATCTGGTGGTAACTTCCATTAATACGAATATCATATTTATCTTACCCATTAAAAATACAGCATCATACCGACTTTCATGACAATCGGTTGAACGGGGCAGAAGTTGCTACTCTGCAGCGCCACCTGGTGGCGAGTGGCATACAAACCTTCTCCGTGGAAAAATACATATACATACCAATTTTCACGACAATCGGTTGAACGGGACAGAAGTTGCTACTCTGCAGCGCCACCTGGTGGCGAGTGGCATCAATGAGCATATCATACAAACCTTCTCCGTGGAAAAATACATATGCATACCAATTTTCATGACAATCGGTTGAACAGGGCAAAAGTTGCTATTCTGCAGCGCCTCCTAGTGGCGACTGGCATCAATAAGCATATTATACAAACCTTCTCCGTAAAAAAATACATATATTTATATAAGGATCAAAATTCTTGGAGATGCAGTCAAGTTAGGCTTTTATAAGAAAACTCTTTGAAGTATGTGTCTAGCTTTCGAATTTATTTAATTCATTATCAAGATTTTCTACAAGATAAAAAATATTGTTAAATACAAATATTTTTTATAAAAATGAAAATTTAAACTTACTCTTCTTGAGGTTAACATTTTCTTAGCAATTTCTATTTTATATGAACACATTTATAGTTTATATTAAAATGACAGTTGTTAAAATTTAAATTTCAAAATTTCTAAGGTACTACAAAATCTACATCACAGTAAGTACACTTTATGTAACAAAAAAATATATATATATATTTTAATAGAAAATAATGTATACTCAATTTAGTTAAGTTTAATTTTTATATTTATCGTTGGTAGTTGTTTCGATTATTTTCAATTTATAGTAGCGGTAAATATGGTTGTTTGATATAAGAAAAGGTGTACAAATAATAAGTTCTATTTTTATTTAATTTTTTGTTTAAAATTATTAATTGATTTTTTATAAATAGTTATTATTATGAGATAGGATGTAGCAATAAATATTACTTAATTTTTCTATATCTGATTTTCTATTTATACAATTTTCAGTTTTTTGTATGTTTGTCATTTCTAAAAATAAACGTTTATGATAGTTTTTTTCTTTTTCTAATATTTTTGTTTCAGAAAATTGGAAACTATGTTTGAGGGTTATTGCATGATCCGCTAAAGCACAAGATTTAAATTTATTTGTGTTTATGTCACTTCTATGTGATATGTTCCTACTGTATATAGTACGGGATGTCTCACCAATATAGACTTTATCACAATTAGAGCAAGGAATTAAATAAACTACATTAGAGTTTTCATTTGTTGTTAAAGGATCCTTTGTTTTAGTATATAATTTTGATATTGTTTTTACATTTTTTGTTGCTATTTTAGAATTATCTATATTTTTAAATAATTTTAATAATTTAGGTGTTAAAAAAGGGATGTATGGTAAAGATCCAAAATTTTGTAACATTGAATTGTTTTCTTCTTGATTGTTATTATTGTTTTGATCTTCTGTCAACTGATTGTTTGTATTTAATGGTGTTATGTAAGTTGTACTGAAAATTAACTTATTTAATAAACCTATTGGGTAAGAATTTTCTATTAATATTTGTTTAAGTTTTGTTAATCCTTTGTTTTTATAGATTGTATGTGATAATTTTGTTACTCGATTTTTAAGTCCTAGAATTAAGTTAATTTTCATTCTAGGTGGATGTTCTTTAACAACAAATGAAAACTCTAATGTAGTTTATTTAATTCCTTGCTCTAATTGTGATAAAGTCTATATTGGTGAGACATCCCGTACTATATACAGTAGGAACATATCACATAGAAGTGACATAAACACAAATAAATTTAAATCTTGTGCTTTAGCGGATCATGCAATAACCCTCAAACATAGTTTCCAATTTTCTGAAACAAAAATATTAGAAAAAGAAAAAAAAACTATCATAAACGTTTATTTATGACAAACATACAAAAAACTGAAAATTGTATAAATAGAAAATCAGATATAGAAAAATTAAGTAATATTTATTGCTACATCCTATCTCATAATAATAACTATTTATAAAAAATCAATTAATAATTTTAAACAAAAAAATAAATAAAAATAGAACTTATTATTTGTACACCTTTTCTTATATCAAACAACCATATTTACCGCTACTATAAATTGAAAATAATCGAAACAACTACCAACGATAAATATAAAAATTAAACTTAACTAAATTGAGTATACATTATTTTCTATTAAAATATATATATATATTTTTTTGTTACATAAAGTGTACTTACTGTGATGTAGATTTTGTAGTACCTTAGAAATTTTGAAATTTAAATTTTAACAACTGTCATTTTAATATAAACTATAAATGTGTTCATATAAAATAGAAATTGCTAAGAAAATGTTAACCTCAAGAAGAGTAAGTTTAAATTTTCATTTTTATAAAAAATATTTGTATTTAACAATATTTTTTATCTTGTAGAAAGTCTTGATAATGAATTAAATAAATTCGAAAGCTAGACACATACTTCAAAGAGTTTTCTTATAAAAGCCTAACTTGACTGCATCTCCAAGAATTTTGATCCTTAGATTTAAACAGTCACTAATACCTTTACGTATATTTATATATATATATATATATATATATATATATATATATATATATATATATATATATATATATATATACCAATTTACATGACAATCTATTGAACGGGGCAGAAGTTGCTAGTTTGCAGTGCCACCTGGTGGCGAGTGGCATCAATGAGCATATCATACAAACCTTCTCTGTGGAAAAATACATATACATAGCAATTTCATGACAATCGGTTGAACGGGACAGAAGTTGATACTCTGCAGCGCCACCTGGTGGCGAAAAGCATCAATGAGCATATCATACAAACCTTGTCCGTGGAAAAATACATATACATACCAATTTCCATAATAATCAGTCCAGTAGTTTTTGAGTTCATTGAGTACATACAGACATACAGACAAACATTCATTTTTATATATATAGATTTAGAACAACTAATATCTCAAGTGGCGATGATGATGTATAATGGGCAAAACGTCGTTTTTGTCTGGATTTAAATATTATTAAAATTACAGTCAATCGAAACTTCATTCTATAACCATACATTTATCGTTAACCTATAGAGGTTGTTTAAAAAGTTTTGAAAGCGACACCTATTAGCTAGTAGAAGAATCAAAATTAATACACTATTTTAATATTTCATCTTCCATTTAAATATACAAAAAAACTTTTATTTTAATATGTCAGTTAATTCATTATTTACAAGCTCTTTGATGTTAAGGTATATGTTGATACAATGGACAAACCTAATATTGTGCACTAATAAAATTCTTTGTTCTGGAAAGTTAAAAGTGTTAAATGAATCTGCTTTTTCATTTCCAACTGTGCATCGATGGGTTTTAGATTTTAAACGTGGTCCTTCAAGCGACGAATATGAAGCACGTTGTGGACGTCCGAGAAGTGTAATCACTCCGGAAATTATTGAACAAGTCTATGATATTGTTTGTAAAGAATCAAATAAAATTGCTAATACTATAGGCATCTATACTCCATATTTAACTCGACCCCATTCATGTATGTATGTATGTATGTATGTATGTATGTGGTTAGGGGTAACAGATACACCTGTGACCTATAAGATCTATTGTGTCCCCCTTTTCTTGCTATATTTCTGATGATTTCTCAGACTTATAGGAGCTTTTCTAGTCCTACCTTCCTTAGAAAGTTTAGGATATCATTGGGTTTTAAATTAGGTAATTCTTCCCTTTCTATTTCGTGTGACCCTAGGTATTTGACCCTAGAAGTACTTAATGCTATGCATTCTGAAAATATGTGTATTGAGGTTTCATCCTCTACCTCACAAAATCTGCAGTTTGCTTCATCTGTTAATCCTAGTTTCTCCATGTGTCCTCTTAATCGACAGTGACAGGTTAGTATTCCTGTTATAATTCGGAGGTTTTTCTTACTCAGGTTAAGACACTGTGAGATCTCTTCTGGTTATAGTTTCTCAGGAGCGTCTTCGATTGTCTTAGTCCTTCTAGATCATTCCAGTATTTGGATTTTTCGATATCCATTTTTTTCCTTAGTTTTTCTAAGATTGTACTACTGCTGATTCCACAGGATGGTTCTGGTCCTATGTATGGGGCTTCAGCTCCTTTTTTTGCCAGCTTGTCTGCTGTTTCATTTCCTTCTATTCCTACGTGTCCTGGAACCAATAGGAGTGTAACAGTGTTATTCTGTCCTAGTTGACCCCATTCATTAAGAATTGTACAAATACTGAATCGAAAACAAATCTCTTAGCATAATGTGGACCCTGTTAAGTTGAATAAAACCGATTTTTTGCGTCTACCATTTAAATCCTTAACTAAAACAAGATAGTTTTCAGTGGACTGGACTTGTTTCTTCAGCTCCAAAAGAGGTGAAGTCAAAAAAGGTTATGGTATCAGTTTTTTAGGATGCAAAAGTGGTTTTGTTGATTGATTATCTTGAAAAAAGGAAAACAATTAAGTCTGAATATTATTGCAACCCTTTGGACCAGTTGGATAAAAAAATCGTGGAAAAACACCTGGTTTACAGAAGAAAAAAATCATTTTATTACCGGGACAATGCACGTGTTTACTCAAGTTTTTTGGCGATGACTGAATTGAACGAATAAAAGTTCGAATTGCTTGAACACCCACCATATTCACCAAATTTTGCTACCTTTGACTTTTATTTCTTCAGAAACTATAAACAATTCCTTCGTGGAAAGTCTTTTTCGTCGAATGAAGAAGTTATTGCAACCGGGGAACAGTATTTGGCAAAGGTTCGGAAAAGCATTACAGAGTTGGTATAAAATTACTGGAGGATCATTGAAATAAGTGTGTTCAAGGAATATTACAGAATAAAAAACAATATCATTAAAAAATTCTTTCATTTTTACTTTCGAAACTTTTCAACCAACTTGTACAATAATAAATATATTGAGAAATAAAATTATTTGAATTTTTGGCTAACCTTGTTTAATTTTCTTTTATTTTATGTCGATTCGACATTCATTGAAATTCATTAACAGTAATTAATTTGATTTGTTATACATAACAACTTATGCTTAAAATAACTATAAAATTGTATTGCACTGTACAATTGACTGAAATTAAACAATGTACTAGTTTAATTAAAGTAATAACAAACAAACCTATAAAATTATAACTTTGTTATGGTGTTAATTGAATTGCTAAACACAACATATTTATTTCATTAGCTTAGTAACTGTGGCAGTAATTTACGAACTACTAACACAATTACATTTGTAAAAACAAATTCAATATGGAAGTTATTACTACAAGATTATTTTTCTATTTTTATTTCATGGTTTTATTATTTGCTTTTACTGACGGTCTACCTTACTATTATTCACCTGACGATATTATGGTAAGAATTCGATTTTGTATCAAAAATTAAGATACTAATAGAGCTTACGACTTTTTTTTGTTTTCATTTGGGTATGTAGATTGCAGATTATAAGTGGGGTCCAGGTGGCTTTACGACATATTTTCTATATCTAAGTAGAGCAAAAGAGAGGTTGTACAGAACAGTTATCATACCAGTAACTCTTTAGGGATGTGAGACATGGACGTTAAATAAAACAGAAGAACAGAAAATAGAAATCTGGGAGAGGAAAATTCTACGGAGAATATATGCAGGGAAAAAAAACTGACCAAATATGGATAAGAAGAACAAATAAAGAAATAAGAAAGCACCTCAATAAGATCACAAGTGAAGGCTCAAAGAATTAGATGACTACGTCATGTTGAAAGACTACCAGAAACGAGAGTAACCAACAAAATACTGAGAGAAGCACTTTGATTAAAAAGAGACAGAGAGGAAGACCCAGAAGGAAATGGTTGACGGCAGTGAACGAAGATTTTCATAACCTAGGTGTCAGAAACTGAAAAGAGAAAAACTAAGACAGGAAGAAATGAAGAAAAATCTCCAACCAAGCCCTAGACTTGCAAGGGCTGTCGAGCTTATATTACTTATATTACTTACTATATTAAAACTTAATTTCCATGCAAAAAATCCAGGACTTTAAGATGTGGGAGTTTCAAATGAGACTGTTCTAGAGAGAATAGGTAGAGAACAAGAACTCTTAACTATAGTAAAAAGAAGAAGGAAAACTGCATACTTTGGACATGTACTAAGAAATAACAATTATCAGCTTCTCCATTTAATTATCAATGGTAACATAGAGGGAAGACGAGGCCCAGGTAGGCTGCAACTCTCCTGGATAAAAAATATCAGAGACTGGACCGGAATAAACGTCCAAACGTTAATTCGAACAACGGAGGCAAAAGAAAAATTTGAAATGGTTATCGCCAATCTTCGATAGAAAGAGGCACTAGAAGAAGAGGAAAATAAGTCCTACATTCTTATCATCATTTGTCATTATTAGCTGCTAATTTAACATAATCTAAGTTAATCTAACTTTTTTGGGCAATAGAATCAAACTCCTTTTTTAATTTATGAATTATAGGTATCTTTATTGACATCTTTTGTCTCTTAAATACTTCTCTGGTGTCCAATTAAGTAATTTCTAAATTAAAATTCCATCTCTTTGATATCTTCTTCTAATACGAGGTTAGAGAGTCTTTAGATGGAAGTGAATCGCGTTTATAATACACGTCTAATTTTAAAATTCTGCCTATTTGACTACCTCAAAAGATTATTAAAGATCCAATTAGTGTATATAGTTGTTACATATAGCGTTCTTGAACAGCTAACGTTGGAGCAATCCAAAAAATTAAATAAAATCAAAATTATCTAGACGAAAGCAAAATAAACATGTAATGAGAACAGAACGAACAGCATATCTATAATAATAAGGTAATCAAGCTACATGAAACTTGTTGAATAGCTGTGGAAAACAGTAAAAAGCCATTAATTATCTAGAAAGATAAGACAATTCAGTTCAACAGGTTCCATTTAATGTCAAAGTTTTCAAATTATTTTTGACTATTTAATTGGTTTAACCCCGTCTTTTCCTCTCTGTTTGTTTAAAAAAAAACAATGTTTAATTAAAGTTAGTAGTTAAATTGATGCTGTCTACAGTTATCTATACTAAATCAAAATCTTTTTAGGATAAGTCTTAAAAGTTAATTAACATATTTATATATCTTTTAATTTGCAGCCTCGTCTTGGAGAAGGTAATTATCAAGGGCTTCTTAGTCGTCCTGAGTATATGCTCATATAAGATGCAACATCAAATCGTATTATTCTTGAATACAAATAATTATAAATTCGAGTAATAAACTTTTAAAAAAGAAGTTGTTTAGCTTTAAAATATAATCCAAAACAAAATGATTTTTAACGTTTTTCAATATTTTTTGCCGGACAAGGCAAAAAAATAAAAATGAGTCCGGTAAACTAGTGTGTGTATCTCGTAGTAAAAGCATATTCCCGGACTCCAATGTTTGTTGGCCTCGGCTAAACACCTCTGCCAAAAATTTACATTGTCGTCCGGGAATGTATCGCTTTTCCTACTAGATACACAATATACTATTACCGTACTAACACAATAATTTTCTGGCCCGGTCCGACAAAATAAGATTTTTTGACCCAAAAATAAATGAAAAAAAAAGCGAAATCAATATTTTTTAACACAAATATAACCTGTATGTGTACAAAATGTGTTATATTTGTCTTTTATAACGTTTTTGTCATTTTTAACATTTTTTAATATAAAATTGCAAAAATGGCAAAAAAGCAAAACTGTTTTTCTCAATTCATAAAAACCCCCAGATAGCATCATTATTCCAAGACTGGTTGAGAAATTGGCGAGTTAAAGTTAATGAAGCAAAATCTACACACATAACATTCATAAACAGAAGAGTAATATGCCCAAATGTATTAATAAATAATACACAAATCTCAATCAACAATGAAGTTAAATATATCGGACAATAACTATTGCAAATTCATTTGGAATCCCCATATAACTCAAATTAATTTGAAACTGAGTCAGATGAATTGTTTAATAGGTAAAAGATCCCAACTTAGTACAACAAACAAACTCTTACTCTATAAATGCATAATAAAACCAATTTGGACTTATGGAATACAACTTTGAAGCTGTGCTATGAAGTCGAACAGTCAAATCATTCAAAGAGTGCAGTCTAAAATCCTTAGAATGATATACAATATTCACTGGTACATAAGCAACAAAACACTACATAACGAGTCTCCCATACCTTACGTAGAAAAAAAAATATCTTGACTAACAATCAGATATTTTGAAAATTTGGAAGACCATCCTAATGAAGAAGCTAGACTACTAAAAAGTATTATCGCTGGATAATTTCTTCCTCCATTTAATTTCACTTACTAAACGGCTAAGCTATAGCAGAGAGAAAATTTCAGTTTCAATAAAAAAAAATTGCTTCCTTACATAAAAATACTTCAATCGACTAAATTTTTAGTTCTTTGAATATTTTAAAAAGTTCAAATTTCAGGATAACATCTGTTAAACTTTTTCAATCAGAAACTGAAACATACACATATTACACATCGCATGTCGCGTATTCATTTGGTGTGTCAGAGTCACATCGATGTCATTAAAATCCCGCTGAGACATGATTGGGATTATGTATTCCATTTTCTCTCTAAGGAGTTACCGTTGATGTCTTACGAGAACGGGAAAATTGACGGATATATTAGTTTCTGTTGAATTTAGGGGTAAAAGTGAGTGGGAGAATACGACGTTTCGAAATATAGTTATAAGATAATAATCAAAACCTTTAATTAACGTTCAATTTGAAGGATAATTAATACTTACTTGTTTAAGATAACTTGGAGCTAATGAACTAAAATATTCTAATATGCAGCAGCGCAGCAAGTTCAAAAAATTTTATTTTTGATTAAAATTAGTAAGTATTGGTAATCATAGAAATGTTGTGGTCGATAAAAAAGTTAATTAATTAAGACCATTTTTATCTCTGAAGTTACTAAATATTATTAAAACATTTGAGTCTTTTAAGTCTAACAATAGATGACAGTGAATAGAATGGATAACATGAAACTGATACCAGTGAAGAATCATGTTTTCTCCAATCAAAGAGGGAGGATGTTGAATAGGTCCTATATGACACAATGAAAGTCCAAAGAATAAGTACGAGGGTTGTCTTTTTAGAACTGCATATAGCCATAAATACAAAAAATTTATAAATTTAAAGTACTTTATGCTTTTTACAATAAGTCCAACCAAGATCGTACACTTTTGTATACGTTTAAACCAATTGGTAAAACAGTTATTCCAGTCTTCAGTTGACACCTGCATAATCGCTGTTTTAAAGGCATGGATGGCTTCTTCTGGTGACTGCAATCGCTGCCCATGCACTGAATTCTTGATCTTTGGTGACGTGAAGAAGTCGGGACCATACGGTGGATGGTCTAACAATTCGATGTTTTGAAGCTCCAAAAACTCGATTATCTTTTGGACAGTGTGAGCACTTGCATTGTCCTGATTTAGGATGATTTGCCGTTGTGTACTGCTTTGTCGGAGTTTCTCGAAAACTTCTGGTCGGTAAACAAACGTTTATATATCAATCGGAAGTAACCGTTCTTCGATTTTCTAAAGCAATTATTATCACATCAATAGATTTTAACACAAAAGTTGCGACCATTTTCTTTAACAGATTTCGAGAACAGATCACTTTTGTTGATTTTTTCTCTTCGTAAAACACCAACTCAGCTGATTGGCGTTGCTTTTTCATCGCCATAAATGTTTTTTGTCAAACCGTTTCAATGTTCTGACTCAAAACGCTTTTTGCTCTTCTATGAGTATATGAGGGATTCAAAGGGAAACCAACTACGTAAGACCCAATTCTTCATGTAGGATCTTTTGGATAGGGTCTTTGAAATGCCTAAAGATGCCTCTATTTCTCGGTAGGTTACATGGCAGCCATTCTTAATTAGCTGACGTACCGCATTAATGTTTTGCTGTGACACTGCTGTTGTGGGTGGACCTAGCCTGGATTCGTCGCTGATACTGGAGCGACCACGTTGAAATTCGCAATATAGCGGGACACAATTTACTGGTGTGGTAATCAAACACAAAAACCATTTCAGCGAGATAGTGATGTTGGGATAATCCTATCGAAAATATTCTCGGATAAGACCCATTTTTTAAGCATTTGTCAATTTCAAAAATTCACTGTACCTATACAACTTGTTATATCGCGATGAAACTTTTGTCAACAGAAGATTGAGGTTAGATTTGTGTCTGAAGGTTCTAATGGTGGCGCCTTTTAAGCGGCTATATGTAAAACTAAGACGTCCCTGCTTTAAGGAGATAGGGCGCCAAGTACAATTTTCACAAATCAAAAACTAATCTGGATGTAGCTGATTTATAAAAAAAAAGTAATTATCTAGAACCTGTCTGATCTGGTTCGATATATTCAACCCGATGTTTAGAGTATAACTACTCTTGTCGTACAAAGAACAAAGGAGAGCTAACGAGACCTAAACGCCTTCCTGAACAGATCTAAAATTATCGTTTGAGAGAAAAAAAAGCAAAATTAAACACTACAGACAATTTCCATGAAAGTAGTTATATAACCAAAAGCGAATCACAAACACAAAATTCAATAGTAACATTCTTTATAAGAAACCCGTGTTTAACAGTATTTGTGATGTAAAAAATTGCATACAAATTTTGGTTTAAGACCAACTTCATAATGTCACGCCTGGCGGGATAGAGGATGTGCCCTGGTGTTTTGGGATAAGGGGTAGCTTTTCTAGAGGCACTTCCCACCCAGATCGTAGTTATCTAACCACCAGGTAGAGATCCTGCTAAAGACAGAAACCTAGCCAAGTGGAAGATGAAGTAAACAATAGGAAACACAATAAATATATTAACCAATAAATAAGCAATAACAATGAATAATACGTAATATAAATATGGAATAACTAAATACAATAATTTTAATTAATCTTACCAATGAAACTATATGGTGGCATGTTACATTTACTCACGAAAACAAGTCAAGAGTCACAACGGTCCATACGTAAGGATCTGTTTTAGAGACATTCTAAAGGTAAAGGGTAAAATAGATAATAAATTTTAAATTTACAGACTACTTTAACAAAAATAATCTTCTGCGTCGAAAAGTTAAGTTTATCAATGCAAGAAAACTATCCTTTGTCAAAAAGTTGATTCTTAGCTAGTAAAATTAAAAGGAAAAAATCATTTACTATGAGTAGAGATTATAGGTAGTTTTATCATTTGATCTCTGATTTATTTATAATGACGAACATCGTTAGAAGTTCCGCCTTAAAACAGTGCTTTATGATAAACTGCAGATTGGATTCAACTTGGATAATCTAACACCACTTCAACTCTCATTTCTATAGGACCAATAGTTAAGTATAACAAATATGTAAGTTAATGTATGACTAATATGAAACTATTCTAATGCGGTATAAGTTTAAGGTCAGTGGTGAGTTCTGAATAATGAAACATATGTTAGTGGAATATTTACTTACCAAAAAAAAATTGTTTTGTTAACGCTTGTTTACTTAACCCAGCCCCTGCTGCTGACATTATTTACTCTCATAAATTCAGTAAATCTCTTATGAATCTTTAATTCAATATTTAAGTATACCCACATATACCTACTCTCATCAAGTATGATATTAGCATATAGACAATATGTAAAAGCGGAATTAGGGATAACCATCCCTCCCAAAACACGTGTGTACTCAAGTTGATTCGTTTCTAGTGATGGAGTTGTAGGCGCGTTTATTTGGCATTCGAATTACACGCATAGAAAGGTCTACAGAGTTCTGTTACCACTGTGTGTCAAGTCGAAAGCATTGGGATCAGCTTATTTCTTAATGGAATTATCGCTTTCGAATGTTTGGTTTGTTCTAAAATGTTTATACGCTACAATAAGTACATTAAAATCAAAACGAACCAAAGGGTTTGTAGGCAATTAAAATTATTGTCCTTCCAAGACATCACCATTCTTTTAATTAGTTATTACAACTCTTTTTACTTTTTAGGTATTGTGGAGTAGTCCATTATATCTAATATTTTTAAGCAATTCTTGTATATAATGATTTTCCTCAAATGTTAGGGCCCGCCAAAGACTTAAAAAAGGCTGTTTTTTAAAAACTTTAAGTCTCTAGTTAGAACGTTGTATTTAGAAGCATTTTAAGGAAGAATTCAAAAAGTTGCTATTTTCAAAAATTTCCCAAAATTCGCAAACTAGTTACTGTTTTATGCAAAAAATAAAAATATATCAGATAACCTTAACAAAAGTAACGTCTTAATTTAATATTTTTATATATTTTATTGTATTCTTTATACATGTCCAAATTGTCCAACGGTTCCTTACATTCCACGCGAATTAATTCGAAGACTGGAAAGTTTTCCAATTAACGAATGAACACCGTAACCAAGCGTGATTGCCTTTTAACAATACGACCCCACAATATGAGATTCTTGCGCTAACGTCTTACGTCTAACAGAAATGGAAAACTGACTTGAAACGAGTGAGCGCTTCTCAGATGCTGATCTGACAGAAAGGCCAGAAACGCAGAAAAGCGGAAGTTATTGCGGAGTTATGATGTCATGCATGCATGTTCGGTTTGCAACATTTGCAAGCTAAGAAAACGTTTATATGAACTTTATGTTGCGTATTTAAATGGTAATATTCATATGATGTGTCTATAATTGAGGTTTTTAGTATAAATTGTATTTGCAAACCTATAATATTTTCTGTTATAGTTCACAGATGCTATTTGGCATCATTCAAGTAGCTTTCTTTGGAATAGATTGTTATCACTTGTTTTAACTTTTTATTTTTTTATGACGTTTTCTAAGTAATTATAACTATTTCAAGTTTTTTTATATTCATTACAAATTGGTTAAATTTTTTTAAAATTAAATCCGATTTTTACCATTTCTTACAATCAATAACAAAACATATTTAACAAAGATATTATAGTACGAGAGCTAACAACGTCGAATGAATGAATGAATGAGAATAAGAATTTGGAGGATAAATATGGGAATTTTTTAAGGAGTTCGGAATGTAAGAGGACCCTGTTGTAGGACTTATGTCCTTTTCAGGGAATGGATGGGAAGTTTGAAAGGAGTTAGTATCTGTCTGTCGTCGGCCCCGCTCCTACAAAGTCTTTCCATTTGTAATTCCTGTGGAGTTGGGTCTTCTAGTTTTCCTTCATCTCTCCATGTTTCTTGAACGTGCCTAAAAGGAGGTCCATGTCTAAAGCGGATTGGAGGAGTCTTAGGTTGGGGAGGGGGATCTTCTTTTTCGGTACTCTGGATATTCTTCTCCATTCCAGTGGGTATGGAGGGTCCTCTGGGCAACGATGTTAGTACCCTGAAGAGTCCGGGCGACGTATCGATGCTGGAGCGTCTGAAAACGAGAGGGCAGAGGCAGTATATTGGTGTTATTGTAGACAAGGTGGCTTGGATAGAGGTAGTGTAGGTTTTTCACTTTCCGTAAGATCTCTCTCTCTGTGGCATGGATGGAATGAAGAAGTCTCTGTGGGATAGCGGAGTATGGGACAGCCTTGTAATCGACAAGAGGTCTGATGAAGGTTTTATAAGTGTGAAGAAGGGTTTTAGTGTCAGTTCTTCCGATTCTACCACCCAGAGCACCCAAGAGGGACGCTCGTCTTCTCATTTTGTTGAGTGTAAGCTCAACATCAGCATCCCACCTGAGTGTTCGAGTAAATCGAACCCCCAGGTAGGTCACCTGGTCCTGAAGGACGAGCTGTTCCCCCCAAAGTGACAGGTTGATATAGTCGAAAGAGAGATTTTCTCGTCGACTGAGGTTGGGATGTCTGAAGATGATTGTTTGGGTTTTGTTTGGATTTAGGGCTACTCTCCATCTGCTGCACCAGTCGGAGAACTGATCCAGCAGTCTTTGAGTTTTTCGATTAAGGGCTTCAGTCGACGATGCGGAGGTGTACAAGGCCGTGTCATCGGCATAGAGCTGGATATTTTCCAGAGGAGAAATATCGCTGGCGTAGATGGTATATAGAGTAGGGGCCAGGATTGAATCTTGTGGAACTCCTGAAAGGGGGGTGAATGGATCTGAGATTGCATTTCCAATCTTGACTTGGATAATTCTGTTGGAAAGATAAGAGTGGATAAGTTTTATGACTTGGATGGGGAATTGGATGTCAATTAGCTTTCTTATAAGGCAAGCGTGCCAAACCTTGTCGAAGGCTTTTTGGACATCCATAAATATGGCAGAGACGACTTTTCTCTGATTTAGGTCTGAGGAGGAGAAAGATTGTAGTTCTAGAATCGGGTTTTGTGTAGAATGGTTAGGTCTGAATACATGTTGAAAAGGGGGGATTATGGAGTTGGTTTCTAGAAAGTCCCTGATTCTATCTAGTAGTAAAAGTTCAAAGAGTTTGCCTATGACATTAAGCAGAGAGATTGGTCTGTAGTTGTGAGGGTTAGTGTGATTTTTGCCAGGTTTAGGAATCAAGATGGTGTTTGAGGTTTTCATGATGGTGGGGAAGTAGGATTTGCCGAGACAGGAGTTGAAAAGAAGAGTAAGAGAAGGCATAATTGAAGGAGGGAGTTGTTTTAGTGTTCGTCTAGAAATAGAGTCCGGACCTGGGGCTGAATTTTTGCCTTTTAAGGAAGCAGTGAGGACGTCTTCCTTAGTAAATGGGGTTAGAAATGGAATGTTCTCAGGGGTGTGGGGGGAGTTTGCTGGTGAAGGAGGCAACGAGTGATGTGCTCCGTCTCTAGGAGAAATTGCTGGTCGAAATTTGGGTTTTGAGGGGGGGAGTAAACTTGCTGTAGATGATTTTTGAAGATAGAGGCTTTTTCTTCAGGGGTTTTGATGAATTGGCCGTTTACCTCAAGATGGGAGTGAGTTTTGGATTTTTGGCCTGTTAGAATTTTGAATTTGTTCCAGAACTTGGCTCCGTCTCGATAATCTAGCGTTGCTGTGACCTGTCTCCAAAGCGAGGCTTTGTGAGAATTGATCGACAGCCTCACCCGAGCATTGAGACGGTTCCATTCAGTTTTGATGGCAGGATCGTGGGTTTGGATAAAACGTCTATACAGAAGTCTTTTTTGTCTAATCAAAGACAAGATGTGTTGGGGGAGTCTGGAGGATTCGGAATTTATTATTGAAATGGGGATAGCAAGATCAGAAGCTGTTTTTATTACGTTCTGGAGTTGGATAGCGAACGAGTCGATGTCTTCTGTAGTCTCGAGCATGGGGTTGGGGGGAATGTGGTTAGTAATCTCGGTTTTGAAGAGATTCCAATCAGCTCGGTTGTAGTCTGTGAAAGTGAAGAAGTTTGGTGTTGGGGGAGGGGGATTTATTAAAGAGTTCTTGACCAAGAGGGGAAGGTGACCAGAGGTGATGCTGTCACCGATTTCGCAGGAGTCTACAACCATGCCCTGGCCCGAATCTGTGGCAAGGATGTGGTCGGGGATGGACCAGCCATTATAGTTGAAGAAAGTAGGATTATTGTTGTTGATCCTGAATATTGGCAGATTGATGAGCTGATTGGCTAGAATTCTGCCATTCTGATTGGAGTAATGATCCCCAAACTGGGTATGTCTGGAGTTCAGATCCCCCATCAGGACGGCTTTGGGGAGAGAAGACATGTAAGTGAGGGCAGGGATCGGCAACGTTTGGTTAGGATGATTATAGTATGAGAAGATTGTAATTTTCCTGTTATTTGGAGGAAGAATGTCAACTGCTATTATGTCGAGGTCTGAAAGTTCATTTGGGAGTTGATGGAGGGATGCTGAAATTCCATGTTTAATGAGAATTGTATTGCCTCGACTTGTGGCGGATCTTTGGATTGAAAAGGTGTTGTAACATAGTATCTGTTACCCCGGCTCCACACTTGCGTTATTCGTCAACGAATAATCGGTGTTTGCGGAAAATACCGCATATGTGGATACAATATTTGTGTTCGTTGGCGAATATTTAGTGTATTTCTCCGAATACGAATGTTTTCCGTCTTGAGTCGGTACTTGATACACATCAAAGCACCCGAATATTCGTACTGTCCGTGTTCGCACTACCATCCACACTTTCGTCTTGAATGTTAACATATTATTTTTAGGTTAGATTAGTTTCGTGTGTTGATAAAATTGTTAAAATAACGTAAAAAAGTGATATTTAAATTATAATGACATAAAAAATTAAGCACCTGCAGTAATGATAGAGTCATCCATTACGAATGCCGAATCCGAATATTTTCCGTATTTTTATTCGCATACAAATATTCGCTTTTTAAAGTAATATGTGTGGATGGTAGACAAAAGCAAATATTCGCACACGATGATTTGCTCCAAATATTCGTACAATTGTCGAATATTCGTATACGCATGAGTGGAGCCGGCTTTAAAGAAATGATTTCGGGTTTTTTGTTTAAAAGAAGAAGTTTAAGAGGGTGTTTTTTGCGAGATAATCCCGCGCAGTTGACAGTACCGAGAGTGCTATCCATCAATTTTTGTTTAGTTTGGGGAGATGATGATGTCGACGATCGCACCGTTGCCTCCAATCGCCGTCATGTTGTGGTTGAACATAATGGTTGTCATTGTGTTTAGAAGATCCATGAGGAGATCTCGGTTTTCGGAGATCATGTTAAGCAGAACGTATGTGAAGGTCCTGAATGTAGATTTCATTTCTTCTGAGAGTGCTATTGGGGCTGAAGGCTTAGGGGGAAGAATGGGGACAACTTGTTTAGGGGTGGGGGGAGCCTCTTGCCTTTTGGGGCATTTGGTGAAAAAAGCGGGGTGATCCCCATTACAGTTGGGGCATTTGGGTTTGTTTGCCTTGGGGCAGGCGGTGTTGCGATGATTATCACCACAAGAGGGACAGGAAATTTTTGGATTTGGACATTCGGAAGCTGAATGTCCATTTTGGGTGCACGTGGTGCAGTATTTTGGGATTGGAGGTGGAACTTGCATAGAATTAGAGGGTTCGCATTGGTGGACCTTTGCGTAGAAGTCGATACCCTTGTTAATGGCAGAGGTGAAGTGGGGTTCAGAATTTGTAAGGATTCTGAACATGGAGGTGAGTTTGTTTGTGGCCTTGGAAGTGATTCTCCAAGTTTTGGAGAAGCGGAACTCGATTTCATTGAGGATCTCGGCAAAATCCGTATCTGAAAGTGTTAGGTCTACTCCCTTTATTACAAGGGAGAATTTTGAGGAGGTAGGAGTTGTTGGAGTGCGGGAGGGGTTGGTTTTTTGGTTGAGGGGGATCACAAGGATTTGGTGGTCTCCAAGAGCAGCTCTTAGGGAGGATTGGATATCTTCAGGGTTTTTTTGGGAGGTGGTTTTGATCAACGCAGTTTGGTTTGGGTTGACCTTGCATAGGGATATGGTGTTGTGGAGGAGTTCGAATCGGTTTAGGATTTTGTACATGTAGACATGCGAGTTGTGGATTTTGGGGATGTTTCTTATGTTTAGGGTTTAAGTTTTGGGGGTTGGGAGGCCAGTGGTGGTGTAGTTGTTGGTGGGGGGAGTAGTTGTAAGGGGGATAGGACCAGTAGGTGCTGGTTGGGGGGAGTTAGGTGAGAATTTAGGTGTTTGGAGAGAAGAAGAGTTGGTTGTGGAGGAGCAGGAGATGTTGGGGGATCGAGTGGGGGTAGCAGAGGGAGAAGGGGAGGGGGGTTCTGGTGTAGGTGTGGAGGTTTTGCTTTTGGAGGAGCTTTTTGTGGAGGTGGTGGTGGCTGTGGTGTTTTTCCGGATTGTTCCGGTGTTACGTGTAGTGGGGCCCATTGTGGTGTGTGTTTGGTGTTGTTTTGTGTTGATTTTAATGTCTCTAAGTGTGTGTTTTCAGTTGAAATCGGTTTGGGATATATCCCTAGCCGATTTCCTGTGTTTTTTGTGTTTTAGGTGTGTATATGTGTATATGTAAGTGTGAATGTATAAATGTGATAATAAAAAACCTAAATAATACTTAGCTTTCCACTGAAAAGCCTGGCGGGGGTTGGTGTACAGGCAGGGACCTCTCTCCGACTTCTCGCTGTGGCACTGTCACTCACTATCACTCGCGGATCTAGGTGTTGCTGAGAGCGATACTCGGCAACTGATGATGTAACAACGTCGAAAAAAAAACAAGCATTTTAGGTAGGCCAGTTTTTAGATATGTTATCTCTCTCATTCTCCCGGACGTCAGACGGGCCATCTGGCTGGCGACACAGGTTGCGTTTAACGCCCATCGTACCTGTACAGCCTGTACAGGTAATCAATCAATTTTCAAATAATTTAAAGTTTTTTGTTACTATTATTATTTTTATTGGCATTTTTACATTTTTTTTCTAATGAATAAATTTGTTTTTTTTTTTGTTATTTCATTATTTTTTTTGATAACCTTTTATAATTTTCAAATTGTTTACAAAATTTTATCTGTTTCACGATCTACGTGCTTGAAAAAGTACACAGCAGATAATGGGATGCAGCTGAAAGTGTACGACTTAATCTGAGAACATTAACTCTTATAGCAAGAACTCAACATTTGACGCACTAGCTTAAGAAGAATTTTGCACAAAGGTCTTGGTTTACTCGCTTACAAGATCCAATTGACTTATAATTTACCGCCTTGGTAACCTTTTTTTAATTGGAGCATCAGAGCAGCTTGTGTAATTAGCCGTTATAGCGATGTCAATTAACTGCTTTGAAGCTCCGATAGGACCCCTTTGAACGATCAATGTTGGTTAGATAATCCACAAATTGAGATGCGCTTCTGAGAAGCTAACCATGGCAGCTGTATGATTGAAATCATATTTTATAAATAACTAGCTGTACCGGGCGCGCGTTGCTACGCCAACAACTAAAATAAATTTAAGAAAAATAAAAGAGATGAAGAGATAGACAAAGGTCTTGGTTTACTCGCTTACAAGATCCAATTGACTTATAATTTACCGCCTTGGTAACCTTTTTTTACTTAGAGCATCAGAGCAGCTTGTGTAATTAGCCGTTATAGCGATGTCAATTAACTGCTTTGAAGCTCCGATAGGACCCCTTTGAACGATCAATGTTAGGTAGATAATCCACAAATTGAGATGCGCTTCTGAGAAGCTAACCATGGCAGCTGTATGATTGAAATCATATTTTATAAATAACTAGCTGTACCCGGCGCGCGTTGCTACGCCAACAACTAAAATAAATTTAAGAAAAATAAAAGAGATGAAGAGATAGAGAAGGAAAAAAGTTTATGGTTTTGTTTTACTTATCGCACCAAAAATATATTTTTCGAACATATATTTATAATATGGAATCGTATAGATATCTATTAATCAGTATTGAATTTGATACATGGAAGCGCCATCTGGTGGTAACTTCCATTAATACGAATATCATATTCATCTTACTCATTAAAAATACATCATCACACTGATTTTTATGACAATCGGTTGAACGCGACAGAAGTTGCTACTCTGCAGCGCCACCTGGTGGCGAGTGGCATCAATGAGCATATCATATAAACCTTCTCCGTGGAAAAATACATATAAATACCAATTTTCATGACAATCGGTTAAAGGGAACAGAAGTTGCTACTCTGCAGCGCCACCTGGTGGCAAGTGGCATCAATAAGCATATCATACAAAGCTTCCCTGTGGAAAAAAGGATAAACATACCAATTTTCATGACAATTGGTTGAACGGGACAGAAGTTGCTACTCTGCAGCGCCACCTGGTGGCGAGTGGCATCAATGAGCATATCATATAAACCTTCTCCGTGAAAAACTACATATACGTACCATTTTTCATAATAATCGGTCCAGTGGTTTTTGAGTTCATTGGGTACATACAGACATACAGACATACAGACATACAGACATACAGACAAACATTCATTTTTATATATATAGATAGATGAAAAGGTTTCCTTTTTCCACCAAAGCCCGATTAAAAAAAAAATTGTCCAATATATTTGCGAACATATAAATGTATCTAAAAAAACAGCCAATCTGTTTGACAATAAAGATTGGCATCTTAAACGATCTTTTATTGCGTGATAAATAGGAAATTGTGTAAAAGCCGAATTTAAATACGTAAAACAGTTCTCGGCGACACAAATATCTATAAGTTGAAAGTGACTAACAACCCTATAGCCGAATACATATAGGGGTAAACTTCGTCTCTGATTTGCATACATCACGTCATTTACGACACAAGCAACTTAATTAACGAGTGACAACTTAACGATCCACTTCACGCCTGTTTATTGGATTCTACCCGGTTCAGACACCTATTTATTTCAGTGCAGAAACTGATAAGCTCTCTGCGGATGGATTTTAAATACGATATACCGGAAAAGGTTTGTTTGCCATTCCAAAATCTATGCTATTACTGTTACCAATTCAATTTTATGTACCTATATAGTCATTATTTAAAATGTATTTCATCCAAGACCAGGAAGCTACTGACGGAGACAGAAATATAAAACTTGGATGAGTTTTAATTAATATCATGAAAAAAATCTAAACCAGAAGGAAGATTTTTTTTTTGATTTACACGCTCCAGTAGTAATCCTCTTAATGGATTACCTTTAACATCAGATGTATAATAAAACTTACAAATACCTAAGGCTCGTGCTAAATGTGATCGTTTGTGCAGAAATGATTCACCTGAGCCTGTAAGTATTGCTGCTTGGAACCACTACAGAGAACTGCTAAATATTGTAACCTCCTCAATTCGTCGTGAGAAGAGGGCCTTTCAAATATATGGCGGATAGGAATCTAGGTAATGCGAAGTCTTTGCGGAAAGAGTTACGTAATTTATATTTTGGCAGAAAACCTGATCAAGCCTTACCGGGAAATTGTTAGGATGTTAATGGTGTTAACTCCTATTTTGTATCGTATAATGTCAATTCCCTACCTTCTCTGCATTTGATGAATTATTTTAATAGTACTCTTCTATTTCATGATGGCAAGTTTTCGTTTTCTAATTTTTTTTTTGTTTTTGTTTATTATGCAATCTGTTATAACAATAAGCACATTTTATCTATGAAATGAATGGCATGAAGAAATTGTGACCAACGCCACACATCTCTATGAATATTAAATCATACACATATGTTATTCGTTAGCCTAACAATTGTAACAATAGCAATATTATTGTGTGTGTGGTAAATCTAGAGGTGTCTGTCTTTTTAATCGTTTTGTTTCTTGACTGTTGTCTAACAAATTTATTGCAAGGACGTTCGCGTGACTTTCAAGACGTGCGATGTATTTTTCACTTAACTCCACTATCACTTCATTGACGGTTTTCATTTACAGATCTTTGTAGATATCCCTGTTAGTCACAAACCACGGAGCATCGATTATTGCACGTAGCACCTTGGACTGGAATCTCTCGATAATGGATATATTCGACTTGGATGCTGTTCCCCAGAGCTGCAGACCATATGTCCAGACTAGTTTGAAAATTGTTTTGTAAACTAAAAGTTTATTTCTTGTTAGAAGTTTAGAGTTACGTCCTAGAAGCCAATAGTGCTTCTTAAATTTTATGCCCAGTTGTTTCCGTTTGTTCCATATGTGTGTTCTCCAGGTTAGTCCCCTTTCTAAGTGTATACCCAGGTACTTTACAGAGGTAACTGTGGGAATTACTTTATTACTTATTGTTACTGATGGAGATGCACTGTGATATTTTGTAAAAACAATGTGGTTTGATTTTTGTTCATTTAATTTAATCCTCCATTTTAGTGCCCATGTATTTATTTGATTTAATGCTCTTTGGAGTTTTGCAGCGGCTTCGACAGGATTTTTGTGAATTGCAGTGTCGTCGGCAAAGGTGGTGGTCGCTGTATCATGATTTGTAGGTAAGTCAGCTGTGTAGAGCACATACAGTTGTGGCCCTTTTCTAATAGTACTCTTATTGAATATTCTTAGTCGTTACTTAATTTTATGATGGCAAGTTTTCGTTTTCTATTGTTTATAAAGGTTGTTTATAAATTGGTCTTCGGAATTAAATCGAACTCTGTTGGCATGGATGGTATTACGTATAAAATGCTTCAGCTGTCTTGCCCATCTGTTCCATTACCTCTTACAAATATAAGTAGATAATGCTTCTGGAAGGGGTGTTTTCTTTTGTCTGGAAGGAGGCAATTACTATTTCCATCCCAAACGGTAAAAAGTATGCGGCATAAGTATTTTATCACTAATTTCGAAAATTTTTAAAAAGATTATTCAACGTTAATTGTGGCAACATTTAGGCACTTTCGAAATACTTCCTGAAACACAGTCTGGTTTTAGACCAGGATATGGTTGTGTAATTGCTCTATGTTGTTTAACAGATAATATTTTTGCATCCCTCACTAGAATACTGCTCTTTTCCCCATAATTTTTTTTAAAAGGTTTTGACTTTATCAATCGTCAGTTGTAACTGAGTATTCTTCGTTATATTGGCCCATCTGAGATTCAGTAATTATTACTAATTATCTTCAGAATAGGTCACAGCGAGTCAAGATATCTGGTGAGCTTTCCGACCATTTGCCCTAGTTTGCTGGAGTGCCGAATAGATCTATTTTGGGGCCCCATGTTGGATGCTGCATATAATTCAGATTTATATTGTTGTTTAAGTTCTGCAGGTATTACCTATATGCCAATGATACGCAGTTGTACATTTCATTTTGAACTTAGGAGGTGGCAGTGGCGGAGCACATTATCAATAAAGATTTACTTGTCTAATGTTAAATGCGAATAATTATTGCTTCAAAATTAACCCTCAAAAGTCATCTGTGCTCATTTTCTGCAAAAATCAGTGATCCGCAGAGTCTAGGATTGAAGCGTAGCAATAATGTTTTGTGTTTTTTCATCGGTGGCCAGGGATTTAGGTCTGATGGTGGATAATAGTCTTCGCATTAGAGAGCATATTTCTATTTCTGTTAAAAAAGCCCTTTTTAGGCAAATTAACCCTTTCGTAAGTGTTTACCAAATGGTGTATGTTAGACTATGTATGACTCAATTGTCCTTTTAATTTCTGTGATGTTGTTTACGGCCCTTGTCTTGATTGCTTTACTGCTTCTAGTATATTTTAAATATATTTATTACCATAATACCTTTCTCTTTATTCTTAAACTTTGATATGCATATAAAAAATTTATGGGTTCTGAATTGTTGACATTAGTACTCGATACAGCACTTCACACAATATGAATATCATAACTGAAACTTCATTAAAATTGATAGACATTAGTGAAACCGACCACAAAAGCCGAAACGCTCTCAAGTGCAGACTCATCGTATGTTAATATTTCCCGTTATTCACAGAAAACTTCTGAATATTCATTTTCCATTCCGCAACAATTAAAATATTTTAATGAGGCGACATCGTGCGACTTGCCATGATATAAACTTCGGCTTGTACAACTTTAAAACTTGCTGCGTGTTATTGTATAATTATTCAAATTTAATTTCAGGAATCTTGTTTCAAGGGCGTAACCCTTTATTACATTAATTTCTCTGTTCTCGTCAAACATTGACTACAACAAATTAAATATTAAAAATCTGATAGCGAACCAGTCTGGTCTCAAATCTTTTAATCATTTCTTTTATACAGACAATCTTTAGATTTCCATTTATCAAGTTTTTTTTTTATTAAATTAAACTTAAAAAATAACTGCCCGCGAACTCATGAACACATGTAGCAGAATTTGAAATCAGCTATTTTAGAACCTTACAAGAAGCATCTGAAACCTGAGAGGAGGAAACATCGAACAGACTGAATAACAAACAAAATATTGGTGCTTATCAAAAAGAGAAGAAACCAGAAAAATACTGACAGGTAGAAATATAAAGAAGTACAGAAAAACATTTAGTATAAATGCCCCCAAGCCAAGGAGAAATGGCTAAATGAGAAGTGTAGTGAGATACAAAACCTGCAGAGACTGCACAACTCCCATAGTGTGTATAAAAAATAAAAGAGTTTACTGGAGTTGGGCATAAACAAAAATTATACATCCAGACAAATAAAGTAGAAAACATTGTTGTAGATATTACAGATCAACTAATTCCGTTGAAAGAATATTTTATAACCCTTTTCACCGACGAAAAAGGTAAAATACGTATTAACAATAAAAATAAAACTGGACCATCTGTCTTAAAAGAAGAAATAATAACAGCATAAAAATCTCTCAAAGATAAAAAAGCATTTTGCAGACGACAGTACTATTCGCTGAAAACGTAGAAGACCTACAAAATATGCTGAATAATGTTATCACAGCTAGTCGAGAATACAGCCTGACACACAGAGAATAAGTACATGATCACAGACGAGGCGAATGGACTTAAAATCAAACTAGAGGACTAAGTGCTGCTAGCTGTAGAATACTACTGTGCTGGAAAACAATAAAGGGTTAAAGAGTGAGATGAATCATAGAACTAAGTGTGGATGGATGAATTAAAGAAGAATGAGAGGAGTTTTGTGTGACAGGAATACAAGTACAAAAATAAAAGGTAGATTTACAAGAGAGTTGTAAGACCAGCGTTGATACACGACTCAGAAACCTGGTCAATACGGAAGGAGCAAGAGAGAAAGCTAGAAGTAGCAAAGATGAAGATGTTGCGTTGGATGTGTGGATTAACGAGATCAGTTAAAGTTAGAAATGAGAAAGTAAGTGAAGGTGAGACAGCTGAACAAGAAAATTCTGAAAAGTAGGTGAGATGGTTGGGTTATGTAAGATAAAGTGAGATTGGTGGTAAAAGGAAGACCGGAGTTAAAATATAGAGAAGAGAGGATGCATAAAATAAAGACAGGTGGAAGGGAATGAAATGAAAGGCTAACGTCGGCGTCGTCCCCAACTAGGCCTGTATGCGCGTAAGAAGTAAACGAATAAATGTCTTATACGACATAATTTAAATCAAGATACGATTAAAAATGTCAATTTACCACTAAGGCACCTATTGCTGAATGGATAAAGGCGCTACCAGCTATAGGAAAAGGTTGCAAGTTCGAGTCTTGTTGGATGTGATATATTTTTGATTTCTCCTTAGAGTCATAATTTCATTTCTTGTTTGTCTAATTTCTAAATTTTAAAATCACCTCAATATATTTTGATGTTCTTTTATATCATTCAGTTTTAATTAATAGAAATTAAAGAAAGACTAATTGTTTTATAGTTAAAAAATTTTGTTATTATTGTAGGAGTGCAAAATATGTCTTTCTAATTTAAACCAGCATTAATCGTTTCTTCAACATTAAGATTTTGATATAAGAAAAGATACTCCTCCTATGTTTTCCATGTATGTTAACTCAACTTTTACTTCTAATAGAACTCTTAAAACATAAAGCTAACTATAGACTTATTCAATTAATAATTTGATACGTTTCATTTAACAATATCGATTAACGAAACTGCAAACAATATGAACTAAATTATGAAATCATTAGCTCGGTTTCAGTATGTTATAGCCGATGCTTTGTAGTAGGTAAAGCTCGTGTTTAATTCAAAAGCTAAAATGTTACTCCCCTATATATGTATGTTGAATCTAATTTATGAACTTGCGGTTGCCAAAAAGGTTAAAATATTCAAATTGGGATACGAACTGCTTTGTGAATGAGAAGAAATTATGACTGACAAAGACTTGTATAGATGTAATATCTTTCAATAGATTCTTTAAGTAATTTATGGATAATATAAGAATACATTGTTACACTTTTCATTTTTTAAATATGCTTTTTATAACGATCTATATTTATTGTCTAAAGCTAAAGGCATTCTTCGCCCTATGTGAAACAGATTTGACACGAAGAACAAGGAGCCATATAAAAAAATTATAATTATGACGACTGGCTGTAGATCTGATTAAAATAAAAAATAAAGACATATATAGAAAAAAAAGAAGTACTTGTTAAGAATGTGAATATTGTTCATATATCCAATCATTATTTTTAGGCTCTGCAATCTCTAAAGGGATTGTCAGAATCGAAATTCTTGATAGTTTCGCAAAAGAAGAAGCTAGTACTCCTATTATTGAAGTTAAACCTTTTTGTGGCTTCTCAAACTGCCACTTTATGGATGAAGTTCGTAATTGGAAAAAGAATCTCAGTGTAGCCTACTGGAAAAACACTTCAGACAAGCAAAAAGGTTAATACGGTCTTGACTTCGCAACTTTACATTACTCTTAGTGTTTCAGAAACCTGAACTAAAAGTAATCGCAGGAAATCTTACAAGACTCTGTCCACTGGGTTACCATACCTATAAAATGGGCAAAGTGGACAGTGGAAAATGCAGATTCTGTGAATATGCAGGTGAAACAGATAAACATATTAACTGTAACTGTGGAGTAGGTGTTCGCCAATGACTTAAATATCTTGGATAGGTCTTTTTAAAACCTGCTTACAAACGTACATCCTAAATCAATAATAGACTTTATGAAAAGTCTATACCTTATGGCCTCATACACAAAAGATCTTCTAGGTCACAGTGTAGTAAGTGTAGTTAATGGGCTACCTTGGACATATCATTTCCAACGCCTAATTCTCTAGGGTAAACTATAGGAAGGAAAAAAAAGAGTATGTAGGAGAAAACTATCGTGTCTACGAAATATACGTCAATGGACAGGAATTCGGGACTTCCAGGCACTACAAAACGCTGCAATTAATAGATACATATAATCAGAGATAATTGTGCTTGGGGACTTTAATGTTCACCACGAAAAGTGGCTTAAGTCCAACGAAACGGACACAGAAGGCAGGCTAACTGAAGAGTTTGCAATTAGCCATGGGCTGTCCCAACTAATCGACAAGCCCACTTACTTTCCCAGAGCTGCCAATCGCAGTTCTAATACTCTGGATCTTTTTCTGACTACTCACCCTGAGCAATATAATGTAAATGTTCTGTCTCCCCTAGGTAACTCTGATCATGCTGTAGTAGAAGTCAAATGTCCAATAGAACCTCACCCATTCGAGGCACCACCCACGAGAACTTTTTGGAATTTAAAAAAAGCAGATTGGGAAGGCCTTCGAGACTACTTTGCAACTTTTCCCTGGAATCCAGTCTGCTTTATTAACAAAGATCCATCAGCTGTTTGCAACATCATAACTGAAATCATTCAGTGTGCTATGGAAGCTTACATTCCTCACTTTACCAAACGTTTAAAAGCCAAACAGAAGCCATGGTTTAATAAAGATTGCGATGTAGCCCGGAACGCTAAGATCAAGTCCCACAAATTATTTATACAAAATCCATCAGAAGAAACAAAACAGGATGATATAAACGCTAGAAACAGATACAACACCACTATTTCCAATTCCAGAAGTCTCTTTGACGCTCGAATGAGAGAGAAAGTAATGTCAAACCCTAATGGAACAATTTCACAACTAGTGCGTTCCCTCCACTCACATCAGATGACGGCTCAATAGTTACGTCCTCCACAGAAAAAGCAGAACTCTTTGCCAAAATATTCTCTTCGAACTCGACACTTAACCCACCGGACAACTTAGAGCTACCTTCTATTCCACGGGCTCCCCACACAATGAAAAATATCATATTTAGGGTTAAGCGGGTGCAGAGAGTCCTTGCTACTCTAAATACCAACAAAGCAAGCGGCCTGGATGAAATACCTGCTTTACTCTTAAAATGTTGTGCTCCTGAACTAGCGCCAGTTTTCACTAAGCTATTTCAACTATCATATGATACTGGTATTTTTCCAGAATCCTGGAAAACTGCTCGAGTACAACCAGTCCCCAAGAAAGGCTCTAAAACCCCGCCTTCTAACTACAGACCCATAGCTCTTCTATCTGTTATTAGCAAAACTATGGAGAAATACGTCAATCACGAGATCCTGAGCTACCTTGAGACACACAACCTTTTAAGTGATAGGCAATATGGTTTTCGCCAACAAAGGTCAACAGCCGATTTGCTAGCATATGTAACTCATGTCTGGAGTGATGCCATCTACCGCTATGGGAAGACTCAAATAGTATCACTAGATATCTCAAAAGCATTTGATCAAGTGTGGCATGCAGCTCTTTTGAACAAACTGCCTTCATACGGACTCTCGCAAAACGTTTGCAGATGGATATCCAACTTTCTCTCCAACAGGCACATCCAAGTTGCTGTAGATGGACATTCTTCCAACCTCTACAAGATCAACGCTGGAGTTCCCCAAGGATCGGCTCTAGCTCCTACTCTATTCTTACTACACATTAATGATCAACTAGAAGCCACTAATAACCCGATACATGTTTTTGCAGATGATAGCAACCTACACTGTAGCAAAGCGCACAACCGTCCCATACCTCTAGATATTCTGGAAGATCCACAACGGCTTCTCTCAATCAAGATTTGAGAATTGTAGACGAGTGGGGAAGAGAGAATCTTGTTAATTTCAACGCTTCCAAGACAAAGACATGTTGCCTATCCAACAAGAGGCAAACATGCGACTCATCTATTACAATCAACGATCAGACACTGGTAGCGGGCGACTCCATTACGCTGGTTGGTATCACGATCTCCCAAGACTTACTATGGAACGAACATATTGCATCCATAGCAACTGCAGCAGGAAAGAAATTAGGCTTTTTGTTTAGAGCACGGAAATATTTTTCTCCATCCAACTTAGCTATTCTTTACAAAGCTCAAATACGGCCTAATCTTGAATACTGCTCGCATGTATGGGGATCGGCGGCTCCGTCAAGGCTCGGAGTTCTTGATGCAATACAGAGAAGGGCAGTTCGACTAATTAACGACAACAGTATCACCAAAAACCTAGCCCCATTATCCCACCGAAGAGCAGTGGCTGATCTTTCCTTGTTTTACCGATACATAAGCGGATTTTGCTCAGAAGAACTCCGCTCTATAATGCCTCCACTTGCCAGACCAGCCAGAGCAACGCGACGTGCCAACTCCATGCACCCTTATACTGTTCTGTGCCCAACATCGAGAACGGATCGATTCGATCGTTCCTTCATCCCCAGGGTCTCCAGATTGTGGAACTCCTTACCTCCCGACGTCTTCCCCACTCGTCCTAACTTGCAGGCCTTTAAATCCCAAATTAATAAATTACCTCTTCTGCCCCAATAGATGTTCTCGGTACATTTGTATTTAGGTTTATACCTACGAGGACATCCTTAATAAAAAAAAAAAAATAAGAGAGCCAATGGACGCCTACGCAGAAATCTGTAGGTACAGCACTTTAAGAAGAAGAAGTAGTAAGTTCACCTGGGTCAATTGCACTTCTTATAATATACCATCAGCAACCTACAATGACTTTTGGTAGTACAATTATTAAACATCTGATATTACTGTTATCAGTCATCACTATTGTTACTAGTAACATTAGGTATGTTTAAAAGTACCTATTTGCACTTACAATTCTGGGTGTCTACGACTTAGTAAAAATCTTGTTCTTTATTTTATACTCTTATACTTCGAGCCAATTCCACGATCTGTTAATACTAAATCTGAATTTGCGTCGTTTTCTGAGGAGAAAACAATCTCTAATATTTGAGGTGGTCTTCTTGAATCGGTTATCGTACTTTCTAGGGCAGCTTTTAAAAGTTTATTTTTGTTTATTCTTCTTACATAATTGTACCACTGCAGTTTTCGCTGTATTCTTCATTTTACAATATCCTACAATTCTGCTGTTGTTATTACTCTTGGCGCGTGTTTTGCTGGTGTCGTTGGATTCCCCATGTTACAATATCCTGTATTTCGTATTAGACTCTGATGTCGTGTTTCTCAATCTGTCTCTTCTTGTTTTTCCTGCTTTTGGTATTGCTCTTAGCATGTGTTTCGCTTGTTGGTGTCTTTGTATACTTCTTTGTAGAGGATACGTCACGATTAGTTTTCAAATTACGATATATGTAGGTATATTCGGATTTGAACAGACTATATCTAGTAAGCATCCTGACAGATAATCTTGCTCTTTAGGTATTTAACTGGGTCGTAGAGACTTGATATGACTGTACCTTGATTTCTGAAATGCACACCTGTTCTATGGGGTTGTCTACTACTAAATTGTATCAGAACGAATCTTAGGTAATTAACATACATTTTTGCATGATAGAACGATTTTGCTTAGTTACCGCGTTTGTTGCCTGATCAGTATGTTGTGTTTACTGGTTACTAAGATAAACAAAACGTTAAGTAAATAATTGCATATTTGATGTATACAGAGCACTTTTGACATTTTAACGTTATTAAAATATCAAAAGTGCTCTGTCTAATGTCTAATACGGAAAAATATTTCTATCGTGCAAAAAACGTTATAAGCATCACGAACGTTAAGGACTACCGATCTCAGACAAAAATTGGAGTCGACGCTCCGCTACGCTCCAAACAATTGTCTTCGATCGGTAAAATGTCCTTACCGTTCTTAATACTTAATATATTATTGTTGGCAAAACTGTATAGATAAACATATCAAATATTAATATTAAGAAACAAATATTATATTTTATAACCTCTCGTCTTATATGTGGTTAATAATACTGTATTACCGACTAAGAAAATGAATAATCGTTTGTATATAAATGTCCCTTTCAATTGAGCGCTTATATACCCTTACAGCACCCCTTTAAGTCGGATTATGTGGTGGTTAACTGGAAAGTTCATTTTTTACAATAATTTTGCACTAAATTAATAAAATCTTTCCTGCAACAGTTGGATTTTAATTTTTTTAAAGATTTCTTCATAAGGAATCAGAATAATATGGATAAAAATGTCCTAGTTGGAAACTTGCAGCCGTTTAAACAATTAAATTGTTAATAACAAATTCGTAATGAGCAGTCTTATATTTATTCTTTTGTCTATAATTTCAGCACTGTTTTGTTAATTAAACCTGTTAATATAAGCAAACTAAAATCATGTAGGTTTTATATATCTATAGAGTAAAGGACCAAGCTTCCATCTGTTCCTCTAATAAAAAAAGAGAGAAGATCGCAGTACCCACTCCATCTCTTTCTACTTGCACATTATCGAGAAATTTATATAATAAATTCTCTTTAAACAAATTTAACTAAGTGCTACCTATTGTAACAAATATGTTATTATTGGAAAAACAAGCTGACCTTTAATGCACATGCTTCAGAATAGCGAGACAGATAGGGAACTGCGATCTTCACATTCTTTCTAAGCTTTAAACGTTAGCGCTTATAGGCAGCCTTATTATGTCTTACCTATTCTATCCATACTATTTCCATGGCTAAAATTTTGTGTTTGTGGCAGAGTAAATAATTGTTTCTATTATTCCAGTTTTTTACTTCTAGATACGTTATTCTACTAACAATAGAATGAAACCTCCTTGTATCATACAATACTAAAATTGTATCGACGCTGTCAAAGATGATAAATAAACAAATAACACATCCACAATTTGTCTCAAAACAATCCAGTATATATATGAGCATATATCAAATCAGCTGGGGCCAAATTAAATTTTGACTAACAAAACACTGAACAATGAGAATGTGACTACGATATCAAGTCAGGAAAGCTATTCTTAATTACTTATAGGGTAAGTTATTTCGGATATAATAGAACTTGTATCGTACTAATTTACTGAACATATAGCGAAATGGATTGAATTATTAATACGAACACACATTATGTTTACTTTGTTTATGTAAAATTAGCATATTAAATTATCTTTGTAATTTCCTTTAACATCTAATTCAGAATTTTTTTCCCAAATATATCATCACGAAGAATTATTATAATTTATGTTTAAAAATCGTAAAATCGGCGTTGGGCGCCAAAATTTGTAACGTTAAAAGGTCCTAAAACGCATTATTTCCCTAGCTACCTCAACGAACGGGACGAAATAATGTCTTAATAATCTCTTTCACTCTTTTAGACGTGTATTTATGTATGTCAAATCCTGGTTTGTTATGCAGGTATTAGATCTCTGATTTATTCGTAAATACAAAAAAATTAAGGCAAACTTCAAGATACAGTTTGTATTTTAAAATTTACTATTCTTTTTATCAAAACACAGAATGATTAACCAGTGAGGTTTATAAAATTTAGTATTAGATATATTTATGATTAAATCAATTTACTGTGAAGTTACGCTTGTTATCAAAAAATCTGTTAACAAATGTGTTATTGCAAGAAAAATAATCTAGACCTACCCCCTTGCATTTACATGTAAAGAAGAGTGTTTATATGTTAACAGTCTCTAAAAATCCGACGATCTTATAGGACATCTTGGGATTCTAAGGATCAGAGGAACCCAATCCATAAAGATGCTTACAGACATAATGTTTCCAAAACGATATTTCAATATCACCCTAAATGTGGGTATTAATGATTATTAACTATTACTTATTATACTGATGAGTCTAAACCTTTAGAATGAGGAGGTATAGGATTTACAGGTCTTAACTTTAAGCTCTTAATAGCCCTGGGAAACACTCCTACAATCTTCCAATCACAGCTTTGAGCAAATACACTTTTGTGACTTGAACCATTTTGTGAAATCTCAAAAAGCCGCATTATGGATGAACTTCGTAATTGGAAAAAGAAACTGAGTGCAGCCTACTGGAAAAACATTCCAGGCTCAAGAAAAGCAAACAGGTTAATACGGCCTTCACATCGTTTCTATAATTAATCTTAGAGCTTCAGAAACCTGAACTCAGAGTCATCGCAGGAATTCTAAAAGGACACAGTCCAATAAGGTAGCATCTCTGTAAAATAGGAGTGTGGATAGTAAAATATGCAGATTATGTCAGTATTCAGATAAAACGGCTAAAGATATTATCTGTAACTGCAGAGTAATTGTTGACCAATGACACAAGTATCTGAAGAATTATTTGTTCAAACATAAGTACGTATGCTATCACTTTTGATTACTTACAATCACTTAAAATCAGTTGTAATCACTTTTGAGCCTTTGAAATCACTTGTGATTACGTCACTTTTTTGGAATTTATCATTTTTAGTGATTCTGCATCGTTTCCTATACAAAAGTTAATATTTCAAAAAGTTCATAATATTTGTTATAAGTAAACGATTTTTTTGAGATATCTCTCATGGGATTTTAGAAATTTTTAGAAAGTATACAAACAAGAATATATCACATAAAGAAGAAATTAAAAAAATCGCAACCTTTGCTTCTACGCATTAAATCTCTGACAACTAAGCTATAAATGCTTAGTAATTATTTCGCTTTTTGGTCGTTAAATTCAACTTATGTCACATGCATCACTTACTCACTTTGTGCTGCATTTAGAGCTTATTTTCAATTTCTCCGTAATGTCATTTAATATATTCTTGTTTCTATACTTTCTAAAAATTACAAAAATCTCTGTTATCAGTTTGGTTGTCTTTTAGCATAACTGAATTCACGAAATTATTTTACGAAAACTAGAACACAACCTAATTTCGAAAATTAGTTAAAATGTTTTACCAGAGTGTAACTAAATATCAAAGTGTTACTAAAAAACTTATGGTTTCTATTTGTTTGGCTTTGTTAAATTTATGGTGAGTGAGATTTTATATAGGAAGACGTACAACATCAGTATTGTGTCTTACAACCCTAATCGATTATAGTAATAATAAGTGTTTGAGGGGTTGTTATTAAACAAGGGACATTTGGCTTCATCAGCTCCTTTATTAGTTATTACGAAGGTTATTGGGGGATAAGGCGCCATCTTAAGTGCTCCGTTATATAACTTGTCTTTCTGAACGCCGAACGAGATTTTACAATTACTTATCGCATGAATATTAAATATTATACTTCCGCAACTGCCAACTAAGCCGAAATTGCCCAAAGATTGTTTTTAGGGGTGTGTTATTGATGTTGGTAATTGAGGTTATTGTGTTTTCCTTCTTATATAGGTATAATTTAGTAGGGCAGAATTTCTCTATAGTCTAAAATCTAAACTAATTTTAAATTATTTATTCTCATTATGTTTCTGATGAATGACAATTTTGTTTTACGCATTACATAGATATATAATAAGAGGTTTATATATATAGCACTTCTTATAGTTACCTACATTATATATTTATATGAAAACTAACCAACTCGGCAAAATTCGCACTTTGCACCGCTATATTAGATATCAGCTGCCAGACCTCATGGTGGCGTCATACGTCATAGTAATAAATTAAGTAAGACTTGCTTACTTACGGTGGCGTCATAGTACTTAATTTCGTGTTTTTTAGATCTCTTTTTTCGCAATTTTTGGAACTAAGTTCCTTACGGCAAGCTTGGAGGAGATAGGGATTTTGCTGCGTGACCGAACTGAAAAAAAAACGTAATAGTAAAAAACCGTAACGAAAAGTCCGTGGAATAAAACCGTTAAATGAGCCAGGTTCGATTCCCGGCCGATGCAATTTTTTTTTCTTAACATTTACCTTTTTTGTTTAAATAATATGAGATATAATTTTTAAAAATCTTGATGGTTGAAAGTAGTTAGGAAAGTTAGTAGTTAGTAGTTAGGAATTTTAAAGAAGCTTCTTTCTTAACTTCAAGATTTCACTGATTTTGATATATTGACCGTTAAATGAAACCTGCGCAGGCGCTACAGTCGTATACACAAGCGAGTAGTGTTATGTGTCGATTCTACATTAGCCGAAGGGACTTCGTTCCTACCTGGTGTCCCACGACACCATTTTAACTTGTTTCGACTATTTTTTATTTTAATTTATTTTTTGTTTTTCTATTTATTTAAAAATTGGACTAGAAAGCCACCTATTCTGAAATTTCAAAAATATTTCAAGATCAAAATTAGACAAATCGGTACAGTCATTCTCAAGTTTTAACGATGCAATTGGCGCCGTACATCGTCACGATGAATTTCAATGAGAGAAACTGTTTTGCGTTCAAAAAACGTATGACTGAAGATCTGTTCCAACAGACCTAAAAACTGTTCTAGATCCGTTACTAAACAACTGAGTACCTCAAAGATATCGAAAATTCGTCTACTACGCAGTTCCTCGACGGTTCTAGAATGGTTCTTTGGTATGTTGTCTTTTGATTTATATTTCACTTCGGTGTAGATCAAATCTACTGATTTCAACTTCCTTTTTTGATCAATCTACCAATTTCATAAATTTTAGGATCGGAACGATAAGGAACCAGTTTTAGCGAGAGTGATCCTACTATTCTTGTCTATACTCAGTGTTACCAGCATTCAAACGGTGGAGAAGATGCCAGATTTAGCATCGCAATGTTTGTTTCAACGCAACGGGGTTGAAGACCTTACTTTATGTATTTCCCTCGTATTATTATTTTTTTCGTAGTCTAGTTCTAAACTCACATCTTGTTTTATGATTGCTTTAACATTATTTTTATGCATCTGTTTCTATTTTAACGGATTTAATTATATTGTGAAAAAATATCTATTGTAAAATTAATGAAATATTTCGTTAACAATTGAGTATTATCTTTGACAGGTTTCGTTCTGTTACCGCTTACAATAATTTTAATTGTAAAACACGCTTTAGTAAAGAGTCGGTGTTTCCTGTCAGAATTTGACAGCTTCTTTTAACAGACAAGCTTAAATATAAGACTTTTATATTTATTCAGTGTTTTCAAACACAGTTAAAGAAAGAATGGCCGATGAATATTTCTTTGGTAAGTTTAAATACAAATTTTTGGTCTTAAGATATTAAAATAAACATATTATTGACTGGGATATTAGAAGGTGTTTAATACTATAGAAACTCTTATTTATTAAATTGTTAAAAATATATCTAATATAATTTTTTGGTAATGGATATACCTCTTTAAACTAACTACGTAGTAAAATTGAATTTGAGTTCGATTTGTTTTACAGCTATAACTCTGAAGGGTAAAAGCACTGAAGTATGGGATCCTGATGCAAAAGGAACAGAAGAATATCAAGGGGGACACAAATTAATCATTAAACAAGCAGTATTAGGACCAGATGCCACCGAAGGTAATTTTATACTTTATGTAAAACCAATCTAATAATTCTGTAATTTCTGTATCTAATGGACATTCCGTTGCAGCAATATTTTAACAGTATTTTCTTGGTCTTAGATTTCACAATTTTTTTACACAGCCAATATTTCACTATCAAAACAAATAGTTAAAATTTTTTAAATATAGAGCTGATTTGAAGTTTTGGCCAAAATTGTTTGAACGTAGCAGTGGCGGCGTAGTGGTATGTCTTGACGGTGCATAATTAAAAAAAGTGTAAAACACAGTGTCACAGGTAAAACGCTGGAGGCAAAATTTTTTTGAGTGTCACCGCAACACAAGGTTTTTGGGGCTTATTAAATGACATAAAAAAGAGGAGAAACAAATAAAAAAAAACTCACCTGTTGAGTAGGTACCTCACCGAGCACTTATTGTTTTTATTGTAGTATTATTCTTATAGTGTCTAAATTTCATAAGCAAGTTTTCTATTGGAAGTCATCCTTGTTTTTGATATATTCTTCTACAATCAATAAGTAGAAACTTGGATTTTTTTCTAAATAGATAACATTGCTATAGCAGTAAGTCTATCCAGAAAAATTGTACTTCTTTGTTTTTGTCTGTAGGTGAAGTGAATGTAATTGAAGTGAAAGCTATAACATGGAAAAGCTCTGTAAAGATCCCAGTAGCTACACTAACAGCTGGAGGTCCTAACAGCCAAGTTTTACTAGATCTTTCATTTCCTGATCCTCCTGTTACCTTTTCATTAACACAAGGAAATGGTCCGGTTTATATTATTGGTCATCATTTAATTGGTAGTCCAATGGATGAGTATGATGATATGGATGAACTTAATGATGATGAAATGGATGAAGATTGTGAAGAAGATGTTGTAAGTATTTTTTAGACATGTCTTCAAGTTCTTTTATTATGGTATTATTATTTCTTAAAGGTATATAATATTGTTAAGTTTAAGAACCATTTATATCTTTTGAAGGCTCATTTAATATGTAATGTATAAGTGTTATTTTTTTAATAATATTAATTCTTTAGGAAGAAGATGAAGAGGAGGATGTTAAACCTAAAAAAGCAAAAGGAAAAGCATCTGCTAAAAAAAATTCCAAAGTTACAGTTAAAAAAGAAAAGTAAATAATTTTAACAAACTAATAGTTAAAAAAATGTGTTCATGTTTATAATATTTTCTTGTATGTTCTAGGTTAGTGTTTTAATTATAAATTTGTTAAATACATCAGAATTCAAAATTAATAGTTGTTAATAATAAGATTGTACCGTCTCCTTTATAACAAAATACAAAAAAAAACAGGATATGCTCAGCTAATCTGAGTCAAAGCAAAACAAGAAGTAGGTCAGAATTACATAATTGCTATAGGGGCAAACGCACCCAGTCTTTTCAACGTTAAATTAAGCTTTGCTACAGAAGTGAAATACTTAGGTGTTATCCTGGATAGCAAGCTGACTTGGAACTCACACATAGAAAGCAGAGTTAAGAGCAATGCCGCCGAACCATAGGACAGACCTGGGGATTATCCCCCAAGGTCACCATGTGGATCTACACGGCAATCAGAAGACCTATGCTAACATATGGTGCTGTCGTGTGGTGGCCTAAAGTGAAACAAACGACAGCTATCAAAAAAATTAGACCAAATCCAAAGATCAGCATGTCTTCTCGTAACAGGAGCCATGCGAAGCACACCGACCAGCGCAATGGAAGTCATACTCGGTCTCACCCCCCTTGATATATTTGTTAAGGAGGTTGCATTGATGACCATGGTACGCTTTCGCACGGTTGGTATCGAACCCACTGTAGGGACTGGCACCCGTAGGAACAGTCTGTGGAGGGAATCGATAAAAGTGATACCACTCCTACAGGCAGACACAGATGCCGTCGCACCAATATTTGTCTTTGACAAACCCTACAAAATATTAACAAACAAGACAGCAGACCCCAACGTAGTGAACGCTCTGAGCGTATATACGGATGGATCAAAAACAAAGCAAGGTGTAGGATGTGGAATTTACTCTAGATCCTTAAACCTAAAAATAAAATGGGCTATGGATGGCTTGTCAAGTGTGGTTTAGTCAGAACTCACAGGCATAACCATAGCTGCAAAAGAATTAATCAATAGGAACATCACAGGCAGGAATATAAATATATACACGGACTGCCGACAAGCACTACTGACCTTGAATAGACCACGTTTCACTTCAAGTTTAGTACTAGAATGTCACCAATCTCTAACTGAAGCCAGCCAGAATAACTTGGTCACTCTCAGCTGGATCAAAGGACATGGGAACTCTAAAGGCAACCGCATTGCGAACAATTTAGCAAGGAGGGCTGCGGGCTACAAATATGTTAGCCCTTGCCCATCTACCAAGCTAACATTGTCCGCAGTCGTGGACCTTATTAAACAGCACTCTCACCAAAAATTTATACAGTGCTGGGATGAAACTACGAACTGTAGGCTGGCCAGAGAGTTATTACCTCATCCTGACGAGGAAACAGCAAAAAAATTTAAGGCATTGACCAGACAAAATCTCCGAACAGCTGTGGGTATCTTGACAGGTCACTGCCAATTGCGACAACATCTCTTTAGGATGAAATTAACAGAATCGCCGCTATGCAGAGGCTGCGAACAAGAAGAGGAAACAGTAGAACACATTATGTATGACTGCTCTGCTTTTTCTGAAATCAGAAGATCCGTGTTGGGCGAGTGTTGGCTTACACCAGCCGATGTCGGAGAGATCCCCTTCGGGAGCCTCATCACCTATTTTAAATCACTAGGCCTGGTGACAGCCTGAGGTGAGGATATCCCTACAATACGGGAGGATGCACAATGGGTCATATGTGGCCTCAGTGCTGACTAAGCACTTGCTCGCCCCTCCCCAAATTTCCAGATCCAGATACATAATTGCTAATGGTAGAAACCTGAAATTTGGACATGTTTATTTTTACAATTTTCTAACTCGGAACAATGGATGAACTAAAGTAAAATGGTAAATATTCAAACAAAATAGGAGCAATTGCGGAAAAAACTAAATAAATACTTACTAAATTAATAACTATGTGTCACCGTAAGGTGGCATAGATAATAACCTGAAAATAAACGAGAAAATATGATTTAAAAAAAACATGAAAAACAATCGAAAAACACGAAATAAAATCGTAAAATAAACGAAAAATGAGAAACAAAAATCATGTGTTAATACGCAGTACGAAGTGCGCCGGGTCAGCGTCTGATATATTTAAACAACTAATTCTTACTTAACAAAGTACTCACTATGACGCCACTGTAAGGTGACGCAGTTGTTATATATTTACACGTCATTACAAGGTGGCGCTGTCGATATCTCATGTACTTAAATGAGCAATTCCTACTTAATTAAGTACTACGACGCCACCGTAAGGTGGCGCAAGTTGATATCTAATATACTTATTTACTGGAAAACTTACAAAATACAACAAAAAAATAGTAAAAACGTGGAAACAAAGAAGAAAATATAATAATAACTACAAAACCAAAAAAAAAAACATTGAAAACAATAATAAAACTAAGTTCTCCGGGTCAGGTAGTAATATATTAAAGCAAATATCGGTTAACCGTTTTTTACTACATATATGAATATATTATATTTCAAATTCTTAATATTACTCAAAAATAGAAATTGTGCACAGAATTGGTGATTTATTTCATTAAAATTCCAAATCTGTAGGTTGCTATCAATGCTTTTTAGAAAAATCTCCTCCTTCCAAAAATTGTTAAATACTTCCGATTACACGGGTGAAGTAAAAAAAAGTTGATAGTCTGCAGTCCCTTGGCAATATTACTGCTACATCTGCAGTATTAGCGCTGCAGTCAACTCTCTTCAATACAATAAATCGTTTCGTATTCCGGGCACATTCGCCAAACGTAAAATTCACTCCATGAATTTGAAAGGCTTATTTGAAAGGAGCTATTTACAATATAAATATCTGAATTATTGTTTTCTCGTACGGTTAAAGAAATGCTTCTTTTAATAAAACTTATTTTAGAATTGGTGTATTATTGTTTTTGATTAATTATTATTAAGAAACGTTATTTGAGAATCTAATTAACTAATGTCCTTTGTCAGTTGATATTTCTGAAGTAATTTGAACCTAGTTATTAAATTTTGTTACTACTGGTGCATATTCTTTTATCTTAAGTACACTTTAAAATAATTTGAACGCTATGCTTTATATGGGACAATTTGGCGGAACGAAGAGAGAGCGAGAGAAAAAAAATGTGTCACATGGGAAACACGCAGCATAAAAAACGCACTCATACGATAATTCATCGTATTGCTGGATGATTATTATTATAATACCAGTTGTACCTACCCGTTCAAGAGGCGTGAAGCTTGTTGCATAAAAAAATGTATACACCAGATGTTAGGTTGAAAGAAGACAAATACATCTGTAAAAACCACATTCGAATCGGATCAGTGGTTTTCAACTCATGCGCGCACAAACATACAGACAGACAAAAAAATCTAATCTCATTTTTGGGTTCTATATCGATGTAGTAACACTCCCGCTAATTATTTTTTAAATATCTTTAAGGTACAGAATTTTCATTTCTGCAGTTTTATTATATGTATAGATTCATACAGGTCAGTGGCGGCGCGTATTGGTATATACGATTAAATAAAGGTTAAAAATTGGGGTCACAGGTAAAACGCTGGAAGCAAAGATTTTTTGGGGGCACTGCAACACGAAGTTTTTTGGGACCATTAAATGGTATAACAAAGTTTATCGATAAGTTAAAAATTTAAAAATAAACTCACGTGTTGACTAGGTACCTCGTCAAGCACTTATTGTTTTTATTGTATGTGGAATAATTCTTATAGTGTCTAAATTTCACAAACAAAATTTATATGTCCGTTACATAAAAAAGATATTGAAGCCTTATGTGGTCCCATTTGCCCAAAATATGGGCACTGGGTTCATTCTAAAACAAGATAATACTAGGCCACACGTAGCCAGGTTCGTAAGAAATCTCTTACAGCACAATAATAATGTCATGACATGGCCTGCTAATATTCCGGATCTAAATCCTATTGAGCATCTCTGAGATGAACTGGAAAGACCTTTAAAGAGTCATTAACCATTTCAAAATATGAACCCAGTTGCAGATGCTGTTTTCACGATTTACGAGCGGTTATCACAACAAGTAATCAGATATTTGGTGGAAAGCATGCCTCAACGTTGTGCTGAAGCTCTTAGAGCCATGGGTGAATGTACCCATTATTAACGTAATTTGTTTTACAAATTTTTCCTTAAATAAATTTTATTTATAATCGTAGTACTAAACAGCGTTTTGAAAACAATGTAAGAAAGGCATCTATAAACTATTTTAAAAATATAAATGTTTGACAACATATTTTTACTTTTTGGTTTTTAAGGCCATGTGTCTAGATTAATTTTGGGTAGTTTATTTTACATCCACAGATGACACAGTAATAGATATATCCTTTATACTACTCCCTATATTCAAATGAGAACGGATTCTATGACAAATGGACCTACATCCTTATTGACTCATCACACTCGAAGACTGGGGAATATCTTTCCCCTGGTATTTCTGTTTCCCCACTGAGCCAGTTTGTCGCGGAAAATTCAACAGCACAGGGATTATACATATAATTGTTCACATATTTCAACTATACGTCATAACACGAAAAAGTAAACGAAACAGCAATAAAAAATATTTCCAAATAAATAAATTATATAAAATAAAGTGTAAAATCAATTATTTTTTTAACTGATTACACTTTTCGATCATTTCGGTTTTTACCACAAAACCTTCATTAAAAAATATTTAAAGCAGAAAACAGGCCAACAATAAAATTTTATCTCCCTCGAGAGTATGGCAATTACAACAAAAGAACAAGAATTATGAAAATAATAACCTCCAATTAGCAAGACGTAAAGTACAGTGCGTAATCCTATTAAAAAACAAACCGCAACCAAAACTTTTATAATAATTTCAGCTTTGCATTCTTATTAGGGCAATTATAATACTTCACCTCATTCGTACGGGGTAGGGGGTGATTATTGTTAGGATTAAAAGAGGGCGGCAAATATCTTTTTGGTAACTAATGCAAACGGAACTTTAAACAGATCCGGTTTAGCATATCTAAAAAATATATTCATAAAACCAATTCCTAACAACTTTCAAAAATCAAATATTTATTAATACGTAATAAATATGCAAAATTTAAAACTTTGTAGAAACAAAATAGCTCATTCAAATTAAAGAAAAACAGACGTGGATTTTTCCTTTTTTCCGGGGTTATCAGTCCCTCCCAAAAACAAGAAATAAAGGGCGCCAAGCACAAACTACCAAATTAGAAACCAAACATTAGTTTGAAGTCTTTATAAACCTTTATTCAGATGTTTAAACATTTAAAATATACTGTGTTATATTAACGAAATTATTTCTCTTAACTTGTGGAGGGCTGAAGTTTTTCTGGATTCTTTGCGCTGGCTTTCCTGTTGGATTCAATCTACTTTGGAGGTTCTTCTTTGGATCTGGGAAGGTACTTAATTTGCTTAACATAAATAAAACGATTGCTTTTCTCGTAAAAACTGCAAATTTATTCATTCGTCGTTTTGAATCTACCTACTGACACCTCAACAAATCTGGATGTCCCCTTAGTAAGCAAGTATCGAAACGAACGAGGTGTTGAAACTTTGCGCATAAAGCCCTCCATACGGATAAGATTGGAAACAAACTTTCAAAACAGTAATTTTAACATGTTATAATGGCAACGGAAATTAAATCAAATAATTAAATAATGAGATTTGTCGCTTTTCTGTGACAAATGAATTCTGTACTCAATAAATCGTTAGCCGATGTACCGAGGTCTGTTCGAAACGTTTCTGACCTACTTTTATATCTGCGTGTCAGAGTGTTCGAGTGAGTGAGGTATGAAAGTTAAGAGAAAAGTCTCATAAACTTATCGCTTACTCACCGATACCTACGGGACGTATAGTGTACAATCTGCCCAATTTCACTTTAGCTGGGATATGCGCAAATGAAGAAGAGGGAGCATCGCAACAAAGCCAGAAGACATTGTCTCGAGACCGACGAATCTGAGCGTCTCCCCACCTTTGTTCATCAAAAACCAGTGCATATGTCAACGTCAGAGCTAAAGTGAAACTGGGCAGATTGTATGCCCATCAGCGAGAATTTGTTTACAAAGCTTTCCACGACAACAACATCGGATAATATCGAGCGCATGTGACTGCAATTGAATAAGAATGACGTTAGACTGTGCACGATTGTTAGTTAGTCAAGTTTTGCAAGCATTTTACTTTAGCAACACGTGTGGGACAAGCAGAAACCTGATTATTTTCATGACAGTTTACTGATATATTCATTGACTGCGCGAAGATTGAGATACCTGACCTGCTCCTGTTTGATGACGATTTTCTTCAAGTTGTTCTTGATACCAGTTGTGGATTCATAAGATTATATTGTTTATATGCTGTTCTTTCAAAGATCTTTCAGACATCTTTTAGATAGTTCATTTAACGTAAGTAATCCTATGAAGTAAACATTTGAATTCTAACCTCAAACGCCATATGAAGTATTTTTAGTGTTGCTGTGTCAGTTTGAAAAACAATAGTAATTTTACTTCTCGCCAATAGTCAGGAAGATTTTTTAGATATTTATTGCAGTTTTTCATTGTCGTAAAACACGGAAAATAATGAAACCTAGTCGCGAAATAGCATCTGCAGTAAACTGTAATCAATCTTTAGTAATTAGATTTAGATTGAAAATTATGCTGAACTAGGAAAAACGACGAAAAACCGCGTAGTGACCGACCAAAAAAAACTCAGTTTAAGATTACGCTGCCTTAAGAAAAACAATTATTGCAGAGAGAAGCCTTGATTTCATTCAAATAACCATAATGTGGTCTGAAGCTACAGGTTTGAGCGTGTGCATTTCCACTGTGAGAAAAAGATTGCTTAGTTTTGGACTTAGTATGAAACCACTGCTTTCAGAAAAACAAATAGTGTACTGTTTTAAATGGGCCAAGGAACCTCGAATCTGGACAGCAGAGCAGTGGCAGAGTATACTATGTAGTCACGAAACTACTCCCAATATTATTAATTATGCTGAAAATGTCTGAGTCAGAAGATTTCCGGATGAACAATTTTCTTTAAAATGTGTTCTTCCAACAATTAAACATCTTACCCCCATTATGACGTGGGGTTGCATGTCCACTTAAGGAGTTGGTCACCAACACGTTGTCTTTGGAATAATAAATGCACCAAATACATTGACGTATTGCTTAGTGGAAAAGACCTGTTTAGCAATTAAATATCTGACCTCCATTATGATATATGGTAGCATGTCCACTTAAGTAGTTGGTCGCCAACACGTTGTCTCTGGAAGGATAAATGGACCAAATGCATTGAGGTAGTGCCAAATAAGATACAGCGTAGTGAAAAAGACCTGTTTGGCGAAAAACAATTTATTTTTCAGGATGATAATGCTTCTTGCCATAGAGCAAAATTGGTTACTGCGTGGATGAAGGGAATGAAATTGATAAAATGTCCACTTAAGTAGTTGGTCGCCAACACGTTGTCTCTGGAAGGATAAATGGACCAAATGCATTGAGGTACTGCCGAATAAGATACAGCATAGTGGAAAAGACCTGTTTGGCGAAGAACAATTTATTTTTCAGGATGGTAATGCTTCTTGCCATAGAGCAACATTGTTACTGCGTGGATGAAGGGAATGAAATTAATAGAATGGACTGGCCAGCGCAATCCCCGGACATTAGTCCTATCGAGAATTTTTAGCAAAGGATATAAAACATTATTTCCAAAAGAAAACCTACAGAGAAAACAAAATTTAATCGAGAATCACTGTATGGAGGAACTGCATAATGTAATATTGAATAAAAATTTGTACGAACTCCATTTTTTTATAAATCAATATCTTTTTATTTAGTTTATTAAATTAAATAAAGTATTGGATAATTATAATTAGCATTTTTTATTCTTTAAATATCAAATTAGTTTTATTTATTGTATTGAAAATTTGAGAATCTACCCGTTCCTTATATCTCAATATCAATCCCATCTCAATTTACCCATCTGCTAGAACTTTATCACCTCCTTAATACTCTGCAAGTGTTTCTTATTGAGTCTATGGCCGCCTGTTTTTCATAAAAACTGCAAAACTTTCGCTGATGCTCTCTTATAAATAGAAAGTTGAAAATACAGACACCATCCTGAATAAGCAATTTTATTTTCATATGGGGTGAAGGAAATCAAATCAACCTGATTTGAAGCGTGACTGAGATATTATCAGAATATTATAAGTTGATATGCTTTTCGTCGCAGCTTCGTAAAGTGATTCAGGAAATTTGAAAAGACACAGTTGGATTTTATTTATAAAAAGTGCTTTGTTAGGGATAATATCGGTTGCAGATGAATTATTGTAATAACATTATCTCACTTATAAATAATGTTACGCCTAACAAAATAATCAAGTCAAGTTTTAAAGAATTTTATTATCTATTTATGACTCATTTGTGCTTTCATTGTGGAGGTGTTAATAAACCAGGTTATCAAATTTTATTAGCAACTAGCTGACCCAGCGAACTTCGTATGGACTAACAATCAAAGATTTCTTTTTCTGATTTACCGTTCTTTCAAATTTTTACTATATTTTCGATTGTTTTTAGTTTTTTTTCTGTTTTTAACGATTTTACATATAGTTCAGAGCGCTACTGGCTGTAGGAGAGATCATAGGTTCGAGTCCTGTTAGATGCAACTTGTTTTGAATTTCTTTTTAATGTCAGTTTTGTAAAAATTCCATAATAGATATCTCAAAATAATTAGTTCCCTAACATAAGAAATATTAAAAGGAAACTAAAGTTTAATACTAATAAAAAATTCTGTTGTATCCAATTTGCTGCCCTTTACCGACTAAAGTATCAAAGTCTCATGATTGCAAAAAGATAACTAAACCAAATACGTTTTCATACATAATTCGGCTATATATTTATTTAACTAATCCCTTTATTGTCGGATGGCAAAAGTTATAAGCCTCCACCTAACAAGGTCAATACGCTGTTTGATGCCGAGCTTATCGAGAAAATTGGAAAAAGCTGTTGGTATATAGATTCGAACAAGCTCTTATGCAAAGTAACTGCGTCTAGATGTCGCCAATGGGGTGGGGATTTAGTGAAAGTTATATACTGTCGAAGGCGAGCATTGAAAATTGCCGATTATAGGAAGCTAAGCAGCATATAAATATGTTTGAGCCGTCGGGAAATTGCCTTTTCTCGATAGTTTTCTCGCTGGAACAGTGCCATCTTCTCTCTGGAATAGGTATCCAGTTAAATTTATAATTTAAATTCAAGTTTTAATAGTAATCGAAAAGTTTAAAGTAATCTTAGTTTAATTATATTTTATACAGGATATGACTACTTAATTTAGTTTACTAAAAATACGATAAAAAATACTTTCAGATACGGATAATATAAATGTTCTGAAGAAATACCAAAAAAAATCTATAACATCTCAATCATCCATAAAAAATTTGTCCTAATAGCAGTTGAATAAAAAACCAATCAAAATCTGAAATCTCGTCACATTTTTCTACGTTCCTTTCAATTATCGGGCTAAAACACTTCTCTAGATTCGTTAACACGAAACAAGGCGGGATTTTCCTCAATTAAGAAGGTCGTGAAAATCGTGTCAAGTGCCACCCCCTCAGACCACATGTCCAATTAATGAGGGTAGAAAAAGGAAAGGCATAATGATTATTTCCTTTTTATTCTAACTCTATCCTCTTTAAAACTCCTTTGTTGCTCATGAATTAGTTTAATTAAGTTATATAAAATCCTCATCTATTAACGTAATTTTTATACCTTTTATTCTATTTCATCTTTCTTTTGAATGCACAAAAAATTCTATTTTGATTTTCAATTCTTTTTTTTTTAGAAGTCATTTGTTGATTTTGTAGCCATGAAATAACAACAAATACCGTGGAGTAAAAAAACTCTTTGATTTGGAAAGTTTACCAGCAACAGAAGTTCATACAAAAAATGGTGAAAGTGTAAAATGAATCTGCTCCTTCGTATTTTAAATGTGGTCGTAAAAGCTTTGAAAATGAACCACGTAGTCGACGTCCAAAAAGTGCAACAACACCAGAAATCATTGAGCAAGTCTATGATATTGTTAATATAGATCCAAGTTTGGCAAAGTGTGAAATTGCTGATACCGTAGGCATCTTAGATAAATAATTGCTCCATAATTTACACAAAAATTACATATGAAAAAACTGTTCAGAAAGTTAGTTAACAATTCCACAAAAACTAAATCAAAACAATTTCTCAGTGTAATTTGGAGCATTGTAACCGGAATAAAACCCATTTTGTGCGTCGTTTTATAACTATAGATGAGACTATGCTCTACCATCATGATCCTAAACTGAAACAAGAATCTTTACAGTGGACAAAAACTAATTCTTCAGCTTCAAAACCGGTGAAGTGAAAACGATCTGCTAAAAAGGTTATGGCATCAGTTTTTTGATATGCAAAAGGGGTTTTGTTGATTAATTACCTTGAAAAAGTCAAAACAATTAAATATACTGTTATGATTTGATTGGATAATTTTTTTTTTGTATTTGATAATAGGTAACTGTCTTTATATAGGTGTTTAAAATTTTTATTTCAGAAAGTGTAGAGAGTTGTTTATTTTGTTTTATATTTTGTTTTAAAAAAGGTTACCTAGGGACGGGGGGATAAAGAATTTGGATGATTATGAATTTAGAAATTGAAGAGAGAGTTGTAATTTTGAAAATTGATAAATATTTATAATTGAAGTTAAAATCTTAAAATAAAACTGTTTTAAATAAAGTGAATATTATTTTGTAAGTAGAAGCACGAGCCGGAAGCAAATCAGAAATCATAATAAATTTATCACCAAATCTAAGGAGCACCAAAGATTCCATAACAAATTGACGCCCAACGTGAGCCGATAATAGGAGACCATTGGAAAGAAACTGAATAACAACAAGAAGCTGCCGATAGAGGAAAGTCAGGATAGTCAAGTGAAATTCAAGCAGAATTGAAAATTATTAGAAAATTGTAATCTGGGGTAAGATTTTTAAATCCTTATATAGAGACAGTTTTTTTTAGTTTGTTGTTTATATTTGAAATAGGGGGATACATAATTTTTGAGACATATTTTATAAAAATTGAAAATTTTTGACAGTGTCAATAAGACATATAAAATTTAAATTGATATACGGGGTGAATTAATATTATACTATATTATAAATCTAATAAATATTAAAATTTAAATTATTATAATAATAAATTGAATAATAAATAATAATAAAATGGAAACAAGAAGAAGACAAAACAAGAAACAGGATTTACAGATGCAACAAGGAGATCATCAAAAAGATGATGACATACATATTATGGAAACAAATAAATCGGGAGATGAAAAAGAGAATACCACAATTATAGAAGCAATTATTGAAAGTAATGGTAATAAACATGAAGAAAGTGATATGGATAGGATGTTTAAATTTTTAGAAAAAATGAATGAAAAACAAGAAAAAATGAATAATAATTTAAAAGAAGATATGAATTCAATGAAAAAGAATTTACAAGAAAATAAAGAAGAAATAAAACAAGAGATTAACAAATTTAAAGAAGAAATGAATAAAAATATGGAAGCATTTAAAGATGAAATGAAGAAGCAAATGGAAATGTATAGAGATTAGAAGAAACAAAAATAGAAATAAGAAATGAAATGAAAATGAGAAAAACAGAATTAGAGATAATTATACAACAAGAGAATATGGCAAAGAAAAATGTTAAAAAAGAAATGCAAAATACAGTAAAGAAGATATATGAGATGGAAGAAAAAGAAATAAATGTAATACAAGAAAATGAAATTATGAAATTAAAATTAAATAATGAATATGATGATGATAAGAAGAATTATAAAGATAAATATTGTAAAAATGAAGAAGCAAAATATGAAACTATTAAATTAAATTAAAAATAAAACTAAATTCAATTACAATAAGGAGAATAAGAAGAAACCTTATAAAGATGGTGATATTAGAAGATTAAAAAAGATTTGGAAGGATATAATTTATAATTATAAAAAAAAGAAAAAAAATAAGTTAATTAAAAGCAAATAGGATTGAGATAAAATTAAAATTAAGATTAAAATTAAAAATAAATGGGAAAATAAATAATGGGGAAATATCAGAAAAAGGGGGAAGAAATTGATTAAATAAAATAAATAAAAATTATTAAATTGGTAGAATTTGAAAGTAAATTTAAAATTATAAAATGTGTCTTAAAAGAAAATTTTATTTTTTAAATTTAGGGGGATTTTGTTATGATTTGATTGGATAAATTTTTTTTTGTATTTGATAATAACTTTATATAGGTGTTTATATAGGTGTTTAAAATTTTTATTTCAGAAAGTGTAGAGAGTTGTTTATTTTGTTTTATATTTTGTTTTAAAAAAGGTTACCTAGGGACGGGGGGATAAAGAAATTGGATGATTATGAATTTTGAAATTGAAGAGAGAGTTGTAATTTTAAAAATTGATAAATATTTATAATTGAAGTTAAAATCTTAAAATAAAACTGTTTTAAATAAAGTGAATATTATTTTGTAAGTAGAAGCACGACCCTATATCCGGAAGCAAATCAGAAATCATAATAAATTTATCACCAAATCTGAGGAGCACCAAAGATTCCATAACAATACATATTATTGCAACCTTTTAAACCAGTTCGATATAAAAAATCGTGAAAAAAAGACTCGATTTACAGAAGTAAAAAAGTTTGTTGACGTTAGCTAAATTAAAGGAATTAAATTTCTTAAAAAATCCCTCCGACTATTACCTCCACAGAAACTTAAAACAGTTCCTTATTGGAAAGCGTTTTTTGTTGAAAGAAAAAGCTATTGCAGCCGTGGAACAGAGCTTCTGGAAAATTTTGCAGAGCTTCCAGAAAATTATGACAGAGATCGTATAAAATTACTGGAGGTTCGTTGGAATGAGTGTATTCAAGCTGAGGAAGTTTATATTGAATAAAAAAATCAATTTCATTAAAAAAAAATTCATTTTTCTTTTCAAAACTTTTCAACATATTACCAAAACACTTGTTTTTAAGGCTTTCTATACTAGCTTAGTAACGTATTTTTTTTAGTATCCGGGCTATTTATGCGGTCATTTTATTTGCAGTCTGATTATTACAACATATACGAATATTTTCCTTCGTACTCGCCTCATAAACAACTGAGAGCTACTCTCCAATGTACAAACGTTTTTTTTATTCCACATTCAAAATGAATAGCCCGACGAGTGGACTATAACGCCAGTTTTATTATATCCGGAGTTAATTAGAAAATACTTTTTGAATGTTGAGTTGTGAGGTTAAAGCCACGTCTGAGAGTTGGAAAAATTCTGTCTAGGGGAGATATTAAAATTTTTTTTTTTTTTTTTAACCGAATCGATGTGTTGGCAAGGTTCTTTTCAGTTAGTTATTTATAAAATAATATTAATTGATCAACAATCCTTGCATGACTTTACACGAATTTAACGTAAGATACTTAAAAAAACAAATGATTAAATTTATACATTGTAATGCGCAATAAAGTGTATGGTTAAGATTAAGCAAATTTAAATAATACAACTTCAGGTTTACCAAAGATTTTCTACAGAAAAATCAGCAATAAAAGAAGTTACAAATTTTTTTAATTTCAAGATCCAACACTAGTACGCCTAGGGTATTGTAAAACAGCTTTAAGTCACAAACTATAATCTATCATGACACAAATGTCAAAGAGCACAATCCTCAGCCAATTTGGTAGAAGTACTCCACCACCAAGACACGTGACACTTCTTTCCAAGACATCCATATAGTGTCTGTAACACTAACACCAGACCTCCTACCAAAATTTCTGACATATTCAATACCGATCACTACCAGAGCTCTCCTGGAAGCTCATACCAATGACAGCCAGCGAAGTCTACAAGAACGTAGACCTGATTGAATGATACCTCCGAAGTTTCAGGACATTTCACCCTTAGCTGACAGCATAGCATTCATCGTGAATCGACACATCCTTCGTGATTATTTTTCTATATTTGTAAATAATAATTTAATTTTTAGTAATATTGTAAAGTAAAAAAAAAACGGATGTGGCAGTCAGTGGTACTGCCGGTAGAAATTATACTTCTATGCACGCGCCTGGATTAAGAAATTTGTATGGGAATGATTCATTAAATTCATTATATGATATTCGTGTTTAATGACCCCAAAAACCTCCTAGTACCGAGTGTACATTCATTTTGTATCAAATTTGCATAAAACTCCTAGAGACGAGGTCCGTCCTAAGTACCAGGTGTCTCGGAGACCATCGCAAACACGATATTCGTATTCAGTGACCCCAAAAAAGCCCAATTACCAAGTGTGCACTGATTATATATAGAATTTGCATAAAACCCCAGGGTAAGAGGTTGTTGGCTACATCAACAGAGTTTTAAGAATAGTCGAGAAAATAAAGCACTAAAATCAGCAAATCCTCCGAAACCCACGTGGTGCAATGTAGGGTTGGGAGATTAAAACTGTGGTGTGTCTACTTCGTCGTGGTGCCCTTCCATTTGGCAAGGACGAAGGGAACCATAGAAACCTTCATCAAGGGCCCATCAACTTTTTTTTTGTATCCAGCCAGTCCTGTGACCACCATCTATCTGTAACAGAGGGGGGATTCATCTAGGAGGATTTCCAGGTCTTCAGGAAGGTCCCTGTCTACTGTTTGGAGGAGTCTCAGGTTGGGAAGGGGGATTCTTGTTTTTCGGTACTCCTCTGGATCTTCTTCGTAGTCCTCCATTCTAGTGGGTCTGGTGGGTCGTCTGGGCTGTGATGTTCGTTCTGAAGAGTCCGAGTGACGTATCGGTGTTGTAACGTCTTAGAACGAGAAGGCAGAGGCAGTATGTTTGTGAAGCGAAGCTTTTAAAGTTGGGTTTAGAAAAGGTATTGCTGATAATCGTCACGCGCCTGGATTCAGAAATTTGTATGGGAATGATTTATTAAATTCATTATATGATATTCGTGTTCAATGACCCCAAAAACCTCCTAGTACCGAGTGTACATTCATTTTGGATCAAATTTGCATAAAACTCCTGGAGACGAGGTCCGTCCTAAGCACCAGGTGTCTCGGAGACCATCGCAAACACGATATTCGTATTCAGCGACCCCAAAAAAGTCCAAGTACCAAGTGTGCACTGATTATATATAGAATTTGCATAAAACCCCAGGGTAAGAGGTTGTTGGTCACATAAACAGAGTTTATGTAGCCAATAAAGGACTAAAATCAGCAAAACCTCCAAAATTTGTAAAGTAAGATGGATGCGGTTCTTTGCATTCGATTCGTTAGAGCATTAGGAAATTTTGTCGCTATTTTTCATAATTTAAAATTGGGAAATTGCATTTATGCATTCGAAACTTGCATTTGAAAAGTGCATTCCGAACAAACAATAAAACATTTTTGCTTTCGTTGGATTTACTATTAAAAATGCCCTAATCAAATCAACGAACTTGCTTCAAACTTGGAAACTATTGTATATAAATCCCTATCTGTTAAAGGGTAAATATTATAAATAATTACAATTTTGATAAAAAGATGTGATGGAAAAAATATTGTAGAGTTTTAATAGCACTTTATATCTAACAAAATTTAAAATTCCCTAAAGATTATAACCCTCCTATCTAGATAATACCCCTTGAAATATCTGAACAATATTGATGAAGATTTTGTATACACACATAATGCGGAAACTCCAATTATTTAATCATTGACCGACTCTTTGTTTGCTTACCACTTCTTATATTTTGAGCGCTCTACGCTACCGACAACTCATGTTTGTTTTCCTGGCAATCTTACTCTCATTTCATGATCTTTAAACAAACAACTCACCCTAATTTTTCAAGTTTCTCAAATTTCTCGGACCGCATAAATCCCTCTCGTCTCAGATTTGTTTGACATTGAAGTATAACTCAAATGATGCTATTGCATATAATGGAAGGTATAAAACATGATAAAATAAAAAAAAGTTTTATAGAAAAAGTTACTTTTTGGTCTAATGAGATGGCTTTCAAAAAATCGATGTTGAACATCTTTAATTCTTGTTGGTATACAGAATAAAGTATTCTTATGGTTGTTTTTGCATCTTTAGATATTCACCTAACCAAAAGAACCTTTGGAAGTCAGTATAAAGTTATGGGAAATCAAAACTCTTCTTTTTTTCCTACCAGCTAAACCAACTTTCGTTATTTCTATTTCTACTTTTAATTGTCTCGTTTATTTTTGTTTATCTTCAATTTTTTAATATTTCCTCGGTTTAACTTAAGAATGCGATATATAAGAAATGGTAAAACATCCATTAAAAAGAAAAAAGGAAAAATTTCTTAAATGAAAATTAAATTTCTATGAAGTTAAAAAAAAATAAAGGTGTTTAGTATAGAGAAGAACTGCATTAAAACTGGTAAGTTGTAAATGGGTATAAAGGAAATTTTTATAAAAATATCAAAGAGAAAAAATAATTTTCCTTCTTTCGTTGTCTTTTAGGTCTTCATACATTTGCATATTTAACTAGAACAGAGACATTTCCTATACAATGAAAAATGGATGAGAATTTCCGTATGCTTGATTTCACACACTCGCTTTGTGTTATTCTTTACGAATTATTCGAAATTTAATCCACTTATGATGTTCGTTTGATATTCAACGAATATTTTAAATTTATCTCCCGTACCTGGCTCCGATGTTCGTAAACATTCAGTTTTGAATCTACTTTTAAAGATATTTATTTCCTATAGTAAAATTGTACACTTTAGAGATTTACGTCTCAACTAAATTATCTTATATTAGTATACACAATGAAGATTTTGCTTAGTAGAAAAAAAGAAAACCAAATAAAAACTGCCGTACATTTCCATTAAGTCCTCCTGTTGCAAATTTATCGCTAATTATTTCAGCATTAAATCTTAGATGCTCAGTGGAGTGCACTCGAAAACATGATATTCCAAATTAATTACGTCGGAACCGGCATACTTATTAGATAATTAAAGAGAGGGAAACTGCCGAACACTTGGCATACTTAAACTTGAAGATTATCGTATCCGTAGAGATATCTTAAGATATTAATACAAAGTAATTATTAAATTGAATTTAGTGATCCTTTAAAATTTTACTGTGGACATAGATTTATGTCTGGTAAGGATTAATTCTTATCCACATTTAATTGAGATTGTTGGTGTATATAAGCTACCAAATGACGAGAAAGAAACCAATAAAACAAGAAAAATATCAAAAATTGGAACAACAAGAGACATTAAAACGAGTTAAACATAAGATACTATAAGACATTAAATGAATACATTTACAATTCTTAATGCACAATAATGTGTATATGGTTAAGTTAAACGATGCTACAAGACAGGATAATTAAAAAAGGCGTCGAAACACTGTAAAGACTAAGGTTATGGTCATATGCCGAAACCCGAATGTACAAAAAAACATAACCATTTACAGGAGACCAATTGAATAAGTCTCAAAAATTAAATACTTGGGCTGTTGAATAACAGACAATTTAGACCTAGACCAAGAAATAAAAACAAGAATAAAGATGACAAGAGTAACTTTCCTTAGATGAGAAATTTGCTAAGCGATCATAGCCTCAGAATAGCCATAAGACTTAGATTCGTCAATTGCAATGTGAACAATGACAGTAGGTACAATGAATCGCCTTAAAGCTTTTGAAATGTGGATATTTCGACGTATGTACTGGATATCCAAGGTAAAGTACGTCACAAATAAAAAGAAGTTCTACGAAGAATGAAAAAACACAAAGAGTTGCTAACAGCAATTATTATGAGAAAGACCGCATATCTAGGAAACATATCTCGGCACCAGAGATACAAGCTCCCAAAACTCATCATAAAAAGAACAATAGAGGGTTGCAGAGGACCTGGCCGAAAACAATATTGGCTGAAGAATATTCGAGACTGTACAAGACTTGATTCGGATACAATCCTAAGATCAGCGCAGAATTGCACACAGTTCTCCGTAATTTTTGCCAACCTTCAAGATTGAGACGGCACTTACAGAAACACAATGAAAAGATGTTGCTGCAGAAAAATCGTCACAAAAATACGTAACGGAACGTTTTCACTTTATTACTTTTGAGTAAACCAACGCTTCTCTTGTTTCTTTGAGTAACTGTTTACACTTCCCAGTAAAATAAAACAAAAAAACTAACAAAAATATTACAATAGACATTAAAATAAATCACATAAAAAAAGAGTGTGCGTGTAACCTTTACGCGCGATTGAAGTAAAACTTGTTGACGTACGTATCGGAAAATAAATATTTAATTACAATTCAATCATATTTATTGCCTATATACTTTACAAAAAAAATGAGATGTTATATTTATATTATTCATTAGAAATAGGAATTTGAAAGTTATCATTATTTTTTTTATATATGAAATAATAGGTTTATGATAACTAAAATGTGAAACATAGATTTTAGTCTATAAATACCATTAATGTATTTGAAACCGTTTGAAAATTTCATAAATAAATTTCGGAAATTTAAACTCCTCCCATAGCTGAAATTATACAGTTACTTCCATCAGAATCTTCCGTTAGAATCTACCCCTAGTCGTGCCTAAAGAAGTTTTGCTTCAATAATAGGTAAACAATATTAAAAATATACACACATTACGTTTAGAATGTGTGATTTTGTAGCTGTATCTACCTTATTGTAATACATCACAACACAAGAGCCTTCGATAGTTAGATAACCATTTCATTTTGTAGCATTTTATAGCATATTCCATAAAATTTAAAATCCTGAGTTAAGTTTGTTTCCTTCACGTCTACGAAGGATCTGTTATTGGTGGTCAAAGGTCAGCCATCTTGACTAGTGGTTTTATGGCCTTTATGGCTACCTAACCAAACCTAAAATAAGTATAAGAAAGTGTTAAAATATTTTGAATATTATTATTTTATGAACAAAAACGTGCAACATGCTTCTTTACTCAACGTAAAGATTCCGTATAAACAATTATTTACTATCATAATATGTATGTATGTATATAAACTTACTTAATCAAATCATAATGAATGTGGCTGTCTCGTAATTTTTTCATTTTTGTCATTTTTCTTCAAATCTTTCTGGCGCTTATAATATCCCCTTTGACGTTCACAATTTATTTTTCTTTTTAGCTCTTTAAGTCTATAAAACGAAAATAGCTAGGTATAAATAATAGGTATAAATAATTAGGTATAAATAGTGTAATTACACACCAAAAATAAAATTTATGCATATAGAGTACCTACCTATTTACTCATTTTCAATCAATATTTTTTCATCACTTTCTTCATTAATAAATCCACATTGTTTATTCATATTTAATACAAATACTTTATACACAAAAAACTATTTATACAATGTATTTCGATTGACAAGATGATCAGCTGTCAATTCATACAATTACAGATTTAATTTTATTTCATATAGAAGGCAAAATCGCATGAGCGCCGCTAGGATTATTTTCAGGGGGTGCATCTGCATCTACACACTATTATGATCTAATATATATTGAGATGATATTAGTTACTATGTTATATTAAATAAGAATGTAGAAGGAAAATCTAATGGAAAGTAGAGAAAGGAGATTTTCTTATTTCGGGTCAGAGCGCAAATTTAGTAACATTGGGATTGATTATCATCATCTTCTTCATAATTCCTAAAAAAAGGAAAAAGAAAATAGAATAATAAGAAAAAAAAAATACAAATACATTTCAAAGATTTTTATTTAAAGATTCAAAAATGATTAATCTACATTATATAAAGTTTTGATAATTATGAAATTGATAAATGGGTAAAGTAGATAATTAAAAGTTTATAAAATTGCCAATACGTTAGAAATCAAACATTAATTTTAAATGAATTAGGGGTGTAAGTAAATGAGAAAATTAAATTATAAAAAAAAGACATCACAAATAGTTAAAATAAATGTTAAAACTTCTACTTACTTTTAAATTATACAAATTTACCAACCATATTCTAATTTATTAATAGTTCAAATGCCAAATGAAATATTCTGAAAAAGAGAAAATTATTAGTTTGTAGTGCTAGTAAATTTCATAAGAGTATAAAAAAGAATGATCATTGTTTTAAATTGTAATACTGAATCAGGAATTAGATTTTGTTAATAATTTTATTTGAATAAGAAATTAGTAGGCGATTAGATGGAAAAGATGTATAGATTTAAGTTTGTTGAATTTGTCAGTTGTTTCTTTGTTGATTTGATAGAGTCTCTTGTTTTCTGGTTGTTGAAATAGAAGTTGTATTAAAAATTTGCTCCGTAGAAATTTTGAGTTTTTTTTGAAAGTATTAATAATAGAAAGTATTAAAACAGTTTAAAGTATAAAGAATATCCCAAGGTAACCAGAGAAAGCAATTGGTAAGAGAAATTTATATGATTTTATGAAAGAATAAATGGTTGAAATTATTGCTGAGTAGTTAATCGTTATAAATGCTTCCTGAATTGATTTAAAGAAAGATACTCTAGTTTCTAACAAGAAATAATAGCATTATTGTACTTACCTTTGGATGTAAAAGCTGATTGTGCAGTGATTAGAAGAAATCTTATTTGTAAAATTTCCAAAGTTCGTGATATCATTGCTGTGCTGGGTAACATAGGCCTGTTATTGAAAAGGGGATCCTAAGGCTTAGCAGACCGAAGAGAAAACAAGATCTTCATAAAACGGTATCACTCTTCCATTATTATCAATAAAGAACTTTTCTGTTGTTTGATTTTTGTAATTTCCATGAACATTTTTTATTCTCACTGTTTTATGTATTTAACTAAATTATTTTTATTCACTTTTTGTTAAGTTTAATCCAAATTGTTTAGTAACTCAAGACAGAATATTTCATTTATATATATTTGATGCTTGTTTTGGTTTATTAACGGTATTTTTGAAGTTTGACACATTTTGAATTAGAAAGGTTAGAAATTTATATACAATTCATGCCTAGAAAACATTGTTGGTCTAGGATAGTGCGGTTTTACAGTCATTTTATTGCAAATTTGTGTATTAACTGATTTTGAATCTAGTTTGGTTGAATATTTGAACTCTGACCTTGACATAAGGGAATAGCCGGTAGCATATTTAATTAATCATATTGGAAGATAATTACATTGAGTTAATTCTTACCTATTCACTATTTATATTTAAAATTCAAAATTAATTAAAGGTAAGGAATATTTTATAACATAGTGATTGATATTATCAAAACATATTATCATTATTCATACACTCATCATATATGTTATAAATTTTGGCGCCCAACGTGGGGCTCTAAACAATCAAAATTAGAGCCGATTCAAATAATTAAAATTTGAGAATTTTGTTAAATTTTTTTTTTATTATTTCGCTCTAAACAATCAAAACTAGAGCCTATTTAAATAATTAATATTTAAAATATTTTTTTTGAAAATTTGATTTGAAATTTTTTTTGTGATTCATATTAGTTATATTGATCTCAAAAGAATAAATTGTGAATATGGAGGGAAAAATGAGATTGAGAGATGGTAAGATAGTAGGAGATGAGAGTGAAAGTAGTGATGGAGGAGAGATTGAGATGGAAAGTGTGGCGGTACAAGTACATGAAGAGAGAGTGTTAGGAGCCGGAGATTATCGAGTGGAAGAGCTGATTCAAACTGGACAGACACAGGAAGAAGCAGAAACGGAAGAAGGAGAGAATTTAATAGAGATAGGGGGAGAGCAGGATCGAACTATGGTAGAAATAGAGACAGAGGCAAATGCTGGTGGAAATGAACCAGAAGAACAGGTAGTACAGGAAAGACCAAGAGAGGAGTCCCAAGCTGATATGTTCAGGATGATACAAAGTTTAATCATGAATATGAATGACGATATAAACAAGAATATCAATAAAAAATTGGATGAGACGAATAAAAGATTTGATCAGCAAGATAAGAAATTGGATCAACAAAAGGAAGATATAACTAAGATTTTTAGAAGCGAAATTAATAGCATAAAAGAAGACAATTTAAAGATAAGAGAAGAAGTTAAAATTATTAAAAAGGAATGTGACAAGAAAATCGAACAGCAAAACAAGAAATTGAGGACTGAAATACAAGATACAGGAGTAAAAATTAAAGGGGAAATTGAAAAAGGTATAGAAATTAAAATTCAAGAAGTAGAAAAGTCCATTAAAGAAAATTTATCGGAGGAAATAGAACGTGAAGTCAATAAACATACTGATGTCATAAAAAAGGATATGGGACAAATACGATTACAAGAGCAAATTTATGAAGAGGTAGTGGATAATTTAAAAATTAACTTAGGAAAAGAATTTGAAAAACTAGAGGGAGAAGTAGAAAAACAAAAAGGAGTTTGTAGTAGGAATCAAGAATTAACCAAGTATAAATTAAATAAGGAAATGGAAGATATGCAAAAGAAGTTACAAGAAATTATGGATAATAATGTCAGAGGAAATATGGTGGGAGTTCTTCCTAACATAATATCACACTACAACAATACCGGAATTAAATTTGATGGAAACATTAATCATATACATCCAAAAGTATTTGTGAATATAATAAAAAGTAAAACAAAACATATTAGTGACTTCTCGGAGAAAAAACTGTTGATCCGGGATATGTTAACAGGACATCCTTTACTATGGTTCTGCAATAAAGAAAATCAAATGTCGTCAATAAAAGATTTCGAAGAGCAATTTTGTAGATATTTCTGGGGGGAAATCCAACAAGCTACTTTTAGAGAAAAACTGTATTTTGGTAAATATGACTATAATAAAGGAAAAAATTTTAATGCATATGCAATGCAACTATATAATAATGCACAATATTTGGAACCTGCAATGAGGGAAGAGGAAATTGTTTTGTATGTGGCGAGACAGTACAAACATGAAATGACGGAAACAATAGCAATTCATAATATTAAAACAATGGAACAGTTATCAAATTACTTACAGAGACTAGAACGAAGTCTAATGAATGAAAGTAGAACGAATGGGAATGAAAGATTTAATGATAGAAATAGATATGATAATAGGAATTCTGGAGGTAATAGATTTAATGAAAGGAATCGAAATGAGAATAGGAATGATAGTAATTACAGATTTAATAATAGGAATAGGGAATTTAATAGGGGATATAGTAATTTTAATAGGAATGAAACAAGAGCAAATGAATATAGGAATGATAATAGTAATGGTAGAAATGGGGAAAATAGGAATTCTGATAGAAGAAATAGGGAATTTCCAAATAATAATAATTATGATAGGAATGTAGGATCAGGTGATAGGTGGAACAGAGATAATAATTATAGTAATAGAAATTATGATAATAGAAATGTAGTAAATCGGGATAACGAAAGGAGAGATAGAGGTGAAAACAGTAGACAGGTGAATGTTGTAAGTGTTAATCAGAGTGATGTGACTGGTCAAGGCCAGGAACAGAGCGTGGATTTTGCATAAATCGCTCTCATGTGCATAATATCATCTACTCTTCTAAGTATGAACATCCTAGGGAATTTATTGTGAATGATGACGAGGTTAAATTTAATGAACTAAAAAGGTTAATTTTTATAGAGGGGGTTTTCCAAAATATTAAATGTAAAATTATGATAGATACTGGTTCAGAGGTTACTTTAATTAGTCAAAGGGTGGTTTCACAAATCAAACAAGATGATATTATGGTGATAAAAACAAATAAATTATCATTAGTGGGAGCGAATAATAAGAAATTATATGAAACAAGTAATATGATTATGGGGGAAATTTTAATAGGGTTTAAAATGTATAAATTTCAAATGTTATTAATACAAAATCTGAACTATGACATTATATTGGGTTCAGATGAATTAAATAATCATAAGGTTATCATCGATTATGAGGATGAATGTTTAAGATGGGAACAACAAATAATACCATTTATAGTAAAAAAGAATGAAAGTTCGGAAATTAATAAGAATGTTATGTACAACAACATAGAAAATATGGAGTTTGACAAATTAGAAGAAAATTGTGGACTGTATAGGACGGAGGTAGAAATATTATGTAAGAAATATTATAAATTGTTTAATGAAGATATATGTATAGCTACAAATTACACGCACAAGTTGGAGATGAATAAAGATATTAAGAATTTTAAAATAAAAACTTATCCGATACCGTATAAAATAAAAGATGAAGTATATGAAGAATTAAATAAAATGTTGAAGGATGGAATAATAGAAAGATCGGATTCTCCATACATAAATGCAATTACTTGTGTAAGAAAGAAGTCAGGAGAGATTAGAATATGTCTTGATGCAAGAAACATAAATGCCTATACAGTCAAACAATATGAAAGTCCTATGAATGTGGAAGGAATTTTTGGAAGAATTACAAATGCAAAAATTTATTCTAAATTAGATCTTAAACATAGTTTCTGGTTAATTCCGTTAGAAGAAAATAGTAGACCATATACAGCTTTCATGGTAGATGGTATTGTATATCAATTTTGTGTGGTGCCATATGGATTGCAAAGTTCATGTGCAGCTTTAGTTAGAACTTTACATACAATTTTAAATAAATATGAATCATTCATTTTACACTACATTGATGATATTTTAATTTATTCGGAAAATGAAATTGTACATAAAAAACATTTAGAAATCACATTAAAAGAATTGGAAAGAGCTGGACTAAAATTAAATGTGGAAAAGTGTATATTTTATCAAAAAGAAGTTAAATATTTAGGATATGTCTTGAATACGACAGGGGTAAGTATGGATCCTGAAAGAGTACAAGCTATTATGAATTATCAAACACCTAAAAATTTGAAGACGTTAAGAGGATTCCTTGGAATTATAAATTATTATAAAAGATTAATACCAGATTTGTCAAATAAAGAAGTTCCTTTAATAGAGCTACTGAAAAAAGATGTTAAATGGAAATGGACACCCGAGAGAGAAAAAGCTTTTCAAGAATTAAAATTTGTCTTTACCAATAATTTAAAAGTGTATCACCCGCAATACGATAAAGTATTTATACTTAGGACAGATGCATCGATAGAAAGATTAGCAGGAGTGTTAATACAAGTTCAGGAAGTAGGAGAAGTACCTATTAGTTTTGTATCAAGAGTAACAAAGAATTGTGAGAAGAAGTACACGGTTACGGAATTGGAGATGGCCAGTGTGGTATTTTGTATAACCAAATTAAGGTTTTATTTATTAGGAGCAAAGTTTATAGTGGAGTGTGATCATAATGCTTTAACGGCAATGATGAAAAATAGGTATGCAAATAATAGGGTACACAGATGGTTGTTATTGTTGCAAGAATACGACTTTGAGATTAAATATATTCCAGGAAAAAGTAACATCATAGCAGATGCATTGAGTAGGGAAAGTGAAGAACAAGGGGACAATAAAAAATTCAAAATAGGTATAAATAAATTATTGGATAAAGAGGGATTATTTACTTTGGAAAGGGTTATACAAGATCAGAATTATTTGACAGAGGTGGAAAAGAAAAGAACTTTTACAGAAGACAATATTATTTATAAAAAACTAGAAAATTGGGATACGTATGTTATTACAACTAATTATGCAAAGGAAATTCTATATAATCTTCATCACGAATATGGTCATATCGGAGTAAGAAAATTATGGATGCTATTTAGGGAAAATTATTATGCAAAAAAGGATTTAACTAGAGCCAAAGAAATATGCAAAGCTTGTACAATATGTCAATTAGCCAAAGAAAAAAATTATCATAATAGCAATATAAATAAATCAATAGTGACACAAAAACCATTACAAATTTTAGCAATAGATTTTATAAGTAATTTAGTGGAGAGTATTCAGGGATGTAAACACATATTGGTCATGGTAGACATATTTACAAAATATGTACAGATGTATCCTTGTAAAAGAACAAATACCAATACAATATTAAAATGCATTAAAAATTATATACAAATTCATGGAAAACCAGAGAAATTAATTTTAGATCATGCCACATATTTTGAGAATTATAAATTTTTATCTGCATGTCAACATTATAATATACAAGTAAATTTTATTAGCATAAGAAATCCATCATCAAATCCAGCTGAAAGATATATCAAAGAAGTAATTAAATATTTGAGAATTTTATGTATACAAGAACACGATCAGTGGGAAAATAACTTGGATAAAGTACAAAGATATGTGAATGAAACACCTCATGGAGTGACGAAAGAATGTCCAGAGCTTTTATTTAAAGGTAGAGTACCAGAAAGAAAGTGGGAATGGAATAGAAGACAAGAAATCCAAGAAATATTAGATAAAGTTAATAAAAATTTAAAAAGAAACGCAGAACGATATGTCAAGAGACAAGAAAAGAAATTGAAAAAGAAAACTAAATTTGAAAAGGGAGAACTTGTCATAATAAGAGCTTTACAAGTAGCGGATAAAAGGGAAAATTTGTGTGCAAAATTATTAATGCCTTTTGAGGGACCATATGTGGTAGATAATCATAATGCTGAAAACAGCTATCGGTTAGTATATCCGGATACAGGGAGATTAAGGGGAGTTTTTAATATTAAGGATGTGTACAAGTTTATACCAGAAGAGGGGTAGATGATATTAATAGCAAAGTTTTGTAAATAATAGTATTAAGATGTAAATATCAAATTAAGATTGAATGGTTTTATTGAAAAAAGGTTTATACAATCTGTGCAAATAATATTAATTGAGGCTAAAGTTTTTGTAAAATGAGTGTTTATTTATAAAAAAAAAATAGATTAAAATTATAATTTTTAATCCAACATCAATGAAATGTTTGATGTAAAAATTTTAATTGGGGGATTTGAGATGATATTAGTTACTATGTTATATTAAATAAGAATGTAGAAGGAAAATCTAATGGAAAGTAGAGAAAGGAGATTTTCTTATTTCGGGTCAGAGCGCAAATTTAGTAACATTGGGATTGATTATCATCATCTTCTTCATAATTCCTAAAAAAAGGAAAAAGAAAATAGAATAATAAGAAAAAAAAAATACAAATACATTTCAAAGATTTTTATTTAAAGATTCAAAAATGATTAATCTACATTATATAAAGTTTTGATAATTATGAAATTGATAAATGGGTAAAGTAGATAATTAAAAGTTTATAAAATTGCCAATACGTTAGAAATCAAACATTAATTTTAAATGAATTAGGGGTGTAAGTAAATGAGAAAATTAAATTATAAAAAAAAGACATCACAAATAGTTAAAATAAATGTTAAAACTTCTACTTACTTTTAAATTATACAAATTTACCAACCATATTCTAATTTATTAATAGTTCAAATGCCAAATGAAATATTCTGAAAAAGAGAAAATTATTAGTTTGTAGTGCTAGTAAATTTCATAAGAGTATAAAAAAGAATGATCATTGTTTTAAATTGTAATACTGAATCAGGAATTAGATTTTGTTAATAATTTTATTTGAATAAGAAATTAGTAGGCGATTAGATGGAAAAGATGTATAGATTTAAGTTTGTTGAATTTGTCAGTTGTTTCTTTGTTGATTTGATAGAGTCTCTTGTTTTCTGGTTGTTGAAATAGAAGTTGTATTAAAAATTTGCTCCGTAGAAATTTTGAGTTTTTTTTGAAAGTATTAATAATAGAAAGTATTAAAACAGTTTAAAGTATAAAGAATATCCCAAGGTAACCAGAGAAAGCAATTGGTAAGAGAAATTTATATGATTTTATGAAAGAATAAATGGTTGAAATTATTGCTGAGTAGTTAATCGTTATAAATGCTTCCTGAATTGATTTAAAGAAAGATACTCTAGTTTCTAACAAGAAATAATAGCATTATTGTACTTACCTTTGGATGTAAAAGCTGATTGTACAGTGATTAGAAGAAATCTTATTTGTAAAATTTCCAAAGTTCGTGATATCATTGCTGTGCTGGGTAACATAGGCCTGTTATTGAAAAGGGGATCCTAAGGCTTAGCAGACCGAAGAGAAAACAAGATCTTCATAAAACGGTATCACTCTTCCATTATTATCAATAAAGAACTTTTCTGTTGTTTGATTTTTGTAATTTCCATGAACATTTTTTATTCTCACTGTTTTATGTATTTAACTAAATTATTTTTATTCACTTTTTGTTAAGTTTAATCCAAATTGTTTAGTAACTCAAGACAGAATATTTCATTTATATATATTTGATGCTTGTTTTGGTTTATTAACGGTATTTTTGAAGTTTGACACATTTTGAATTAGAAAGGTTAGAAATTTATATACAATTCATGCCTAGAAAACATTGTTGGTCTAGGATAGTGCGGTTTTACAGTCATTTTATTGCAAATTTGTGTATTAACTGATTTTGAATCTAGTTTGGTTGAATATTTGAACTCTGACCTTGACATAAGGGAATAGCCGGTAGCATATTTAATTAATCATATTGGAAGATAATTACATTGAGTTAATTCTTACCTATTCACTATTTATATTTAAAATTCAAAATTAATTAAAGGTAAGGAATATTTTATAACATAGTGATTGATATTATCAAAACATATTATCATTATTCATACACTCATCATATATGTTATAATATATATATATATATATATATATATATATATATATATATATATATATATATATATATATATATATATATATATATAGAATGTAGAATGATTTGGACAGCAACCGCGACGCCTTTAGTTTTTATTCAAACAATAATTTAATAAAAAAATTAAAAAAATATATAATTTTCTGGTAAATTCAGGTATTTTCTTTCATAGCAGGGGGGTGCAAGCGTACCCTCTTGCACCCTGCTGCCGGCGCCCATGCAAAATCGTGTCAGTATTAGGTTTTGTTTCCGGTTTCTGTTATTAGAATGACGTCACGTCCGTTAGAATAACTTTTTTACTCCTAGTGTCGCTAAAGAAGTTTTACTTCAAAAAATAGATGAAATCAAATTGTTAGTTAAACTTGAAATTCTTAATGTACATTAATATCTGTACCTATTTAAGTTAATCAGTAGTAATATCAGTAGAGAGAAGAAAGAAAAGACAGGTAGCTAAGATCGATTTATAGGAGTATGTTAGGTATGAGGACCCTGTTGTAGGACTTATGTCCTTTTCAGGGAGTGGGTGGTCTTGTCTCTTCTGGCCATCCATGGCCCTTAAACGGACCTAAAGAGTCTTTTCTTTTTGGTGTGAGTATAAGTGTATGTGTGGAGCTATAACCTACGTGGTGCAATGTAGGGTTGGGACATTGAAACTGTGGCGTGTCTGATCCGTCGTGGTGTCCTTCCATTTGGCATGGACGAAGGGAACCACAGAAACCTTCGCCAAGGGCGCATCAACTTTTTTTTGTATCCATTCAATCCTGTGAGCACCATCTACCTGTAACCGAGGGATATTCATATAGGAGAGTTTCTAGGTCTTCAGAACGGTCCCTGTCTACTGTTTGGAGAAGTCTCAGGTTGGGAAGGAAAATCTTGTTTTTTGGTACTCGTCTGGATCTTCTTCGTAATCCTCCATTCTAGTGGGTATGAAAACGAGAAGAGAGAGGCAGTATGTTTGTGAAGCGAAGCTTTTAAAGTTGGGTTTAGAAAAGGTATTGCTGATAATCGTCACAAAAATGAGTAACGAAACATCTCCACTATTCCATTTTTGAGTAAGTCAGTGCATTATTGGGTCTTTTTGCTTCTTTCATTCGCTGTTTCCAATATAACAAGAATGTGCCAAAACAAGACAAATAACAAAAAACTTAAAAAAATGGACATTACAATGAGTTAAACATAGAAAAAGCCAAATTAGTAAATTTGCTATCCTTAAAGTTCAATGATGTGGTTTAGTTTAAAGCATATCAGGGTAACATAATTTTTGAAGCAAAGCATTTAATAATAGGTTCAGAACATATATTGCAGCAGAAAAACGTCACAAAAATGATAAACGAAACTTTTCCAGTTTCCAGTAAACTAACGGTTCTCTTACCTCTGTCATTTGCTGTTTCCCATTTTGAGTACACCACGCTTACGCTAAAAACAAGAAAAATAACCACAATTGAAAAAGTAACTTTTAATGTTAGGGTCAGCATAGGTAATGCGTCACAAAAATAAATAACGAAACTTTCCACTTTTGTATTTTTAGGTCAGCTAGCACTTTTTTTGCCGCTCTTTCGAGTACAACAAACGTGCACAAACTTTGACACTTTTTAATACTTTGTCTTACTCGTGCTTATTAGTGTCTATAATTCACTTAAATAAGTTAGTTATATCTCAAATGGCTAATATTGTTTAAACCTTTATTAAATACTTCCATTTTTAGGTCACCCGTCCCTGTTAAAGATATTAAAAGATTATGGGAATTCACCAAGTTTTATACTTTTTGATTTCTATAATATCTCAAATGTTTATATCTCTTTATATCAGTGATAAAATGGAAATACTTCAAAATTTTCAATATCCACCAACCCAAATTCAATAACGTTTCTCTTTTAAAACTATTAAATTAGCTTTCTCTTCAACAAAAGGCCCCAAACCAAAATGTCACAACCACATCGAAATTGGGCCACACAACACACAAAGCACAAATTGCAATTCTAGTCAATTCCACATTTTACCGACTTCAAAGACCCGAATGTAAATTTCAATTACTTGTTAATAATGATTTGGCAATTGTTTGCTTGACCGGATACCAAGCAAGGGACTGTCCCTTAGCTTTCGACCCTTTTGCCATCTTAAGAGCACTGGACAGTAGCAAGATGACATAGTAGAGCACTAACGGTGTATACAGAAATAATTTCAGTGGCGGAGTAAAATAAAATATACAATTACAATAATATAGTGTCACATACGATGAGAGGGCAGTTTGCCCTACATATTAATTAATTAGTTTATATTTTACTATATTGTTTTGTATTACATTTTACCAGGTCAAAGTCATTGCGTTAGATCTCGACACGTGTTTAAATAGTTTAATTTTTATTCTCACGTAGAATATGAATTGGCTATAAAAGCAAGCTGTTGAGGTCGGACACGAGGAGTTCGGAGTCTAAGATTGTCTGTAAGGGTCACCCTTTGGGGTGTCCCTAAAACAGACCCTTGGGTCTGAGCCGTTGTGACTCTTGATTTATTTGCGTGAGTAAGTGTGACATGCCACCATGTAGTTATTTGGTAAGATTAGATAAGATTATTGTATTTAGTTATTCGTTATTTATTGTTTGTTTCGTTGTTAATATATTTGTTGTTTGTTTCCTGTTGTTTATCTCATCTTCCCCTTGGTTAGTTGCCACGCTTACCTCCAGGTAAGTCGGGTGTAAGAGTCGGGGGTAAGGGGGTAGCTCAGAAAAAACAGTAGAATAACAAAAATAACAAATATATTGACTTTCAATATAAGGGGGTTGAAGAGTCAGAAGGACTCTTCACAAACAATAGAACTAAAATTACTACACTTATCGGTTAGTGGGTTAAGGGTGTATGGAGGAGCAGTTAGTATGGCTTGGATAAGGAATTGAGTTGGTTATAGGACAGGTAGGAACGAATCTACAAATAAACTTATGGGGAATACATATAACAATAATACAATAAGTTAATCAACAAAGGGCTTACCTTATTACCACTCGGGCACACATCACACTTTCGTACCGAAATATTCTTAATACTTTCTTAAACTCAAATATACGCGAAGCAGCGTTTCTCGAGCCTCTACTCGTCTCCCTTACGACCCGTCGGATCCCCAGTCCTCGTTCGTTGCCTATTTATTCTAGTTTTTTGTTTATACAACGGACGTGGACTGAAGTATTAAATATTTAAAAACCCCACGGTGTATACCGTGTGTTCGGAAAAATTAACTAAAATATAAGTGTGTGACATGCCCCCTCTCTGATAAAGCCAGCCCCTGGCTTTGAAATATACCTAAGCAAAAACCTATTTACTATTTACAATAAAATACATTAAGGTTCGAGCACACACTACACTGAGGTCCAGACACTATTCTCGTACTGTTTATTGTTTGTCACACCAATTAGTCTCTTTACATAACACTGGTTGCCTAACTGTGGAGATAGTTAGGACGGTTGCTTGTTGATGGACCCTGCCGATATAATATGCCATCCATATATGGCGAATGCTCCCGACTTATACTAGCTATTGCTTATTTCATACTCTGAGCTGGATATCGTTCGGTGTGGTTGACGTCCCATGACTATGATACGGAAGTACCATCTTAGCTTGACCTGCGCTTCGTGATCTTTAAGCCGGCCGCTGGCCGTGTTGTCAAGTCTTTACTTCCTGTATTCGGCGCCATATAATCACGTTTACCATCTACCTTTGATCGTCGTCAGTTAGAGTTGGAGTTTTTTTCAGCCCTTTTGGATAAGTTGCTGGCACTGTGGGGGTTAGACATTACCCTCATTGACTGCCTTGGATGTCTGCAAGGTACTACGACAGGGGCCCATGAAGGTCCACGTGGATTATCCACCCCGTTCGGCTTTTCAGTAAGTTTTGGGGTGATCTACAGTTCACGTGGTGGCTTCAAGCTATCAGTGATCCTTGATGTAAACTTTGGATGTAAGTGTCGGCCTCCTTGTGTCTCGACCAAGTCTACAAAATATAGAAGATAAAATTAGTGACTAATAGTAAGTATTACATAATTAAAATTTTTCCTTTTCTTAATAAATATTACAACAATATTTTATTTTAGGTGTCAATCTCGTGCTTCATTTCCATTTAAATCATACAAGTTTATTAATCGTTTCTTAGGAACCACTACATATTTTCAGTTATATAAAATCCTTGAAGAGGAATAAAATAAAACGTGTAACTTTCAACATCTTAAACCAAGGTAATTTTTTTCTCTCATTGTATATGTTTACTAATAGATGCCTAGGGTTTTTATCCCTATACTAAACATCTTATATCTATATTATTCTATGAGGTGCCCAAGGTCATATACCCTGTACTAAGCACCTCCTTAAGTACAGCAATGGATGCCTAGGGTTTTTATCCCTATACTAAACATCCTTTAACAAAAAATTATACCCCAGGCGTGACATGGTGGAGGCGCCGTTCTCTGATCCCTAAACTGATTCTTCCTAATCAGTTTTATTTTAACTATTCGTAACCATTTTTTTTATAGCTTTTTTTTGCCTCATGTCACAGGCGTGACATGGTGGAGGTGCCGTTCTCTGATCCCTGAACTGATTCTTCCTAATCAGTTTAGTTTTAACTATTCGTTGTCTTTTTTATAGCATTTTTTTGCCCCATGCCACTGGCGTGACAGTTTCATCTGTAAATTACGATGCTTTTCCAATGCAAATATCTTTCCCCAGTTTAATTTTAACTATTCGTAGCCATTTTGTTTTCAGCATTTTTTTTGCCACATGTTACTGACGTAGAGTGTGTTCTTTTGCACAATGTTGAGATACTTTTATACATATTTATCTTGAAGAGTTTAAAGATTGTTTTTTGATTGTTTTATGGAACTTTTAGGTGTGTATACTATTATTTGAAGTTTGCCGGTGAAATAATTGTTTTTTAGAATAATGACCTGAGTGCAGAATTAGCAGTTTTTGTGTATCTATATGTTGAATATGAGTTATTTATGTAGGTCAATTATTATGTGTGTTTTTTTTTCACGGTCAATCGTATTAAATTTCAGAAATGTATACAATATGTATTGTTGATAAACAAAAACTTTCTTCAAGTGAATTTAATGTAATTTTCTAATTGTTTCTAGTTTCTTAAGTGCAGTGATAAATATTCTTCAATGTACCCTATTCGTATAAACGTTATAATCCATACCACTTTGCGAATAAGTATTTTTTCTGGTTTTCTTTAATTTTATTTTTTCTTGTATGTGTATATACGCTCTAGTAAATATTTTATTTTATATCTGTGTCAGCTCTAGTTGTGCATTTAATTCCGAAATAACAAAACTGCACACACAGCAATAATTCAAGTTCAGATTATTGACATTGAACCTTTCCTTTTTAAATTTATTATTTATCTTCATGGATTGAGATGTCAATATTTTTGTTAATTTAATTAGGTAGTATATTCTGTATTTTCTTAGTATTTGTTTAACATGTCGTATATTGGGAAACAGACACCAAATATTCGGTATAGTCAATTTTTTTTATCTTTAAAGTAGTAAAGGTGGCATGTCAAGAGTAAGTAAGAGTACAACGGACCAGAAACTTCGAAACTCCAAAACATCGTCGTTTTTTCTACACTGTAGAAATATAGGTTTTTTTATTGTAATATAGAATCTGTTACATTAAATAAATTCGATTGAACTTGTTTGAATATTGTTATATTTTTTTTAATCTTTATTAGTTTGGTATTTAAGGTTTATATGGGGTTACTTAAAAGGATTTGGTTATGTGCTAGTAATGGGTAGTTATAATAGAGATCAAGATCTAGAAAGAAGCGGAAGGGAAAACATTTTTTTTTGATGATTTAATATTTTTGTTTTTAGATTTCAGAACAGATGACTGGGAGTCTAGTGTAGTCAACCTGTTAAGTAAAAGGCTATCATGAAAAAGTTTTAAGGTAGTATTTGACTTCTATATTTTAGGTATTTAGTTTCCTTTTTAATATTTACGAAGCTCTGCTGAGAGACAGCAGAAAATTGAGTGTGCAGGAAGCACGGAAAAGTTTTTTTTTTTAAGCAAAGCACCAAGATGAGCAGTTGAGGGTTCCTGCTAGTATTTTGGATATAATTATTTCTGTTGAGGGTCAGCAGAGAAGTTTGTGTGCAAAGTGTACACAGAGATTTGGTGTTGTTGATGATAGTCTCTGCTAAAGGAGAGCGGAAATGTTTTAAGTGCACATGAAGCACAATAGGTGACAATATCACCAAGAAAGGCAGATGGTGGTTCCTGCCAATGATATTCGATGAGTTTTTTTAGGTATAATGATGTCTGCTGAGGGACAGCAGATAAAGTGGTGTGCAGGGTGCACATTGTTTTATAATTGAGTTAGATAATGTCTGCTGGGAGATAGCAGGCGAGTTTGTGCGCAGTGCGCATGTAGTATTGTATATTTGGGGCAAGAGGTTTGCCCATGAGTTTTATATACCATGGTTTTACAAAAAGGATTGGAACAATATGTGAAGATTTAAATATAACACTCACTGACGAGTGTTAAAAAAAAGGGAAACTAATGTGGTAAGGTGTTCGTATAGGAAGTCAAATACCCGTATCGGTATAAGTTCAGATTTGAGTTTAATGTAAAGAATAGTAATTCCCTAATGCCCTTTCTAGACATATTCTAATAGTATTTGTTTTTGTATGTTTTAGGACCGAGTTATTGTTTTGATGTTTAAATGTTTAACGTTTTCCCCACATCTACTCAAGGAAGACGCGATCCAGGAGATGCTTGCTCGGCACCAGAATTCTAGAGAGGAAGGGTCCTTCATCCTGAGTATGGTATGGGTCTAGTCTCAACAAGTAAAGAAGGTCTCCGTCGAGGTATGGAAATAGTTAGCGTCGATACTTCTATCGCAATAATAGCAGATCTTCCCAATGGATGGTAGCCATAGGTGGGAAGACTGTAGTTGTATGGTTTAAATGTATTAAAGGCGAATGAAGTAATTGAGTACTGTCTGATGTTGACCATGGGCCTCGAAAGATGGAGCAATAGATAATGGTTGGTTTCTAAAGTAGTTGCAGACAGACCAACATACCAAAAAGGGATCCGTCTAGCCAGCGGTGGACCTGGCGGTTTCTAGACGAGGGCAAGACAGGACATTCTCCGAGAAGAGCGAATTCTGATAGAAGTGTGGCGGATTATTAATTTTGTAAAACTCAGTTCTATATATACACCCCTGTAAGCCAGAGCCGAGCAAAGCCAGGGGCTGGCTTTAAGGGAAGGGGGGCATGTCACATACGATGAGAGGGCAGTTTGCCCTACATATTAATTAATTAGTTTATATTTTACTATATTGTTTTGTATTACATTTTACCAGGTCAAAGTCATTGCGTTAGATCTCGACACGTGTTTAAATAGTTTAATTTTTATTCTCACGTAGAATATGAATTGGCTATAAAAGCAAGCTGTTGAGGTCGGACACGAGGAGTTCGGAGTCTAAGATTGTCTGTAAGGGTCACCCTTTGGGGTGTCCCTAAAACAGACCCTTGGGTCTGAGCCGTTGTGACTCTTGACTTATTTGCGTGAGTAAGTGTGACATGCCACCATGTAGTTATTTGGTAAGATTAGATAAGATTATTGTATTTAGTTATTCGTTATTTATTGTTTGTTTCGTTGTTAATATATTTGTTGTTTGTTTCCTGTTGTTTATCTCATCTTCCCCTTGGTTAGTTTTCTGCCTTCAGCAGGATACCTGGCCAGGGGTTAGATAACCACGACCTGGGTGGGAAGTGCCTTTAGTAAGCTACCCCTCATTCCAATAATACTAAGGCATTCTCCTAAATCCCCCCAGGCGTGACAATAGCTTTGAATTTTAAATGGGTACACTAACCTAATCTAAAATCAGATGCAGTAGCCTGTAATTATATGTAGAATATTAAAAAATTATTTTATTTTATCTTAATTGTCTTTTTAAGAAGTCAATTCTTTTTAACTTCGTAAACCATCTGGATTTTCTAAGATGCAGTAACGAGGGTATCTATATTTTTGTGAAGCTATGCTGCTATGGGACTCTTTGGTGGCCGGAATGCACGTAACGAAAGCGACAGATAAAGCGTTACTTTACTCCGCGTTAAGAGAAAAACACACACGTATGCGTATGGCCGCCTTATTATAATATAATTTTCTTCTTCTTCTTCATTTTCTGTTTTTTCATTAATGGATATTAGCGATCACATGGGTCCACTCTTCCCAGTTTCTGATGGTGCTGAACAAATCCCCTATTGTTCTTAGCCCTGTCTCTTATATCATATTTTTGAGCTGTGGCATTTTCTTTCTACCAACCCCTCTCTTCTCTTAGATCTTTTCTACGTTTACCAGTTATAATATTTGATATCTCACGATTTCTGTTACGTGGCTTAAATATTCTGCTTTCCTGCGCTTAATGGTGTTTAGTGATTCGCGATCTCTGTTAACTGTTCGTAGGATTTCCTCGTTTGTTGTTTTAGCTGTCCATGGGGCATTTAGTATCCGCCTGTAAATCCAAATTTCAAATGCTTCGAGTCTGTTCATGGAGTCTACTTTTAGTGTCCAGCCCTCGTTTCCAAAGAGCAATACTGACGTAACATTTTGCAAATCTGATTCATAGGTTGAGCTTACATTCGGTATTGGTAAGAACCCTTTTAAATTTCATGAAAGTACTTCTGGCCATCTCTATTCGACATTTGAGTTACAATTCGAACGTCCACTCTTCACACAGCCACATGTCCAAATATTTAAATTTTCGTACTTGTTCTATTGGGCAACCGTTATGACTTAAAATAGCATCTTGATATTCTTCAGGATTGCGTGACTCTATAATAAATTGTGTCTGCTTGGAGTTGATATTGAGGACTAAGTTTTGGCTGCTGCTACTTATTGCATAAAAAAACTCCTGCAAGTCTTTTATGTTGTCTGTAATTAGGACTGTGTTGTCCGCATACCGTATATTATTAACCCATATTCCATTTACTTTAATACCTATATTGATTTTTACAGCGCATCTTGAAAAATGCTTTCAGACTATATATTAAAGAGGAGCGGGGAGAGAACGCATCCTTGTCTAACCTCTCTAAGTATTTTTATTTGTTTCGTATATTCGTTACCAACCTTTACTTCTACTGTTTGAATCCAGTACAAACTTTCCATATAACGGAGTATCTTTTTGGTATATATCCTTCTTGCTTAGGTTTGGAATAAGTTTGTGATGTTGAACTCAATCAAATGCTTTCTAGTAGTTGATGATGCATAAAATAACATATTTTTTCAGATCTGAGCAATTCTGATTTAATATTTGAGCTGTTACTATAGCCTCTCTTGTTCCAAGGCCCGTTCTGAAACCAAATTGTGTAGATCCTATATCTATTTCACATTTTTGGGAAATCCTGTAGTGAAAGGAATATCTTTAATGAGTAGCCATTAAGGCTGATCTTTCTATGCACTTCGTTGCATTGGTTTTTTTTTTGGCAGGGAAAAGAAAATTTGATGTGATCCAGTTGGAATGGAACTTGCCCGTGTTATATATTTTGTTAAATATTTCTTGCAGAACGGTGATTCATTTATCATCAATTTTGAGTAGCTCGACCGGCATGTAATCTGGTCCAATTAATTTTGTGTCTTTTCAAGTCTTTATTCTTCTTATAATTTCCTCTTTCGTGATGGGGGTCCCAAAAGATTTGCGTCATCTCTCTCCTTTATCTTCGGATTATTATCATCGAAAAGTTTTTTTTTAATCTTGATCTTCTTAAGCTATTACATCTTGTTCATTCTCTATATTGAAAAAGTGACGTTTCCTATACCTAAACTTCCAACGCCTCTTTAATTTCCTGTGTATATTGAATTATTAATCATTTTTGAAGCTATGCTTCTTGTTAAACGTTCTGGTGATTGAGTTAAATGGTAAAAACGACACTATTTATTGTTATACATGATTATGTAAAAAATTAAAACAATTACACGTATAAATTTGGGAAAAAAACAAAAAATTAAAATGTAAAATAGATCTTAAAATACATTTTTACAGACAGAGTAGAAGCATAGCCTGGACAACCAAGTTCTTTTTTATATTTATTTCTATATTTATGATGTAATCTACTACGACCCACAAAATTACGAATATTTTATACCAAATCAAATTTTAGTAAACACTTTGGGGGCTAAGTTCTGACTTCATGTCGCCGCAATAGGCTTTAGATCATTATTTACCTTGGGTAGGTTTCCTTCTCGAGAGCCGTCTCTGGGATTACTCAATTTTAAGTAGTTCGGTCGAAAGGGTGACTGTTGAGGGTTGCTGGTGGCTTTTTCCGAAGACAAAGGGCTCAAGATTCCAGCCCTACGTCGTAGTTTGACCGCAGGATGATGGAGGTGTTTACGCTAACGTCAACGGGAGCTCGTGATTAGTAAGCGGACCGTTTATTATAAATGCTTTTGGTATCTATTCTGGTAACTTATTAAGTTAGCTAATTGCGAAGATTGTGTTATGGTGTAATGATTATTAAAAATTATTCACAATATTTGATGGTTGTAACTGTCTTTGTGGATAAAAAAATGTTGAAAATAAGATAGTTAAAAAACTATACAATAGTAGTAATTATAATAAAAATTTAGAAAATATTATACAAATTGGTCATATAATAAATAATATTGTTAAAAGTGGTAATAACGTAAAATATAATTTAGTAAAAGTAAAAGTAAAAAATAGATACTTGAAAAATAACAAAAAATAAAAATTATTCAAAAAAATATAATTTACAAAAAATAAATATTTAAACATTTTAAACATAAAAATTAATAAAAATTTTAAGAAAGTAAAACTAACATAAAAATAAATTTAAAAATTAAATCAAACAAAAATCTTATATGGTAAAAATCTAAATAATCCCGAAAAAAAAATTAAATAATTTAAAATTTAAATAGTAAAAAACATTAAAAAAAATTAATAATTACAAAGAATTGTAAAAATATAAATAATTAAAATATATTATAAAAAAAATGAAAATCCTGGATAATAGCAATCAATATTAAATGATGTAAACAATCCTAAGTAAAGTAAAAAAAATCAGTTGGAAGTTTATTATTAGCACTCTACTTCTCTCAATTTTATCAGAAAAAAAGAGAGCATAAATTAATAACCACCCTGCGCAAATATTCCAATTCCACAATATCTTTTATTTCAATATTGAAAAGATTTTTTAATAAGGCAAGAATCGGGAGGAAGTAGGTAGCTTGCGAGCAAAAATAATGGGAATAAAATTTGGTGAAACGTAAAAATAAACAGAGGCGTTCTTATGGAAACTACAAAGGCGATGAATTAATAAAAAAGTTAATAAAATCAAAAAGCTTTTAAAAAATTAGTAAAATTGTTGGAAAAAATATACAAAATTTATAAAAAATAAAATTTGATTAAACAGAAAAAAATTTAAAAAATGGAATATATAACAATAAAGCTGAAAATTGTTGAAAACAATAAAAAAATATGAAGCAATCAAATAAGTGTATAAAATTTAACAAAATTTAAAAAAATAAAAAAACGTTATATATATGATTTAAAAATTATGCAAAAATACAAAAAAATACAAAATTAAAACATTTTATAAAAAACTGCCAAAAATCGTTTTTTGAATTAATATTTTAATACAATATTTTTATTATAAAACTACAAATACAAGTGCTTTTTATATAATTTTTTCCAGATACGCCACCGTGCACCCAATGAATAAAAAAATATATCCTTTGTACTTTCTGGTATTATTCTATACAATAATCAAATTATCATTCTAGCAAAGACAATTCGAAGGCCTAAAATTAATTTTTTCGTAAACAAAAGATTCAAAGAAAAACCTTTGTTCGACATTTCGGAGGTGCCTTATGATCTTATCTGAAATGAAAAAAACGTTCTCGTTATTAAGAATGGATAGCTTCGGGCTTTACGAATTCGAATTTGTTTTCAGTCAGAGACGGTTTGTATAAAGTTTTTTCGTATCCTAACAAAATATGACATAATGTCAGATTGACAGTTATTTTTCAAATATTAGGGAGGGGTGTTGTGTAAGGTATATAATATATTGATTCGGATTTTTCTCAGGGGCTATTGGTGACTCTCTTGGAGTATGTGTCGTTCTAAAGAATATCGGTTGCTAAGAAAAGCAAATATGAATTTATTGCTTGTTTTTTGTTACCTAATAGAGAAATGTCATTGATTGATATTATTTAATGTCAAAAAACAAAATATAAAATTGAATTGGAATTTAAAATAAATATGGAAGTATAATTGAAAAAATAATATTACAATATGTAACAGCAAAAAGAACATATATAATTTAAAAAAATACAGACTAGAAGCTGATGCAAAAGGAGAGACAACCAAAAATTGGACCCAGACCAGAAGAAAACAAAAAGGAACATATTAACTTTGCCAAAATTAATGATTTTTACTATATATAAAAATGCTATAAATTGGTTCATTTTGAAATTCTCTTTGAATAAGTTTAACTACCTGCGGTCTTAGCTTTATAATTAAAGGGAAAAAGACTTTAGTTAATACTTTCCTACAAGGGTACTACTCGATTTGACTACCCATAGTTAGATAGATAGATATTTATTGGATTGGCTGTTAGCCTGTATCACTACGACCTTTACAGATCTATTGTGAACACCCATAATGTCTAGAATAGGATTAGAGCACCTTGTCTAGCCCTGCCATCTTAATGAGACTTAATAGCCTTTAGGGCCTCTCCACGTAACTTGGAGCAGCCGGTTTCTCCTCTCCCATTACTGGATACCGCGTTGCTGCAAGGTCTTCACATTGGACGTGAAATGCGGTTTCCTCCTCCTCTTGACAGTATCGACAGATGTCTTTATCTACCAAGTTTAGCGGACTCATGTGTTTTCTGAGCCGAAAATGTATTGTAAAGAGACTGACATTGTTTCGCCTTTATGATAACAGCTATGCAGTAAATTTTTTTTTATGAAGACTTTGGCTTGTCGCTTGCCGGGGAATTTTTCCCACCTGTAACTTCTCTATCCTCCATTTCTCAATTCCTGCCTTTCTGAACGTGTCAGCAACCCCGCCAAATGGTTTTGGGCCAACCATTGGGATATTAGCTCCCCCTCTGGCCAATCCAATCTTTCGAAACACGTGTCCTGTTACTCACTGTATTTTTCGGTTAAATCTGTAACGGAATTTTTTTTATTTTTCTAGGAGGGGGAAGAAGGGTGCTAACGAACATTCGATACTCATACTAAAAGATGATAGGATAAAACAGTAGACGAAACGTGGAGGAATAATTTTCAGACTTTATTCTACTGTTACCATATCAAATGCACCTGTTATTTTTATAAAAATGCAAGCTTTTATCTCGGTGCGAATAAGACAAGAAGAAATTTGTTTAACATACAGGAAATTGACAAGCAGTTTTGAAATATGAAATTCGGTTAGAATAAATTTTTGCAAGCCCTGGATTCCAGAGAATGATAAAATAATTATACAAGGAATCTACTAGAAAATAATAATGCTAGAAAAACATAAAAAATGGAATACATTAAATAATTCAAAAAGTATAAGCATTTTTAACAAAATAAGCAGTTTTTAGCAAACAAATGAGCAATTTTCAACGAAAAATATGCATTTGTCTGCAAAATTCAACAATTTTTACAAAAAAATCTTCTCAAAAAAGCAATTTTAATTTAAATCGAGCAAACTTTACAAAATTGAGCACTATTTACAAAAATGAGCAATTTTCACTTAAATGAGCAATTTTCACAAATATAAACCGTCCGTCTTCTTAAAAATTGAGCAATATTCACAAAAAAAGCATTTTTTTAAAAATGTGTAGTTTTCACACAAAATAAGCAAAAATAAGTAGTTTTTACACAAATGTACACTAAAAATGAGCAATTTCCAAAAATAATGAGCAATTTTTGCAAAAAGAGCAATTTTAACAAACAATCAGGAACTATCACAAAAATAATGAAAAAGTATAAATTAAACAAAAAAATTATAAAAAAACTTTTTTTCTGAATATAATAAATAAAACGAATATATTCTATCTACTGATAATTATAATTAATACCATTTAAAATCCCTCCACATATTTAATGTTAATCTGAAGAGTTTTCAGGGAGTTTAGTACGATTTCTGATTAGGTCATCAGAGATAATTCGTTTAGGGAATGATCTAATTGTACGATTTCTCTTCACTTCCTAATTCAATCAAAAAAGGCCCTATTGGACATTATTTCATTACATCAACGCCATAATTCCTCGTGACGTGCATTTTTGGTTCATTTTTACGCTGATGTGAATCTCAAGAAGTTACGAATGGGATTTGAAAGGCCACAGAAGTAGCTGGAAAGTAAATAATACATCATTATTGTTTTCAAAGAATTATGCTTGGTGCTTACAAATGTAGTTTATTTAAAAACAGATGTTATGCAGTAGTTTTTGGTATATTTCAATTTGCAGTGGAAACTTTTCACTGGAACTGTCAAACATATATTATTTTAAAACCTAAATTTATCTTCTCATCGTTTAAAACGTTTTAAATCTAAACAATTTTTAAATTATCTTAATACATAAGTAGAAATTTTGATTTTCGTCAGTGTGAGAATATTCCACACAGTTCGGAAATAGTAATTTACATACAAGGCCGGGATTTGATTGATTACGGTACGAGTTACATGTTTAGTACTGAGGCGAAAAATGAGCCGAGGCTGGAATTTCTAAACGAGTACTGTAATGACAGTTCACGTCCGTGTATCGTACAATGTTTTATTTCATACTGTGTTGTATTAATAATCAAATTCGGTATTAGTGGTGTTTTGATTCGAGATTTATAGCATATTTTTTTTATTTACGTTGCTTAGTAATGCAAAAAATTGATTTAACAACAAAAATAACAAATAAACGAAAAACTCAAAATTTTTCGATTTGACAAAAATAACAGTTTTTTGTTCCGAGCATATTTTGAAAAATTTAAAGAAATCGAGCAAAAATGTGCTGAAGCAATTACTAAATTTTCTGCTCGTTATTAGAAGGAATACATGGATTGATTTTGTAGTTTTAAATATAAAATATTTTTAAAATATGAATAAAGCAATCCAGGAAGTACCAATTTCCTGGTCTAAGAACTGTAATAAGTTATTTTCCGGACTCAAACCAGTCCAGGAAATAGCTTATCATAACAAAGTATGAAATAAATTAGAATTACGTTTTACTATTTACAAGCAGAGACTTCAGAAAGCGATAAAATAAATATAGATGGAATTAACTGGAAAATAAAATATTACAAGCTAAATAAAAATATAAACCTACCAATTCATCTCTTAAAGGCAATATATTATAACCCTACAAGTAAATGGGTTGTTAAAAATATTCAAATAAGGCAACAGACGCAGACGTATTGGGATGGAAATGTCGAGTACAGACTATTTGAAATCAATTCTGTAGAAATTTTAAGAGGTTAGCTTTATATCAACTTCAGATAAGTATACACGGTTGACATTTTAACTTTTTTTCTGATAATGTATATTTGTATACCATCAAGTTTATTTGGACCCAAAACGAAAATATTAGCCCTATTCAATCTCTGATAAAAGTTCTATTTTTAGAGTTTTATTTTCTATAAACTTAAACTTAACTTTTTTTAAAGTGGGTTGTCTTTTTGGTTTTGCATATAGCCGCTTAGAAAGTGCCACTAATGTAACCTTAAGACATAAATCTAACCTCAATGTTTTCTTCACGTATATCCAAAGTTTCATTGCAATACAACGAGTTGTATAGATACAGTGAGTTTTGGAAATCAGCAAGTCGGTCAAAAAATGGATCTTAGCCGAGAACATTTTCGAGTAAGAAGTTTTTACAATTTTCGGACAGGCTTATCCCAACAGTAACGGTTTCTGTATTTGGGAATGAATCACCACACCAGTCAACGATTGCGATGTTCAATGTGGTCGCTCCAGTCTTAGCGACGAATCCAGGCTACCTCCACCCAAAACAGCAGTCACACAGCAAAACATTAAAGGTTCGTCAACTAATTAAGGGTCATCTAAATAAGGGTGACATATAAAGACATCTTTGGGCATTTCAAAGACCTTAATTCAAAAGATCCTATATAAATACCTGGGTGTTACAAAGTTGGTTTCCCGTTGGATCCCTCAGTTGCTCACCAAAGAGCAAAAAGCGGTTCGCGTTAATTTGTATCGAAAAACATTGGAATATTTTAAAAAAGAAAGCTCAAAAAACTTTTATAGTATCATCAGTGACGATGAATCTTGGATTTACTTCTACGCACCGGAAAATAAATGCCAATCCGCTTTTTGGGTGTTTCAATATGAGGAAAAACCAACAAAAGTTATCCGTTCTCGAAGTGTATCAAAGAAAATGGTCGCAACTTTTATTTTAAAGTCTTGTCATGTGCAATACTTGCTTTAAAAGATTGAAGAACGGTAACTTCCTATTGTCATACAAAGTTTGTTTACAAGAAGTTATCGCAAAACTTTGACAAAGTAACGCACAACGGCGAATCATCCTACATGAGAACAATGCAAGAGCTCACACTGCTCAAAGGACAATCGAGATTTTGAAGCTTCAAAACAACGAATTGTCAGACCATCTACTGTAGTCCTGAGCTAAGCCCCAAAGATCAATAATTCAATGCGTGGCGCCGTGGGCAGCAACTCCAGTCACCAGAAGAAGCCATCAATGCCTTTAAAACAACAATTTTTTAGGTGTCAACTGATTACTGTAATAACTGTTTTACCAATTGGTTTGAACGTATGTAAAAGTGTATTGTTTTTGTTGGAACATATTTTGAAAAGCAATAAAGTACTTAAAGTCTATGTATTTTTTGTCTTCATGGCTGTATAAAAAACTAAAAAGACTCTCGTACTGTTATGTGTCACCGTAAGTGTAAAATGTTCATTATTATTAACCGAATATTTTATGTGTTGTTTGGTAATTTTTATAGCTTTGATCCTTATTTCGCTTTTGTTTTTGTAAATTTTCGGGTATTTTTTTAATGATATTTCAAATATTATTTCTATAAAACTATGAAAAAAGTAACAGATAGATATTCTCTGTAATTAATTGTTACTGTATTGTAATTAATTGTTACTGTATATACTATAAAGAAAGTGACATTTGATAAATTAGATCCATGTAAATACATAATTCAAGTAAAAACACATTTCCTAAAAAATCACTCTCTGAAATTAAGCATTTTTCATTTAGTACAGCAACCAATTGAATCTCGCTTTGCCAAAAACACGTGTCGGAAAAAAACATTAATTCCAATCATGGACCGCACCCAAGAACACATTTATTCCAATCCTCTACAAATTACACGCACCCCTGATGAATGAAAGTTTACATTTTCAATCTGTAATGATGTCGTGTTTTAGTTAAATTTGTAGCTGGGCAACGAGAGAAAGAGAATATTAATCAAATAATCGATGGATCTCATTTGACAGTGGCTACTAACTACAGATTGACAAAACAATCACACCCTTGCCTTTTGTTCCTCTACGACTGAATCAGTGAATTTGTAATAAAAAGATCAGTGGTATTCCATACAAAAAAATAAAATTTATACCCATTTAAATAATAAAATTGAGGCACTCGCTTATAGAACAAAAAGGTATCTAGGCAAATTACGTACAAGTACGAAGAGAGCTAGAAAAAGCGTTACATGCAATATACATCAGTCCTGTGGTAAGTGCACCTGCGATTTCAATGTATAGCCGATAGCGCCTTAAATTATTCGCTTAAGGATGCCGATACAAGTTGTGAATTTTGTAAAAATAAGTAACTGGTTTATACCGATTACAGCATATTTGTTATATATTTACAAATTCCTAAAATATTTATTGTGACCCAAAGACAGCAAATTTTGTTGACAACTATATAGTTCACACTCTATATTAACTTAAAACAGAGTCGAAATATATCAATTTCTCATTATATGTTTGTATGTATGTATGTATGTATGTATGTATGTATGTATGTATGTATGTATGTATGGTGTTAGGAGTGACAGATACACCTGCGACCTATAAGATCTATTGTGTCCCCCTTTTCTTGCTATATTTCTGATGATTCCTCAGACTTATAGCAGCTCTTCTAGTCCTATCTTCCTTAGAAAGCTTAGGATATCATTGGCTTTTAAATTAGGTAGTTCTTCCCTTTCTATTTCGTATATGTTTATTTATAATCGTTTAAAAATAGAAGGTTTTCCACCCTACAAAATATTTGGAAAGTAGACAATTGTTAACCAGGTTGCAAACTGATCACTTTCCACCCGTTAGCCATGGTTATGCGCCTCCATAGATAGATATCTTAAAAATTGGCAAATATTACTAACGTTTTATATCGGTATCGCTATATAGGCAACCGGTATAACGACAAAAACCCAAACGAAGCTTTACTATAATAAAATTTTTGTAAAAACATTTGTATGTACTGAAAAAACTTTGCTAAAACCAACATCCGGCACCAGAAGAAGGAATAAAGTAAACTTTTAGTTGTACAACCTACATTTTATTTTTTTTAAAACGATATTAGTTTTCCATATTTTGATATATCAATGTTATGTTTTATTCGTATTGTACTCTTTAAGATTGAATAAATACACCAAAGGGTGGAAGCTTTCTTTTTTTGGGAAACAAATTTAGCCAAATAAGCCAATGAGCAGTTTTCAGAAGTTCCGGTTTAAATTCCTTTTTTGTACAACTGTCATTAAAAGTGACACTTTTAATGATAGCAAACAATGTTAAAAACGATTGTTTACATAGCAGCGTGTTAAAAATACTTTTAACACGTTGCCATGTAAACAAGTTTACTTTTAACACGGTTTAGTTTACTTTTAACACGGTTTGGTTCATTTGTCATTGAAAATTCGCTCGTTTCATTATCAAAATAGGGAAGTTGTACAAAAAACATTGTATGGTATTTGTGTTAAAAGTGATTTTATTTTGTTCGTGAAATTGTTCAATTCGCTCCGCTCATTTCACAAACGTTTTCACTCACAAAATAAAACCTCACTTTTAACACTCATATCATAAATAACTATTTTAATACACTACTGGTTGTAAATTTCGTACGTTTTCTCATACCTTTTTTTACTTTTGTCAATTTAGAGATTTAACGTCACCGCTTGTGAAGCCTCACGTATTTCTGGGGGTGTACAATCTTCTTCATTGTCCGACATATTGCAATACTCTCAATTATAAAATATTAAACCACGAATTATTATAGAAATAAATTTCACGTCAACGACAACTGTCTGAAATAATTGTTTACTTTATTTTCATCACATTATTTTTAAACGATTGTTAATAAAATAGTATAGGTACATACCTCGGTGGAAGTACCATTTTTCTCTCGAGATATCTTTTTCTCTTGAGGAAAATAAAATACTTTCTACCTCAGTATGTAATATACTATTTCATGAATTTACTCAAATTGTAAAAAACAAGAACGTATTATATTTTCGTAAGATATACATGAAATATTGTTTGCTATTTCCCTATTTACTTTTTAACGTATGTAAAAGCGGAAATAGAAAACCATTTTGTACAATCAAATTCATTACAAATAAAAAGTTAAATAGAACGTTTATTAATCTAATAGAGTTGTCTGTTGTCAATTACATGGAAATCGATTGAGAGGTCTCGAGTTGGTTTGTTTGGAAACCTCCTGTGGCGCTTAGTTTTAATTTTCCTTTTAAATTACTTCTTACAAATATAGCCAATTTTATACAGACAGAATTTCATTGTAATTCCGTTCTACCAAAATATCCTTAATTAACTTTTTTGTAGACAATAGTTACCGTCTGAATTCTAAATTAAAATCGAACCAAATTGGTTTTCTGCTCACAAACCCACAAGTCGTAAAAATACACATATAGGTATGTAAGAAGATTTTTTTAAATTTAAATTACCAAAAAAATTCAAATAGATTTCATTCTAACGAAAAACAGAAATTCCTTAATCTACCCATGTTTCTTCCGTAGTATTGCAGATACACAAATTGTATTAAAATTTGAACATAAAGCTTTCTATTTTAATGCCAGTTTCGGTCCTTACTTGTATAATTAAATTCGCCGCACTTGGGCACCAGCTTTATTGCATTTTAACATTCTAAACAAAATTTTATTGCAAATTAGATTAATGGTCCCTTCGGTGTAGGTGTACATTAAGAAAATCAGGATTTACTTTTAATAATGCAAATATTAAAAATAAAAAATAATATGATGAATTTTATTAGATGGAGTAACGTACCCAAAAGAATATTGTGAATGAACCATAACTAAATTTATTATTTAAAAAATGACATATTCAACTGTAACCTTTTTTTATAGTTGTGAATTAATTGATAAAGGTGCGAACGGCCCTCAGTGGTTTGGTGGGTATCGAGTCGTTTATGGGTTCATTCGAGCCAAATAAAAATAAAGTTACTTTCACCAAATAGCTTTTGCCATTAACTAGAGTTAGTTCAGTACTTTTAAAAAATTATTACCAAAAAAACAAAGAGTAGATACAATTACTGTTATAATAAAAAAAAGGATTTTTTATAGATAAAGACGGCACTGGAAAAAATTATTTCCAGCAGAGACACTGGTAAAAACACTGTAGTTCTTTGTATAAGATAAAATTCTACTCGGAACACAAATTACCACGTGAGTTAAAAAAGCCGGTAAAATAAAAAAAGAAAACTAGTGTGGCAGTCAGTGGGACTGCCGGCAGAAGTTATACTTCTAAATGATATTCGTGGTAAGCGACTCCAAAAACCTCCTAGTACCGTGTGCACACTCTTTTTTGCATCGAATTTGCATAAAATTCCTGGAGACGAGGTCCGTCTTAAGCACCAGGTGTTTCGAACACCATCGCTATTATTATAATCGTATTTAGCGACTCAAAAAAAACACCAAGTACCAAGTGTGCACTGATTTCGTACAGAATTTACATAAAACCCCAGGGGAAGAGGTAAATACCCTATACACCAAGTGCCGCGGAGACGTTTGGAATCGTGATATTAGTGTTCAGCGACTCCAAAAACCCCGAATATATAAATTAAACCCATTTTCAGCAATACTTACCGAGTTGTAAGTTTTCTCTCTATTGTCTGAATGTACTTTTCGAATGCAGAAATGCAATTTTCATTTTTACATTATAAAATATAGCGACAAATTTCCTGATACTTTAACGAATCCAATGCAAAAAAACGCATTCCGATCCATCTTACGTTACAAACTTCGGAGGTTTTGGTGCTTTATTTCCTCCACTATTGGTAAAAACTCTGTTTGTATCCAACAACCTTAAAAGCATGGAGCAAAATATACTGCGACCATGTGACGGTATTTTAGACTACAATACAATACTCATTACTGAATATTATTATTAATATAAAACTTTATATGTATACTTACGTGACAGAATTATAAAATAATCTGTCAAATAATCATGTGGTCCGTCACTATGATATTCATACATTAGTTCAGACTGTTTTTTGTATATCTATCCCTTTTCAATGTACTGAATGTTTAAACGGTATTCAAAGGACTTATAGTTATGACTAATAACATGTGGTATATATTTTATCTTTGTTTTTACCGACCAATATACCTTATAAGTGTTTCTGTCTCTCTCTTACTCACACCATTACATATTTAACTCTACACAATCTTTTTCTACAGGGTGTACGAATAGAAGTATAACTTCAAAAAATGACCAACGATTTCTGGCCAGACCAAATCGAAAGTGAAGCAAAATACTGTAGAGGAGGTATTTATAATAGAAATAATCACGAATCTAACATAGGTAACTAGGTATCGAGAAAATGACTAAATAAACAAATCACTCTTAAATTAATGTTTCAACGATTGCTGTATACCTAGTTCCCTCCCGCTCAAGTTTTTTCTAAGAACAAAACATCTGTGCAAACAAATAGGTAGCAAATACAGTTCTCATTAAGTAATATTAACTAGTTAATAAACTGACAAATTATTCATTTACAAATCAGAAACTTTGTTGGAACGGTACTTTGACAGTACATGGGATTATTCGATTCTCTGTTGGAACTGTCTTATCTTACTACACATACGTCTGACGTCCTTCTGACAGTCAGGAAGTCTGTTGGAACAAACCGATCCAGTCGCATACTCCGCTATAAGAAGGATGTGCTACCAATATGCTTTTAAACTTAAAACAGTTTTCTACTAACTAGACGACGAATATAAAAAGTTCTTCTTCTTCGATGCAGCATTACTCCAAAATATATGTTCTCTCTTACAATAAAATAAATACAGTACATGCTAAATAGATTCTACTAATGGATTTATCGATACAAATAAATATCCATCATTTGTTATTCCCGAATTTCTCCCGATTTGCAATATTGAAACATATAAATCTTAACTTTCTGAACGAAATCATGATTTCTTCCTTTAAATATTAAATCTTTTGTCAACATTTGCTAACTTCATGAAAAATCTCTGAATTCACTTAAACCTATCATTTATCAATATGTCTGGGTGAATAAATATTTCCGTAGAACCATTTTTCATAAAGAAAAATATCCAAACTCAATTTATTACTTTATTTTTTATACAAATTCGCTAATTTAAATACCTATAATAGCGCTACTGTTATAACACACATCTTTTCAAATATTCCTGTCGAAGGGAAAATATATTTATAAAAATTTGATATATTATGACTAATATAGTTTTTTTGAAGAGAATTTTTACGCTATAGATAAAAAAAACTATAATTATACAACTACCTATTCTTCTTTTTCTTATTAAAAAGATAACAGTATTAAAATGTAAAACAGAGGATGTATAAGATGATTATAACGTAAAAGGAAAAGGATAGTCACAAAATGATGGCTATGACAGATGACAATGAAGTAAAAACGTCTTAAAAATATTTTTTATAATGTAATTTTTAAAAACTGTGAAAGGCTTTTGCGGCCATTGTCTAATGTATCAATGGTTTTTGGGCTGTTAGGCCGGCATCGATTGTCTTGCTGACTTGACGTTTCGCCAACACGAGCGGTTGGCATCTTCAGAAGTTGCTTCCTGATTGACAGTCTGCGAACTACTGAGCTCTGCGTGGACGGAGCCTGTATTTATACGTCGGAAAGGAAGTGGGCGGGGCCTCAGCTGCTTTCGATTCCAATTCTGGTCGGTGTTGTTCGTTAAGCGTAGAGTTTTCGCACCCTTAATTATGCGGACCCATGTTTTGTTGATCTTTACTGCTTCCTCTTTTTTATTAAAGTTGTTCGAGTGCTTCTCTATCTCTATGGCTTCTCTATAGAGTCTGAAATGGTATGCTGATGTAGTAGCGAGGACTTGGGTCTCCTCAAACTTAATCCGATGGTCCATAGTGTAATTTTTATAGTTATTACTAGATATAATTAGAACTTCTATACTGTCCATGCTTAAATACTTTACTTAGGCAGGGAGAAGCCTAAAGCCGGACAGAATTTGAATCTATCCAAGAAAGCGCGCCAATTTATTGCTCGTATCGCAGTTAGAAAGCTAAATTTAAGTAGAGTGTGGACTAAAATTAAGGTTCCAATATTTAAGAGCAAAGCAATGTTTTTATTTTATTTTCCCAGCTTGATCGATTTTTTGTCCTCAAAATCGTTGGAGCTTTTATTAAGTAGTAATCTAAGTGGTAGCAGTCAAACGACTAAGTGGACTCTAAGTGAACATATTTGCTGACTTTACCATGTAAGCCTAAAGCGCTTCTATAAACATACAATCTGATGTCGCCTTTATGTAAAGTCAAGCGATTTTTGAGTTTTCTCATCGTCTGCCCAATTTACACCTTATCACACGATCCACACGTATAGATTACACAATATTGCAGACGTCGACTGGACACTGAAATAACACTGTTTTACTATTTGGTTTGAACGTATGCAAAAATGTATCAATCTTGGTGGATCAGTGAAAGAGGATCTATTGGCTATTTTCACATTGAGGTCACCGAAAAGGTTCGTTAATTTTTATGTTTAATGGCAGGCTTTGGTAACGAGTGCTGGAGCTCATAATCTGTGAGGTCCCTTGAATTTGTGTACGAAAGCACTTCGACGAAGTGTTGAAGATGATATGGTTGACTAACTTTGAAGAGTAGGTAAGCATTATCAATAAGTAATTATGCTTATATTACGTAGGTTTTCCAGTTGAAACCTCATATCACATATGTTAAGAATTCTTTCTTTCATAGGTTGGTCTTTATGAACTGGTTATGGTTAAAAAAGTAGTTCAAATAACGCTGCCCAGAGCTCATTAATTTTCTGTACCAATCTGAATTTACTTGTTCCATTGTACACTAGATGTAGTCATTATTGCTATTAAAGATCCTCAATATTGTGTTTTTAGTAAAATTAAAATCGTGTTTAAATCTTATTTATATACCTAAGTGCAAAAGAAGTAAATTTCTTGGTGTTTAATGTATTAATAAAGTTTTCTATTTCTAAAAATTTCATAATTTCGAATGCCAGACTGTGAATTCAAAAAGTTTTTCTTGACGCCGCAAAATGTTGACCGCCACGATTTACTGTTATTTATAAAATAGTCACGTAAAAATTGTCTCACATGAAAACATCAAGAATGTGATGTAGATTGGCTTCAATCAAATTAGGGAACAAAGTTTACCTCATTTGACTTTCTGGAATGAAATTACCCTTATAATTCTCGCATTACACAACGACACTGATAAAATTACTGATGGAACTTCTGAATTTTAGAAGTTTTGAAATTCATAAAATTTTCACCGACTTCCAACGCGCACTTCGGCCGGTTGGAATATTGTTGGAAATAAACTCAATTATATTTGTTAATTCAGTCTCTCGGTGGTTTAAACAATGGTTTTAAAAGTTTTATAAAAAATATAGGATTTTTTTGCTTATTACGTATTAAACTTTAGGATATTTATTTGTAATGATTACGTATCCCAGTGGATAACACTTAAATGTTTAAAAATAGACAGTTTTAAAAATCTATCTCTGAGGTAGTATAATTAACTTCTTTGTGTCAAAACTTTTAGGTTTGTTCACAGAGGCATCAGTAACTTGTCGGTGACATCAGGAGTGTGCGCACTAATAATTTGCTTGTTCGTACAGATTTCTGACAAATATTTGACAAATTGTCAGACGTTCTTACAAAATTTGCTGACTATCCGATAACAGTCAGATCTGTTTGCGGATAATCGTCAAGTAAAGTGTCCGATATATGTTCTGTGGTAGTAAGAGGTGTTCTGTTAGAATTCTATGCTTCGCATCTTCTATCTTATTTATGTATGATTCTTTGTCTTTGTATATCTCTACTTAGTTGGTGTTTGAAAGTTAATTTTTTTGCCATTTTCGTGTTTTTTTGTTATAACAAGACAATTTTTCGTTTAATTTTAATTTAGTTTATTGGTTATTTTTAGTGTTAGTTTAAACTATTTTAGACACAATGAGTGACTCAGACTCAGAATTTAGTGACTACCAATTTAGTATGTCCTCTGAGGACTCTGATTTAGAAGATTTGTTGGAAGAAAGAATTCGACAAAATAATGAAAATTATGTTGAAGAAATCGTGCCACAATATACCGAAAACGAATTTATAGAACATTTTCGAGTAAGCCGAGAAGTAGCCCACGATATCGCTATTCGGTTTGAGGCCAGCAATTATTTTAAAAAACAATCAGGTCCTTATGGGAAAATTAGTCCAGAAAAACACACTTATGTTTTTTTATGGTTTGCTGGGCATCAAACATCTTCTTTTAGAGATGTGTCGGACAGATTTAATATATCGATAAGTTGCTTGCATAAAATTTTACTAAAAATGACATATTTTCTCAGCAACTTATCTCCTGAGATAATAAAATGGCCCAGCAATGAAGAGCAAGAAATAACACAGGCACATTTCTTCGAAAAGAATGGTTTTCCTGGAATAATTGGAGTCATTGATGGGACTCATATAAAAATCGATAAACCCGAAGATGACCCGGAGTCTTATTTCAATAGAAAGGGGTATTACTCTATTCAGGTAAAAAATATATGTGTACATTGGTAAATTTTAATATAATATATATTTTTAATATATTTTACAGCTTCAATTAGTGTGTGACCACAAAAGAAAAATAATTTCTTTCTTCACGGGCTACCCAGGATCTGTCCACGATGCTCGAGTATTTAGAGCATCTTTAATGGATTCACTTCCAAATAAATGTGGGGAAAATCATATATTGGGAGATAGTGCTTATCCCTTATTGCCAAATTTAATGACCCCTTTTCAAAACAGGGGTTTTTTAAACAGAGGACAAATTAATTATAATCAAAAATTGTCCAGTAACCGAATAATTATTGAACATTGTAATGGTTTACTGAAACAAAAGTGGAGACAGTTGTATCATTTAAAATTTCGAAATATTAACACAATTGTCCATTTTATTAGGGCCTGTTGTGTTTTACACAATTTGGCTCTAAATGAGCAATTTAATATTGAATTAGATATTAATGAGAATAACAATGAAAATAATGAATTCCATGAAGAAAATATCGGGGTTAATGGAGAGGCAGCAGAAAAAAGAAATAATATTGTACAATTATTCATTTAAAATTTTTTAATAAAAAATAAAACATAAAATTCTTTGTTTTAACAAATTGTAATGTAAAAACTAAAACTATTAAACTTTAAATATCAGTCAAACAATCATAATAATATTTAACTTAAATATCAATACACACTATTTATTCGTTTTCATTTTTTCTTTTTGCAATTCTAATTTCTCCTTTTCAATTGCTATTCTTTCTTTTTCTAGATTTAATCTTTCTTGGAAATATTCTTTTCGGTCATCCCTCATTTTTTGTAAAATCTCATTTCTTGTTATGAGGTGCTTTTTTCTTTTAAGACCCCTGCGCTGTTCTTTAACTTCTGCCACATTGTTTTCTTTCTCGATTTGTATAGCAGGTTCCTGCACTTCATTTGATATTTTATGGGGTATTTCCTGAATATCATCTTCTGATAATACAACAATTGGCTGTATATTCTTTTTTCCCATAAAAATCTCATCCATTTCATCTTGATATTCAAAAAATTGCCTTACCCTACCTGTTTTATTTTTATTATCAATAAATTTTTTATACGCTCTATCTAAAGACCTCCATCTATTTTCACAATGGTTAGGAGTTATTTCTTGATTTAATTTATTAGAAATTTCTCGGCTTATTATATGCCATAGTTGTTTGAATGTTTTTATTTGCGCGGTTCCAACCTTTGGTTTATATATTTTATATAAATTTAAAAATAATTTCGTATTGTTTACATTCCAATGAACAGGTGTTGAGGAACTCGATTCACCGGTCGATTCATCGGTTTCAAATATCACGTTAATAACTGCAAAAAAAAATAATTTAAATGCTGTTTTGAAATTATATTAAAAACAAACTCACTTTCACTATTTTCCATATTTTTTAAATTATTGCTCATAGGTATATGGTATATGCCATGGAGGATACTACATGTCAGAATTCGATGATACAGAAGAAACCCAATTCTCTTACTATTCAGGAAAATAGTCAAACAGTAATAGATGTTCACAGATAATTTTCAACTAATCACTGACATGTAAGCAGCCAGTTGTCAGTAACTTGTAATCGACAAACATGTTGGAAACTTGTCTGTGATTTTCTGTATGAACAAACCTATATATACCGGGGTTTCTAAATTACTGTATAAAATTTACGCGATATAAAAACATTGAGTAAGAAGTTATTTTAATGTTTGTGTTTTATTTTAATAATTCTACAGTAAAAGTATCAATAAGAAACGACGTAGATAAATTTATTTCACATCTAAATCCCATAAACATAGTGCGCAGTGTACATCAATTGAGGTCAAACAGGGGTTCCCAAGAAACATCGAGGGAGAAATATACTGGGGAAGAGATTGGTCAAGGACATATAACTGCGCAATTTCAGTTATTTCCTGCTAAAATCTAAAGGAAATTGTAAAATTATTTGAATTCATTTAAAATAAAATTAGTTTTGATTCTATTGTTCTGTCATTTTTAGCAGGCTGAATCTATAGTTTAAACAAAAGAGAAGTAATTTTTAGGTAAGGTATCCAATTTCTTAAAAATAAGCAGTAATTCCATTTAGGTTACTTACCATAAGTATTTCAGTTTTAACACATGTGGCAGGGGCGCATTTAGTATTTTTGCCGCACTGGTACAAATAAATAACGCATTTCAGTACTGTTCATATTGCCGCATATCGTTTCAAAAACGGACTCTACATCTGTGGATATCCTGATAGGATTGGCAAATTCCCAAGAAACACCTCTTTTCATCGCTGTTGGTTCCTAATTAATTGGACGCTCGACTGAAAATGCACGGGAATATTGTATTTTCTAACATCGCTTCAAATTTTACTGTCCGCAAATTTTTGACCCCCTCGGATATAGCCTATTTAGCTTATAACTAAATTTGTCTTTGCAGGTGAAGACATCATAATTCACACCTTTTTTAAAGCTAAAGAATTAATTGGTTTAATATACTGTTATAAAGCATATGTTATTATTTGTTTAAAATATAAAATTTTATCTTCTTCAGTGTACAAAACATCTTTCTTGTTTTTGTAACTTGTTGTGCAAGGCAATTTTTCTCTAAGGCCCAATTCACACAGAACGGACGTCGAGTAGAGGTGCGGACCTTTGTCCCTTCCGCGTCTCTCCTATCTAAACAAATGGTACAAATTTCACAGAAGTGACGTGACGTGAGCGTTCTAACTCTATCAATAGGCTCAGAATGTATGAAATAAGTATCAGTTAAAGGGTAAATTGTTCTAGAAAAGATATGCTGAAACACTTCCCAATATTTAAACTGAGATCATTTTTGACGCACCAATCAAAAACGAAATCCAAGTCAGACTGAAGCAACAAAACATCATTAGTAGATTATATCACTTTAAAAATCTTAAGATCATCGGCAAAAACCAAGAAGTTACTTAATTTAATATTTTGACTGATGTCATTAACGAACAAGTTAAAAAGATGATGCCCCAAATGAGAAACTTGAGGCACACCAGACAAAACATTTACAAGATTGGAAATACAATTACCAACCCTTATAAACTAACATCTGTTAGACAGGTAGCTATTCATCCACAAAAGCAATGAACCACCAACATCCAGAGCCTCCAGTTTGGCTAAGAGAATTCTATGATTGACTCTGTCAAACGCCTTAGAAAAGTCATTGTAAATGGCATCAACTTGCAGTTTATCTTCAAAAGCCTTTTTTATAAAGTGATCATATACGATAAGATTAGTTAAAGTTGATCTACCCAACAAAAATCCATGCTGCTCATCAATAAATAAAAGTTTGCATTTCCATGCTAGAAATCTGGAAACAAAGTAATCTAATAATTTAATTAACAATTACTTATAACAGTTATATTAACGTTTTATTTGAATTTATTTAATTAAACCCTAAATAAACAACAACCTCTCGTTAAACATACTAAAAAAATCGATTGATTGCGATTCCACTGATTGTGACTCATTTCACGTACCCCAATTCTCAATTATTTCCGTCTAAAAAATCAATTAATCCACCTATTGTGTAAAAGCAATCGTAATTTACTGCAGAGTTTACTTTGAGGGTCCAGTTAGAACATGGCCCTGTGTACAATTTACTGCAATTCCTCTTCTCGGAATCCTGCTGACCATCGAGAATAATAGATAATTGTTTATTCTAGTTGAGAAAGCTCGTCGGTTCTTGTGGTTACCTTCATACCAACGTCAAGCTTGGACATCCCGCTTATCCTTCTTGAAAACCGCATCAATTGTTTTATTCCCCATCGTTATCTCAACTAGTTATTTTGGAACTAATTTGAGCAATTTAAGACGACTGCTTTTAGATCAGGTGTTCGAAAGTTTTGTTTTGTTAAATTTTGTTTGTCATTTCTCATTGTTTTAAGCACATATTAACGTAAACAGATAGATAACAGGCTCTTTGGGCTCGTGGCCCTTAATCGTAACGATCTTCTAAACAAACACATTATGAAAAGTGGTTTAGGCCATCACACATGAATCTTTGCAGTACATTTTAAATATGGAGACCGCAATAAAGGTGAATTATGTTAATACATTAGGAGAAAGAATCTTTACATGTTATAATACAAATAAAATATCAGCAATAGTGCTGTAAGACAATCAGGAAAAGAGCTGCTAAAACATAACGAAGGAATTCGTTTTCAACCTCCAGGTCTATCCTTTCCCACAGATTATTTGATGAAGTTCTTTTTTAGATAAATCAACTACTCACAGGTTAAAGAAATTGATTCAAAATAGACAAAGGAAAATTTTATGTATTAGAAAGTAGACAAAATTAAGAGATACTAAGAAACTGTGTAAATCTGGAAAAATCTTAAACATTAAATCAAGCTACACATACGTTGAAGATAAGATAAAATTGATGACCGAATATACATAAAATCAGTAAAAACTCCTTTTATAATGAGCATCTCTATATAGTATCAAAATCACTTAAAAGCATAAATGTTCATTATCAGTAAAATACGTAGGTGCTGATGTGGAACATTTCAATTATTACTGCTCAGAAACTAATTATTTCCAGTTATGCAATTTTAACTATCTGATTGAATTACCAAAATGTTCCTGTTTGAAATTTACGCTGACCAAAGCAATATAGTGAAGGTATTTATGTAAATTAAAATCGGCACTACACCTTGAATAATTAGTTGCGTAATCAGATGAGTTGGCCATTCGGGAGAGTCGGATAATCTGAAAGCAATTCTGTGTTCCGTTCGACCAAGCGCATTTCCCGAGTCCGACTAGAGAGACTAATCGAGTGACCGGTGTAATTGTGACAAATTGTAAGAGATACCTCGCTCGAGTGTAATATTAGCTTTGAAACTGGTTAACAGCTGTTGATAGTAAAAGAAATCTAATTCTAATGGGTTTCTTTAACACTTTATCAGTACATTTGTACAAAGAATGATGGTAGTTGGTTAAAAAGAGGGTACTGATTAATAGCTGATATTTACAGTGTGTTTTTGTTTAAAAATACTCCATTTAGATCTACCATGTTACTGATGTTCATAGTGTTGCAACATGGTTCAAAATCAACACACGAGAAGGGATTATTAGCGCAGTTTCAAATTAACGCACATTTCGGCACACCACTACATGTCACAAGAGATCAAGATCGACAGTTCAAATCAGCATTTTTCCAGAAGCTGGGAAGTTAAACAGATTTTAAAGGCATTTAAACCACACCAGATTCTCCGAAAGTGAATGGTATGATTTCCATTACAAATCAATACTAAATTACTATGCAAACCAAAATTGGACATAAACCCTGGACATTAAAGCAATAGCAGCAGAGATGCTTTGGACAAAATGTGATGTTACTAGAAGAAGTCCTATTAAAACATAACAAACCACATGATCTTGAAGCAGAAATATAGATACGTAAGACAACTTAGACGTTACATACAAAAAACACAACAAGTTTTAGTGTTTACATCCAAAGATATAGCAACACATGTATATACCAGGATCGATGCTATATAAATACCCTTACAAGCACCACATTAACGATGTTTTTCAGTGGTTAAACGAAAACAAAAGTTAATTTACTAGAAATAAAATGGATCACACATAACCTTATCTGCAGACCAAGTTAAACCTGCAAACTAGGAAAAAATACAAGGTAATATTCGTTATACTAAAAAGAAGATCATAACCAGTAGGAGAAAGTTTCTTTGGTGAGTACCAATTTGGATTAAGGACTATTGACTAGATCCTTACTCTTAGCCGATACTAGAAAAGTGCCACGAGTTCGATCAGTGATTCATCAACTCTTCATTCACTTTAAACAAGCGTATGACAGAGTCTGGGGAAAACTTAACCTTGTTTTGAGGAAGTTTGGAGCACCAACTAAACTAGTGAGGCTCATCATGCTGACACTAACAAAAACAAGCAGCAGAGTAAAGATCGAGGGTCAGGTGTCAAGAAGCTTCAGTGTTGAACATGTAGTAAGATAGGAGGATGTTCTATCTCCAATCTTGTTCAATATAGTCCTTAAGAATGCAATGCAATAGATACCAACTGACCCAGGGGAACGCTATTCAATTGTCAGTTACAGAAACTTTGGTTTACTGATAACATTGATATCATGGCTAGTTCGCTCAGAGCTTTTGAGAAAAGTTATGTTATTGAAAGGGTGTACCTCAGGATTTGGAACTTGAGATCAGCTAGAGAAAAACAGTGTAAGTACATGTTACTGTCAAGAAGAGAACTAAGAGAACTACTAGACAAGCTACAGCTAGGTAAAGATAAATTCAAGATTACCAACAAATTTAAATATGTTGTAGCTTACATTAATAATAAAAATGATATGGCTACAGAATTAAGGAGCCGAATATCAGCAGTTAATGGCTCATCCATTAATAAAAAGGTGATCAGTGAGCAGAGAGACCAAGATAAAGATCTATGTCACAGTAATACGTTTTGTATGGAGCTTAGACAAGGACTCTGACAGCTCGAGATATTGAGATTCTGAGACGTTGACAAAGGAAGTTCCTTCGACGACTCTATGGAAAAGTGAGTAAAGAAGGAAGGATGAGAATAAGAAAAAAATAGGAAATGGTGGCCAGCCGTGGTGGAAGAGATCCGGCGGGTAGGGACTGATGGTTTGGTCATGTGGAAAGGATGCCGGAAGAAAGAGCAACTAAAAAGATTTATAGAGGAATCCTAGGTGATAGACGGCTAAAGAGGCGGCCCAGTATGAGGAAGATAAATGGTGTGAAGAGGACCTCAGAAGAATGATAATAAGGAGATGGATGAACTTGATCTAGGACCATTAGCTATGAAGGAAAGTGGTAGTGCAAGTCCAGGATCTACAGGATGTCTTTAACAACTGCTTGTTTTTGTTGGTCTATGAGATCCTAACATAACTTAGATCCATCTTCATTACTAAACATTGTTCTTTTTTTATTGTTCTTTTTCTATGTTTTTCTCTACCTACCTTCTCTTCCAGCATATAAGTAAAGATCTTGTATATTGGTAAGAAGCTAAAATTGAAACAAATTTTTCTAGAAAAAAAAAGATGTTGAATCACGATATGATCGATAAAATTCACCACAACTTTTCCTCTTCTTCCTGAATGAGCTATATTTTTCAAGTAAAACTTCTTTAGGCGCGACTATAGGGGTAACTCAGTAATTCTAACGGACGTGACGTCATTCTAATGTACCGCGTACCGGAAACAAAACCTGATACAAAATACCTAACACGATTCCGCCTACTATATTAAATAAAATTAAATCTGTAATTGTATGAATTGACAGCTTGTCAACCAAAATACATTGTTGGTAAATAGTTTAAATTTGTGTATAAAGTGTTTGTTTTAAATATGAATAAACAAAGTGGATATATTAATAAAGAAAGTGATGAAAAAATATTGAAGAAAATGAGTGAGTACCTACTCTATATGCATACATTTTATTTTTGGTGTGTAATTACACTATTTATACCTAATTATTTATACCTATTATTTATACCTATTATTTATACCTATTATTTATACCTATTATTTATACCTAGCTATTTTCGTTTTAAAGACTTAAAGAGCTAAAAAGAAAAAGAAATTGTGAACGTCAAAGGGCATATTATCAGCGCCAGAAAGATTTGAAGAAAAATGAAAATGAAAAAAAGACGAGACAGCGACATTCATTATGATTTGATGAAGTCAGTTTATATACATACATACATATTATGATAGTAAATAATTGTTTGTTTTACGTTAAGTAAAGAAGCATGTTGCACGTTTTTGTTCATAAAATAATAATATTCGAAATGTTTTAACACTTGCTTATACTTATTTTAGGTTTGGTTAGGTAGCCATAAAGGCCAAAAAACCACTAGTCAGGATGGCTGATCTTTTACCAGCAATAACAGATCCTTCGTAGAACTGAAGAAAACAAACTCAACTCAGGATTTTAAATTTTATGGAATATGCTATAAAATGCTACAAAATGAAATTGTTATCTAACTATCGAAGGCTCTTGTGTTGTGTTGTATTACAATAAGGTAGATACAGCTACAAAATCACACATCCTAAACGTAATGTGTGTATATTTTTAATATTGTTTATCTATTATTGAAGCAAAACTTCTTTAGCCGCGACTAGGGGCAACTCTAACGTTAGATTCTAACGGAAGATTCTGATGGAAGAACCGGTGTGATTTCAGCTATGGGAGGAGCTTAAATTATCAAAATTTATTTATGAAATTTTCAAAATTTTTAAACGGTTTCAAATACATTAAAGGTATTTAGAAAGTAAAACCTATGTTTCACATTTTAGTTATCATAAACCTATTATTTCATATATAAAAAATAATGATAACTTTCAAATTCCTATTTCTAATGAATAATATAAAATAACATCTCATTTTTTGTAAAGTATATAGACAATAAATATAATTGAATTTTAATTAAATATTTATTTTCCAATACGTACGTCAAAAATTTTTACTTCAATCGCGCGTAAAGGTTACACGCACACTCTTTTTTTTAGATTTTTGAAATAATTACGTTTTATTAATTTTTAGTATCTTATTATTATTATATATGGTACCTACTAAACATATATTAGTCTTTCTACTGTTTAAAAAAACAGAAAATAAAGTATACTTAGTAACAATTCTGCACTCCCATTGCAGACAAATTTCATTCATATTATTATATTGGACGTAGACTAATTGGAAATGCGTGGCTTTGTAAATTTTATGACCGATTCCCGGTAGTTTATGAAGTGCTGCTTTCATATTAAACTCAGGGAAATGAATTTTAATCAGGACTAAGGGTTCTGGCGCCAGTTTAGACGCGCCGCTTTACGGCCTATACCCGCAATAAGTTACAATGTGCCGTTAATGAGAAAGAAAAACATTTTCTCACTATTAACAGAAACTTTTTCGATTTTGATTATTTATTTTCTTTATCTTAGTGTGTATTTAGGTCTGTGGTAAGTTAAATAATAAGAATTTACTTCTACATGTAGAAAATTTGTATTTAATTTATTGAGAAATCGAAATTTAACTAAATATTAATCTTAGAAAAGTTGTTGGTGAGGTATATGATTTATTTGGTAAAAAAGATAGCTTTAAAAATAAAAAAAATCATAATAAGACTACTAAGAAATTCTATAGGTTCTAATTATTCTTTTAAATAATCTCTTCAAATGTCCAAAGAAAAAAATCCTAATGAATCACTAATCGACTGACAGAAAAAGTAAATCAAGCTGAAAACCCCATTAAATCTACTCAGCCAACATTTAATTACATCTCCACGGTGCAACTTTTCCGGAGTTTCCGTAAAGGGAATTAAAAGTTTGTCGAAAGTATTTCAGGCATTACCTTCAGGAGCCATAAAGCATGCGCTAATAATTTAAACCCGTGGCCAAATAAATTAAAAGTTATTAAAAACTGTATCTATTTTTTATTTATGCAGCTTAGAAAAAGCATAAAATTTAATTTTATAGCCAAAATAATAAAGTCTTAGGAAACATTGGATTTTACTTAAGAAACAACAATCAAAATTTATATTTTATTATTGATCTAGTTTTTGCCCTCAACTTTATTTTGCGTCAAAATTTAGATGAGAAAATTGCCTAAAATTATGGCTATTGCATGTAACATTCTAATAGACTTACCCACTCTCCTTGACGAAAACTAGTGTTTTCAACCAACAAGAAAACAATCATTTTTCATCAAAACGTGTTCACACAAGTTTGTTAACGGTGGCTGAATTGAACGAATTAAAGTACAAATTTCTTGAACACTCAATGTATTTACAAGGTTAGGCTCTCTTTAACTATAACCTCTTCAGAAACTTGAAACACTGCCTTCGTAGAAAGCGTTTTTCGTCAAATCAAAAAGCTAGTGCAGCCGTGGAACAATATTCTGAAAAGCGTCCGGAAAATCATTTTAGAGATGGTATAAAATAACTAGAGGAAACCGGAATAACTGTGTTCAAGCTGAGGAAAAGGATATTGAATAAAAAAAACAATTCAATAAAAAAATACACATCCTTGCTTTCAAAACTTTTCCAATCTTAGGTCTCGAAAGTACATATTAAGTAAAATTTTAAAACCATCAAAACTTTATAGCATGATTTCAATCTTCGCGTAATTATAACAGAGAAAAACTGCGCTTAATCTCGAGTTTAAACAAGACAAATAGTACAAAAATTGTACTTTTAAATAGTTTTAACTGTACTGTACAAATAGAATTAATCGTACGAAAATCGACGAATCAAACTGATTCACTCTTGTGTCTTATCCACCCATATAGTACGAGAGCCCACGACCAAAACCATGTCTCATAGCAATACGGCCAAAAGATTATATGATTTTGAACCCGACTAGGTGTGCAGTAACGGTCGAAAGTGTAGCTACTGCGTGGGAGGCCATTTCTGCTGTGACAAAAAAAAGGCAGTCGGTATTATAGCAATACGTCTGATATCGATAATGTACATAGATTTTATAATTTTATTACGAAAAAGTTTGTTTTTAGACATTTTGCGCGTAGCATATAGCCTGAGCGCATTTTTGAAAATGTCAAAAAATTTAGCCGACCTGTATCATAGCAATACGGATAATTTTTTTTTTAAACTTTTCGTATTGCTGCCAGGATTACCAAAAACCTGTTTTCAGACACTTTGAGTGTAGCATATACTCCCAAAAATGAAAAAAACGTTTCGGAGTCGCCCGGCAGACTCCTCAGCGCTTGTTACGCTCCTGCGGCGGGTACGGCTTTTCGTGTGTTACGCTCCTGCCCCTCTCTTACTATTATACAGCTCACTCGGCAGCTGCTCCAAACGTTGGAACGACGCTCACTTAGATTTGGGCCGCGGTCAAAAATTGGGTTGGAAGTCATAATATAACATTTAGATGTGGTGACGTCGAAAATCTTGCAAGACAGAAGTTCTCCAGCATTACCACTGAGGAGTGGAAAAGAGTTTGCGAACATGTACATAAGTACGAATTAGATTTAATGAAAAAAGAGCATCTATTAGACACTGCCCAAGATTTAGTTTTCAATGTCAATACGGGCAGTTCCGAAGAATGGAGCTCAGAATGTTCAGATAATGATCTTACATTTGGCGACCAAATTGACGAAACTGACAACTGAATTTATTTTTAGTTTTTTTTGAAGATTTTTTTTTTCGAATTTCTTTTCTGTTTTATCAGAATTCATTTTTAAGTTTTTATTTTACAATTGACTTTGTTTCAATTTTGTGATATTATCTGTGATATTGATCTGTGATATTTTTTATATATTTATTATTATTTATTTATATATACTAACACTCGTAACCTCGCTAAAGTTATACCTCACCCCTCCATCCCGTTGGCGAAGAATGCTCATACCTCCCCGTGGTCTTCGCTGGGTAATAACAATTTAACAATTTTTATCACAGATACTTCCGGATTAGAAGATCTGGTGTGCAAATATTTTTTTTTTAGAATGAAGGAGGGAAATACATTTTGAAATAATTCAATGGCAACTAGAACTATTATTCATCATTCAGGGTCGCAACTTATTCATTGGTTTGTAACAGAGAATTCAAGATGCCTCAATACGATTTTGAAATGATATCTGAATATCGAAAAGTTGTCTGATAGAGAAGGTGCTACACTTAATTCGTCTGATATAAATTTTTTGCACATGTGGACAACTTATTGTATCATGTCCAACAATTTTCAGACATATTGCTATGATACCGATCGGTAAAATTTGTTAACATTTTGAAAAATGCGCTCAGGCTATATGCTACGCGCAAAATGTCTGAAAATTGTTTTGTTCGCATCAAATAACCAAAATTTACTAATCAAAAAGATTTTCAGACGTATTGCTATGAGACATTTTTTTGTCTCATTTCGAATTTTTGTAAGTGATTTTCCGGGTTTACGCTACACCATTAACGTCTGAAATAGTTATTTGTGACACAAGGACGGAAAATGACATTTTGCAAGAGCGAGTAAAGTTGTGTAGCCGAGGTGCGTAGCACCGAGGCGAAACAATACGAGCACTTGCAAAATATTTTCCGGACGTGTAACACACACTATTTTTTGGTTCGACTAATTTTTAATATTTTCAAAAGTTCTGTTATGTTCAAGACTTGACTGCTTGTGCTAACTGAACTAAGACCACTGACTAGAAGATAGCCGACAAAATGTCAGCTGGTAATTAATTTTTATACATACAAATACTGTGCTAATAACATAGACAAATTAATTAATTAATTCTATTATCTCTGGCTAATAAGCAGCACAGAGAAAATTGTTATATTGAAAATATTAAAATCAATATCTAATAATTTTATATAAAAATAGCAGAGACAATGAACTATATCCATAATCGAATGATAAGTAGTTGTAAATTGACATAAATGTCAAATTTTATAATACAAGTTGTGAGAGAAATTAAATGTAAATTAGAATCCTGCTTACATTTAGAAAAAGTTATAGGTAAGTTTAGTATATTGTACGTTGTTTTTAATTAAATTTAATTAGCGCCATCTCTTTAGATAATCTAAAAGCTACTTTGCCGGCCTAGGCCGGAAAATGCCATTTTCCGGACGATTTTGAAGTAATTAATAGTATTGTTTCTGGACGGAGGACCAAAAAATATGTTTCCGGTATCTCAGAACTATCATTCAACTACAGTCTGAAAATCAGACATATTGCTATCATGCAGTTCGGTAAAATTCTTTTACAATTTTGAAAATTCGGTCAGGCCAAACGCTACGCGGAAAATGTCTGATATAGGTATTTTCGAGTTCAGGATAATCGTATCTATCGATTTGATGCGGTTTTGGCCGTATTGCTCTCGTACTAATAGTCTTAGTGCTAAAATTGACACACTCTTTTAACTATGCAGCATGAACAGGGAGGCGAAGGCTCAAAAAGACCTAAAAGCATAAATCTGCTTAATCACATATCTTTAAAAACTCTTCTTTCGGATGAAGTGTGGTTTACTGACCCACAATCGATAAAAGGGTTTCTTAATTCTAAAAATTAAGAAAACCTACGTTAGATACCATTGCAAGTTCTGACATGCATAAAAATACGACTAATATACGTGACATCTACAAAGACAAAATATTACACTATCGTAAACTTGTTTATTTTAAGGAAAAAGTGTTAAAAGAGATAGTATAAAAGAATATGTGGAGAAATGGTGGACTAGAAATAATAAACTTATTAGGAAAATAAAAGAAGAAGAGTTCAAAAAATCATCAGTGAAAGGTACACTAGAGGTATAGTGGTGGAATAAAAAGTATAGAAAGTGGTGAAAAAAAAACAGGGAGTGCAATTAATAGGAAAGAATATAAGGTAGCATCGAAGACTGCAAAAAGAGCAGTGACAAACGCGAAATGAGAGGCAATGAAAAGGGTCTTTAAGTAATTTAATAGTAATAAAGCTTTTGAAAAATATAAAGCTTTAAAAGACCAAACTTCCATCTAACATATTAAGAATTAAAAAAATCAAGTTTAACAAACTTATGAAAGAAAAATGAAAAATATAAAGAATATTACGAGAATCTGCTAAACATCAAGGAAAATGAATGAGATATATTTGAAGATGGTATTGCAAGTTTTGAAACGGTGAAAGAAGTGTCTAGAAAGAAAGTCTTCGTATTAAAGAAATTAAAGAATCAAAAGACAATGGGATCAGATAGAATACTAGCAGAAGTATGAAACGTACTTGGTGAGGATGGAGTAAATATTCTGTTAAACCTAAAGAGAACAGCCATGAATAAAGAGAAAAATCCGAGTAAGTGAAGAAAAAAACCTATTGTGCCAATCTATAAAGGAAAGGGAATGTCTATGTGCGATTAATGCAAGAGATGTATGAGGGAACAAAAACGGAAATAAAAAGAAGTTCTAGAGTTTCAGAAGAATTTGATAAGGGTCTATCTGATTAGTATAGTGATAAATGTTCTGACCAATCATGACCAATATTCATATGTATCAATTACGTTTGTAACCCCCACTCTAAGATCCTTTGAAACATGGGACCAATCCTTCTGACCTACTGGCCAATTGTGACCAATTCGTGACCAATTAATATATTACTAGAGGAGTTTTAAATTACAATATTGGGCCGCTAAATATTTTTTTGTCTTAATTGATGACCTTGAAATTTTAAACTATTTATATTTTTCTGTGTCCGTGACCAAATGTTAAAAACTTTTGACCCATTTTCCAACTGTTCTTAGCTTTAGGACTCTTTTTATTGAACTGCAATTATTTTATTGCAATGTATAAATGACCAATTAGTCGGATCTAGTGACCAATTATGACCATTCTGTGACCAATTCGGAGCATTGTTTTATACCTCAAATTTCTCAATTTAGGACGCTAGATAAATGGGGCTGAGTAAGAGGTTGAGATGGTTTGGTCATGTAAGGGGGAAGGATGAATTATGTAAGTAAAAAAGAAAAATGTGAGATTGGTAGTGGAAGGAAGAGAGAAAGACTGAAGTTAAGATATATGGATAAAATACTTGAGGAACTGACAGAGAAAAAATAAAAAGGAGGGGATGCATTAAATGGAGAGATGTGGTAACGAATGTTGCGGAAGTCTACCCCAACTAGATTTAAGATAAAGCGAAGAGAAAGAATATTTTTATTTTTTTACAAAAATACATATTTTGTACTTAAAAATCTTAGTTTTAAGTAATCTGTTTGTATTTGTTATGAGGTTTTTAGTAAATGAGTGAGTGTATAGATAGGTAAGTATGTGTAACATCGAAATAAATGTGTAAAAGTCAATAATTTCTTCCTTAAAAGTGCTTCTGGGAGTTTACATTGTATTGGATGAGAGATAGAGAGAGTACCGACTCTAAACTTTGGAAATAAATGATAATTCGTATAATCCGTTAACTTTGCATTTACTTAACATTATAATATAAATTTAAAATTAACTAGTAATTCAAACAAGCCAAGAGAAAAAGGTTTCCAAAATCTATTTAAATTTTCCCTAAATTCTGAATGCGAGTTGTGCGCTGGACACAGAAGTGATAGGTTTGGCAAGCCCTCGATTCGATGTTATTATACATTATAGTCGATCGAAACAATCCCATTAAAAACTAGCCCAGCTCCCTTTCAAAAAAGAAAGGGTCATCTAACAGGATCGAAAACTTCGTTAGCAAAATTGTATGCAACATCAATTTCTCTAAGCCAATTAAAAAACCCTTTTCATCCTAGAACGCCACTGCCCTCGTATAGCCCTGATACTACCAAATGCGAAACTCGCAGTAAATTAGTGAACAGAGACCATTAGGGAAATGTGGGACTTTCAGTAATTCAGGATTTTATTAATTAAAAGATCGCCATGAAAAAGGAAGATCAGATGTGTTTATAGAGACTTTAAATTTTTCTTTATGATGATAAAATTACTTAGCTGGTATATATCGTTTTATCGTTATCACAATATTTGTCAAAGAACTATCAAAGACAAAGTAAGAAGATGCTGAAATGTAAAAAAGTAACTCTTGTTTACTAGATTGAATTTGAAGATAAAAATTGTAAAAAAAATTAATTTTAGCAATAAAAATACTGAAAATTGTAAAAATAGGATATTATAACACAAAGTGTGGATGGCCGAATTTTGCTCTTGAAACGTGTAAAAGAAAATACTATTCTGTTCGTATTATGTTAGTCAAGTTTTGCAAGCATCTTACTTTAGCAGCACGTGTAGAATGAACGGTAACCTTATCATTTTTATGAAGGAAGGTTTTCTTGAAATAATTAATGACTACGCACAAAAAACTAAAATAGAAGGTTGCCAACATATCATATAAGCTAAATTACGAAACTTAATTCCAATATGTCGAAATTCGTACCAAAAAAAGTGAATTTTGCAAAAAATATATGAGTGCTGTACCGCCATTAAAATCAAATTATTTTTACTATACAAAAAGTAAACTTACTTCAACGTCGATGAATAAAGAACAATGTTTTAGAGTAGAGAAAACTTAACACTATCAGTACGTCAACAAAGAATAAAATTTCGTAAAGAACATGAAGCGATTATGTTCTCATAATGAAAAATTAATTGATAAAGGAGCAGCAAAAGTGCTAATGGAGATGTCGACAAAAAAAAAACGGACGCGCTTCGGTAATCCCACTTCAGCTCATCAATAATAATCCTGGTTAAAAGCGTTGCTGGAAAATCGGTTTAGTTTTATCAAATATTTAGTCCTTTACATATGAGGTCATTTACGATAAAAACCTTTAACAAAAATTCACACAGAAGGGTAGGACATTTAAAAATAATATGAACTATTTAATATTTATCCACACCTAAAATGTCTTAAACACCCATACCTTTTAATACTTTACTAACAACTAACACAAGTAAATCGTTTTTTATATTGGTGCATTGTAGACTCTACAAAATGAAGCTGATCACTACAGATGACAAGTTGTGAACTTAGTAGTTTTTTATATGAAAGGTTTTAATTTAATTCAAAAGTGTAGCATAGATTAGTACAACTACCTACATGTACAATTATTAGTAGCATGTTGAATAGTGATAATTGATGTTGACGATGGCAGAAGATAAATTGTGAGCTTAGTAAGAATATCCCAATGATTGGATCGAAACCATTCGGCTATGTTGCTGACATGTTCAGAAAAGCAGCCATTGAGAAATGGAGGCTAGAGAAGACCCAGGAGTGGTGGGAAATGCCACTGGACAAGCGACAAAGCGAAGTCTTCATAAAAGGACACACGGCGAAATTTACTGCAAAAGAAGGAGGAAACCGCATTTCATGTCCTATACCAATGTGAACGTCGTGCAAGGATGGGGTATCTAGTATTGGGTGAGGAGAAACCGGCAGTTCCAAGTTACGTGGAAAGGCCACTGTCAAAGCTCATTAAGAGCTCAGGGCTAGACAAGGAGATTTAATCCCATTTTAGATATGATAGGTGTTCACAATAGATCTGTAAAGGTCGCAGTGATACAGGCTAACAGCCAACTCTATGAATATCAAGTAGCAATTATAGAAGTTCATTGTGTGCTAAAAACAGAAATTTGAAGGAAAGAAAAAAAATTGTTTTATTAAAAAAACGTTTAAATCACCCCCAAAAAAATTGTAAACATTCTAAAAAGACTTGACAGAAAGTCGTTTCGAAACGTTAGGTTAAGTTCTTAAATTAAAGTACTCGATTAATTTCCATTTCACTTGCTTGTTTTCCAAATTCATATTAAAAAAATTAGTCGTACAGTAAAAGGTACATATAAGTCTATATAAGGGGATTAGAGAAATTTTCATTACCTTCCCACGTCATAAGTCAACGTATCCCCTGAAAATGGGAAAGCATCCTATTCCCACCCTACGAATTTCCTTTACAGCTCTCTCGCGATCCTTCCAAGTGATTTCACACGCTCCCTTATTAATTTCTCCCTCAATCCGTATTGCCCGTTTTCTTATTTACAAATAATTAGAAGGCCATAAATAATATTCAGCTTCCGCTTGCCGCTCCTGACATTAGACGCCGCAATAAACATCAAAAGGATGAGTATCCTAGTAATATGGCGAAGAAATTCCAAATTTCAACACCAATCATAATGTGAATAATACTGGTAGGTATATATTTCATTAAATATTCACAACAGTGTGTAATTTTAAAACAATATATAACTAAATATCACTACGAAAAAGGATTCATATATAGGATTCAATAGTTTTTTGGACTAAATTATTTCATATATATACCATCTGTAGTTTGGCAATTGCTGATGATATTTAGGGTTAAGTGCCTTATAGAAAAAAACTGAGCTTAAAACATTATTCGTTTAGTTTTCCGTTTCACTCAGGAGAGAAAAAAGTAAAATATTTAGTAAACAGAACTAAAAAGAAAGCTGTTAAGAAAGCTTCAGATGTTAGTAAGTAAGAAAAGCTTCAGGATAATGCAGAAGTGATACTACAATTGTTGAAATGAAAGAATATGAAGGTGTAAAAGTCAAGCGACTGTTAGCAAACACGGTGTTGCCATCATCAAACACGATATAGGACTCTCCGCTCGTGATCCAAACTTCACATCTAGTGCAAAAAACACGTTCATTTTGCAACTAGTTATATAAATAGCTATTCTGGATGACAAATTATGTTTTGTGAACCGCTCTGTTTATTCTATTGGTGTATTTTATATAATAAAAAATTTATCGTTGTTTGGTATTCGAGTTTGGTTAATATTTTTGATATTCTGTGAATGAACTTTAAACGCTTTAAATTTTATTCTAAAAAAGGAAATAATGGACATTTTTTGAATTCCTATTATTTCAGCTACCGGTAGCAGTATCTCTTTTATCACCAATAAAACCTGTGCTGGCAGCTGATAAGCTCTCATGTAATAAAACACCGACGCTAAAGTTTTGTAGTCGCTACTCTTTTATGGATCAATCATTTGGGAAATGAGCGAATATTAAATATGTATGTATGCAAACCTCGAACAGTGTAATAATCTTTACGAGCGTCCTCTTCCTCCCGCTATATGTGTAGGTTTATTGAAAATGAAAATCGTTTATGTAGATGAAATAGCGGAAAATATTTGTACATATAAATAGATGTGGGATTTACTGAGGATGCTTTGGGACTCCCTCAGATTTTCTCTTCTTCTGTTAAAATTTTTAATCTGTAAACATTTGACTTTTTAGGAAAATATATTTATCTTGATTTCTTTAAGAAAATAATACGATTTCCTCGGTAAAGACAACAAATTTTGATAATTGTTAAAAGTTTCAATATACTATCACCGCGTAATATAACTATAAATTAAAAATACGAGAAGTCACGAACGTTACGATCCTCACGATACGTCACGTGATAACTTTACTTGGTAAAATAACGTCACGTGATATAACAAGTGATCACAAGTGATTTCAAGTAATCAGAATTAATGGTAAATAAAGTGATCGGAAGTAGTTACGAGGAAACACAAGTAATTGTGTCACATACAATAATAGGTTTGTTTATTAGTTTTATATTTCATTGTACTTATTATTTTGTATTGTAATCATCCAGGTTAAAGTCAGTACGTTAGATTTCAAGGCGACCTTATATAGTTTAATTCTTATTCTCACGTAGCGTATGAATTGGCTATAAAAAAAGCGTCGTTGAGGTCGCACTCAAGTTCGGAGTCTGAGGTTGTCTGTAAGGGTCATCCTTTGGGGTGTCCCTAAAACAGACCCTTGGGTCTGTGCCTTTGTGACTCTTGACGTATTTTGTGAGTGAGTTTGATATGCCACCACGTAGTTTATTTAGTAAGATTAGTTATGATTTGTATTTGTATTTGTTTCGTTGTTAATATATTTGTTGTCTGTTTCCTGTTGTTTATCTCATCCTTCCCTTGGTTAGTTTTCTGCCGTCAGCAGGATACCACGACCTGGGTGGAAAATGCTTCAGTAAGCTACCCCTCATCACAAAACACTATGGCACATTCTCCCCATCCCCCAGGCGTAACAATTGCAAGTGATCACAAGTGTGAGTGTTTGCAAGGAATCATAAGTGATTGCAATTAAGACAAGTGATCAGAACCGATTTTCGTGATTACAAGTGACGGCATATTGTTTATACTAATGTTTAGTCGAATAATAATTCACAGTGATAAACTAAGCTTTCCACTTGCGATCATTTCCACAGTGCCATACGTTTTATATGATTTTTTGAAACAGATACCTCTTTGTATATTAATGTCTAGTCTATAACGGTTTGAATCTTTGTTAACTTTGTATCTATCGTCGATAATATTGATTCCATATCTATTAAACAGAGTAGTATTCTATAAAAAAAAATATTATTTAAAAAAAGTACAGAAAATTACTCATAATGTATTTCGTTTGAAAGATGTTACCTTACAAAGATTTCTGGAAAATATTTCTATTAATCAGAAACGTTGATATAAAAAGGTTTTTTCCCTTTGAATAAATTTCAAAAGTCAGTATTATCTGTAGAAACGCTCGAAGGTAAAAGGACTTATTTCTGGCAACAATTTGTTTGAAACTCGACAGCGTCCTGCAATGTTGACATAAAAGGTTTGGAACTTTAAGCGAATTAGCAAAGAGAAGTATAATATATATTATTACATGAAATGTATAGTAGTTTTGGGACGTCTAATTTCATGGGTAAATATTTGACTTCATCAAAATGTTTCTGCTTCTCAAACGAACAGACCTAATAATACTTGGTGAAGTAAATATGAAAATGTTTTGATTTAACGAAAAGACAAAATTATATATTTAGTAAGAGTTGGTAATTATATATCCTACTTATTTAAACATGAACTATTGTTTTAGGATTTTGTAATTATTATTTATGGAAAGTAAAGTATCTTTACTATATTAGCTAATTTACTATTATTTAGCTAATTTCAGACAAATGTATTTTTTCTGCTGCTTTAAGCTCCTCGAGGTTAAGAATACATTTCTTGTTCTGTCTCAATCCTCTTAATAAAAGAATTGAAATTTTTGATAAGTTATAACTTATAAACGTGTTGTGCGATTTTGATTTTGAGGCGGGAATCGTCATAGTTGTTTGAGTGCTATAAACGTTATCCTTAGTGCAAAATTGTTTAGTCAAAAAATCTTAGTTATAGTGAAAATAACACTTTTATCTAAATTTTTCAACAACGATATCTCACGGACGATTCAAACGATTCTGCTTTCCAAAAAGCAAATTGACGTCATTTTTTGAGATAAAGAGCTGATTATGTTCAGGCACTGATTGTTGCAACTGCCAAAAATTTATTCCTAAAAAACGTAGTTTTTATTTTTTTTCAATTTCTCGGAGTCTACTTAAATAAATGACTTTAAATTCTCAGGAGATCTAAGTTGAGTAAAATTCTTTTGAACGCCACAAATCTCGTTCCGATCGGTCAATCGATGCTTGAGCGGGAGAGAACTAGTTACAGAGCAATCGTGAAAACGTTAATTTAACAGTGGTGTGTTCATTAAGTTCATTTAATGGATAGACAAATTTTATTATATCTGAATGAATATTTCTGTGTTTGGCTTTCTGGAGATTTATTGAAGATGGTGGTAATGAGGTTAGTGAAAAATCATTAGAAAAAATAATATGAATAATTGGTCGCACACACATGGAGAGATATTCTTTGTAGTTGTAAGTGCCGCCACTCGACGTTTATCTAAGTTGTATTGGGAAAACTTTATCAATGCGTTTAAAAAGCCAACAATCGTAAAATGATAGGGGATAAGGAGGTAAGACGGGGTAGCGGGTAAGACGGGGTACCATGCAAAATTCACAGTTCAAACTGACCAATCACGCCCGTATATTCATCGTTCGGCGCGCTGCCATGACACTTGTCAATCGCCCGGCGGTCAATTGTTGACAAGTGCACGCTTGTCAAAAAAATTTAAAAACAGTGTTTAACTACAAAGTGTTTAACATAATTTGTTCTGGTTTGACACGTGACTATGGTTTGTAAAATAACGTTAGCTGATGAGGTGTTGCTGTGATTGACGCTTAAACTAACCTATAATAAGGTAGGTTTTCATACGATTGTTGACTGTTTTTCTTTATTGTTTTTATTTCTAGAAAATGGCTCTGCAGGCAAGATGGGGTATCTTGCCACCCTCTCCTCTATTTGGAAATGCTTTTGTGCAAGCAACCATTATGTCTACAGCAGTAAATGGATTTCGCAAATGTGGAATTTGGCCCTATAATCCAAACGTGTTTTCCGAAACAGATTTTGCCCCTTCTTTGGCAACTGAGATCCAGTTAAATGACAGTGAAACTTCCATAAACCGAGAAATATTTCAAGATATAAGCAATGTCATTAATACCCAAACTTCAGACACAGTAGCTGCACGAACAGCTGATAATGCTGCGACGTTAACCAGAGACGCTATTGATGGCTCCTTGCCAGGGTGTTCCCACTGGAGCCCCAGGCTAGTTAATCAGGAACCACCAACAGCACCATATCAAACTAAGGATCAAAGACATCTCAAGCAGAACAATATCAATCCGACCAGCACAAGCACCCATTAGAACCAGCTGATAACACTGTTTGTCAGGATCCAGAGACATCACAACCAGCTAAAATGTCAACATGCGATCAAAGCGACAGTAGCTTTGTTTTAATTGCTCCAAAACAACTTCTTCCACATCCACTTACTAAAAAGCGTGGAAAAACTGCAATTATCACGTCGTCAGCCTACAAACAAGAACTAGAAGTAATCGCCCAGAAGAAAAAAGATGCCGAACAGAAAAAACTAGAGAAAATTGAAAAAAAGAGACAAACGATGAATTAAAAAAACAAAAAAATAAAATTACTACAAAAGATCAAAACGACGAAAAGTCTCATCATCTGGAGATGAAATTGAAGAAGTGGGGTCACACCATGTATGTATTGTGAGGAAGTATATTCCGTTTCCATTGTAGGGTGGATATCATGCTCATCATGTGGAAGACGGGGTCATAATAGCTGTGCAGAAATAGATGATGATGATGACGAAACCTTCCACCCCTGCCAGTTCTGCCAGCCCAAATAATGTTTTTCCGCGACTATGCTTCTCACCCCATCTTACTTCAGGGGGTACCCCATTTTACCACCACCATGGGGCAAGACGGGGCTAAACATCATTCTTTTATTTTAATTTTTTTCTCTTAAGTGTGTAATCAAAAGTTCCTAATGACACCAAATATTAGAAGAGTAATAATTAGTGGTTAATTAAAGAATAAATATAATTGTTTCACTATGTATTTTTTTATATTATTGACATTTAAAGCTTAAGTACCCCATCTTGCCACCCTCTCCCCTATTGGAAGGACTATACTATACAAAGTTGACAATAATTAAAGACAATGAGCCCTAGCTATGTTATAATGTATTCTAGGTTTAAAAATATTGTTAATAGCTAATTTTTTCCAGAGTTTAAATAAAATTAAAAAATTTAATCTACGGTAGTATCTATTTTAACGTTATTATTAACTTACAATATTGAAATTACAAATTACAAAAATCAACCAAAATATCAAAAAAATCCAGCTTCAGCTAATTTTTTCTGATAGGAAAATAGATTTATTCTGATCTCTTATTTTTCCCTTATAATCTTATGATATACCTATTTTTATACTAAGTGCAAAATACAGTTACCTCATTCTTTATTCATTTTTTATTTGATAAACACAATTCAAGTTTAGTGGTGGATGAAGCAAGTTTGTAAAACTTCAAGTAGAGTTAGTTACTTACGTAAGTTTTCTAAAAGCAACTTTTCCTTTAACAGAATGATAGATCACATCCTTACAGCACCAAACATGTCTACATTCCTCTCCATGAATCGTTTCAATTACGGAAAACTTCCCATAAATTTCCAACCGTCCCATCTTTACAAGCATATCCAAACACCATTACAAGGGTTGTTAAAATTGTTTTGGAATATCTACTGGATATTGATAAGCTACTATTATGATTATTTTTAAATCTCCGGTTAAAAACGTATTTAACATTTAAGTAAATGTATAAGAAATTTTAACAGATATTATTTTAAAGAATTTAAATTTTATTTAATAAACTATAATAAATAAAATGAAATAGGAATATGTACAACCTGTAACAAATCAACAAAATTGTAGATGCTCCTCTGTAGACCCAGAAAAAAACGGCTTTTTAACTTATTTATACTTGAAAACGACCTTAAACTTTCGCACTCAAATAGAGGAAATGTCCATTTTCGTAGAATATGGCTCCAATATTCGTATACATATCGCAGCAGTCGAATGGAAAATTGACTGTTTCCAAGAGGGTTAAATCTAATTTATAGTGAATTTTCCTGTTTCTAAAAATGATGTTGGATTTAAACTGAATATTCGAAATTTAGACATAAGTGGTGAGTGAAGTTTCGCTTTATTAGTTTGTTGAACATTTGAAAAAAAAATCCATTATGCTAAAATAAATAAAAAATAAATCTGTAATTCTTGATTAGAAAAATAAGGAAAACAGTAAAGGTACTTTGATAGTCTAAGCCAAAGTAGAAAAAAATTTAAGGTTTTTAATTAAACGATGATAAATTTAAATTACCCAATTTTAATGTCACTTAACTCAGATTTCATTCAAATGGTCACCAAAAACCCATTTTTCACATTTGAGGCAGAATTTTCTGATGGTTTTATCCCGGACCCTTTCGCATACATAAAATCCCCTTTGGGATCTGGTTCTAGCTTCGGCTGGCTGCTCGTCTTCCTCAATACCATGCAGCAGTTTTTCACGTTGTCGTACCTGCTTTGAAATGCTTCTATTTAAGGATTGATCCACTCCCAACTAAGGTTTTGCAAGAATTTAACACGAAATATCTTCTTGTTCATATGATGTTGATATTTGTAAATGCAAAAAGCATTTATTGCCGAAATGTTTACCGGATTGTAGAATAGTACCATCCGCCAACGTCTAGTGTTGTGCACAACATTATTGTTTTGACAAATCTGGTCAAGCAGGTCAATCAGGTCAACGCCAACTTTGGTGATATTATGAAAAGTCACGACCTCAGGTTTATTTTTGTTGCTAGTAAAATCATCCGTATTAATGGTGGAATGAAACGTGGGTAAAACTAGTAAAGTCTTGTTCTTTTTCGGACAATACGCAGCCTTTGTGAAAACCAAACATGGCGGAGTGCACCAGTCTTTCGTATTAAAAGGAAATCCTTTGGTATTTCCCCCTTTTTTTTCTTTAATAAGCCTTTTCGCCAAAAAATACTGGTGAAACAGTTATCGCCAGTAATATTTCTTTGAAATCCAGTTGCTTACTTGGTAAGGACCTTTGGGCTGCCTACCTACACATGCTGCCAAATTTAATTTGTAAGCTGTCTTAGGCTATAGCAAATACTTTCAGGCCGTATTTTGCAGGTTTACTTGGTATATACTGCTTAAAGCTGCATCTACCTCTAAATGCTAAAAGTGGTTCGTCGACTGTGAGATACTTACTTGGTGAAAGTTCGCTTTAAAATTGTTCACTATTAATTCCGAGACATCTTTTATAGGTGCCAATTTGTCAACGATTTTTCGCTTATATCTTTCAATAGCATCGTATTAAAAAGCGAAATCTGAATTCATTCATAGACAAGTGCAAAAATTATCCCAGAAAGTTTTTTTTCCTGGATCATCGCAAAGAACCCATAAGAAACAATAAACCAATAAATGCTAAAATTTTTGTTGAATCTGTATGTTGTGCATTTCGATCTCGTAGGAAATGGTTCCGGATTCTATCTATATAAATACTAGTACAATAAACTATTGTGTTTATCACTAACTCATCGAAAAAGAGACTCTAGATGTCAATTTCAGTCTTTTTTTCTCGAGCAATACCTTTTGGTCCTGGCCAATGAAATTTTATTATGTTATGTGCAGCGTTCTTACGTTTTTGTATAGGGCATCTTTTACTTCATTTAATTCCATCTCTTTCTATATAATACTTTCCCTCTTAATTTACTGTCACTTCCATTAGTGACTTCTGTCAATTTTACCTGCTTCCTGTTCGGAAGCCGCATTATGTTCACTTTTAGACCCGTGGTCTTTTTTTCAAAATCACTTTCTTCCTCAGTTTTAGGACTATTCTCGTTATCAGTCAAGTGCTCGAACCATTTCAACCAAACGTCAGGATCATTTCTACTTTCAACTTTACGCTTGTTCAAATTCTTCATTTTGTTCTAAAAAAAGTCAGATCCGGTAAAAATCGTGTTAAGTGTAGGTCAATCATATAACTCACAGGCATAACCATAGCTACAAAAGAATTACACATCACAGTCAGGAATAAAAATATTTACAAGTACTGCCGACAAGCACCACTGACCTTGAATAGACCACCTATCACTTCAAGTTTAGTACTAGAATGTCACCATACTTTATTTGAGGTCAGCCAGAAAAACGTGGTCACTCTGAGATGGATCAAAGAACATGAAAACTCTACAGGCAACCGCATTGCGGATAATTTAGCAAGGATGACTGCAGGCTACACATGTGTTAACCCTCGCCCATCTACCAAACTAACAATGTCTGCTGTCGTGGACCTTATTAAACAGCACTCTTACAAAAACAGTTCTGGGATAAAACAACGAACTGTAGACAGACCAGTGAGTTATTACTTCACCCTGGCAAGGAAACAGCAAAAAAAGTTAAAGCATTGACCAGACAAAATCTCCGTACAGCTGTGGGAATTTTAACAGGTCACTGCTTATTGCGACAACATCTCTTTAGGATAAAATTACCAGAAGCATCTTTATGCAGAAGTTGCGAACAAGAAGATGAAACAGTAGATCATATATAATGTATGACTGTTTTGCTGGCTTACTCCAGCCGATGTCACCTATTTTAAAACTCTAGGCCTTAGTTGTGGATATTACTGCACACAGGAGGATGCACAGTGAACCATATGTGACCTCAATGCTGGCAGATCAGTTGCTTGCCCCTCTCCAAGTTTCCAGATCCAGATCCAAAAGCAAATTTAATAAAACAAGTGAAAATCTAATTCGAAATTTTAAACTTACAAACGCAGAAAAAAAATTAAATATTGACCAGCTTATTTTATGATCCTAATGTCGGTTTTGCGTGACGGTATTCGTAACAGTGTGCGGTCGGTTTTTCGTGACGGTGCGTGAGCGCATCCTACAAATTTAACCTTATCATTTTTCCCCTTACGCGCCAAAACAGGTATAACTTCAAAAGTAATACTTAAATGTTTTTAAGAGCTTTCTTCTAAGTGCTCTGTCGATTTAACCAAGTAATAAACTAAAATTACTCATGCTGATATTCTTTTTATTAAACAATTATCACCTAATTTGAGAAATTTAATACTGATATATTAACTTTTATATTATAGAATATATTTTATTACAAATAGAATATTACATTGTATGTACCTACCTAATTTTATTGTCAAACTTCCAACCGTCCCTCGTAGTAACAGTGAAGTTTAGAACTTCCAAGCACTTTGTTTGCTGTTGACCTGAGAAAAAAGTAAAAAACATAGAAGAGAATAGTATTTTTGGTGCTCATCAATAAGTAATGAATGAGAAGAGTTTTGCGGAGTCCTTCTGCAGACTACGCGCCTTCATCGTATCGAATGGATCAAGTCTCTTGCAAAAAAACTTTAATACTCTATTTGTTGGTACCTTGCTCTCGATAGAATGAAACTTCATTGTGGAAAAATGCACGGTTTTCTCCAGCAAAGTAATATTTTATTTATATGAGAGAAAACGAGAACGTACAAGAAAAGAAACAAATAAACTTTTTTTTAACATGATAGTTAAGCAAACTTAGATTACAAGTTTGACTCTAAATTAAACAAGTAAAAAATACATTATTAAAAGATACCCGAAAGGTAAATAAACGCAAAAAAGCTTCTTAGATTTAAATTAATTTTAAATTTATTAAAGAAAGACTTTTTTATTATTGCACGCTAAAGTAGGTACTTTGAATAAAAAACATTTAATTGAGTCACTTTAGAAGAAAGTCAAACATTGTTCTTGTTGTGTTTGTTCAGGGTACGCGATACCTAACATAAAGAAAAAGGGAAATGAATTAGGGCTACGAATTTTTGCAAACGATCCCTTCTGCGTTTGAAAGCAGGAATATTAAAATGCGCCACAAAGAAAATAAAACTTACTTTAAAAGCGGTTGTAAAAATATTACGACTTTTTAATGTTTCCCGTTTTATCCTAATACTATTGATTATGATCCACCTAGATATATTCTATTTGTTTTTCTCAAGAGAGTTAAAGACAGACAAGTCGTTATAAAAAAAAACAGAAAGCTTGGATAGTACTGTAAAATAATCATCTAGGTTTTACGTTTAATTTTTTGTGTATGTCAGAGCTACACAGATATTTTAATGTATTTAATAGAATTGAAAGACCCTTACGTTTCTTTGTTTATCTGATATTCGTCTGAATTGTTATTACTTTCCACGATCTTTTTTTCTTGTTGGACATTTATTTAATTTGGATCTATTTTATACAAAATAATAAACAATACATATGAGTGTTGAGAAAGTGACACAGTCAGTATTCACCCAGTGGTGACTACCTAAAAGAGTGCAATAATAATTGAATTAATACAGTTATTAATAATTAATCGAATTAAATTGAACAGTACAATAGTAATTGTGTCACCTCTTTTTTCTCAAGATGTTAAATGCTCGTTTTATAGAGGTTAACCAATGCGAACGGCACTCAGGGGGTAGGAGGAGAGCGAGCGTGGATTCGAACGAGCTAGATGATACAGTATTGGAAAGATATAAAGGGATATAATTGCTAGAAAAATAAAAGATAAAAGAATTTAAAAGGGACTAAAGAGAAAATGAGAGAAATGATGGAAAAGGGAAAGGAAAATGGGCGCCACTTATTTTTTTATCATAAGGATGGGAAAATATAAGAAACCCAGATGAAAAAAATATTAAATATATATGTTGGATAAAATGATTTATCAGATGTTGTAGATATAGTTAAAATAAGAAAGATATAAGAGATATAAGATAAGATAAGGTAAAATTAGATAACCCGGCAGATGTTCTTGCTAAAAATTTAAATTACACACTCTTATTTAAGATACTAAAAAAATTATACTTACACTTTTCTTTTACTCATCCTTATGGTTATCAATCTAATCGGTAAGATAAAGATAGATTCAAAAAAGCACAATCTATTGCTTTAATAAAATAATATATGCTTAAGAAACGAAATCTATTACTTCAATAAAATAAGGTATATTTAAGAATCAAAATCTATTACTTTGGAAAAGTATAGATTAGAGAAACTGAAGGTATTGATCAGAGTAGCAGGCTCTAGCTAGGAAAAGAAAATCTATTTAAACACTAAACAGACTTTATTATCTGGTTTGATAATAAATAAGAGATACAATCAACAAAATAAAATAAAGAAAATATCAGTGTTATAAACAGTAAATCATATATCGGTATCATAAACAGTAAATCATATTATTAAACACATTTGTGTTTAAATTCAAAAACATAACTATTACTACCATAAAACAACAGCTAAGTAAATTCTATTGTTATTTTTGGTGTAAACTAAAAGTGAAAGAGAAAAATTTAGATAAAAAATAAAAAATATCACTTTTGGTTTTTCATTTATCTCGAGATAAAACGTACTCATATAGACAAGTGTAGATAGATCTTAATTAACTAAGGCGAGATAATAATTAACAGATAAGAAAATATATGTAAAACAGTTTACAGATAGCAGGTACAAAAAATATGAGTAAAAAAATTTCAGATAAGCAAAAAACACAAAAACACATCCCGAATTTTTTTTATTACGGCACTGCACACTTAATTACAGGTGAATACAATTAAGGTAAGATATTCCATAGAAATAAATGGTACGTTATTGCTCGATCCGGTATAAAAAATATTGTTAAAAACTTACATTGTCTTCCAAATGTTTCTGAGATATATTTCTAGTATATGGCTTCTTTCTCTCGGTAATTGGTCTTAACGGTACGATATAATCTAAACCCATTCTTGTTTAGATTTATAGATAATTAGAGAAAACCATAAACTCACTTTTCGAAGCGTGGGTTTCGAAAAAGATGCGGTAAATGTAACAATGGCGGACGTGTCGTTGCTACATTGAAAACCCAGGAAGCATAAAGGAAACACTGTTGGAACCCTTTATGTGAATCCTCGGTACGATAACGGTAAACGATAACAGAAACACTTAATAGCAAGTAATTTTTAAAAATCTTAAGAAAATTTGCCGGGAACTGAAACTAGCGGCTGTACGTATGATCTTGATAGTACAAATGCCCAAGCTAGAATAAATCGAAAATCGCGGTACTGGGGTGACGCTACCTTTCGCGTCTCATCAACTGATGTTAAAGTCGGAACCTTATTGGTCAGTTCACGGATCGATATTCTGCTTAGAGACAGTCGTTAAATTTTATTATTCGAGAAAGTTCTGTATGATGTACTAAGCGTACAGGGACGGCATAGTTAAGAAAGAATTATAAAAAAATAAATTTTATTCTTAGAGTTTTTTAAACACGCTACAATTGGAATGATTAATTAGTTTCTAGTGTTGAGGTCAAGAGTGTCTGGTCTTTTTCGTCTTCTGTTCTATATGGGTGTCAGGAGATTGGTGACCAATATGTTTGGGTGAACCTGTAGTCTATTGTGGTACTTAGTGCACGGAAAAATAATTTATTCTTTGGGGGTTTGGACTTGGAGATCTCCATGTAAATTATTGTTGGAAATGTACCAAGGAGCTTGGCACAGATGCCATAGAACTTTTGATTGAAAGCGCTGTATCTTGAGTAGGTTTGTTTCACTGGCAGTTCACCAGATTTGGATGCCATACGTCCAGATTGGTTTCAGTACACATTGGTAGATAAGTAGTTTATTGTTTAGACTTAGGCGTGATTTTTGATTTATGAACCAGTACATCTTTCTATATACGAGCTCCACTTGCAGTCGTTTGTTCCAAATATGCTTTTGCCATGTTAGGCGGCTGTCTAGGAAAATCCCCAAGTATTTGACGTCACTTTTTATTGATAGTGGCGTGTTGTTAAAGGTTACAGCTGAATTTATCCCCTTTCTTAGTGTAAGCGTAATGTGTGTTAGCTTGGAGCTATTAACTTTCAGTCTCCATAGTTTAAACCATATTTCAAGTCTATTTAAGTGACTTTGTAGTATCTGAGAAGCTAGGATCGGATTTTCGTGGCACGTCATTAGGACAGTGTCATTAGCATATGTTGCAATTGTTGTACGATCTGAAGTTGGTATATCTGCTGTAAACAGAAGGTACAGTGTGGGTCCAAGGACACTTCCTTGGGGTACGCCAGAGTGGATGGGATGTAGAGTAGTGAGGGCCTTCCCTAGTTTTATCTGGTAAGATCTGTCGGTGAGGTATGATTGTAGGAGCATGCAGATTGGATGAGACAGTTGTCTTTTAAGTTTTGATATTGGATCTTTATGCCATACCTTATCGGGCTTGAAAATGACCCTTGCTTATTTATCTTGATAGATATGTCAAGATAAATAAGCAAGGGTCATTTTCAAAATATTGATTTATCATTTTATTAATTTGATTTTAGGGGCAAAAGTTCCCCAATTAAAGAAGTAAATATATACAATTATGCCACAAAGAAGCTATAGACAATATTTAAATACAACTTAAAGACTTGCGAATTTACATTTTTTTGGCATACCATGTGGCAAAGTGTTCAGTTTTTATAACTTCAGTAAGAAGTTGAGTTTGTTTTTCACTGCAAGAACAAATGTAATTACCAGTACATTTTTTTACTACTACTCTGGTTCAACCTCGCACAAGTGCCTTTTCTTTTTTACACTAAAATAGGAACCATAGGTACTGTAAATTTTAATTGCTTGATGCGTACTTACTTAATTTTAGTATCAGTTTGCGTTTGTGTTTAATATTTAAAAGGAGAAAATAGAGACGTTGATGTAAACTCAAAAAGTAAAAACCAAAAAAGCACATTAAAACTTTTATATATCATCTTTAAAAAACTGTAATAAACCGTTTTGTTTTACTAATAGTCTTTGATCGTTTCAGAATTAGTAGAGGCTGTTCGCCCCAATATTTACTACCCTCCCATTGATCCTGCTAATGGTGCTCTAATGTCTCTTCCTGTAACGTACTGTTCTGATATATCGAACGCATCCCATTTTGGAATGACACATATTAATGTTTATTCGGGAACGCATTTGTGGCCTAGTAATAAAGAAGCGGAATTAAAAACTCGTAATGTCCCCCCGTGCAAGGGTAAACAAGCGGACATTTTTCACTATTAACTTCTACATCAAAGCTATCAATAATGCTTTTTTATGCACAAAATCTAATGGTTTTTAGTATCCATTGTCACTCAGGAATCTAGTAAAAAATCTTTAGCTGCATTTGTATAAATTTTTGATATTTCTTTTGGAACACAAAACAATTTTGTGTTGAAAATCCAAAAATAAAAGACTCTAGCAACTCTAGTACTGTATCTAAAATTTTAAATATTTTTATAAGATTTATTTATTTGTTTACTCTGCATGAAAACATGAGAATTATAAAAACAAATTTTGGTTCAATTTATGTTCCAGTAAATTCAATATTGTTATTAAGACTCATAGTGAAAAGTTTCTAAAACTTATTGAAGCGGAAGATATTAGATGAAATATAACAAGGACTGGTTCTCCTCGTTCTAACCCACATACCTACCTCTAAATATGTACGCTACATTTGCTTAAGGAAAAGCGAGATAGAATTCGCTTGAGTGGTGCATTAGCATGCGTGCTTAACCCTGTTGTATGTGCTAGATTGAAATTTAGTGCCCTCTTTGTTGCTTAGATTTAAGAGGACCCCACAGCGTTTTGTTTATAAATTTCCTGATAATTTTTTGATTTATCTGTAAATTATTTCCATGCTAAATTTTAAAATCAGCGAAAGTAAATTTTCAGGTTAAAATCCGCAAATATAAGCGCATATTTAATTTGGGATGGTTAAATGGATTTGGATATATATAAGTTCTTCGTGATCAATTTTAAACTCTTTAGTTATTACTATACCTTATTTAAAAACTAGGAGGAGCGATTTGAATTTAAGTTGGCAACACTCGCGTTTGTTTATTGGTTAATTTGGAGGCAAGTTTACACTATAAAAATTTGCCACTTACATTTATCAAGTAATTTGTGACATTTATAGGTTATGTTTTCAATGTGTGAAATATTTATAATGGTGACTTTTGTTAATTGATTTCTTTTTTTAATATAATTATTGTAAGTTTACTTTGTGACCATCTTAGACCATATATAAAGTGTCCATAAACATTTATTTTCAATTTTATTTAAATGAAAGAAATGTATTTAAATTTGTTGCCTTGTAAATTTTCTAGTAACTTATTTGGCTGTAAGTCTGGCTTTTCAAATCACTCCTCCTAGTTTTTAAATGAAGTATAGACCAAATTATATTATTATATTAAATCAAAGATGAGAGTGCATCAGACCATGACAACATGCATCCACTTTATTTAAAATGCTGTAGCTTTAATTTAGCCCCATTTTTTTTTAATAATGACCTTTGTGAGTACTCGGTGCCTATTGACTAAAAAAAGTCAGTAACTAGTAGTGTACCGCAAGGTTCTGTAATCGGTTCCCTGCTCTTCAACTTACATATAAGCGATATGGCGTCAGTGTTGTGTTTTCTTGGTATCACTTTTTGCAGTTGACACCAAGTTCTTTTCTTATTTTATGAAGAACTTATTAAAGATCGATCTAAGTAAAATTGAACAATGGTGTAGTACTTGGCATCTAGATCTCAATGTACAAAAATAACATTTTTCATATAGGACACAATAACCCACGTACAAGCTACCACATCAATGATGTAAATATAGCCGGTTCTTCCCAACGAAAAGATCTTGGAGTTGTAATTTTGATTGAACTTAAGTGGGCTCCTCATATTACGTCAATCGTCAAGAAGGTTAACCGAGTAATGTATGTACATGGTTAGGCAGTCTTTTAAAAATCTCTTTCTACAATTGTTAGCTGCTATTAAAAAAAACTACATTCTTCTCATCCTGAACTGTGCTGCACTAATTTGAAACCCTCCCATGCTCTTGAGCAAGTTCGAAGGCTAATCTCAATACTTTTTTTAGGAATTCGTAATCTCCACTATGAAGAATGTCTCCAAATCTTGGGTTTATGCAGCCTCCAAGAAAGGAGACTCCGTGGGGATCCGATTGAGACAAACAAAAATCTACATAGTCATTATTCGCTTGTCCTTAATTTATTTGTGCTAAGTGATGATGAGTGAAATCGTGGTCATCGATATAAGCTACTGCGCGAAAAGTTTAAAAAGCTGTGTCAACAACACTTTCTTACAAACAGAATCTTCAAAGATTGGAACGCGCTTCTTGATCTTGTGGTCGACCCTACCTCTGTAAATTCTTTTAAAAATTCTCTAGACAGACTTTAGGAAGTTCTAGATTATATTTTCTATTAACATTTGTTTGTTTAAACGGCTCCCTTTCCTATATAAATGTATTAATAATAATAATAATAATAATAATAATCATAAATTTGATCTTTGGATTCGATAAGTTGTATTTTGTGAAGTCATTTAATTTTATTACGTAATCTAATCTGTTAAACTGCTAGTAAAGCGAATTATACCTCAGGTAAATTTTTGATTATCGTAAATCATAATTAAAAATTATATTTAATGAGCGGCACAATAAGCGTCAAATAAACGTCTGTCCTGCAGCGCCTAATTTCTTACAAAAGCTGATTCGTTATCAAATATTATGAAACAATAAAGTAGACCCTCGTAATAATACACATCTCTCTTAATTCCGTCATAATAATGTCCATCTTTTCTTCAACAACAGAAATCCACCCCCGGGCCATCTCCCTTTACCCTTCCTTAATTGGGTTTCTCATCATGAGCCCTTACAATTTGATGGGGAACAAAATCTGTCCAGAGAAATTATCTATACTTGAAGCAACAATAACAAAGGGAACAGGACAGTGGACGTACATCCGATTATGGTTTTCAGAAATAATTAGAGATCTATTTGAGAATGACAGGTATGAGTTAAATTAAATTTAAAATAATCGATATTTCAAAACACATACTTGAAATTATAAAATCGTGAATTTTTTATTTAAATTTATTCTTTTTGTCACATGTCATCAACTGTTTAATTCTAAGTGTAATATTCGGCATTTTATTTAAAAGGAAAAAAAAATTAACGAATTTGAGACTAGAATATATACATACAAAGTGCCTAAAAATAAAAATTGCTAACTCTCTTTTGTTAATTAACTACATAGAAATCGGTGTATTGTTTACGTTTCACATTTTTTATCAGACGAAAGAAAATTTAGAATGCTTTAAAATAAGTTTAATCCCAGTTCATGAATCCAGCCAGAGAAGCTAAGTTAAATAGGTTCATAGTCGAGGTTTATTTCGAAAACTCAAGCTTTTCTTAGATCGTCACCCTTATGTTGCAAAAAGAAATTCGCTGTTTTTAAAGCTTAAATCTGCATAAATCTTAGCAAGTATTTACTCGTAAAGGTGCTAAAAGGGTCCACTTAATCCCACAGAAAAATGGGGAAAATGTTTCCATAGTTGCATGTGGTAATGCTATAGGCCAAATGATTTCACCCATAATATTGTTTAAAGGAAAAAGTAAGAAGCATAATTGGCTGGATGACTAACCTGATGGAACAGTTCTTGAAATTAACGAGAAAGAAAGCATGTCCGTTCTGGTAAGTACAAGCCGGCCGGAAAAGTTTTAGTTATTTTTAATGGAGCATTCTTCCACCTGGATGAAGGAATAGTCGATGCAACTGAGTCGCATCACATTACAGTATTTTTTTTTGCCAAGCAGTTGTACTCATGAGCTACAGCCCATGGATAAAGCACTATTTAAGACATTTTATAGTTACTGGGATAACGAAGTAATTGCATATTGGGCAAATTGCCCAAATCGGATAATAAACAAACTTTTTCTGCGACGATAAAAAAGTTTGACATTTTATCTCTGTTAACGGGTCACAAAACGTCACTTTTTATGAAATTATTACTTTTTTACCATGGGAAAAAAGTGAGTACTTTTTTCCCGGATATATACACATAAATAAAGGTTTCCTTGACAGATAGTTGATTGATAACGCAGGTCTAATTGTCACTATAAGGACAAAAGCCTACTAGTTTTAAAATTCAAATTTTGCATCAGTAATTTTCTGATTTTATTTAAAATATTAAATCATCGTCACAGAAAAAAATAGTGTATTATACACGGGAAAAATATTAGATTTTAGCTCTCGGTTTTTTGTCTCCCTCCGCTTCGCGTCGGGAGACAACACAACCTCGAGCTAAAATCTAATACTTTTTTCCCTTGTATAATAAATAACTATTATATTTTGTACCATTTTTTTTCCATAGGCAACTGCAGTTTCTAATGTAATATTGGGTTTCAAAACAACGGGAGTATATCTGTAACTCCACTTCAATACCTTTAAAGCAAAATGTTCAAGAAGTTAGTTATACCTCCGAGAGTTCCGATTATTCCTTACGTGATACTTCAGATCATGGTTAGATCATTGGTGCACCACAGGGATTATCAGTTAGTTTTAATAATATTTTTAAAACGCGAGAAGTAGAGACAAAAAAAGACAAAAGCACAAGAAAAAATCCTTAAATTATCGCACCCAAGAACGAAGTGTGTACGTAGATGGGTGTTGTATAATCCCAGGTCGAAAATTTGAGACCAAAGATCGAAAAAATCAGTAAAATTACATTTAGTAATTTGGTTTTTACGTTATAAAGTGACCAGCAAGCAATTTTAAACTCAATCAAATAGAAAATTTATAGCATTACGCTAAAACTCGTTCACAGTTACCATATATGTAAAAGAAATAAACTTCCATAAATTAATATTTATATTAAAGTAGGTTAAATTGGTGTTGAATTAATATATTAACTTTTTTTGATCTGGTAAATAGTTTCTAATTTAAATATAGTAAAAATTAAGACCATAGAAGACCGAGTATTTAGTTATAATGACGATGTGAGTTGTATGTAGTTAGATATCAATTGTGACCCACTTTGATCTATCCATTAATCGAAATGAAATTCTGTGCCTTACGTCATATAAGTTAGATATTTACCCTTATAAGATCTCAGATAGAATTATTAGCAGAACAATAGACAAGGAAATTCATTCGAAAATTCCTAGGATTTAACCACCTGATGCCCAATGCTAATGCTTCAGATACTAACGCTACATTTATTAGATTTTCTGAATATTACGTTGGCATAGAGTTAAACCACAGAGGCGGTGGCTTTGTATTGAACCAAAACCGTAATATTTAATTACTAAGAAGATCGATGGTTCATATTAATATAATTAAACCAAATCTTGTATAAATTATATCCATTCTTTCCAAATTTTTCTAAACGATGGGTTTGAACAGCAAATTTTGATTAAGAAGTATATATAATAAAAAATAAATTATATTCACATAAACTTTAACAGTAGAAACAACTTATTTTATGCTCTATAAATAAATTACTGAGACTTTGGTTTTTCTTCAGGATGTTCTTCATAAAATGCTGCCCATTCTTCGGTATTTTCACATTCCCATCTTCTATCTTCGATACCTTCTACAAATCTACCACACCAAGTTCCTAAAAAAAGAGACACACACAGAAAAATATATATAAAAAAGGAGCAATGTTTATTTAAAATATAAATTTGCATAAGGATATCTAAGGTAGGTTTACATTATGATTTTTTGATATATTTCAAGGTCATCCACATAAGTTTATTAAGACGTTTTTGGGCCATACTACCACCCATTTCACTTTGTGACAGTTTTTTTAGCACCCTGTATAGACAAGAATAGCAGTAACACCCTACTGCCCTCTTTGATGTTCTGTGTCAAACAAGTTTTTGCGAGAGTTATCCTACTATTCTTGTATATATACGGTGACGTAGAGTTTTTTTTTATATATTTTTGAATTAACAAAAAGCGTTGTTAAAATTTATAAGTGATCGCAAAACAGAGGACAATATTTCCTATAAATAAAAATAATGTCAACTATTAAAAAAAAACATTTTTTTTTTGTATATTGTATAAGTACCATTATACATTTTGTATATCATTAAAAATTTATATTATTTAAAATTTTTCCCAAAATAAGCATAAGTAGACTGAAATCGCAAATCTGTGGTACCGTTGCGCGTAAAAAGTTTCGTTCATCGGTAACGCAGATTTCCATTTCTAGCCAATCTTTCACATAAAAATTATAGAGTATGATTACCTGAAGAATCTTGAACAACACTAGTCGCTTCGTTTCCACATACACAGTCAGGTTTAAACACAATATTACATGGTAGAAATGATTTTGCAGACTTTACTACATTTCCTTTACAATAAACATTACCGCTAGTATCCATTTGTGCGGAGTATCCATCTTTACATTTACAATCTAAGAATTCGTCTGCAAATGTTACCACTAACAAAATTGACAACAGAAATGTAATCCTTAACCTAGAAGAAATATTATTCTATATTATTTAGTCAGATTTTTATAGAACTTAATTATAGTATAATAAAGCAAATTGGGTACTGTTTGTTAAAAAGTGGCTAGATTTTAAAATTTCTTATCTTTATATTAATTCTTTTGTGCATGTGTATGTCTCTGAACGGCTGGACTAATTTTGGTAATTTTTTTTGTATGTAATTGAAAAAAATCGAAAAATCCAAAAAAAAAAATAATTATGTACATAAAAATGTAAAATGGATAGTGTTGAAAATATAATGAAATATTATTATTTTAATTATCTAAATGACACTCATAAGTTCAAAATTTATCTACGGTATAATGGGGTGGATATAATTTTGTTATGTTTATATACGAGTATAATGTGTCACGTTTTTAAAATTTTCAAGTGTGGTATTAAATGTTTAAATTATATAACGAGAGTAGATAAGCACGTGTTCCTCTCGATGAATAAGGGTCTAAGTAAGAAAGCTTGTTTGTTTGTATTGGAAGAATTAGTGTTAGGTATCAGATTACCATGGGAAATATCCCAAAACTCAAATTAAGAAAAGAAATATAAATATGTCTTAAAAAGTTTTAGTTGTAGTTGTGACAGAGAGTTCTGTGAATAAAGATATTCTTTTCTCTTGTGGTTTAAATAAAATAAAGTTAAATTAAAGCAGTGAAATTAATTCGTTTTAATCTTCCAGCCCCCATAAATCATAATAGATAGAAATTAAAAAAAGGGAAAAAACGAACAATATCACAAAAATTGTAAATAACACAAAAAATGAAAAAAAAAATAAAAAACAACTAAAAAGGGACAAAAACGTAAAAAATACAAAATACAACAAAAAAATTAAAAACCTGTAATAGATAAAAGATATGATCATTTTTTCCCTTAATATTTTCATTTTTGTATTTTTAGTGGTTGGTGTTATAGCGGCAACGAAAATACATAATTTGTAAAAATTTTAATTTTTTAGCTATCACGGGTTATCAGACTGATAGACGGACAGGCAGACATTGGCGGTTTAGTAATAGTGTCCCATTTTTATCTTTTAGTTATGGAACCCTAAAAACAAGAAAAAATCGTAAAAATTGAAAATAACAAAAAATAAAAAATAAATTAAATATTAATTGTTAGGCGATAAAAGTTCGACGGTTCAGCTATATTTTTAAAGGTGCAATTCTTACTTAATTTAGTTCTCTACCATAAGGTGGCGTAGTTGATATGTTATATATTTAAACGAGCCTCTTTACTTAATCAAGTACTATGATGCCACCATAAGGTGGCGCAATTAATGTTCAGCTGGTTCAGCTGGATATAAAATCGTTGTTATAAATTTAAAATAGTTGCGTTGTGATTTTACTAGCCATTTCTAGTTTAAACTATGATTATTTAATCAAATAACAGAACTTGAAAATCATGGCAATAAAGCTCTTATCTCTTTAAAAGCTTTTATTTATTAGAAAACTTAGAAATGTCAGAAACAAATTAGTTTGTATGTTGAACACAATGTAACTAAAATTTAAAGTTAACATAAAAAGTAGATGAGATGTTTTTTGTGGCCCTTCTAAGCGTTCTTACCATAGCACTGAAGAATATTTTCTTTTAAAAATGTTTAGAGTATAATATAAGAATTTTATATATGCCAGTAAAAGAAAAAAAATATTATAAAAGATTATATCTTGGATCCTACGACAGCATAATTTTGTATTAATTAAAGTTAAATTAAGAATTAAGACTATATAAAAAAAATCTATAAATAACTGACTTACATTTTAGCGTGCTGGTGACACTGTTCTCGTTCTAACACAACTGAAGAATACGTGAAGAAGTACCGTTTATTTGAATACTCCCAACAGGTTTTACAGATGTGCATAATAAATAAATATCCAATGGGCATTTAATTTTTTTTTAATCAAAACCACCTAACTAGGTTAACCTACATTTAAACGAGAACTTCATCTTTTTTTTGTTTATTTTTATTATGAATATGAAATTTTGCAACTGTAAAATATTTAGAATGGAGAAGTTATTTAGTAGAAGAAATCTTAATCGATATTAATGTAAATGTTTTTATATAAACGACTACAATAAGATTTAAAAGTGATACGAGGGTCTTTTTAGTTTTTTATACAACCATAAAACATACACACTTATAGTACTTTATTGCTTTTTACAATATGTCTCTTCAAGTTAGATACACTTTTGCATACCTTTAAACAAACCAATTGGTATAACAGTCATTCCAGTCTTCAGTTGACACCTGCAAAATAGCATTTTTAAAGGCAACCATGGTTGCTTCTGGCTAGTTTCATAGGCTTATGGAAAGCATATGACCAAGTGCAGAGACAAGAAGTGTGGAGATATATGCGAGTAAAAGGTGTGACAGACAAGTATGTGCAATTGGTGCAAGAAATGTATGAGGAAATAAAAAGGGAAACAGCAGTGTCAGGGTTACAGAGAGATTTAAAGTACAGGTGGGGCTCCATTAGAGGTCAGTGCTGATCCCCTATCCCTATCTGTTTAGTATGGTGATGGATGTTATGACTGAAGGAATAAAAGGTGAAGTCTCCTTTTGATATGATGTATGCGGATAATATTGTGATTGTAGATTTTGTGAAAGAGAGACTGAAAGGAAAACTTAAGAAATTAAGAAAAACGTTTGCGAGTAGTTAGTTGATAGTGAGTAGAAGGAGGACTGAGCATATGAAAACAAACGAAATGAATGGACTTAAAATCACCATGAAGGACCAAGTGCTGCCAGCTTACTTAAATAATACTTATAGTAAGTAACTCAGAAACCTAGTCAATAACGAAAGAGCAAGAGAGAAAGTAAAAATGGTTGAACAAAAAAAATCAGGAATATAAGTTAAGATGGTTTAATCATGTAGAAAGAAGAGATAAGAATTATGTAAGTAAAAGAATAGATATATGTGAGATTGGCGGTAAGAGGAGACGTTGAGTACGAAATGAGGATCTAAAAGAGAAAAATTGAGTAGAGAAAATGCGTTAATCAGAGATAAATGGAACCAAATGGTACAAAAGGTGGACGTCGACCCCAAATAGGCTTGGGATAAGGTGGCGAGTAAGAAGAAGTATAAAAAGAAATCCTCAAAATAAAGTTTTTGAATACATTAAAATATTAGACCAAATATAAAAGCTGGTTTTTAAAATAAATTACTGTTTTATTTGCAATTGCATGTCGATTAGAATTAAAATTCTACTGCAAATTGTGAAAAAAGTGCATTAATATTATCTATAAGTATTTCTTATCACTTAAATTATAGGTTTCCCTATTTACATAAAAAAAACTAATTAGCATTATATGTAAATATTAACATTATTTCTGTAATTTGTTTCATAAACAAATTTTCATTGAATTAGATCAATAACTGTACACTTCTCGGTTCTCTGAATATTTTTATCAGTTACATATATACATAATATCAAAACATACTATTTTAATCTTTAGAAGGTTACAGTAAATAGTGCGTTGTTATAAACCAAGAGTTTTATCGAATTTGTCAGCTAAAAACATTTGTGTTACATTAAATTTGAAGTAGGTAAGTCGTTTTTTGTAAAAAAAAAACAAATAATCTTGTATGTATAATAAGAATCTTCTTATCCAAGGTAACTTAAGGTTAGCGTTCCATTTATTAACTTGCTCTTAGTTTCTTAATGTACAATACAATATCCATTTAACTGCATATATTTAACTAAACAAGGTCAGTGCCATAATTTTCGATGATGGTAGCCCAAGACTAAATTAATTCATCTGTATTTTTTAGAGCTGCTCGTTCAACTTCCATTCTCCTTAGTCCACATCTGTTTCCAATGAAACTGTTGGCCATTGAATTGTTGTCACTTGTTGTTCTTGCATCCAAACTAAAGTATTGGCCGAAGTGTGGCATCTTGCATTATCCTGCTGAAAACCCCCCTGGTTATAAAGTATGCGCCCTTTCAAGAAGAAAATTATTAAGGATGTCCCAATACCATTAACTATACAGAGAGGTGTAGCACCACGTGAAGATATTTTTCCCTAAACCATTATTTTGGTGAGAAATTTGGAAATTTGAACAGGAACAGGTTGTTTTGGAAACAACTTTCGTCTAATATAAAGGCATTACTAAAATTGTCTTTTTGAATACGTTTACAAAATTCATTATTGCGATTTTTTTGGTGTTCCTTCCTGATATGAAGCATGGTTTTTTTAGTGACATTCCCATTTGCGTAACCCTAGACGAGGATTGAGTCGTCCTAAGGCTAATAAAACGTTTAAATTTTGTATTTCGTTCTTACGCAGACTTCCTGAAATTGGTCTATGTCTCATATCTACGTCATTTTTTATCCTCTTTGTTGTCTTTTTTCCGAGTCTAGTCTCTAGCACTATTTTTTTAAGATTTTGAAAACCATTTCCATACAAATATTCTACCTGTTTTCTTTTTTCTAGTTGCGACATGATTTCATAAATTTTTGGTTTTCTCTGATTGGGGTCTCCTGCGTATGTCATTATCGGTCATTGCGGTTTCTACCTTTCATTTCTTTCTTAATATTTTTGTTTCTTCATATTGTGTCAATCAGCATCCTGTTGCTCTTTTTTGTTCTATTTTATTTTGAGTTTTTTGTAGCCAGAGAATGAAACAATTTATTTGTATCAGTTTTTGTAAATTCATCGATTTTTAAAATTTATTTTTCCATTTTAGAATGAGAAGAATAATTACCTTTATGGCTTTGATTACTTTTATCCTAGCCGAAAATACACCACCCAATAAAATAACCAACATAAAAGATTGCCATTGTAATACAAATTTTGAAGCCAGAGCCTCACCTGAAGATGGATATAAATGTTATGGAAAACTATTAAAAATAATTGTACATTGTAATTCAGTTTACAGACCGCAATGTAAATGTACAAATCATAACAGTATTTTAACAGATCAAACTGGAACGTGGTGCGCAAGATACCAAGGAGGAAGAGAAAGTCAAAGATGGAGTTGTGAAAATAAAGAAGAGTGGGAAAAATTTTACAGTCAACATCCAGATGAAAAACCAACACTTATAGTATAATTAATTATTAATTCGTTTTTTATTACTTTTTTGTGTATTTATAGAAATTTATTTTATGAAAATAAAATTTATAATTATAAGTTAAAGAAAAAAATTACTGTTGGTTTAAAATTTTTTTTGATACATAATACTCATGTTACGAATCCATCTATTATTTTTTCTCTTATTAAATACAGTATTTAAAAACCTAAAATAAAATTAAAAGAACCTAATTTTTAGTCTGAAATTAAATAAATACCATTTAAAAATGCGTTATTTATTATCTATTATCACGTGACTGCTAACACCATTTGGAGCGCTATGACGTCACAGTCCGGTAAATAATCTAGTTTATCTGTCATATTCAAAAGCCACCAGCAAACTGTTTATTATAACGACTACAATAGCTTATTTTTTTACATAATACATTGTATTACGTTATCACATTTGAAACTAATTATGATATAAAACAAAAAAATATTTAAACAGAGTTTATGTACCTTAAATCCGTGTTAAATACAAAGTTTTAACAGTTTATGTACCTTAAATCCGTGTTAAATACAAAGTTTTAACAGTTTACTTAAGTTCTGATTTCCTCTATTCTAGATCTAATTTCAATACTTGTATTTACATTTTTATTTTGCTAGTACTTACATCAAAATGATCTTCACAAAAACCACTTTCTTCTTATTAGAATGTTCTTTGGAACGTTTATAAAAAGTTTCTGCGGTGTACCTACTTATTGAAGTATTCTTACACATTGGCACTGCACAGTTTTGTAAAACGACGTCATTTTTACAGCTTGTAATCAACAAGTTCTTAATAATTTAGTAAAATACAATGGACTTTAATAGAACGAGAGCTTTGTTTACCGGTCAGTGACGTAGTTTTTTATCAAGTGACAATATGGAGCGTTTTGGCGGCAATTATAAAAACAGATCTTTCTATTAAATTTTTACTGAAATTAGTAATATTTTTTTTTACAAAAATATATTTTCGTGTTTATATAAGTTCTATCTATAAAATAAAAGCAATTTAAAATTAGTGAACATGCCTATTCAAGAAAATATTCGGTTAATTTTGAATTTCTAAAAATATGGTTATAATACATACATTTTCAAAATTCTTGCACTCCCTTATTATTATTATTATATTAAATGTTTTCAGGGTTTTGAAATCCCAGTGTTAAATTTCAGTAAAAATGAAATAAATAAATTTTATAAAATTAAGTATTCATGCATAGACAACAAATTCAAATTCGGATACAAAATTTGAAAAATTAAAAAATAAGATTTTTGTTAAAAACTTAATCTAGTAAATTGATACTCAATATTTGGGCCTCTTTTCCTTAGTAATGAAATAACATGTCTAGGCGTACCAATAACCAAATTGTTAATTATTTCTTGAGGAATATTCCTCAAAAGCAGCAACATCTTATTTATTGGTGGATTATTCTGATTTATATGGCTCTGGATACATAATTCCATATATTCCCAATTGGATACATATCAGGCGACATCGCTGGCTATTCTAATTTGGTAACGTTTTGGTGTTTCTGGAATGCTTGGACACCTCTAGCCTGTGTGGTCTAGCATTGTTGTGTATAAAAATAAACTGACCACCTAATTCAAAACAAAGGGGTACAATTACAGGATTGATGAAGTTTTGAAGGTAATATGCAGCTGTTATTGAACCCGGTATATTAATAAGTGGAGTTCTTCAATAGAACAAAACATTTATGTTCCACCTCTGTAAGGAGCAACGGCTATTACTGCAACCTGCTTTCCTCCAAACTCTAACTTGGTAATCATCAGTCACTAAGCCAAACCGTGACTCATTTCCATTCTGCTAGACTCCAGTTTCGATGGTTTCTTATCCACTGCAAGGGAGCTGTTCAATGACGAGGAGTAATCTTAAAGGTGTTCTAGACCGCAATCCTGATGTTAATACACGCCTACGGATTATAGTACTTGAAATTAAACGTTGGTACGTTGGTACGCTCTCTGATACAGCGACTAAACGGTTTCTGCTGGCTGATTGGGTAACCAGGTCGGCTTCGCACTTCACCAGTCTCTACATAGCGTTTAATTGTCCTACTAAGGGTACTTTTAAGAAAATTTAATCTATTGGCAATCTAGTGACGAAATATTCCTTCTTGTCACAGAGCAATAATTATATTCCTGTCAAACTCGTCTAGGCTTATTACTCGATTCTTGCACTAATTCGGTAAAAACAATAAATACTGGACTGCATAAAAATGCACTTTTCACAACATTGGTATTTTGACGACTAAAAAAATTCTTGTTTTGAAGTAACTATGGAATTTAACTGTCAACAAATCGATCTTTTTATTAATTAAAACAGTTTGTACGTATTTTTATTTTATCCTTATAATACAGGGATGGGGTAAAAGACTTTTGAAACTGAATGCAATTTGTGCCATTTTTTGTTATTTTTATTATTATTGAAGTAAAACTTCTTTAGGCGCGACTAGGGGTAACTCAGATTGTAATCCTAACGGAACGTTACAATTCTGACGTCATATTTTAACGTTAGATTCTAACGGAAGATTCTGACGAAAGATTCTGAAGGAAGTAACGTTGTGATTTCAGCTATGGGAGGAGCTTAAATTATACAATTTTCAAAGTTTTCATAAACATATTTTGAATTTGAATTTATTTTGCGATAATACGTACGTCAAATAAGTTTTACTTCAAAGGTGCGTAAAGGTTACACGTACACTCTTTTTATTAGTTTTAGAATGTAATTTTTAGATATATCTAGCTTTTCTGAATTGTAAAATGTTTAAAATTAGTGCTTGGACCAATTTTTAATATAGTACCATTACGAACTTTTTCGATTTTAAATATTTATTCATTTTATTCATTTCAATTTGGAAAATATCTATTTTTTATAAACATTTAGTAAAATAAACCTAATATAATACTTTTACTTTTATATTCAAATTACAAAACACTATTTTAACATAATATATATAAAAATCGAACTATAATTCACTATCTCCAACGGGTTTCTCCTCAGGATACATTTTAAAAAATTCATCCCAATCTCGCTTATTTTCACAATCCCATCTTATTTCTTCTACAAAACCAGGTTTTACTTTTATACACCAATATCCATATAAATCTTGTACCATAAAACCCTGCCCTAAAGTACATTTACACCTTGGTCTTTCTAGATTTACACATGGTGTTTTACCTTCATGGAGGATTCCATGGCAATACATTTTATTATCTTTTGGATGTCGTATTGCGGTATAACCATGGTGACAAGTACATGATGTATATTGAGTGATTATTGTTGCAGGAGAAGATTCCGAGATGTAGATAGACAGTGTTATAGTTATAAATAGAAGGAAACTGAAAACAAACAAAAACATTATTCAGTTATAAAAATGTTACTTATTAATTTAATTAGTTTACAAAATATTTAGTCTATGGTAAGACATTTAGGAATACCTGAGTAAGATAATGTATAAAAATTAACAAAAATTAAAATAGAGGAGACAATATAATGAGATAACCCCATGAAAATCATCTCATAGTGATCACAGACTTACTAGTCACATACTAATGAAGAAAGTTCGACATACTTTTGGATACACCTGAAAGACTTAGCTAAATAGATTTTTGTTGACTTATAAAGTATTGGATAAAAGTAGAATGTATTTAGAGAAAAATAAAGTAAGTATAATATTTAGCTACCCTATTTGCTAGAAACCATTATGGAATAACAGTTAAGCTAAAAAGTTGGTAGTTTAACATAGTAGAACCCTTTTTTTCTAATAAATTCGATTTAATTTTTTAATATAGTTGCCTTCGAGTGCAGTACAACGATTATAGCAATCAAACAATATTTTATTACCACTTTTATTATGCTTTTTAAACTTTAAAACAGAAAAGTCAGTAGGTTACAGATCTGGAGAATACGGTAAATGTTGAAGCAATTCGTAGCCTAATTCTGCTACTTTGCCATCGATTTTATTAATTTGTGACAATTTGCATTATTTTAATAAAAAAGAACTTTCTTCATTTTTAAATGAAGCTGTTTTTTCATTTCATGTTTTAAACGCGTCAACAAAGCGATGTTAAAATCGCTGTTAATGATCTCTTTCTTTTTAAGGTAAAGAAAAAAAATTGAAATTAGTTTTCTCTTTTCAGATGATTTTCAACTTTTCCCAAATTTAGGATTCTAAGTAGGAAGCAGAGGAATGAATGTAAGCCATGGATTTAAAGACTTTTTTTAATAAACAATAAATGTGATGAGATATAAAAATTAACGAAGTAGGTACAAAACTTACACATAGAGAAAATTTTCAGCGAACAATAGATAGATATTTTTTGGATTGGCTGTTAGCCTGTATCACTGCGACCTTTGCAGATCTATTGTGAACACCCACTATCATTACACTCATTTGTGCCAGTGCTCCACGCTGTATTATTTCATTTGTGTTTAATTTTTGTCAGTGTTTAATTGCTGGAACTTTTTGCTTGTGCATGTTGTTGTTTATGGATTTATTTCAATTTTGACTACTTGAATTTATTATTTAACTTATTTTGTATGAATATTAAATTAATTATTTTTTTATTTATATTCGGTCCATTCCAATTTTCCAAGGTTAAAATTAAGATTGATAAAGCGATTTTTATACCCTTTATGGGATATTATTCAACAAATTTTTAGTTAAATGTCTATAGTGTGAAAAAAAGTTTCACTTTTACCGTGGTTTCATAAAACCACACAACATTGTCTTTTTTTGTTCTGTGCCTGTTATTTTAAAACAGTTATGGTTTTTGGTGGGTTTTATTTTACATTTTACTATACTATGTCTACCTTAATACATAAAAAGATTAACTTTAAGAAAGCTAGTAATGATTAAATACAGTTTTTTATATAAAAATATTTTAAAATTATCGTGCTTACCAATAATTGTACATATTAACATTTTTAAAACTTAATTTATTCCTTTTTTACCTCAGCACATGTTTTAAAACGTTTTAAAATAGTTTTGTAATATCTTTACTTTTACAAACTACAGATAGTGACTGTGCTTGTTTGCAGTTAGAAACTAATCATACTAATGTATAATTAATGATAGTCAAATCCCTGTATAAGCACAAAAGATGCAATGATTTCAGTAATTATAGGTATGTGTTTATATTTTTAAACATATATTTCTATTGTACAGAAATACCAACACAGATATGCCTGAGTAATCATTTTATATTTATGTATACAAACAGAGCCGGATTTGAAGGAGATAAGGAGAGGCTACTGCCCAGTGCTTTCACAAAAGATGATCTCCCACAATAGAAATAAAAAAATATACAAATTTCAACGGATTAACAAAAGTTGTATTATACTGTAGCATTTTTAAAAACCAATTAATTAAATTATCTTTAAATGTTTCCTTTTGATATATAAGCCAACCCTGTCGTTAAAAACTTTCCAATAGTTCCTAAAATCTGTTAGGACGGCCTATGTGATTAAATGAGCGTATTTTTTACAAACGATGTTTATATCATATTCGTGAAGAATCTAGAAAGATTGTCCAACCAATCATATCCCTTTTCTTAATCACGTGCGTCCATTATAGTCTATTTAATGACACAACGGGGCCTGTAACACAAACTGTACAATTTTAACAAGTTTATAAGTTGCAAGTAATCTGCCTGTAACTACAAGTCCCACTGAATTCCGTATCACAATGCAAATTGCTACAATTGTAGAAAATTAATAATTTTGTACATATGTAGTTACATATGTAACTATTATTCCTTTTCTTGTTTGTTTATGTGCCCTGTTAAAATTATACTGGGCTGGATTTAACGGATCTTCATATGTTGGTGGAATCAATCATTGCTTCAGCGGATAAGCGGAGTCTCCTAGAATTACACCATTGTAATGAGGTCTCCAACCATTTTCCATTCTGCGAAAGAAGGTTTCGCAATATCCATGCGTAGTGAACATTACCGGGCCAGTTGGCACTAACGTAGTAGAATTTTAGATCTGGGCCACAAACAGCCTTACAGTTTGTTGAGTGGTTACCATGCCGATCCACATGGGCTGGTTCGTTAATTAATTAATGTCTTCTGTAACGGTGTCAATCCATACCATCTAACTGTTATATTTGCATGTCTTGGGCCAATTTCCCGAAAAAGATCTTCAAATTGAACTCGACTCAGACGAAACCTTTCGTTGAATTCATTATCAGTGAGAAAAGCAAAATCTTTTTTTACACTGAACCGATATTCTATAGGCGGATCTTCATAACCTCTCTCAAAATCACTTGACCACCTACTGGGGACAGATACGTACCTACGTGCTTACAGTAAGAGAATTGCTATAATACTGAGTCTTTACCCAGAGTTTTAGATAGGTAAAACATTAACTACACTTGTAGAAAATTCTGTAACACAATTTTACAAGTGTTATCTTTATGTTACAGAATACGTGTACATATGTAGAAATTCTTCCGTAATTACTGGTGACGTACGGGTAGTTACAAGTTGAGTTGTGTTATGGAATAGCTACAATTGTAAAATTTATTCTAACAATTGTAGGACTTGTATAGCTTGTGTTATAGGCCCCTAGAATTGCACGTTATTACAAGTAGATAGGTGTAATTATAACGTAGTTACCGGGTTTTGATTTTCTGGCTTTTTTTATCTTTTTCGTAAAAGTTACAAGTGAAGGTGAACTTATAAATAAACTTAATAAGAAACCTTTCTCTAATCCTCCGCAGTTGGTGTCAAATTGAGGCATCTGAATCACGCGTCGTATGCCTATATACACTGCTGTACGTTCAGCGTCATTAAGCGTGCATACTGTGACGAAAATTTCCCACTTTTGGCTTGTGTATAATACTGCAATCAAAACAATGTGCGCGTCTTAAAGGCGGGCCCGGAACCATTTGGCAGAGTAGCTGACTCATTCAGAAAGACAGCCATTAAGAAATGGAGGCTAGAGAAGGCCCAGGCCGAGCAAGCAACAAGCCAAAGTCTTCATAAAGGGACATTTGGAGAAGTTTACTGCAGAGCTGATATCACAAAGGCGAAACGATGTCAAAATGATTGTCAGTGTCTTGACAGGACATTGTAGGCTCAGAACACTAAACTTGGCAGATACAGACAGCTTTTCATGTCCTATGGCAATGTGAAGGCCTTGCAAGGATGCGGTATCAGGTATTGGGAGATAAGAAACCGGCTGCTCCAATTTATGCGGAGAGGCCACTGTCAAGGCTATTAAGTCTCATAAAGAAGGCAAGGCTGGACAAAGTGCTCTTATCCTATTCTAGAGATTATGGGTGTTCACAATAGATCTGCAAAGGTCGCAGTGATACATGCCAACCAAATAAATATCTATCCATCTAAGACGTGCTTCTAGCTTCATATGCTACTCTGAAATCGGAAATCCTCTGATAAGGAGCAGTTAGATATCTTAAGAAGTACAATTGTCTTTTAAATAAGACTATTGGTCTTTAATCTACTCTGTTTATCATTTTTTTGGACGACACTGTGGAAAGATTCAACGCGACAATCCAATAAAAACAATTTTCACAATTACGAAGAAGCGAGTAAAGAACTATCAAATACTGACAAAGACATAAGATAAAAATCTGCCAACAAAAAAGGAATTTAAAGTGTACAGTTTTATCCCAGTGATTTATTAACTTCGTCTTTCTCTCACTAAAGCATTAGATGCATATGAAGTTGTTTGATATTTTGATTTCTTAATAACCTGGAAAAAATAGACGCTGCAAATTTGTATGCTGTTGAAGGAAAATTTGTAAATGTTTAAGAAAGGCAATTTGGAACCTAGCTTTAAAAATAGATGAATTTGTATTTTAGATAGACTTATAAAAAAAAACTATACAAAAAAGAAGCTGTTTTACTATCACATTCTTGGAACTCAAAATTTCACAACTACTTCCACAAACAGTTAAATTACTTTAAGATTAATGGATTTAGTTGTGATGATCTTAAATTGAACTAAAAAACGCAAATTTCCAAATAATAAAATTATAAAGAATAGGCTTAGAACGATAATGATGCACCAACTGGCTGTCTAACTTTTTTAACTATCAATGGAAGTGATTTACTGTATTAGCTAGATTTCAGCGACATCATCAACGACTGTTAGTCGAAAGAAGCTCATAAAATAATTAAGGACTTCCATTACTTCGTTGCCCCCAGGACATTCAGACCTCCAAATCCGGTCCTGTACACAAAAGTAATTTTATACGAGAATGTGATACTATTTGTTAATGTATTTGTTACATCATCTATTCAGCAAACATAAAAAATAGTACATAAAAGACAAACGGTAAAATGCGAATAAATCATTTAAAAATAAAAAGCTAGTAGATATAAAATTTTATCAAATAATATACCTCTTCGCAGAAGACAAAATTTTAAACGTTAACTCTAGAGTTCTGTACTAAAGAATATTAGTAAAAATTTCGTAGAATGAAGTTTCGATAATAGTATAGAAAAAACGTATGAACAAATTAAAGAAAAGAAAATGATAACAAAGCATATAAATAGAATTGGTCAAAAAACTCAAGACAAACAAACACAGTATTATAAATGGATGAGTAGGTACTAAAAATGACGATGATTTTTCATATTACAGACACTAGAATAAAAAAGTAAAACGAATAGTTGTTTAAGAAAAGAACACAAGATGGAAGCAAGTAAGTATTATAAATATAAATCAACATAATATATAGGAAGAACAACAAACAAACAAGAAAAGATGTATATTTCATACATAAAAGAAAATCAGAACTGGGAAACTTATAAAGTTCTATTAACAAAGTAAATACATCAATTTATAAATAACAAATAAGAAAAATGAGTTGAGTGCAGGAAAGGAAAGGTAACTGTAACACCAGAAGAGATACGTATGGCAATGATGTCGATGACACTAGGACCTGGGGGAATTACTATTGAATTATTCATACATGCTACTAAAAGTAGATTTTGAGACAGCTATTTGAAAAAAATCTAAATGGACGGAAAATGCATAGACAATAGATGGAAGCACGAAGGGTATATTTTAAAAAAGGAGTTAGAAACAAAAGTGAAACTATAGCGGCATTAGTGTGCTGGCAACAGTAAAAAGAGTATATGGTAGAATAATAAGGGAGAATTTGGAAAATAATATAAAAGAAGAAATAGGAAAAGAACAAGCAGCTTCACAGCAGGAAGGTCTTGCTTAAATCAGATTCATACTATTTAGCAGCCAATAGAAACGAAAAACGCACAAACATAGAGAAAAAATAGATATGCTACCCAGAAAAATCCTTTGAGGAGTTATGATAAGACTCGAAAAACTTATACGAAAACAATAGAGGACACATTAAGTTAGAAACAAATAACGGCAGACCTTAAAGTATTTGCAACCAACCCTTTTTAAAATATTCCTAAAAGATACATTGAAACCAGGAAAAGAAAGTGCCAAGGAATGGAAATTAATACTAGAAACGAACATCTATATACTTTATGTTTTGCCGATGACCATTTACTAAGTAGCAAAAGCTGAAGAAAACCTCAGCTACTCGATAAGAAAACTGCAGGAAAAATCCCAAAAAGTCGGTCCTAAAATAAACTTTGAAAAACAAAATTTTTAACTAATAACTAAAAGTCGAAAATAATTAAAGGAATTAACAAATTTAAAATCTAAGGATTTATTATTTCGAAAAACAAAGACAATTGTAGAATAGGACAAGCTAGAAGGCTTTCAAACCATTACAATAAGTGATTTAGAACAAAAAAAAAGATAAAAACCAGGAAAATAATATTTAACTTAATAGTCCAAAGCATTATGCCTTCGGCTCAGAGACGTGGGTAATAAGCAAGAAGAAAAAATGGAAAATTCTAGCACCAAAAAAGGAGTAATAGAGGAGATACTTCGATTTTACAAAAATGATTAGAGTACCAACGAGGTGATACGCAGAAGAATGCAAATAGGAAATGGCATCATTTAATAGATTGAAGACAAGAGGTTTCTGTGGTATGAGATTATCAGAAGTTTAGAAAGCAAGTGGAAAAATAACATAACAGAATGGAGTCAGATTGGTAAAAGAAAGCGAGTGAATTCAACCAAAGTACATTTAATTTTAAGTTTGAACACTATTAATGTTCTATTATCGAAGACTATAACTCCATAATTACAGATTTGGTGTACATTTAATAATTGTATCTCGTAAGACCACTTTTTCATATTGTATAATATTATTACTATTAAAATTTGCATTGGGTTTGTTATTAAGTGTATCCAAATGAGAATTCCTCTTTGTTTATTTTTCATACCAACCCAACAAGTTCCATGTCGAGAAAATCATGTGATGGATGGTTTGGTTTCGACGACAAGTTTCTTGTTCTCGTTGAAGCTTTCTTATTTCGGGCTGCATTTGCTGGTTGATCTCGTCTCGCAAGTTGGCCACTTATTGATTTTGCTCGTCTCGCAAGTTAGCCACTAGCTGATTTTACTCGTCTTGCATGTTGGCCATTTGCTGATTCAAGTTGTCCACGTTCTGATTCAAGCTGGCCACTTGTTGATTTTGCTCGCCCCGAAGAGTGCACATTTTGGAGCGCAGATGCGATATTTACTGAGAGAACGAACTGGATATCTCTTCTGATAGGTTCGACATCCATTGTGATAGCTGGGACATAGCTTATGGCTGGCTCCTTATCTTACTGGATCGCTCCTCTTGCTGGCTCATTCTTTGCGATAGCTCCTCTTGCAACCGGGAAAGTTGTTGCGATTGTTCTTCCTGTTGGCTCGTTATTCGTTGCGATAGCTTCTCATGCAGCCGGGAAGTTGTTGTGTAAGTCAGAATTTGCTTTTTGAACTGGGTCTTCAAACTTCACAGCGTCAGAGTCCAGATTTTTATTTTGGTAGTATTCACGGAGCCTTCTCAACAATACGGATTTGCTCCCAGTAGTTTCTAACTCTAAAATTCTTCAAACTCTCTTTTAAACTCAACCACCAATAGTTCATTTATCTTCTTTCCAGGCATTCTTGTATTATCACCTTACATCTGACATCAATTTGAAACACTTATGGGGACTTTAACACAATTTATTCAACAAAATTGTAACAAGATACACAGAACTCTGCTGGATAAAGTATTAACTGATTGACAATAACAATGAACTATTTGAATTGCCCATACATCCCCTTATATAGATAGAACAAATGAACATTCTAGAATTTACGAGAAACATGATCGAATCTAACCAGCAGTGGGACTCCGTGTACTATAGTATTCTATATATCGCTTTCTACAGTAGCTTTCTATTCCGAAGTCGATGTCTTGCTTTACTGGTACTCCGTGTCCCTGTCGACTACTCCTCGGCTATTTTCGTAATTATATTGTTGGTTATGAAAACATCAGGTTAAAATTGGTGAAAAATTTAGTAATATTTGTTTGAAACTAGTATTATAATTGTCAATGTCATTTTGGGATTATTTGATTGCAAATTGCTTTTCACTATTGACGAAATCTATACAGGGTGTCCCAGAATTAACTACGGAAACGTCGTATACGTATTCCTTGATGACAAATAAGTTGGGTCTTTCCTATAAAAAAAATTTTTTTAGAGACTCCTGTCAGAGTTATAACCCTTTAAAGAGGGGTGGTAAAATACGGTTTTAATTTAATATCTTCTGATTAGTCCAAGATAAAAAATTAAAAATTTGGGTGAACATGATTTTTATAAAGACGCATTTCTCCTGCCACTTTTCACCTGCCCTACCCCATTCTAAGGGTGCAAATCAAGGAACCCCTCTTAATATTTTTTTTGTAACTTTCTTAGCAATTAATATTTGCAATAACAAAAAAATATTTTAGGAAGTTTTGATTATTTAGAAACTTTTTTGTTCCTTGTCGTTTTTTGCGAAATCGTTTCGGTTTGGAGTAAAAAAATAAAAAGTAGGACCATGTCAATTGAGTATCGTGTATCGCGATCAAGGAGCGCACATTTGCAAGGTAGGTTATAACTCTGACAGGAGTCTCTAAAAAAATTTTTTTTATAGGAAAGACCCTACTTATTTGTCATCAAGGAATACGTATACGAAGTTTCCGTAGTTAATTCTGGGACACCCTGTATATATATAAAAATGAATGTTTGTCTATTATATGTCTGTATGTACTCAATGAACTCAAAAACTACTGGACCGATTATTATGAAAATTGGTATGTATATGTATTTTTCCACGAGAAGGTTTGTATCATATGCTTATTGATGCCACTCGCCACCAGGTGGCGCTGCAGGGTAGCAACTTCCGTCCCGTTCAACCGATTGTCATGAAATTGGTATGTATATGTATTTTTCCACGGAGAAAGTTTGTATGATATGCTCATTGATGCCACTTGCCACCAGGTGGCGCTGCAGAGTAGCAACTTCTGCCCTGTTCAACCGATTGTCATGAAAATCGGTATGATGATGTATTTTTAATTGGCAAGATGAATATGATATATGTATTAATTAAAGTTAACACCAGATGGCGCTTCCATGTATCAAATTCAATACTGATTAATAGATATCTATACGAATTCGTATAAATATAAGTTCGAAAAATATATTTTTGGTACGATAAGTAAAACAAAACTATAAACTTTCTTTTCTTCTCTATCTCTTCTCCTCTTTTATTTTTCTTAAATTTATTTTAGTTATTGGCGTAGCAACGCGCGCCGGGTTCAGCTAGTTTTTTATATTATTATTAATTTATTTAAAGTCAGATACGTGTTATACGTTCAGTCATTCATACAATGTTTCCTTTTAATGCAGTACATTTTTTAGAAATTAGGAGTAGATTTGTATAATATTTATTATCTTCTGTTATTTCTTTTTAAATAAATCATTTATATTAAAAATCAGGTTTTCTTTTAAATATTTTTTTTAGGGTATTCACAACAAAAATTAAATAAATATAATGTTTATAAAATATTAAATGTATTGAGCATGAAAAATATTTATAATTCCTAGTAACTTAAGGACTAAATTTTTATGATATGAATACAATAATATACAGAAATACGTGAGGACATTAATAGTAACAAAATCTTAAAAAATAAATTTTAAACTAAGATAAATAATTCGAAGAAACAAACTGAACAGTCAGACGAAAATGGGCTTTACAAATAAATAAACCATGTAAAAAATTACCGCACGTTTCACAGATGTTTTAGTTTTATGTCAAAATTTCAATTATTTCTCATAAATGCGCATGCCTTGATAGATTTCGACTCCTATCGAGATGTAGAAACGAAACGATAGCTTTCTGGCGATTTTACGATTGCCAAAGTGACACGGAGTGCCAACAGCATAGAAAAGAGTCGATTGATAGAATACTAATATACTACACGGAGTCCCACTGCAGTACACACTAAAAAGAGTGAGAATATTCTAGAATAACCTAGAAACAGTCTTTCAAGTAAAGGTCCTTTTCTTATTCGGTTATCCCGTTACAATATATCAGCATTCTGCACTTTCTTCTGTATTAACTTTAACTATGTAGGTACAATTCTTCTGTGTGTGCAATATGCTTAAAAATATGTTTTTTTAATACAAATAATGATATTTAATAGTTAATACGGAAACTTGATAACCGAATATTTTAAAAACAAATAAATCTTTCTTACCTTAAACAAAAGTGCATTTTTCCTAATCACCAAAATTTAAATATAAGAATCAATTTAGTTTTAACTAAATCAGTACACACTGAATTATAATACTTAATGTAGGACATAATTATTGATAATTATCCAAAACATCGTTTTATAATTTCTAGTCAGGCATTATGTTTTGGAAATTTATATTTAATAAATTTCGTAATCATGTGATAATTGCGTTTGTGTTGATTATTCTTTAAATGAGACATATTTTAATTGCAATCAAAAATATTTATTAGAATTTACAGATAAGCAATTGACCTTTAGAGACAATAAATAAATATAAATTTTTAAATAAATTTACTTTTTTTCAAAACACATAAAAAAAGTGATAGGTGTCAAGGGATACCCGGATGGAATGAAGTTCCTTTCGATTAATTAGTGAAGGAATTGTAATTTGTAAACACAACAGAGTGTTTATACATACATAAGCATTTATTATTGTCTGTATAAAATCTCTACTTACCTAACTCTATCAGCAATATCCGGAATTTGTGGAGAAACACTGTCAGGATACATTATTGTTATTATTTTATTATTTATTAACTACAAAAAACCTGTATAAACTTTTAACAAACTCGCGACACTACACTGTTCAAAGCAAAATAGAAAATAGTAAATTCATTATTACCTGAATATTTTCAACAGTTCGTTTCTTTTAACAAAAGTGTCCATTCATACAATACCAGAGGTTTAGATGACATACATATACCAAAAATTACTTTTTATTTCAATTTAATTTAAAACAGGAATTAACAATTTAATACAAAATTTTAAAATTAAAATATTTGACAGTAACTGACAGTTAAGCTAATTTGACGTACCTAACTAGTCAAGTTACGAACTATTTTTAAAATATTTATGAATTTATTAATTTATAAAAACAGGATGAAATAAAATATAATACTATTATAGGTACTTATTTTTTTTCTACACTATTTTCTTTTTAATGTAAATTTTCTTTTAATTTAAATTAGTGTCTTTTTAATTGTACTTTTATTGGTATTTATGTATACCTATTAGGGTTTCCTATTTAAATAAAGATATATCTATCAAAAAGGGAGAGAGAAACAGACAGACAGAGAAACATGCGTGTGTCGTGTCAGTCGTGTCGTGTCGTGACATTTTTTGGTCTGAATTTTTTCCGGCTAGTCTCAGTCGTAACGCGCGAAAGGGAACTTCGTTCCAATATTTTTCTACGGTTATTATACAAATGTATCATTTTTTGACAGTAATCTCTAAAGAAATGGGGTACGTTGTTATATCAAATAAAGAAATATCTCATTTCCTTATCTGATAACACAAAGTGTCCATTTCTTTATTGTTTTAACTTAATCAAGTAGGTATACTTTGACAATCATGTATTCATATATTTGACTAATAGTACAGGTGGACAGTAATAAAGTAGTGACAGGTACAACAGATAGTTTTTAATACATTATTTAAATTAGATTGTTATTTAATTAAAAATGTTAAGTAGTGATGAAAATGAATTAGAATTAACTCCTTCTGAAATAAGAGAAGTGGCAAACGAAGCTTGTCAGAATTTGATTTCCGAAATTTCAAAACATAAGTACGTACCAGAATGCATATGAAAGTTTCGTGCCCTGGCAAAAGAAAAAGGCAACAAATTCCGTTTTAGAAACTGTGCTTTAAGCTTATTTTTCTGAATTAACAAATCAATTTAAGGTATGATAACTGTAAATATTGTAAATAATAGTTAATTTTACTTAAATGATATAACTTGTATCGTTATATTTTGTTTTGTATTTGAATTATTGTATTATTATGTGGTATAATGGTAGAAAAAGTATAGTGTTTGACTCGCAAGGAATAACTCATTTCCCACTCGTACGATTTGCAGCATTCGCCTGCGGCTCATGCTGCAAACATCGTACTCGTGGGAAATGAGTATCATTCCTTGCTCGTAAAACAATATACTATTATTTTACTGTATATATTCCAAGGAAATAGTATTATACGTTACAAGGTCGGTAGGTGACTTATTACAGTACGAGTTAGTTTACGGACGAGGCGACGTAGGAGCCGAGTTTGGAAATGAAAACGAGGACTGTAATAACACCTAACGACCATGTATCGTATTATATTTTATTTCATCCTGTTTTTATAAATTAATAAATTCATAAAAATTTTAACAGTAGTTCGTAACTTGACTAAAAATAGTTCGTAACTTGATTAGTTATGTCAAATTACCTTGAAAGCGATCTGTCACTGTCAAATAATTTTTTTATTATTAAGGTTTAATTGTTAATATAAAATTGAATAACATTGACTTCCTTTTAAATATGGATGTAAAAGTAAGTAATTAATTATTTTATTTTTATTTTATAGTCATTATAGTATTTTTAAATGTCAAAAATTAAAAGTAATTGTCTTCCCTTAAGCAATCAGAGCAGCGTTGCTAGGCAACACATTACAGTACCTGATACCGTAATGTTTTACTTACCGGCGCCAAATTGATTATAGGGAAGTGTATTTACTGGACAGGATGAAATAAAAATTGTTACAATGTTGGGGAGTTAAAAATAAATCTGGATGTAATTTTTCAAATTCTAAGTTGGTATTAAGGCACTACCGTGCGGCAAAGATAAAAAAAAATCCATAGGCGCTCCATTTTTATTATTTCATTATTTATTAAATTTTAACAGAAATTGCGTTTTATTCTTGGAAGTGATTCATATAAATAATGATGAACACCCACTTAACAAAAAAAGGATATACAGAATTTGTTTACATTATATTCTTAAGTCATGAAAGCTTTATACATATTAGTAAATTGTATTGAGTACTCCTATTCCTATTATGACTTGAAATAAAACCACAATATCGTTAAAGCCAAATAAAAAACGGGAAATTTTATACCCTCCGCCTATAAAATTTATATATCTCACATTGTGAACTACATTTTACACCCCCAGCATCGTTTACGCATCTTTGATTTTATTGAAGTTTATTGGGAGGATCGAGAAAGTTGTAAAATGTAAAATGCAGATCGGGGGTAGCTTTTAGTAATGTACTCTTTCATGGTCATTGGTGCAAGAATCTCTACTCACACAAATGGAATTTATACCAAAATTTAAAAGAAATATACGTGAATGGGATAACATTCAACCCCTGAGTTTTTTGTTGTACGATTCTCATTATCTTCGACATGTTTTTAGGTAATTTTTGACCTGGAAAATCAAGCATGATTGAAAGCATGGATTTGTTTAGAAAAACATTTTAATCAATTCTTTTTGGGGGAGGATTTAGAATCCGTTAATGAATTTTTCTTTGTAGCTTTGCTATGCTGTTATAAATTTGTTAAGGGTATAATAAAACATTTTTTTTACAATTAAGCTGATAGCACACTTGGTGCAGACTATGAAGGTTCGGAAGTAAATACGATTTGCACAGTCAGAAAATAGAAAAATAAATAAAAAGGCAATAAAAGGTCTTGAAGCACAGGCTAATACTATAAAATAATTATCTTAACGAAAAAATTTTCGTCAATCGCAATTGGAAAAACTGTAACTATACCTATTCCTAGCTTCGATAGAACTAAAGTAGACGCTCGAAGTCTTTTAGGTATGGTATAATACCAGATATAACAGGTGATGGTTTATTCAGGGTAGAGTCGAAGCTCGGAACGATAAACACAAAATTTAAACGTAGAATTTTCTTATTTTCAAGGATGTGCCCAACGAAAAGCTATTTCTAAGAGAAATAAATGCAAAAGATTCTAAATTTGAAGGCTAAGGCTTTATAAAATGTCATTGCAACAAAAAATACTCTTCAAAATTATTTAAATCTGACGTATTGTGGAATTCTTAATGTCATAATGCCTCACCATGTCTGAATAAAATAAACAAAATCGTTTATCTACTCCTTTGACAGTAAATGTCATTTATACTCATTGTCACCATGCATGGTAAGTAAGCTATAACGCACAGTTGTGCGTAATGAAACGTCAGGTTGGAATGACGTTTCATTACGCACAACTGTGCGTTATAGCTTACTTACCCTGCATGGTGACAATGAGTATAAATGACATTTACTGTCAAAGGAGTAAATGTCAGTAGAGTACGTACGTCATATATTTTTTTAAGAGATGTCAAATATTTAGATTAAAATTAAAATATTGAGTCGTAGATAAAGCATAGTACTTAACTCGAGTGGTAAGACGTATTACGTAACTTTTCCACTCGTACGTAATGTCCTACTTACCACTCTTGTTACGTAATATACTATTTTACACCTTATTTTAACAAACTAATATTTTCTAATACCTAATTGAAGTTTGACTGGTCAAACCCCGATTTCATTAAGTTGAATTTTGTCGTTTGCCTGACTTAGGACCACCACGGTCCGTCCCATTACGGCCCGCGTGCCGCGACGGGCCGCGACCTATTCCAGCAGTTAGACCGTGAAGTAAGCAGTGTCATGACGGTCCGCAGCTATTAAATAATGACCGTAGATTCATCGAAGCTCCCTTCTTACTTTATCCAGACTTAGGACTGGCAGAATTGTTTGGAATTCTGGTGTAATTAAAACTTCGCTGCTAGCGATTTTTTCATTTTGTATTTGAATTATATTGTCAAGAAAAACACAAACTAACCTAAAAGACTACAAAACAGATTGCAAAAATATTGTCAAGAAAAACACAAACTAACCTAACAGCCTCAAAACACATTTCGAAAATAGTCTCTACATTTCAAATGTTACAATATTAATTAATTTTTCAAGAGAATCGCCCACTCTTTGATGTTCTAGTAAATCATTTATTAATACTTTAATTGACCTGTCCTTTTTCGCGTATCTTGGAAGCCTCTTTTTAGGAGAAATATTATTTTCAAGTCTTTGTTGTACAACGTCGTAATATTTCGCGTCCATTTTTAAACCTAATATCAACTCGTTAATGTTAGGCTTAGCTTTTCCAATACGCCTATTTAGGCGACTATGCCAAGATTCACAGACATTTTCAGATTAGATGTTTATTGGGTTGGTTGTTAGCCTGTATCACTGCAACCTTTGCAGATCTATTGTGACCACCCATTATCTCAAGAATAGGATTAGAGAACCTTGTCCAGCACTGCCCTTTTAATGAGACTTAATAGCCTTGACAGTGGCCACTCCGCAGACATCCAAAACTGTTGGATTTTCTAATCATTGCGTAACAAAGTAGTCATTAAATTTTACAATTTGGTCATTTTTATGAGAAGCTTTAATGATAAATAACCAACCATTTTCAATGTATTCCGGGGGCAAATGCGATAATGCGCCAGTTAATTTGATATGCCTTCTAATTTCCCTGTCCTCTTTGTACAGACTTGCTAAACCCAAATCTTGGACTTTTCGCTACATACTTTAATTGAAATGAAAATTACATCCCATCAATTTACAGCCGTGAAACATTTCTAGTTGCAGATATTATTGGTTGTTCAAAGTCTACTTTTAGATGAACCGGGTTGAAAAATGGAATATGGTTTTTTTTGTCATCAACGAAAACAATTTCGTGGACGACTATCTTTTTCAATTGGGAAGTAATAAGTAATTAATAGAATGCAGGTCGTGTGCATGTGGAATCATCAGTGCTTTTTTAATCTACGTGAAACGTGTATAATTGATCGAATAATTTACTGCAACTTTTAAATGTTCCGTCCACAAATATTGTTTGTTGAGAGGAAAGAGTAGAAATAACCATTTGACTTCCAAAGCCAATTATACGTGCTGAAGTTCCTTCATCGACAATTACAAATTTTTTGCTATCATCAGTTTCATTTAGCAAGTCTGTAACTATGAAATCTTCTCGCGTTGTTGGCAATAATCCAAAGCCTATGCCTATACATAAAAGATTTTATAGCGTCGTATGTGGGCAATTGTGTTACAAATTCAAAGCCACTACTCTTACTCTGCTAGAATTCCTCTTCGTAGAACTTTGGAGTTGACGTGGTTTCTTCCTTAGCGCGTTTTCTGCACATAGATTTTGCCTTTTCGATTTCCGTGAAAGCTTCATTTGGTGGCACTGAACACGTGTAAGAACTTTCGCGAATAATATTATTTGTACTGTCTGTTGTAATTCGACCACAGCAATCCACCATGATTGCCTTTAAAAATTGTGGTAGTTAAAGGGTTTATTTTTAAGCTCTACTGAATTTGTCCTAAATTTTGACAATTTCGTAGAATAATCTAATTTGATTATTTCCAAGACACAAGACCAGTGTTACGGCCCGTGGTGGGACTCTTGTTTAGCAGGCAAAAGGGTTGCGGACCGTATTGGCACTGATAGAGGTAAATTTTTGTCGTGGCCCGTAATGGGACGGACCGTAGTGGGGCATCCCGGTTTGCCTGACCAAATTAATTTCTCATAGGTTTGCTAAAAATTCTTTAGTCAGAGGCCCAAAAACTTTATTGGTCTGGGCTTTGACTATGATTTCAAATCAGATCTGAGAATTGACTATTCAAACCTAAGAGCGCTTCTAGGATTGACTATAACATAAGCACAACTTCGAATTTTTATTATGGTAAACTAGTAAATACTGTTATATCAAAAATAGTTCCAGCCGTCTTTGGTAACTAAATTTCTATCAGAATTTTAAAAGTGCTTCAAATTTGTAGTATTTCGGAAATTAGTAGTACAATTTATTCACCTTTCAGTATCAAACCATATGTTGTAAAATTTATCGTATTTTAAATAAATATCCTAAAATATTTCAAGCTTTCCTTATTCCAAATCAGTGATTTTATTCAACATTATGCTTCTCCCTTACCCTTAAACTTGATTTGATTAAACCTTTGTCGTCTTCAACTTTACAAGGGGATCCCTTTAATGCATGTAAAGTAATTCATCGTTTTGTGTGAAATCTTGGCATTTCTTGACTTCGTATTCAGGTTCCATTGTATAAATTTCCTATTTAACTTTCACGAGCCGATGATGAGTTCATGTCAAAGTTTTGCTCAATTCTGCGATCCAACGGATAAAAATGACATCAGTATTGCATGCAAAATTTTCTTTTATAGTAAAAGAAAAACCAACTTTAAAAAGAATTTATTAGAAAATTTGTTTTATCAATAATTTTGAATAAAAAAAATACATTTTCATTGTCAGCAAGAAGTTAATCCATGTGGAAAACATGATAGATCTTAGAGCCTCGAAGGTACTCAAAAATAATGACGAAGATAACAGAGTTTGCCCAAATAATCGACTCGATATGATTGTGCAAGTTTCACAGATTCGATTGGGATGTGGAAATCGGTCATTAACGCCTTAAGAAAATGTTCCATCAGTTTGTAGGGCTCTCGAAGACCAACAATCATCGTTATCCTCATTGTTCTCCTTCTTGGGGACTTGAGAAATCATAGGCGCACCCATTTTCTTTTAATATTACTTTTTTAAATGACATTGTAACTATTAGCTTTTTGCGTGAACTCTGTCAGTTTTTACTGTTTTTCGTAAAAAAGAATTGCAATATTAATAAGTTAGCAATTAACATTACATAACTTGTTAAAACAATGCAAAAACTTTAAAATTACTAAATGATGAGTATTGAAACTTTTGGTGTAACGGTGTAGCTGTCAAACTACGTCTTTTTAAACTTAGGAACCAATTAGGTACAAATAAAATAATGCTGAAATAAGGTCAACGTAAGAAGTAAGAAAGTACACGAACTATGGGATGGAGATAGAGTGACATACAAACTACTTTAATAAAGTACCTCGATGGTCCTTAAAAATAAAACTGGAAAATCTCTTGATAGAAAACGAACAAAAATTGTTTTTTAAAGAAATTTTACGTCAAGTTATCCTCTACTAAGCTATAATACAAATACCCAAAAACGCAAAAATTGCATTTAAAAAAAAAATTGAAAAGACATGAAAAAGCATACTGTGAAAGGAATTGGACAGGTGTTTGCTAGAATTAGAACACGATAGAAAACGAGATGTGTAATTCTAAAAATAAATGAGAAAGAAAAAGCATAATTTTTTTTATATTTTGAAATATTAGTTAACCCAACATGCAATTGCTTTGGTAACTTGCAAGTCAACTCATTTGCAACTTCTTTAAAATGTCAGCCATTACTCCTAAATATTTGAATCTTTTTTCTTTCTGAAATGTGTATTGTTAATCTTTATGTTTTCTAAGTTTCAATGGTTTTCCCTAGAAACTAGCACGTATTTGGTTTTTTCCTTATTTATTTTTTATCCTTTTATTTTTGCTTCTTCTGTTAGGATCTGCAGTGCTTGTTCTAAGCTTTTTTGAGTCTTGCTGCCAAAGCCAAATCGTCTGCGTAATCCCTGTGTTTTTGATTGCTTTGTCAAAAACCATGTTAAAACTTGCCGACACTTGTCGTACTTCTGTTTCTATATTGAGGATTGCCGTATTTCCTTTGCCTGTCAGCACCTCTGCTACACTGTTGAACATTCTAATTTTTGTTACCCTAATAAAATTTGCTGGAATATCCATGCTTACCATTTCTCTGAAAAGTTGTTGTTTATTTATGAAGTCAAAAGCTTGTTGCAAGTGTATAAACAAAATATGCAGGTCTATGCCATATTCATAACATTTTTCTATTAACTAAGTTGGCAAATGTGTGGCGTCTATTGTTGATTTCTTTTGTCTGGTACCATCCTAGTGTATTTATTTACTCTGTTCCTCAAGAGGCTCGTTAAATATTTTGTGGGCAGTGTTCAAAATGACTAACCTTGTGCTAAATCGAAATATTTCTGTCGCAGAAATGGACATAGAGCAGACCCTCTCAAAAACGACAGTAAACAAGATTCGCGTGACTTAGAGAACTATGGAGTGGCGGATGTATCTCTCTTAGAGACCAAATCCCAAATAAAAGCAACAGACGGTATCAAAGGAATCACCACGCTGAAATGGAATATGGCAGGACACGTTGCCAGATCATCAGACAACCGATGGACAATACGTATTGTTAAGGAGAGGCCAAAACAAGAAGTACACCGGAGCAGAGGCTGCCCACCAACCAGATGGACTGATGATCTAAAATTAATTAGCGGAAACTGGTTGCAAACAGAGCAGAGATAGATAAAAGAAGCTAAGGGAGACCTACGTCCAGCATGCATTCGCGTTGTTGATGATGATGATGAGTGTTCAGAAGTATAATTCCTCTATATCTATTGATTTTTATTGGATTTACCTTTTTATATAATGTTATTATATGGCCTTTTCTTTTAACTGAAGGCATACTTTCAATATTGCAAATTTGCTCTATTAGTTTTTAAATTCTTTGCTTTAGTTCCTGTCCTTCATTTTTTATTAGTATTGTTTATTATCTACGGTCCTGTTGATTAACTAGCTTTCGACCATTCAAATGTTTTAGTGAATTCTTTGTTAATATCAATCACTTGTTATTAGTTGAAATTGGTTGTGATTAGTTTTAATTACTTTTAAGTATGATTTGACCAATGATAGGAATGACGTGACGGTTGTGATTAAGAAAAAAAAATTAATGTTTAAAATAAGTACCATAACTTTGGCATTATATATTGCTTTAAGATAATGTAATAAATGTACAGTAATGCATGCTTGTTTATTTTTATTTGAGACGCCCCTGCACTCATATCCTCAAGAGCCTGTCCAGATTGGACCACATAACTAGAAATAAAAGAGGAGAGCAACATGTCTGATTCGCAGTTATAAATGTCATGTCAGATGTGACCTTCTTTTATTGTTTTTAGGCGTTTTCAGGAGGGGACAGCCACATCTTAATGCATTCTTTGTCAGTTATTAATAACTGACACAAGAAAAACTTATGGTATTCATACAGCCGTATTATTGCAGAAGATATCAAGACAAGACAGGCAGTGGTTCGGAAAGAATGGGGCTATTATAACTTCGCATTCTTTTCTTTATATTATCTATTATTATATACAGGGTTTCAGAAGAAAAAAAGACTTGTATTTTGAATTATCTGGATGGTTGTAACGATTAAAATATCTTTGTCTGTAGAATTTAGTGGTCAGAGTAAAAAATTCCTTTGATTTTAATACCAGTTTCTTCCTTTATCCTTTATCGTGTAATAAGTAAATTTATGATAATTATATAATTTTAGTTCAAAAATATTCTGTATGTAAGTAAACAAACACGTAGAATAAAAATTATCGCAGAAGTTTCTTTAGCGTTTCAGTAATTTCTCTCGATTTTTTTAAAATTTACAACACAGTTATAGTATTGAGTCTTGTGAAATAGCTTCTCGTTAAAAAGTCCGTTTTGTTATAAATATTGCAATTAACTGTCCATTCATGGGTAAATCTCGTCTACCGAACAGAAAAAAGTATCATCCTGCCATATCCGGAGAATATAGTGAATGGTTAATAGATAAAATGCCATTTTTGCCAAAAAATTGAACTCAAGTGTCGATTAATGTGATGGTGCATTTTTGTGCAAAGAGCACCACTTTCCTTCTTCGCGATATTCTGGCCGAACACTACGAATACGGAGAGCAAACACCTCATTCCAAGATAACACAGAGCATTAACTGTTCGGCCCACTGGAAATCAACATGGTCTTCACTTTTGACTAATTCTTTGACGCTTGGTTACAAGATCATATTGAAAACACCACGTTTCGTCACCTGTCACAATGTTGTACAGGAAGTTTTTTTATTTTTCTTGGCCTATTTAATGGTGTCCCTCCTCAAATGTTGTGTTTAAAGCATTTTTTGGTCATCTTTGAACCATGATACATCTTTCTTATGCCCAAACTCTCGGTCAAAATAAGATAGATCGAATCTTTGGCGATATTTAATTCCATTTGCTTGTAACTCAATGACGATTTTGCCTCATTTTTAATAAACAGACGCACTTTTTTGACAGTTTCTGGCGTAATTACAACTTTCGGCTGTCCAACAAATTCGTCTTCTTCCAGCGACTCTTTGAACCATGTAAACCACTCGTGGACTCGGCTACGAGATAAACCATCATCACCATAAACTTCTTTCAAAATTGATGTGTTTCGGTAAATATTTTCCCAAGTTTAAAACATATCTATTGGTTCTTTGGTTGGGCTCATTTTTCGTTTAATGTTAAAAAGGTAATGTGGCTTTGAGCCCAATAAAACGACGCGAAGTGGTTCGATCATAATGAAATTTTGACAGACCATTAACGAAAGATGTACCTAACAAACGCACCAATAACAGATGGCGCTACTAGTATGGGATATTTCTTAACATTTTTGTTTACTATGTGTTATACCTCGGTTTATTCGAGAAAATATATAATTTTCAAAACTGTTAACAAGGATTCACATTACATGATGAGAAGTGAATTTGTGGTTAAAGGACAAAATAAATTTGTGATAGAGCAACCATTTTATCTCTACACTGTACAAATTATACTTATCTAAAAATTAGTTTTTTAAGTTTAAACATTTGCTAACAAACATTGGCAGAAGAAAACACAAAAATCTTGTGAATTGAATAAAAAATAGAACTCTTGATACATAACGGCTGCTATAGATCGTATTTTCTTTATATAGATTATAAAACTGTCGACAAATACCGTCTGATTTTAAGTGTTTTTATACCTTTATGCCAATACATAAATATATTTTAGTCCAGACCTCGTATATCTTCCTTTCGGGATACAAAGACGATCACGTTATTACGTCGAGATGTTTCCTTCCGTCTCTTTACAACTTCTAGTTCTGATTTAATTGCTCGTTTGTCTTGCCATTTTATGGGATATGGTAACGGCACTAAAGCTTCTCTTATACGCTATCATAAAAATCAGATGGATACAACTTTCATGACCAAGCTGGTCTGAGTTATTGGTCTTTTTAAGTGAGTTGGTACAAATTGGAGATTTATTATAGGAAAACTAATCGAAAAGGTTGGTGTACTTTATAGTATACGTTTCTCAAAATTTCTCTAGGTATATCTTTTAAACAACTCTCCTTTTAAATAATGGTTTCCTTTTAATTATCTTTTTTTATAGTGTATTCTAATTTTGAAATATCCATACAGATTAAATAAGCAACAAATCTAGATTCAATTTATTTCTGTCGAAAACTTATCCTGCTTTCAACAATATACAAATTGTATCGTGCAACAGGCATGAAATAATTTAAATATAATAAAATCTGTGGCTAATTTCGGTCCTATTTTCTTCCTATTGAATCAAAAAGGATCGCTCGGGTGGGTAAATATCCTCGTTCTTGAAACGTACAATACCCGTTAGCATATGAATAGTGAGATTTTATCCGACCAATTACACACGTAAGTCTATAGGTTAGATGGAAACCCTGTATTGTAAGGATCTAGTACAGGGGGTTAGAATAAAAATATAGCTCAGTATAAGGAAAATAAGAGTGTCATTAGATCCTTACAAGGGTTTGGCATAAAAATAAAAAGATATACTAGAACAGAGAACAGTAACTTAATCATACAAGACAAATTACCAAGCCTGTCACTATATTCAAACAGTAGAATCGATTTTTAATCGGATAAATAATTGTAAACAGTGGTGGTTAGTTAATAAGAGCGCATGAGCACGTGAACCCCCAAAGTAAAAAATAAACATAAAAAAAAAGTGTGAGGTGTCAAGGGACACCCGGATGGAACGAAGTTCCTTTCGATTAATTAGTGAAGGAATTAGTAATTTGTAAATACAACAGAGTGTTTATACATACATAAGCATTTATTATTGTCTGTATAAAATCTCTACTTACCTAACAGTTCGTTTCTTTTAACAAAAGTGTCCATTTATACAATACCAGAGCTTTAGATAACACATCTTTTTAGAATTACTTTTTATAATTTAAAACAGGAATTAACAATTCAATACAAAATTTTAAAATTAAAATATTTGACAGTAGGGGAACCAGTTGTACCTAGGACTTAGTTTGCTGAATTATTTTTTTTTACATTTATACTTATTATTTTAGTTAACTACTGCCTTTCTATGAGTAGTATGTACTATTAAATGTGTCGTAAAATTTTTTGATGAAGAAATTTAAATGATGTTTTTGTGAAAAAATATCATTTAAAAAAATTTACATATTGCCCAAGGTACAACAGGGTTGATGTACCTGGGACAGAAGCAAGATGTACCTTGAACATAAAATTTAATATTTCAAATATATTTAATAAAACGACGTCTGGTGATTTTAAAATGTATTCTAACATAAAAATAAGTCTCCAACTCTGAAGTAACTCAAAAATGTCTTAATTATCTTCAACATTGCACATTTTGTAAAGTTGCTGCCTCTTTAATATAATCTACAAGCATATTTTCTTCTTCTCGATTGAAGACTTTCTTTGTGCTGCAATGTTCATGTACAGCATTGTAGTTTTCTGAACCTGTAACCTGAAAGTTATTCATGTATCTGCGAATTGTGCTTCTTGACATTCCGGTGTGCTTGGCAGCACTATACAATGAAAGTCGTTTTTCTTTAATTAATTTTATTGCACTCCTTAGTTTTTCGGGATCTGGCCGATTTCTTTTTATGCCGGTTTTGCTTCGCGGCATATTTTGTGTTGAAAATATCGCTGAACTGTAACAAAGTTTATAAATTAAAAATACCTTTATAAAATCACGATGTACCTCGAACCTGTTCTAAGTACATCATGTTGTACGTTGGACATGTCCAAGGTACATCGTGTTTATTATGTTCGAGGTACAACACCGTGTCAATGCGTCAAAGAATTAATTGCAGAAAATTTGAGGTTAGAAATATAAACGTTACAAATATATGAAATGAAGGCTAACTAACTACGAAATTGACTTGGGGGAAATCCCTACTAATTAATTGCAACATCTACATAATATATGCGATATACTCTTAAAGAAATAACTTACTTTTTCAACAAAAAAAAATAAAAACCACTTCACAATTCAACTTTGGTAAACAGATGATCAAATTCGTGTTTAGACTGTCAAATGTTCGCTGGGGATTGGCTAACTTCATCCTGTTGAATGAAAAGTACCGCGCAGTTTGAATTTTGAAGATATGTTCAAGGTACAACGATGTCTGAGGTACAACATGTTCCCCTAACTGACAGTTAAGGTAATTTGACGTAGGTACCTAAATAGTCAAGCTACGAACTATTTTTAAAATGTTTATGAATTTATTAATTTATAAAAACAGGATGAAATAAAATGTAATACTATTATAGTTAATTATTATTTTTTCTACGGTATTTTCTTTTAATTTAAAATAGTGTCTTTTTAATTGTAATATATCTATCTATGAGAGAGAGGGAGAGAGAGTTATTTATTTTTTGGTCTGTGAGAGAGAGAAACATGCGTGTGTCGTGACAACTTTTGGTATGAATTTTTTTTGGCTAGCTCCTAGCGTCAGTCGTAACTGTTCGTAACGCGCGAAAGGGAACTTCGTTCCAAAAACGAAAACATATTATTCTTTTTATGCAATAACATTTATTTATTTAAATAATTTCTCGTTAGAGTAGAAGTACAGTCGGTCATCGTTTCGGTTTTATTTACGCGTACGTGATGGAAGTTGCGGCGATCTGGGAAAATTTCGCGACGATGTGATCGTTCAATATTTAATTAAATTTAATTTACTAACAATAGAACAATAAATTAAAATAAATAATGTGGGTCGCCCAAAATCAAGTTTGGAAATTACAAAATAAGTAAAGGAAAAAATCGGAATTATAAACGATTTTTTTAAATAGACATTTATGAAAAAACTGACTGGTTATGCGGTTGTAACTTTACCAATAGTTTTTATTGTTTTTGGTGTTTACTATTTGACGATAAGCCATTAGAATGGACAAAAACGGGCGTCACAGTCATTGTGCATTTATCCGAAATAATTAAAAAACATCAATCTTCAAAGGCACATATATTTGCTAAATTAGTATTTAATTTATTAGGTAAGCAATGTATACGGCAACAGTTAAATAGTGCATATCGTTTGAGTATCGAAGAACATAATAAGGAAGTGGACAATAATACATACTACAAACATTAAAAACAAGTGCTTGGTACATGTTATAATAAAAGTAATAGGATTCCAATCTGTAGTCAGTTTTTACATACAAATTTTGTCTCTGTGTCGTCATCATCGACACCCGTAGGTACAGCTGAGCACAGAGACTAGAAATAGGGCACTGCACCCAACCTTTATTGGATTCAGAATATAGATAAGAACGATAAAAAACATTTTGTATCTTTATCAGATGTGTAATGTTTTCTGTTTTTCTTCTTGATGCCTGTTATTTTTGTTCTGAGAGTTTTCTTTCGTTGGCTTCTTTTTAATTCCAAGTTAAGATTCTTTTCCACTTTTTTTATTTTGGCAGCATTAGGTTTTTCTTCTTTTGATACTGTGACGAAGCCATTACAGCATTGGTCTGTTTTCCAAGACCATTTTGCCTTTTTCGTAATTTTAAATCAATGATAATTTTTTACATTAAGTATGCAATACTTTCGACAGTTAAGCAAAGCTAAAAAAATATGTTACCTAAGAAACAGTTAAAGAATCAAAACAGCAGGTGAACAGCAGCCTGGTTTAAAATTTCACTTTTTACATCAAAATACAAAAAAAAATGTGATAAAAATCCGATAACATAAAAAATATACTTGAAAGGAAACGAAATCACGTGAAAATATACTTCAACAGAAATAACTTAAAAATCGAATTTAACGTAAAACTAAACAAAATTTTAATAAATTGTTAGAAAATGCATTCAGATCCTATTTTTAATCCGTTTACCCGTTCTAAATCCAATCGTCTCATATTCCAATGCCCAGTTCACCTATTTTAGAATTCCCTCGGTGTTGAATGAGAACGAGAACGAGAGCGGACGCGTATACGAATCGGAAACGGGGTCAAGAACAATACTGTAAGCTTCTTGCAAACCCCTCCGGTTACAAGAGTGGAAGGAACATACAAAGCCTAACAATACTGCGACGAGGTATACGGATAAACCTGTAGAAACTACTTTTTCCCTCTCTGTTAATAGCCCCTGGACAGGAATACACTTGTTCGACGAGTGAATCTGACTAATGAATAAGCGTGGAGATGGAGATGTTTCATTTGGAGATAACAGTAAATACGAAAGACGAACTACTTTAATAAAACATGTTTTAGATTAAATTTTAAACAGATTAATCCATTCAAGGGGAACTGATATACGTAGAATTTGTTAATATAATGTTTTGTGTCATTACTATTATATGATTCTAGAAATTATATTCCAACACGAATATGGTACCAAATTTTTCTTAAGATTTTTTATTGGTGTTGATGAAGATAAGACATACCTACCTTAAAATACAAAACTAAAACTTCTTCGACTTTAAAATTCATACAAAACATACAATATTAGTATTAATAATACGAAATGTTAATTCCATACACTATGTAATATATATATACTAGCATTTACCCGCGGCTTTGCTCGCGTGGAATTAGGACATTCACAAATGATTTAATGACTGTCTATTTTACATATAAAAATTTAAATTTAATCATTCTGTAGGTATATCCTTAGTAAAATAAGTCTGGCCTAACTACTTTTATTATTTTTTTTTATTATAAATTTCATGTTTGTCATTTAATCACGCTGCAACCACTGAACAGATTTCGATAATAATAAATCATACAACACCGATTATGACTATCTTATAATATTCATCTGTGACAGTTCTACATTGGACCTAATTATCTGTAAGATATAGTAATTTGTGTGTCATTTGTATATGTATTTGCGATAAAAAACAACGATAGCGCGTTTTAATAACCTCTTGCGTCATCTAGTTATGAATATCAAAACTAAATTATAACACGTATGTATGCATGTTGTGTATTATTTTAGTGATATTTTTAAATGTATTAATGAGATACTTTCATACAAAATCTGACCCACTCAATTGTCCCGTTAAAGGGGTGGGAAAGAAATTTTCGTACATCAGATGTTTAGTTGAAAGAAGACAAATACATCTGTGAAAACCGCATTCAAATCGAATTAGTAGTTTTCATGTGATGCACGCACAAACATCCAGACAAACAGACAATAAAAAATCTAACCACATTTTTGGGTTTTATATCGATGTACCTGCGACGTCGTTCGCGTGGCGTGTTGATTGTTGTATAAAAAGTAACCTATTTCACTCTTCATGCTTTCAACTATCCCGATACAAAAATCATTCCAAAATTTTTATACACCAGATTCTAATCGAATCAGTAGTTTTCGTGTGATGCGCGCACAAACATCCAGACAGACAGACAGAAAAAAATTCTAAGCACATTTTTGTGTTCTAAATCGATGTACCCGCAACGTCGTTCACGTTGCGTGTTGATTGTTGTATAAAAAGTATCCGATCCCCGTTCAACCCTTATGAAGGGGGTTGATTTCTAAAAATACAATATAAGTACACCTCCACAACCTCTAAAGAACACACATTTTAATTCAGTCCCTTATTTCAATAGGACTTTCATACAAATTTCCAACCCCCGTTTGACCCCTTAGGGGTAGAGGTTCGTAAAATCCTTTCTTAGCGTACGTCTAGACCCTATAAGGAACCTACCTGCCAAACTTCAAGTTTGTAGGCCTTATAGTTTCTGAGAGATGGTGATGAGTGACCTTTCGCTTTTATAATTAGTAGGAATCAATACGTCAAAATGTCCTTCGTTAAAATGTCCGTTAAAACGCATTCTTTTTATCCCTTGTATCGACTCTCTAAATCTGGCAGTTGGAATTCAAATGGAAATATTTCTCCAGCTGCTTTCAGTTCGAAAGTTGTGCCATAAGTATACAAACTACCCACATTGGCTACATAAAGGCGTTTTGTATCGTAAGGGGTCCCGGATCGGTCCATAGTAAAACACCTAAATCTTTGCTAATCGTTGGACACGTGGCTTACTATATTAGCTCTAACTTGAGCAGCCATTGAAATATTTCCATAAAGCAAATAAGGCAGAGATGAAAATAAACACGCTCCATCGCCAGGTATCTCTTTCACACTACATCGGATTGATAATCCTTCAACTGTGACTGTTACAATTTCTCCATCCATTTTTCAAACAAACGTAAGTTTACTTAACGAAAAATATAAACTTCTTTAAGTAAGTAATCGATATGACACTTTAATACAAACGTCAGTATAATCAATGAAAAATAAACAAATCTAAGCTAGCACCTAATTGGCATAAAACTTTGAAATAAACATAATTTTAATCAACGAAGATAAAAACAAATATTACTAACTAATTTGGAACGAAACTTGTACACCTCCACAACCTCTAAAGAAAACATTTTAATTTTCAAGTCCCTTATTTCAAAAACATAGGACTTTCATACAAACTTCCAACCCCCGTTTTACCCCCTTAGGGGTAGAGTTTCGTAAAATCCTTTCTTAGCGGACGTCTAGACCCTATAAGGAACCTACCTGCCAAATTTCAAGTTTGTATGTCTTATAGTTTCTGAGATACGGTGATGAGTGAACTTTCGCTTTTATATATATTGTAACGAGCGAGACCCCTTAGTACGCCCCTGTCGCTCTCCAGGTAAACAACGCGCTTATTCTCGAACAGAACGATCGAGAGACTTCCTTCCTTTCTACGCGCGTCGAGAAATTGTTACCGAAGGACGTTCTGGAAGCCGTGGACTGGTATATAAGCTGAGATGCCGCGGACCACAGGGAAGTTTAAAGTTTATAGCGATAGTCTAAATATTCGAGCGATCTACGAAGTGAAAATAAATAGTGAATATAAATCGAAGTTAATTGTTGTACATAAATTAGTGTGTTATAGTTAGTTTAGTTATTTAGTTATAATTCGTTTAGTTCGTAGTGTGTAAATAAATTAGACATTTTCGTTCAGCAGTGATTTTATTTTGAACCCCTAGAACGTAACAATTGGTGTCAGAAGTGGGATCAATTAAACTGCTGTGTTAATTTAAATTGTGGACTTCAATATTGAATATTTTGTATGCCAGTAACGAGATCACAGACGAAGAAAATGGATCATGCGACAATGGAATTTTTCAAGCAAGCCCTTGAAAAAATGAGCTTGAAAATGGATGAGAATACCCAGAAAATGGAAAATAAAATGGAAGAAAACACTAAGAAAATGGAAGATAATTTGGGAGAAAAATTGACATTCATTGAAAATGAGTTGAAGAATAATTACTCCAAACTGGAAAATGAGATTGGAAGCGTAAAAGACGAAATTGGAAGCGTAAAAGACGAAATGGGGAACGTGAGCGATAAAATTGGAAAATTTGAAGACAGGGTTGGAAAATTTGAAGTTAGGGTTGGAAACATTGAAGGCAGATTGGTTAATATGGAGGAAGAAATGCAAGTAAAATTGGAAGAACAGGTGAAAACCCTGGAAGAGCGATTGAGTAAGAACTTCAGCAAATATTGTTCTGTTAAGCTGGGAGAACGGGGTGAGCCAGGTCGAACAAAGATCAAACCTCCAACTTTTGATGGCAAATCACCCTGGAGCACATATCAGAAACAATTTGAAGCAGCAGCCAACGCCAACTGCTGGGACGATGAAGAGAAAGCAACTGCCTTAATTGTTGCATTAAGAGGAGACGCACTGAATATCCTTCAGACCATTCCTGTAAGTCAACAAGGTGATTATAAGACTCTGACAAGTAGACTGCAAATGAGATATGGTGATGCACATCTACAACAAGTGTATCACGCACAAATCAAGAGTCGCCATCAGAAGAACGCAGAAACCTTGCAGGAATTCGAAGCAGACATAGCAAGGTTGGTAAGGCTGGCCTATCCTTCAGCACCGGACAGCTTCCTAGAACAACTTGCTGTCCAGACCTTCGTCGATGGGTTGAGAGACACGGAGACTCAGCAGACGTTGCGGTTGGCCCGACCCAAAACTCTAGATGACGCCCTGGCCCATGCCCTAGAATTTGAAGCTGCTAAACAAGCTTCTCACAGAGGACAGAGCAAAGTGAGACAGCTTGATGATTCACCAGTCTGCGACGATAGAATTGAGGAATTAATTCGCCGAGTTCTCCAGGAGAAACGTAATGGTGGACCAAGATGCTGGAACTGCGGCGAAAGAGGACACATTCGGCGTAACTGCAAGAAGCCGGTTAAACTACAACGCCAAGAACAGGAAAACTAAAGCGGGTTGGCAAGAAGGGGCATAAACCGACCCGCCACGACAATGCCCCTGAGGTTATTATTCAGGCCATCTCTTCAAGTATTTATGTCGACGGTAAAATTAATGGGAGGTCCGTAAAAATGTTAGTCGACACTGGCGCAACCCGAACTATAGTTAAGCCGAGTGTAATTGAAGGAAATGGAAAAACCTTACCAGCGATGGTTCGTTTACGGACTGCAACTGGTGAAGACGTGCCAACACATGGAAAGAAGAGGATCGTCATCAACATTGGGGACAGGTTCTTCGAACATGAGGTGCTGGTGGCAGATATCATGGAGGAAGTCATCTTGGGAATGGATGTCATTAAGGGTTATGGCTTCCAGATGGATATGAGAAACGATGTTCTAAGGATCGGAAGTCTGGAAATTCCATTCCTGGGATGTGAAGATATCACGACTCGAGTCTTACTCAGCGAAGATGTTCACCTACGTGGACAGGCGGAAACCATAGTGAAGGGGTATTTAGATAGAGACCTTCGAGATAGCTGTATAAGACTCATCGAACCAGCCAGTGAGAGTAACCTCGGGAAAGGACTGCTAGTCGGAAAAACTTTGGTGAGAGGCGGAAACGAAGTTCCTGTGAGAATGTTGAACACCAACATGTACCCTGTGATCTTGAAGAAAGGTACGATCCTGGGAGAAAGCTGTTCCGTGCTTTGTGTGACAGGAAGCGTTCAGGATGTGAAGAACCCGCTACCAAGAAGCGAGAAGAGTTCGAAGAAATTATTTGAGACATTGGCTTCTTCCTGCACAGAACTTGCACCAGAACATATTAGCAAGGTAAAGAAATTGATTCATGAATACAGTGACGTTTTTGCTATGGACAACACTCAGATGGGTAGGACGAATGTTGTGAAGCATTCTATCAATACCGGAAGTTCAGATCCCATTCGCCAACAACCGCGAAGGCTTCCCATAGCAAAGAGAGAAGAAGCAGAAAATATAATCAAGGACATGCACGAACAAGGAATAATAGAGCAATCTGATAGTCCTTGGTCATCACCTGTGGTTTTGGTGAAGAAGAAAGATGGCAGCACCAGATTTTGTGTCGACTATCGTCGTTTGAACGACGTCACCAAGAAGGATTGCTACCCCATTCCAAGGATTGACGACACTTTGGACACGCTTTCTGACTCGAAATGGTTCTCCACGCTGGATTTGAAGAGTGGGTATTGGCAGGTGGAATTAGATCCCAAAGACAAAGAGAAAACAGCTTTTACTATTGGGACAGGATTGTGGCAGTTCACAGTAATGCCATTTGGCCTCTGTAACGCACCTGCAACTTTCGAGCGATTAATGGAAACCATTCTTCGAGGATTGTCATGGAAGTCGTGCCTAGTTTATTTGGACGATGTCATAGTATTTGGCCGGACATTTGACGAACACCTGGAAAATTTAAGAGAAGTCCTTGAAAGGCTACGCACTGCAAATTTAAGACTCAGTCCAAAGAAATGCCACCTCTTCAGGAAAGAAGTGAAATATCTAGGACATGTAGTATCTGCAGATGGCATTAGTGCTGACCCAGACAAAGTCAAGGTTGTACGAGAATGGCCAGTACCACAGGACAAGCACCAAGTAAGGAGTTTTCTTGGCTTGTGCACATACTACAGGAAGTTCGTCTTGGGATTTGCTGACATCGCGAAGCCTCTAACAAGACTGACGGAAGATGGAAGGGACTTCAAATGGGATACTGAATGCGAGGATGCTTTCAATCGACTGAAGCAAGCACTAACAACAGCTCCTATATTAAGTTATCCTCAGACCAGTGGAAGGTTTATATTGGACACGGACGCAAGCAACACGGCCATAGGAGGCATATTATCCCAAATTCAGAATGGCCAAGAGAAAGTTATAGGATATTTCAGCAAGGTCCTGTCGAAGCCTGAGCGTAACTATTGTGTTACGAGGAGAGAACTTCTCGCCGCAGTCAAGTCCATGGAACATTTCTATAAATACTTGTACGGTCGCGAATTCCTTCTAAGAACAGATCATGCTGCTCTGAAGTGGCTTCTACAATTCAAGAACCCAGAAGGTCAGGTTGCGAGATGGATAGAAAGGCTGCAGGAATATCATTTTTCTGTGGAACACCGGGCCGGAAAGTCACATGACAACGCTGACGCATTATCTAGGAGACCTTGTCCTTCCGACTGCAAACACTGCAGCAAAGCAGAAGAGAAGGAATTCTGTTTAAGAACAACCGTAATGGATCTGGATTGGCTGCCAGAATCCCTGAAGCGAGACCAAGAAGGTGACACCGAACTAAAGATGTTGCTTGACTGGAAAGCAAAAGGACAGAGACCAAGATGGGAAGAAGTGAGTCACCTGAGTCCTAGGATCAAGTCCTACTGGGCGCAGTGGGACTCCATCATTTTAGAGGATGGATTGTTGAAGAGGTCCGTCGAGAATGACGAGGGTACTGCAGCTAGGACTCAGCTGATAATTCCCCGGAGTCGGACGACAGAACTATTGGAGAAACTTCATAATGGAACCTCCGGTGGACACTTCGGCATCAAGAAAACGTTGGAAAAAGTCAGAGAACGTTTTTACTGGGTCAACTCCAAAGAAGACGTCAAGGACTGGTGCCGAAAATGTAGACTGTGTGCTTCAACGAATGGCCCACGAGGAAAACGACGAGCGCCAATGAATCAGTATAACGTAGGCAGTCCTATGGAAAGAGTTGCTAGTCGGTTTGGAGTGCCACTGGAGCTACATTCTGATCAGGGACGAAATTTCGAGTCTGGCCTATTCCAGAGCATTTGTGAAATACTCGGAGTCAAGAAGACCAGAACAACGCCTCTTCACCCACAGTCAGATGGCCTAGTCGAAAGAATGAATAAAACTGTGGGAAAATATTTGGCTAAAGTGGTCTCTGACCATCAAAGAGACTGGGACCGGTACCTTCATCTGTTCACCATGGCCTATAGATCAGCCGTGCAAGAGTCTACTAGAGAGACACCAGCTTGTGTCATGTTCGGCCGGGAAATAAGATTACCCTGTGACCTAGAGTTTGGATGTAAGCCCGGAACAGAGATAGCTGGTGAGGACTACGTGAGCACATTGAGGGGCAGGCTACACTACATTCACGAGAACGTCCGACAAAACATACAAATTGCTAGTGACCGAATGAAGACCCGCTATGACAGCAAAGCTACAGAAGGTGGTTTCAACGCTGGAGATTTGGTCTGGCTATACAACCCCCAGAAGAAGAGAGGATTATCACCTAAGCTACAGAGGAATTGGGAGGGTCCATACAGAGTGGTAAAGAGGATCAATGATGTAGTGTACCGTATACAAAAACTACCAAGGGGCAAGAGGCGCGTGGTCCATGTAAATCGGTTGGCGAAATACGAGGCGGACTACGACGAACAAGACGAGACCCATCTGAGAAGGACGACCAGCCCAGAGCATGTTGAGATGAGTTTCGACCAGTTCATGGAGAACTATGGTGGAACTGGGAAGGCTCGATTCGGAGTTACCACCGAGCAGCAGCAGGACCTCTTCTCTGTGCCTGGAGATTATTCCCTAGCCCATTGTGTCGCCGAAGATCTGCGTATGTCCAGGGGAATAGCATTAGTCTTCAGGAAGAAGTTTGGCCGTGTATCTGAGCTCTCCAGACAACAGCCCCATCCCGGAAAAATTCTAAGTCTCACTGACGGTCATCGTCACCTCTTCTACATGGTGACTAAGAGGTTTTCCGATCACAAGCCTAGCTATAGAAGTATGTGGAATACCTTGCTGAACCTAAGAAACGAACTCACCAGGTTGGAAGTGAAGAAGCTGGCTGTGCCTAAGTTGGGTTGTGGTCTAGACCAACTGAACTGGAGAATCGTCCGGAACATGCTCGAGGTGCTTTTCCATAAGACAGGAATAGAGATACTCGTGTGCATTTTCAACCCGAGCGGAAACACAATGAAGGAGAAGACTGTGGATTGCTATTTCGAAAAGCAAGGGAGCTGCAGAAAGGAAGATGCCTGTAGGTTCAGACATACCAACCAAGGTGTTCGGGGACCGAACGTCTTAAGGAGGGGGCAGTGTAACGAGCGAGATCCCCTTAGTACGCCCCTGTCGCTCTCCAGGTAAACAACGCGCTTATTCTCGAACAGAACGATCGAGAGACTTCCTTCCTTTCTACGCGCGTCGAGAAATTGTTACCGAAGGACGTTCTGGAAGCCGTGGACTGGTATATAAGCTGAGATGCCGCGGACCACAGGGAAGTTTAAAGTTTATAGCGATAGTCTAAATATTCGAGCGATCTACGAAGTGAAAATAAATAGTGAATATAAATCGAAGTTAATTGTTGTACATAAATTAGTGTGTTATAGTTAGTTTAGTTATTTAGTTATAATTCGTTTAGTTCGTAGTGTGTAAATAAATTAGACATTTTCGTTCAGCAGTGATTTTATTTTGAACCCCTAGAACGTAACAATATAGATATATATAATAAACAAAGTGCCAAGAAAACGCGTATTAATATAAACAAAAGGGGAAAATTATTGGGCATGTACGCAAAAAGGATCAATAAGGCCACGAGTAGGAATGGTAACCGCAGCAATAGAAGAAGTTGCTAATGTATCTCTTTTTGATAGTGGAATAGTTAAATTTTTAATAAATGATTTTAACCTAAAAAAAAAAAAAAAAAAAAAAAAAAAAAAAAAAAAAAAAAAACATGTCTGCGGTTACCATTCCTACTCGTGGCCTTATTGATCCTTTTTGCGTACATGCCCAATAATTTTCCCCTTCTGTATATATATATATATATATATATAACTCCATAAATAGACCTTTGCAAGACCAACCATACGGCACACCCGCAATACATCTAGGCGCCTTGAAAACATCCTTTATACTAGGAGAGCTACAGTTATACCAGAACTGATTGTCAATTGTACTTCAGCAAAATAAAAATGACTTAGAATTCTACTCAAATTTTTCAATTGATAACCCTTAGAGTTGTTTTTTTTACACATTCCAACAATGATTCTTAAAATGTAAATGAGAGTCAAAAATCACTCCCAAAAACTCACATCACGACAAATACTCTCACCATTGATGACAACACTTAAATCAGGTTTAGTAGAGCTTACACAGAATGTAAATGATACAAATTTAGGTTTCTCAACATAGAACAGGAGCGACTGATTACAGGACCAAACAGAGAAGATCTTTGTTAAAAATGTCCTTATCGCAATATAGGATATAGCAACGTCCAGTCATCCACATAAAGTAATACAAATGCATCAGACATTACGTAGGTATGGTAGTTCATTAATAAAAAAAAATAAATAATATTGAGTCCAATATGGAGCTCTGTGATACCTACTCCATTCTTCTTAACAGTCGGATCAGACATTGACTTGTTGTTGACAATTTTTATTTTAACTATTTGGTGTCAGTCTTTCAGATATGATTCAAACCAACTATGGACAAATCCACTAACAGTGTATCTGTACAATTTATCAAAGAGTACATCGTGTTGCACACAATCAAAAGCACGCTTGAGATCCCTATTTTCACTATTTTTTTTTTTAATTAAAACTTTCTCATGGAAACTGTTAATGGCTGCGGAAGTAAAAAAAAATATTTAAAAAACCATGTTCATGTTTTGTGATAACTTGGTTAAAATCTAAAAATGATTATAATCTTAGATAGCACAGATAGAGTCCATAAAACAAATTTAAGAATAAACAGTGTATGTGCTTTATTGTTCATATTATCGGCATAAGGATGGTTTAGTTAATTTGATTTGAAGAGATGTTGTTGTAGTTTGCAAGGACCAGTTGTGATTGCCATTATTATATTTTATTTCCATAATTGGACCAGGCACCAGAATGAAGTAATAGCTCTTTGGCAAGTTTGCAGTCAGTTGCTTCATCTCAGCATCTGAGAAGGGGTTGTGGGTTAATAAGATCCGTAATCGAGATTCTTCCTAGTTTGGTGATAGATAACCGTATTTACAATACGATAACTTAAGAGTTCCAAAGATCTTAAATGTAAATAAGTTTGGTTGTGTTTCTCTAGGTGGCCTCAGTAAGGGTTTATTGAGTAGTCCTAAGGTTATGCGTGGTCTATGTAAGGCTAGTGGTGCATACTGGAATTCATGTAAATATATAGGGTAGAATCGGAAATATGGGGAACCGTTTAACGCACAAAAGTTAGAGCGATGATAGCCTTAGATCTCTGATTCTAGTCTACGTTCATATCTGTCATGTTTTATTTGTCAATGTTTTTGTGTCTATCGTTATGCGTGTTCATATTTAACTACGTTAGTCAAGATGTGTGATAAGAATAAAGTAGGAACTAGAGTCGATCCTTGGGGAACTCTACAGCGTTGATCTTGTAGAGGTTGGAGGAATGTCCTTTTACGGCAACTTGGATGTGCCTGTTGAAGAGAAAGTTGGATATCCATCTACAAAGGTTTGGCGAGAGTCCGTATGAATACAGTTTGTTCAAAAGGGCTGCATGCCACACTTGATCAAATGCTTTTGAGATGTCTAGTGATACTATTTGAGTTTCACCATAGCGGTGGATGGCATCACTCCAAACATGAGTTACATATGCTAGCAGATCGGCTGTTGACCTTTGTTGGCGAAAAACACATTGCCTGTCACGAAAAAGGTTGTTTGTCTTAAGGTAGTTTAGGATCTCGTGTTTGACGTATTTCTCCATAGTTTTGCTAATAACAAATAGAAGAGCTATGGGTCTGTATTTAGAAGGCAGGGTTTTACAGCCTTTCTTGGGGACTGGTTGTACTCGAGCAGTTTTCCAGGATTCTGGAAAGATAACAGTATCATATGATAGTTAAAATGGCTTAGTGAAAACTGGCGCTAGTTCAGGAGCCCAAGCTTTTAAGAGTAAAGCAGGTATTTTATCAAGGCCCCTTGCCTTATTGGTATTTAGAGTAGCAAGGACTCTCTGCACACGCTTAACCCTAAATATGATATTTTTCATTGTGTGAGGAGCCTGTGGAATAGAAGGTAGTTCCATGTTGTCCGGTGGATTAAGTGTCGAGTTCGAAGAGAATATTTTGGTAGAGTTCTGCCTTTTCTGTGGAGGACGTAACTATTGAGCCGTCATCTGCTGTGAGCGAAAGAAACACAAAGAAGAACTAAGTTCACTTTCAATTTCTTTCTAACTAATTAAATTTGTTTTGTTAAAGATTAATTACAATTCACTCGTAATATGTTTGAAACAATAACATGATCTAACATTTTTTTAAACAATCAAAAATACAAAAACTGTCAATTATCCCTTTAAAACAGGAATATATGCTGACAAAGGAAACCCACCCCTGTTTTTGGCATAATGCATTTTATTGAGGTAATTTTATATTACAATGTATAAGGATATATAACGACATATATCATGAGTCCACATTTTTAGAACGAAAACAAAACATTTAAGGACCCCATAAAATATAACGAATTCAGTATGGATTCACCGACATAAAAATGTGACAGTTCTCAAACTAATCTCTCTTTTGTGTATTTCGTAGAGAATAGAGGGATGATATAGATATGAAATTCATACGTAAATATAATCCCTAGACAGGTTTGGAGTTTAATTTCTTACTCAAATATTTGGGGTGTTTCTCTGTTGTGTTAAAAGTTTGAAGTATCTATTAAGTAAATATGCACACAAAGTGAATAATCAAATAATATAATAAAACATGTTGCTGTAACTGGTGAAAGTTCACAAAGCTTTCTGATTTTATTTTGTTAATGAAATCTTTGTTATAGCAATTAAATGTTAGAAATTTATAAACAAATATATTGGTTGACCCATTTATACCTTTCTTTGACTTTCAAAAAAAGTTGGGACCAAAAAATGTATCTATTATTTTGTAGAATTCTCTTTCCACAAAACCCATTAGGGTAAACGGATTTTAATGATTATTTATTTTTGCATTCGATTCGTGAGAGCGTCAGGAAACTTTTTGGCCTTATACAATCATGTCGTCTGGGGCAGATGGACAAATCCGCCGTAGCGGAACTATCGACCATCGGATTAAGTTTGAGGAGACCCAAGTCCTCGCTACTATATCAGCATACCATTCCAGACTCTAAAGAGAAGCCATAGAGATAAAGAAGCACCCGAACAACTTTAATAATAAAAGCTTTTTAAAAAAAATTAAACCTCCTTCAAAAAAAAAAAAATGCACCAAAAACCCATAAATAAAATCTCTATTTTTAAAAAAAATTGGAAACAACTAGGCATCTGATTTCGATTTCCTTGAAGTCGGCTCCAATGGTTTATATCTTTGTAAAACATTTGAGTTACTAACATTCAAAATCTAGATTTAATAGCTAAGATTAAAATAGAGGGTAATTTGCCATTGGAGCCGACTTCAAGGAAATCGAAATCAGATGCCTAGTTGTTTCCAATTTTTTTTAAGAAATAAAGATTTTATTTCTGGGTTTTTAGTGCATTTTTTTTTAAAGGAGGTTTAATTTTTTTAAATAAGCTTTTATTTTATCATTTTTAGTTGCTACTTGATTCATGATGTACTATATTTTAAAAACCTTAAAAAATACCATGCAAGAGGTACTGATTTCAATCCCCAACAATCCCATGTACCAATGTGACTTTTTGGAGACATAAGTAAATTGTCTAACACCTAGAAACACGAAGCACGTACGGTAAAGGAAAACATTATGATGAAATATGGACTTGAATTGTCTGAAATCACCAACACGCTGTGAGCAAGAGAATTGATTAAATGCTCATTTCTTCTCCTTGTGAGAAGAGGTCTTTGGCTTTAGAGTGGGACAGTAACGGGCTAATTATTATGTTTTTATGTTACACATCATTATCAACATATTAAATTAACTGCAGAACTTATTTTATTGATTTTTGTGGTGTTTCTTGGAATATCTTCCACATTGATGACCGGGCCTTCATTAAATTTCTATGGGATTACACGGACACTCTATTCTTTTGAATGCAAAACGATTTTTTTAAATCGGATTACAGATACCAGAGATATTCGGTAACATAAAAAAAACTATGGTCGAATTGAGAACCCCTCTTTCTTTACATCGGTTATAGTGCGACAGTAACGCGCCAAATATTATGTTTTTATGTTTTACATCATTATTTACATATTAACTTAACTGCCGAGCTTATTCTGTTGATTTTTGTGGTATTTTCTGGAATATCTTTCACATTGATGACCAGACCTTAATCAAATTTTTATGGGACCAATGGGAAACTTTACTCTTTTGAATGCAAAAAGAATTTTTCAAATCGGTTTATAAATACCGGAGATATTCTTAACTGCCGAGCTTATTTTGTTAATTTTTGTGGTATTTCCTGGAATATCTTCCACATTGATGACCAGACCTTAATCAAATTTCTATGGGACCACACGGACGCTCTACTCTTTTGAATGCAAAAATATTTTTTCAAATCGGATTATAAATACCGGAGATATTCGGTAACATATATAAAAAAATATGGTCAAACTGAGACCCTTCTCCTTATTTACTGGAATATCTTTCACATTGATGACCAGACCTTAACCAAATTTCTATGGGACCAATGGGACACTCTACTCTTTTGAATGCAAAAATAATTTTTCAAATCGGATTATAAACACCGGAGATATTCGGTAACATCCATAAAAAAAAATATGGTCGAATTGATAACCTTCTCCTTTTTTGAAGTCGGTTAAAAAAGAGGAAGCACCCAAGATCAACAAAACATGGGTCCCCATAATTAAGGGTACAAAAACTCTACCCTTAACGAACAACACCGACCAGAACCGATTGGAATCGAAAGCAACTAAGGCCCCGCCCACTTCCTTCCCGACGTATAAATACGGGCTCCGTCCACGCAGAGCTCAGTAGTTCGCAGACTGTCAACCAGAAAGCAACTTCTGAAGATGCCAACCGCTCGTGTTGGCGAAACGTCAAGTCAACATCACAACCGACGCCGGCCTAACGGCCCAAAAACCATTGATACAATCATGAAATATTTGAAAAACTTTTATATATTTATAAAAAAAATAAACTTTAGTTATATATTTTAATGTTGCTTAATTTCTGTGTAGTATTATGTTAATAAGATTGTCTAGGTTTCAGTTCATTTTGATCCACCTGTTCAGAAAAATAAACATAATCACGAAAAAAATCCGCTGACATTCCTGCTTATTTTAAAAATAATATTGTGGAGATGATCCTGCAGGGGTTGTTTCATCCAACAATTTTTATCCTCGTAAAAGCGCTCCTGATATGCCGTCTCCGCGAAATAAACGCGACTTGTCGACTTTTTGGATCTAAATTATTAAGTCTGACATCTCTTACAGCAGCTCGAAGTAAAAACTTGAATTTACCAAAAAAAAATAAAATATGAGAGTCATTGTTAAAAAAACGCCACTCGTTGCACAAGACAATTTTTGAGGATAGAAAAAAAGAATAAAATATATTATATGCCGAAGTGTTTTAGTTCTTAATTTCTTTTTAAAGCTAGTTTATTATAGTACATATTTTTTATCAGTACCTATTTTAAATATATTTGGTATATAAAACTTAAATTTTTAAGTATTAAAATTGTCTTTTTTGTCTTTTATTATAATTTAATAAATTATATTTTTTTTCCAATACAACGTATCCATTTACAAACCATTTCTTGCAAATATTTATTCGAACTCATAGAACCAACATTCAATATCAATCCTCCTAGTTAGTTCTTCTTTGGAATAGATTAGCTTATTCAAAGTTCTTAAAACTGTCTGAACGAATCAAGAAAGTTTTTTAGTTAGATGACGATTGAAAGCAACTTATGATAGATTTGTTTAAAATTATTATAAGTATTTACTAATCTTGTTTTCTTCTAAGGGGTGAACGATCGTAAATTATTTTTGCTCCATTACTTAGTAATTTGATTGTGTGCACGTCTTCCATCAGAGTTTTACTAATGTTAATGAAAGTTTGGTGACAGGAACCTATCTAGTAAATGACACAAGAACGCCAATACAATTTGTTTTCTTTTGTTTGCTACACATCGAAAATCCACTCTCCTTTAATAATCTATCATTCGACTGTCGCACAAACAAGTAAAAACAAAAGCTTTCTGGTCAACGTCTAAACAAAAACAAATCGGAAATTTACCATCACAACGAGCTTCTACATATAAGTCTACTTTTTTTTTATATTTTATTCACAGCCAACATTCCAGTTTCCGATGATTAGAAAAGTCTTTGGGAAACTGATATATTCGTTGAACTCAATCTCCTTACCAGTCACTCAGGCTACGGAAAACGTAGTCGTGAACTTATAAATATAATAGTATAAACAATTTAAATTTAAATCTACTACAATATTATTTATATATCTATTCAATACAACATAGATGATGGATAATAATTATTACAAAACAGAGTAAATAGTTGTTAGTTCACTAAAAATCCAAGTGAGATGTGTCTAGGGAGGAAGTATAAAGTGAAGCAGAAGTATGGAAGGACCTTGGTGAGTATATGGAGTGGATATATAAATAGAATCAAAAGAACATACCGAGTAAGTAGAAAAAAAACTGCTTATGCCAATCTATAAAGGAAAGGTGTGAGAATATAGTAACAATAGAGGCATTAAACTGATGAAAATAAAGAGAACACTTGATAAGAGGTTGGGAGAACACACGAGTATAAGTAGAGAGCAATTTGGATTTATGCATGGTGGAAGAACGATTGATGCTGTTTTTGCAAAGAGATGAATGATAGAGAGGGTTCATATAATGGAGCGTGATATCCACGTTTCTTTTATAAACTTATAGAGGAAGCGTATGATCAAGTGCCGAGAGAACAAAAGTAAATAAGTATGCGAGTGAAAGGTGTGCGGAAAAAGCATCTTCGATTAGTGCTAGTGATGAAGGATCAAAAACGAAAATAAAAAGCAGTGTTAGGGAGGAGCATGTGGTGCTCGACCAGGTGTCGTTGATGATCCCCTATTTGTTGAGAATGGTGATGTATGTTATCACTGAAGGAATAAGATGTGAAAACCCATGAGGTTTGTTTTTTGTAGAAGATATTGTGATTGTGGACCTTTTAAAAAATACTAAAAAGTAAACATGAAAAATGAAGAAAAGCGCTTGAAAGCAGAAGATTGAGAATGAGAAGACAAAAACTAAGTATATGACAACACAGGGAACGAATGGACTTAAATTTAATCTTCAGCACCAAGTGCTGCCAGCTGTCCAAAACTTTAAATATTTAGGGTATGTGTTAAAGAAGAGGGTTAAAGAGTGAGATAAATCATAAAATAAGGTGGGGATGGATGAACTGAAAGAAAAGTGGAGTTTTGTGTGACAGGATTGTGAATATTGGTGTCTAACTCGGAAACCTGGTCAATAACGAAAGAGCAAGAAATGGCTGAGAGGAAGGTGTTTCATTGGATGTGCGGGTTAATAAAGATAGATAGAGTAAGAAATAAGAGAGTAAGAGGTACAGTAAAAGTAAGACAACAGAGCAAAAAAATTCAGAAAAATAGATTGAGATGGTTTGAACATATAAAGACGAGGGATGAGAGTGAAGTGGATCTAAAAAAGAAAAAATAAAGAATAGAGAATTCATTACACAAAAACAGGTGAAAAGGAATTAAATAGAAGGCTAACGCTGACCCCAACTAGGATTGGGATAAAGCTAATAAAAAGAGAAAGGTTTCCGAAGCTTATAAACTAAATTTAATTACATTAAGAGATCTTTTTCTTCACTAGATGAAAAAAATTAAAAACCTTTAAAAAATATTTCCAAAAAAACTGATCAAAATACTATATAAGACTCTCAGGACCATAAGAAACTATAAGCCATATACAAAAATAAAAATAAAAGAAATATGAAAAATGTAACTTAAAGATAATGGCATTTATTCATTCCAGAACCTTCACAAACAGATTTGAATTAAGTAGATTTATTAACTACAGTAAGAATAATAGTTTAAGAAGAAAACAACATACATGTACTTTCTGCATATCAGTAAACAAAGTTATTGGTAACTTTCCAACTTTCGTAAAGGGAATATTTAGCAATTGTTAACGGTATATAAATCAAATCAAAACACATGCTCGTCTGGACGATCGCCCCAGAATTAACTTGCCATTATTCAAAATGGAGGATAACTCGGCTTTTGTGAAATTAAAAGCTTTCATTAAGCTTATGAAAAATTATGAATTAGGTGTCAGGGAGAGGATTTATGACGGAGGTATGTGGACGTTTTGTTTTAATTGCGAATTTGTCACAGTTGCTTAGTGACAGTAGAATCCTAACTTTATTAAAAAATGTCGTAGAGTGGTAGAATTTAAAATTCTGATCACAACCATTGCAAAACTGAAAAATGATAAGGATAGAAAAATATGTTAGTAAGGGACAAAGAACACTTTTTTTGTAATGAGTTTTAAGACAAGTACAATGTATAACAAATTTTATTTAGCTTATTTACGAAGATTATAACAAATAGGCTAACAAACAAATTAAACTCTTACCAACCATCAGAACAGGCAGAATTCCGCAAAGGTTACAGCACCATTAATTATCTTCAATCAGTCCGCACACTTATAGAGAAATGTACTGAATATAAAATCCTACTTTAATTGACATTTCAACAAAGCTTTCGATTCCGTAGAACAATCAACAATCTTTCATGCACTAGATAACGCCAGAGTATACTCCCGATATAAAAAACTTGATCAGCACCATTGATCATCTTTAATCAGTCCGCAAGAAGGGTTTTTGATACATGTATCCTTCCTGTCATGTCCTATGGAATGGAAACCATGACACTTACTAACAATTCTCTCAATATACTTAGAACAACTCAAAGAGCTATAAAGAGAATTACGACAAATATAAGCTTAAGAGACCATGTGAGAAATGAAGATTTAAGAAGAAAAACCAAAGTAGCCGCTGTTGCTTTGTTGTTGCTGAAAGCATTGCAAAATCTAAGTGGAGATTGGCCAGACACGTGGCACGAGAGAACGAAGAAAAGTGGACAAAGTTAATAATACAAGTTAACTGAACTGCCACTATACAAGAGATGTCTTTTTAGTTTTGCAAATAGCCTTTGAAAATATATCTCACCAAGAGCAATAGACTTTTGCATACTTTCAAACCAATTGGTAAAACCGTTATTCAAGTCTTCAGTTGACACGTGCAAAATCGCTGTTTTAAAGGCATCGATGGCTTCTTCTGGCGACTGGAATCTATCGCAATCTATTAGGAATTCATAGAACCATATAATAAATCCATACTTTGTATTGGACCATTAAATTGTTAGGCTTTTTATTTTCCCTTACTTATTATCTATGTTTCGAAAGGTTTAGCGATAAATAATCTATAAAAATTAAAACACAGCGCCATCTACCGTCTTAAAACGCCGTCTATTAGAAATTCAAAGAACTAAACAAGAAATATACACTATTATAACCGAGAAACTAACTAATAATAGTTATTTATGATATGAGTGTTAAAAGTGAGGTTTTATTTTGTGAGTGAAAACGTTTGTGAAATGAGCGGAGCGAATTGAACAATTTCACGAACAAAATAAAATCACTTTTAACACAAATACCATACAATGTTTTTTGTACAACTTCCCTATTTTGATAATGAAACGAGCGAATTTGCAATGACAATAAACCAAACCGTGTTAAAAGTAAACTAAACCGTGTTAAAAGTAAACTTGTTTACATGGCAACGTGTTAAAAGTATTTTTAACACGCTGCTATGTAAACAATCGTTTTTAACATTGTTTGCTATCATTAAAAGTGTCACTTTTAATGACAGTTGTACAAAAAACATTTTATAGTAGAACATATATTAAATCCAACCCATTCCCAAATCCATTTAAAGATATACAAAAAATTTCGTCAAAATCGGACCAGCAGTTTACACACGCACAGAAGAATTACATATTGTATATAAAGATATAAGTACTTAACTAAACACCCTTTAGAAATCAATTCAAGACCAGATGTAAATTTGTCATTTGCCTATCTTTATTTCACAATATATTAGTAGGGTTAAGAACTATTATTACCCAGATACCTTTGTGATAAGTATAGTTCATGGGTTTATTCGACATTAGAACTATAGCAATACGAAATTTTCCATTAAAACCCTTTCATGTTGAAGTGGTGAATATCTGACACTTTCATATTTTCACCCTTGCTTGTAACATCTGAATAGACCCCCAAAGGGTATGACCAGTATTGACGTTCCTAATTCGTACGGTTTTATTAAAATGCGGCTTCTGTTGGATGAAAATCTCCTAGGAATATAATAACGCTATCCACATGTGGATGGAATCTGGATATGTCGGGTAGGAAGCCAAGTAGGCACTTTTAATTAAGATTGGCGTACGTATGTGTGTTTATGAAATACAGATACTGTCAAAGGGGAGATTTTATTGGTATCTGGAAAGAGTATTTCATCATCTAAATGTGCCAGGGTTATTCCAGTTTCATACAATATAAACACTACTATATGTGACTATTTAAATGTTAAAATGTGGTAAGAATTGCTACAAACGATATATATTAACAAAACGGAATATAATCTAATAAAAATAATATTTTTTTTTAGTTAACAATTAATCACATTTAGATCAAATTTAAAAATCAACCAGCAATAGTAAATTATATATTTTTTAAATTATTCTGAATACTAAGACGTAGATAATAAATTTAATTTTCTATGTATACAAGTTTGTTAACCGAGATAAACTTGAGAAATTCTGCATCTGATCTTGATTTGAGTTATATTTTCCTCTCCTTTTCAATTATACGTACTTATCGACTTTAACGAGCTCATAGTCCGAAAACTTACGTGATGAGAAGACATGGCAGAAGAAACTTCCAGAAGTGTCACAGACACGTCTTGCAATTAGTAAGTAGGCCTCAGAAGACGTCAGGAGCACTCGAAACAAGTTACGACGCACTGATTTCAAAAACGGTTACTGGAATGGAATCTATGGCTCAGCAATCTTAATTATCCACAGATATCGAGTTAACGGGAAGAAATTGGAAGTTTCGAGGAGTTTTGTTTGGTTTAGGTGTCGCTGTTGAACGTTCATTAGTCTTTATTAATTTGATGGAACGAGATGAGGTTCTCTTATCTGTCAACCTAATAAGAACGAAACGATTTTTCGATTCAATGGATTTCTGTATTAATATATAGGGTGGATACTATTAAAAATCTAAAAAACAATATCAAATTAAACGATTATAAACATAACATTGCAATTTTAAATGTTGAAGCAAATAACATTGCAATTTTAAATGTTGAAGCAAATGTTGACATCCAAAATGGAACATTTTGGATACTAAAGCTTTTTGGTCCATACCGCCAATCAAATTTAAAAATCCTACTAGGTCTGTTCAAAATGTATAAGACTTGCTTTTCTCCAGAATAAGTGATCTCTGCGAGACATAAACGTCAACACTAACACCTCACGAACTTAAGGGGTGCTAGCTGACTTGTTCGGGAGGTATAGTGATTGTATTTAATTCGTTAAGAATGATAGAAAGTCTTAGATCAACAAATTTGCGTCATATTGAAAAAAAACAGTTTGGAAACTATTTGGAGGATGCTGAAGACCTTTGGAAATGGGTGTATCGTAGACATAAAAAAAGCAATATTATCATTTTAAAAGTAGCCACACATCTGTTGACGGTAATCCTTGTTTTGGTCAAACTTCGACGACAACACCAAGACAAGACAAGAGGTTGATGGGTAGATGAAAAAAAGTTTATATTAGTGTTGGATTCGAGAACCCTGTTGTAGGACTTATGTCCTTTTCAGGGAATGGATAGGAGTGTTCAGGGAATGGATAGGAGTGTTTGGATGGTGTTAGTGTCGGTCGTCGACCCCGCTTTCACAAACTTCTCCATTTGTAGCAGGTTGGATAGCTTCATCTTTTGTTATTGCATTTTCTTACCATCCATGGAGCTTGACGTACCTAAATAGTGTTTTTATTTTGGTGTGAGTGTGAGTGTTGTGTGGAGGTGTAACCCACGTGGTACAATGTGGGGTTGGGAGATTGACACTATGGCGTGTCTCCTCCGTCATGGAGCCTTCCATTTGGTAAGGACAAAGAGAACCACAGAAACCTTCACCAAGGGCCCATTTTTTTATCCAGTCCTGTGGGAGCACCTTCTACCTGTAGCAAAGGGGGGATTCATCCAGGAGGGTTTCCAGGTCTTCAGGCAGGTCCCTGTATACTGTTTGGAGGAGTCTGAGGTTGGGAAGAGGAATCTTGTTTTTCGGTACTCTGGATCTTTTTCGGAGTCCTCCATTCCAGTGGAACATAATATCGCACAATGTCAAAATAGCCTTTCTGTGACTTTTGGTTGTTTCCGAGTGACAAAAACCACTCAAAGGACAACCGGTTTAGGGACAAAAATATAGTTAAAAATAACGCAAAGAGATAAATGTAGACTACTTTGAAAGATGCCATTCACTCGATGAAAAAAACCGCTGAAGTATTGTAATGTTAACAGGTTGTTTGACGCCAAATGTTACGTTATTTGTTTCTAACGAGTTTTAAAAATCATATATTTATTATCAAGTAATGAATATACAAAATTCAAAACTTTTAGGAACAATGTAGCCCACACTAGCTCAGTATTGGACGTGAATTTATCTTTATCAAGTGTTACCAGTCAATATCAAGAAAGTAGATTAAAACATCGACTGTTAAAAGCTTCTTTACTTTATACTTCATATTCATATAAAGTTGCCACCTCTTAACTAGATTTTGTATTTATTTCTGCGATAAAAAGTAAGAAAACTTATACACCTACCTATGTAGGTAGACATACTTATCGAAAATAATAAGAAATCAAACAACCACACAATAACAACACAATAGAGAAGCACTCTGAATACAAACCAGGTTATATATATTTTACTATCTTCTGATCGAATAATCCATCATAACTTAGTTATAGCTTTTTGATATTTTATTTGGTTATAAAAGCAGATAAAGCGGAGTCAGTGTTCTTTGCATATTAAATGTTGCCATAATCCAATATTTTTACAACCCCCATCTGAAGTAAAAGGAAAATCAGAAACAAACTCAAATTTTTTATCGATAATTCAAAAGTTTATATACGAGTGTTGTCATTTTAGTTTTGCATATAGACGCTAATGAGCCGCCACTAACAGAACCTTCAGACAAAAATCTAACCTCAATCTTTTGTTGAAAAAAATCCTGAGTTTTATTGCGATAAAATATACCGTACAGTAAATTTTTGAAATTAGCAAGTCGGTCGAAGAATCGATTTTAGCCGAAAGCATTTTCCAGCAATAGTTTTAACAATTTTCGTAGAGAATTATCCATTGTTTCATTTAAATAGTTTCTGTGTTTAAAAAAGCACCACAGCAGTGAAATGTTTCCCGTTGGTATTGCGAATTTCAACGTGATCGCTCCAGTCTCAGCAACGAATCCAGGCTAGGTCCACCCAAAATAGCACAGCAAAAAATGAATGCAGTTTGTGAACTAATTAATGATGACCGCCGTGTAACATACCGAGAGAGTTCTTTGAGCATTTTAAATACCTCAATCTAAAAAGTACTACATGAAGATAACTGGGTGTTACAAACTTAGTTTCTCGTTGAATCCCTCATTTGTTTACAGAAAAGCAAAAAGTGGTTCCCGTCAACTGGTGTCGAAAAAACATTGGAACGCTTCAACAAAGGAAGCTCAAAAAATTTTTATAGTATTGTTAGTGAAGATGAATCTTAAATTTATTGCTAAGAACCAAAAAATAAACGCCAATCTGCTGTGAGGCTGTTTTACGATGAGGAAAAACCCACAAAAGTGATCCGTTTTCGAAGTGTGTCAAAGAAAAGGGTCTTTGTGTCAAAATCTGGTCATGTGGCAACAGTTTCTTTAGAGGATCAAAGAACAGTTATTTCCGATTGGTATATAAACGTTTGTGTACCAGTAGTTATCGCGAAACTCCAAACAAAGCAACCCACAACATCCCTCATCAGGACAATGCAAGTGCTCACACTGCGCAAAAGAACTCTCAAGTTTTTGGAGCTTCAACACATCAAATTGTATAGCCCCGACCTAAGTCCCAATGACTTCCTGATGTTCCCAAAGGTGAAGAATTCAATGCGTAGGTATACAGCCATTTCAGTCGCTAGAAGGAGCCATCGATACCTTTAGTACAGAGATTTTGTAGATGTCAATTTTAGACTGGAATAAATGTGTTACCAATTGAATTGAACCTATGCAAAACTGTATTGGTCTTGATTGGAGATATTTTGAAAAGCAATAAAGTACTTTAAGTCTATATATTTTTTGTCCTTATGGCTTTATATGACACCCAAAATACAGCCCTCGTACTATCGTGTAATGACGATTTTAAAATCTACAGATTGGTGTTAAAAAAAACGAAATCAGGAATGATGAAATCAAATATCGAAAAAAAGTAGTTAATAATGAGAAAAAATAAAGGAAGCAAAAATATTATGTGCATAGAAAACGCAGATTCAATAAACAATTTAATAGTTATACCTAAAACCGTAATTTCTTTCAATTGAATACCTACTTTATTAAGAAATTATTGTTATTATTGTATATGATTATATGAAATTATGTTTTTATTAAAAAATAAGTATTATATTTCTCCACACTGTCATATTTATAAAAATGTAAAAAAATTTCAAACTTTGATATTATCATGAAAAAACTTTCAAAATATTAATGTATGAATATACACGTACCGTTTTAGATATATAAAATAAGTTTTACTACCCAAAGTTCCAACTCATTTTAAACGTTATTCGGGTGATTTCTGGTGAAGTTGGTATGGAATTTCCATACGCATAAAGCCGAATTGCTTTTGGATGACTGCACGTATGTTTTTAGTCATAAATTTTGTAATATTCTGGGCTATACAAGCGCCTGCTGAATAATATGCGTGATAACATTCATGCAAGAACAGTAAAAAACTCACCACTATTTTATGCGGCATCAGAATAGATAGACCACATTCAAAGCAAAAATATGTATATTTCTGATACTAAATATGTAAAAGTTGTGTTTTAGTTTTAAAGCTAAGAAAAAATTTGCTACTATAAAAAAATTAAATTTTAGAATTATACCAATCTTTTATCTATTTATTAAATAAAATCAGAAGTTAGTTGCTTTACTCACGAGTTTTTAAGGTTATCTTTTCGAGGTCTTTCAATGCGAATATGATAACGGCGATGGTCCTCGAGCTGCCTGGTGCTCAGAGTGGACCTCGTCTCTTGGAGTTTTTTGTTAAATTCATTTGAAATCATTCAAAAGTCAAATCTCTAGATTTTTTGACGTCTGTGAATACGGATACAATGACAACGATGGTTCTCGAGCTGCCTTGGTGCCCAGAGAGCACTTCGTCTCCTGGATTTTGTTTTAATTTATTTAAAATCATTCAAAAATCATTACTTTAGGATTTTCGTGGTCTTTGAACACGAATATGATGACGGCGATGGTCCTTGAGCTGCCTGGTGCTCAGAGTGAACCTCGTCTTCTGAAGTTTCATGTTAAATTCATTCGAAATGATTCAATAGTATAATCTCAAGATTTTTTGAGGTCTGTGAAAACGAATACGATGACAACGATGGTTCTCGAGCTGCCTTGGTGCCCAGAAAGCACTTCGTCTTCTGGATTTTGTTTTCATTTATTCAAAATGATTCAAAAATCATTACTCTAGGATTTTCGTGGTCTTTGAACACGAATATGATGACGGCGATAGTCCTTGAGCTGCCTGGTGCTCAGAATGAACCTCGTCTCCTGAAGTTTCATGTTAAATTCATTCGAAATGATTCAAAAGTAAAATCTCAAGATTTTTTGAGGTCTGTGAATACGAATATGATGACAACGATGGTTCTCGAGTTGTCTTGGTTCCTACACAGCACCTCGTCTCTTGGATTTTTTCTTAAATTTATTCGAAAATCATTACTCTAAGGTTTTCGTGCTCTTTTGAATATATGAATATGATGACGGCGATGGTCGTCGAGCTGCATGGTGCACAGAGTGGACCTCGTTTCCTAGTGTTTTATAATCATTTCATGCGAAATTAGTAAAAAGTTAATACTCGAGCTCACTCATTACGAATATGATGTCGGCGATGGTCCACCAGCTGCCTGGTGCCCAGGGTGCAATTTGTATCCTAGAATTTTATGTTAATTTCCTGTGGTATCAAGCAAAAGTTATAATATTATTTTTAAATATAAATACATTAGTTTTACATTAAGTAAATAAATTTTATTTACAAACAATTTTCAATATTACTCATGGACTCCATGATATTACTAATGAAAATTTTCGTCTTTCTTATTTTTCAGAATTAGTGTTTTCTGTCTTGTAAAAATTGTTCTGTGTCTTCAGAACAATTTTTACAAGTCACAAAACAAGCGGTTCTTTCTATATTGACATGAGTAGCCGCAGTCATTTTAACAACTGAAAAAAATTAAATTCATAGTACTTGGTGGACGACGAGCCTGTGTCAACTTTCTAGCTTTCTGTTACATTTAAAACTTCTTCTTCGTACATCTAACTCCAAGTCCGGTAGATGTATTCTCGCATCATTAACAAGGGCGTATTTAAAAGTTCATATTTAGTTGTATGAAGACGAAGACAGAGGATGGGAGCTGCAGATATTTTTCGAATTGCATTTTTTTCTATGTAGTTCAAGCTGCTCTTCGGAAATGTATTTTACTTGTGCAGAAAATGCAATTTTCAATTTACCATCATGAATTTTGTTCACAAAGCTTTCTGTCGCTCTTAGGAAAAAAATGCAATTTGTTATAATGCGTATTATATTGGTGCGCGAAAATTGGTGGGTGTTGTGCATCGTTGCCTTGTGTAAGGTTGAAATTGATCGTAACCAGTCACAGAGAAAGCATTTCGACTTTTGTTATCCAGAACCCGATGGTCATGATCTATTTAACCATATGATCAAAAGGTGACAGCGAAACCAAGAGATGGGTGTTTCCAAAAGACCGCTACGGGAACCACAAAGGTCATAAGGTGACAATCGAAACTGGTGTGGAACTTTCCTGGCCGCAACCAGTGAAAACTTGAGGCTTGCTTTTAACACTCAAACTTGCGTGGATAAACAGTGGTTGCGATTGTTTAAAATGTAGAGTTGTAAATATTGTGCGCCAAATTATGTGGGGACCTGGTTTACAAATTGATGGATGTGTAAAATTAACGACCTCTGTCGGCCACACTTTATTTACCTTTAAAACTATGTAGGTTATTTTATCTATCTCTGATATCAGCGCAAAAGCCACACTATTTATTATAGATACGTGTCTCGTAAGAACCTGTGACGAAATTGTTGAGATGTTACGCTAGCATGAAAGCCTTCCTAACAACAATATTATGAAAACACTTGATTAAGCTCCACATGACGGACAGTACGCTAGTCTCAACTTGGGTAAGAATTTATAGCGAAGAAGAACAGGTATTATTCCAGATCTGGGTTATGTCCGGTGCTCTCTGGTATTTTTAATCTACTTAGATGAACTCTGGTACGTACAGGGTGATCTTGTTTGGTCTTTGTGAGTCTAGGTCCCTGAGCCAGTACAGTCTTACTTCCAGCACCTCTGTACCGACGACTTTAAATCCAGCATAGTCGTTTGGGCAATCTGTTAAACTTCGACAGCATAAAAATATTATTATTAGAAACCTAGATTATTGCTTTAAGTTATTACCGCTAGTACCGCTAGCATATAGGCTAAATTGTTGAGATTAAATTTCAGTAACAGCTATGTAACTAGATAAGATTTCAAAAATGTTTTTTTCTACAAGCATGCGTAACACAACACTTTCCCGCACGCATTTCAATTCAGAAAATATCTCTTTCCCGCACGGAGTGCGGGAAATACTTTTTCCCGCACGGCGTGCGGGAAAGAATTTTTCCCGCACGCATTTTTTTTTATTAATTAGAGATGTTTGCCGATAACCTTTTTGACAAATTATTGTATTATTATCTTTATCTTGTTGGACTACATACAAATAGTAAAAAAATTTAGATTTTACATGAAAATAGGGGTTTTTAAAATGTTTGTTTTTAAAAATTTTTTAAAAAATCATAATTTATTAAATCACCCCTGTTAACCTTACTCAAAGCAACAACAAACTCACCTGTTTAAGTAGGGTTGCTATAGCTACATTCGTGTATTTATTGACACTATGAAAGATTTAATTGTCACAATCGCATCTTTTCAAATATCTAAATAATTTTCGAGGTGATTTTGCTTGTAGAAAAAATATTGATCCTAACTCTTGCGGAAATTAACTTTCCCGCACTTAACTGCTTGCCCGAACTCCGCTTCGCGTCGTTCGGGCATCGGCAGTTCGCGTGCGGGAAAGTATAACTTTCCGCACTTGTTAGGATAATAACTATTTCAATTCGATAAATTATTTTAAACCTATAGTATATTTTAGCTTTCCGTTTACAATTTTTTAAAATAGAATTTCAAACAAAAGTTTAATTACATAGCTGTTGTATCACAGCAGGTGCAATACGTATACCTACACTTTGAAGTTTTCTCGTGCTCCAAAAAGGCAATTTGCCGGACTTCCCTACTGATATATTTCCCTGTCCACTTTTCCGGCGTTTTCACACATCACAGATAACATGAAAAGGTCGAAAACAGATACGGCTTTTTCGATTAATTACAATTATAACCAAATTAAAAGCATTCAAAGTCGAAAGTACCTTATAATATGAATATATAATATGTTCAAAGCAAATTAAGTCAAAGGTTACCATGACGAGACCGTGGAAAATGAGAGTATGCTCATTGTCCAAACGGTCGAGGACAAAATACTCGTAAAGTGAAGAGAACTTTTGATTTTTCGATATGAATACCAAATGGTTGAGATAATGGTTATCTCAACCCTTTTCCCTTTTCAAGTGGCCTTCTTTCAGGCTTTCACCACTTTTTGATTAGAAGATTCCATCAACCAAAACTTTATTATTAAAATTATGAATTCATATCGATAAAAAACACAGAAAACTAAATAAAGTAATTCATTTATTATATTTATTTAATTAATATTAACAATAAATATCGTTTTTCTTCAAGCGTATAATAATAACTATATTACTTTTTGCAACACAGACCGTAGAAATATCCCATTATTTTACTAGTACAAAAATGAATTTTCATTATTGTACTAATAAAATAATGGGGCGTTGTAATCAAGTAGGTAGGAACTGTCATTTTTAAACTTATTTAATTTGACGTTTGTCTGTTTTGAAAATTTTGTGAAAAATGTCTCAAGAATTGCAATGTACGCCTCCGGAATTAGTTGAAATAGCTAATTCCAGTATTGAAACTCTAATTCCAACGAAGTCGCGTAAACTGTATGATTTTGCATACGAAAAATTTCTAAAATGGTGCAATGAATATAATGTACAGCAATACACGGAAAACGTTATGCTTGCATACTTCACGAATTTGTCCAGAAAGTTTAAAAGTTCTACTCTATGGGCACAGTATTCAATGATTAAAAGTCAATTAAACATTAAACATAATGTTAAAATAGAAAAATATAGCAAATTAATTGCATTTATAAAGCGCCAAGGGGAAAAGTATACACCGAAAAAATCAAAAGTATTAACACAAGATCAATTTGATAAATTTCTCAAGGATGCACCAAATAATGTTTATTTAGCAACAAAGGTAGGTACTTTCTTATTTCTTTTTAATCATTATTACGTTTATTAAACCGTTGACAGTGATATCTACTAGCAGATCAATATTTAACTTGACAGCAAATATTACCTCATTTCCTACTTATAACATTTAATGACGGTAGCTCAGTGGCAGAGCTTTTGTCTTCGGTCGCAAAGGTCAGCGGTTCTAATCCCGGTGCTACCAGCTTTTTTTTTTATTTATTTCAACGTTTGTTTTAGGTTATATTAATATTTGGAGTCACAGGAGCCCTTAGATGCGATGAACTTGTTAATTTAAAGTCTAGCGAAATCCAAGATTTGGGAAATTTAATTTTGGTTAAAATCATAAACACAAAAAACAAAAAACAACGGTCGTTTACTATAATTGGCGATTTTTATTTGAATTTGGTAAGACAGTATACGGCTCTTCGTCCGGATGATATTGGCCTGCAGCGATTTTTTATTAAATACCAGAATGGTAAATGTCACCGTGTGGTAATGGGTATCCACAAAATATCAAACGTACCAAAAGACGTTGCTACGTTTTTGAAATTAACAAATCCTCATGAATATACAGGACATTGCCTTCGGAGGACTTCCGCAACTATTTTAGTTGACAACGGAGGTGATATTACCGCTTTAAAGCGGCATGGTGGATGGAAATCCACCACTGTTGCTGAAGGGTACTTAGAGGATTCCATTTCCAGTAAAACACAAACTGCACAAAAAATACTTAATTGGCAAGAACAACCAAGTAATAGTTCTGGAATCGCTGACATAATAATCGACAATCAACTTACTAATAATATGATGTATACCAATGACAAAATTGTAAATGTCGAAGCTGAAAGCGGTGGCAGTGGCTTAAATTTAAACAACTGCAGTATACAAAACTGCACATTTAATATTACTGTTAATAAATAGGTAACACTTTATGTAATTTTTCGTTTGTATTAATTAAATAGTTGAGATATAAACAAAGCCTTCTATATTTTTTATAAAATGCATATTATTATTACGCTTGAAGAAAAAATAGTATATGTTACTCGGAGCAGAAGGCCCATTATATGTTTCGCCCAGTTTGCACAGCCTCGGCTAGCGCCTCGGCAGTGCAAGAATCTGGGCTCAACAATAATGTTGGCCTTCTACTCCTAGTAACATAATATACTATTTTTTTTTTAAATTTTTGTTTCATTAAAATTTTTTACTTATTTTTACAACCGTTTATGATTTATATTTAATTATTTACAATTTTAATAATATAATTTTAGATTGGTAAGAAAGACCTAAACTTACGAAAAATATTTAAACACTAGCAGCCCGCCCCGGCTTTGCACAGGGATTAAAGAAAAATAACAAAAGTCATTAATTTTATTGTGTCAACGCTTCTCTGTAAACAATATTACATCTTGTTTTATTTTCTGGCAGCAAAATAAATTGATTTTCAGGTGCTCCGATCTGCCTTATGCGGTTGGCCATGAGGAAAACCGATCCCTACTAATTGGAAGGTTTGACCTTGAGACTTATTATTAGTAAAAGTTATAATGGTTGCTACAACTTAATTGTCCTTTAATTCCTTTATAAGTAGCCTTGTCCCATTGCACATGCTAAATTTGTAATATCTGTCGTGATTATGAAATAAGTTATTTTGATAAGGATTAATACCAAGATAAAAACTTTTAAAAAATTAAAAAATAGTTATTGTGACGTAACTATAACACTTAGATATATGCTGTCGCGGCATTTTTTTTTGTAGATATTTATATATTCTTCAAAATCGTAGTACATTATTTTATTCTATAATCAATAGTGTTCTCAGCGTACGCGATGTAAGGATTTTAAGGTAATTTTTGGTTACATTAATGGTATTTTAGTAAGGGTCCCTTTTTATTAACAAGCTTTTATTAACTTCACCTGTATGTATGTATGTATGTATGTATGTTTGTTTGTAACTCTCCACTCCGTTATATAATTATATCTCGAAAAGTTATCGTTTTTTTTGAAAAAACACAAGAATACTTTTTTGTTTAAAATTAATTTTTACATCAACTGTCAAATTATGACAGCAGTCATATTAACAGTTTTCGAAATAAACACTATTTTGTGAATATCTCGAAAAGTTATCGTTTTTTTTGAAAAAACACAAGAATACTTTTTCGTTTGGAATTAAATTTTACATCAACTGTCAAATTATGACTGCTGCCATATTGACAGTTTTCGAAATAAACACTATTTTGTGAATATCTCGAAAAGTTATCGTTTTTTTTAAAAAATACAAGAATACTTTTTCGTTTGGAATTAAATTTTACATCAACTGTCAAATTATGACAGCTGTCACATTGACAGTTTTCGAAATAAACACTATTTTGTGAATATCTCGAAAAGTTATCGTTTTTAACACGCTTTTTATTGTTATTAATTAACTTCACCTGTATGTATGTATGTATGTATGTATATATGTATGTATTGATATGGATTTTTCTTCGTGGTGCATGTTCTTTCAGTGAAATGTTGGAACGTGTTCATGATTTTTAAATCGGTTGTCTGGATTAAGTATTTTTTTTGATATGGTATTTGTTTTGTTTAGTTCATATGTTAGGTTGTTAAGATGGTTGTTGATTAGATTGTCATTGAATTAATTTTTGTAAAAGTCAGATAAAATAAAACTATTGTAAATAAAAGCATTTGAATTTAAATTAAAATAAAAACATAGTAATAATAAATAATTAAAAGAATAAGAAAATACAAAGAAACCAAAACTTGAAAGATACAGAAAAGCAGAGAGTTGGAAATTTTAAGAGAGCAGAAAGGTGATAGATAAGTAGAAAGGCGGTAGCAAGAAGGAGTTGGAAAGTTGTAGGAAGAGGAAGGTATAAAGAATTAGTTGAGCAGCAGAAAGGTATTAAATAGATGGAAAGGCAGCAGTAAGAAGGAGTTGGAAAGTAGTTGGAAGAGGAAGATATAGAGTAAGAGTGGAACAACGGAAGAAGAAAGTTTTAGACAGAAGCGAAAGAATTTTTTTTTATCTTAATAATCATTGTAATTTATTTTTAGGACAATCAATTTAAAAATTTTGAATCCACGACCGAGAATTTTATTGAAAGTGGGTGTTCCCGGAAGGAGGATCCATTTCAATTGGCGCCCAACGTGGGGCTGCTTTGGCACTGAGGGTAAGAGATTTTTCTTTAATATTAGGTGTCAAGCTTGCTTTATAAAAAAAACAAAGGTGTGTGATTCGGAGTGAAAGATTAAATAAATAATAAATAGTTGTATGAAATTAAGAGGGGGAAAGGTTATTACAGATAGAATGTTAGAGCAAGGGGATAATATTGATAATCAGGAGAGTCAGGAGGAGGCTCAGGATAGTCAGAGTATTCAGGGAAGTCAGGGTAATCAGGTTGGACAGGATAGACAGGATAATCAGGGTAATCAGGATAGTAAGATAGGGGATAGAAGGGATTCATCATGGGAACAAATGATGGAAATGTTAAAAAATATAAACAAAAATACTGAAGAAAATAAAGAAGACTTGAACAAAAAGATTGAAGCAATGAACAAAAATATTAAAGAAGAAATAAACAAGAATATAGATTCTATGAAAAAAGAAAATAAAGAAGACATGAACAAAAATACTGAAGCGATAAAACAAGATATTAACAAAAATAAAGAAGAAATAAACAATAATATGGATTCTATAAAAAAAGAAATGAAAGAAATGAACAAGAATATGGATGTAATAAAAAAAGACATGAATAAGAATATGGATTCTATAAAAGAAGAAGTCAAAAATGAGATAAAGAAGCAAATGGAAATGTATAGAGAAACATTAGAAGAAACAAAAACAGAAATAATAACTGAAATGATAATGAGAAAAACAGAATTAGAGGAATTACAAGAAGTAAAAATTAAAACAATTATTAACAAGGAATGCAAAGATGAAATAAAAGAAATTAATGCTAATACAAATATAAAATTAAATGACTTAGAGATAATTATAAAACAAGAGAATGTGGAAAAGAAAAATGTAATAGAAGAAATGCAAAATACAATAAAGAAGATATATGAGATGGAAGAAAAAGTAGAAAAAATAAATGTAGTACAAGAAAAAGAATGTGAAATGTTATTGGAAGAAATGGAAAGAAGAAAAATAAATAAAAATCAAAATAATATGAAAATAAGTAAAAGTGAACATGAAATTAATGGAAATATTAATAAGATTCATCTAAAAATTTTCATAAGAATTGTGAAAAATAAGTTAAAATGGTGTGAAGATCATGAAGAATTAAGAAAATACCTGCGTGAGATGTTAGATGGGCAGGCATTGATATGTTTTGCCAGTAAACATGAAATATTTGTGTTTGAAAAATTTAAGAAGATGTTTTTGAGTTATTTCTGGGGGAATTTTGTTCAATCTAAATTTAGGAAAAAGTTATATACAGGGAAATATCAAGAAAGGGGAAAACAATTTAAATTTATAAAAAGTTTGTATCGAGGGAACTATCAGGAAAGGGGAAAGAAATTTAAATTTATTAAAAGTTTGTATCAAGGGAAATATCAGGAAAGAGGCAAAGTATTTAAATTTATCAGAAAGTTATATACAGGGAAGTATCAAGAACGGGGAAAGAAATTTAAATTTATAAAAAGTTTGTATCGAGGGAACTATCAGGAAAGGGGAAAGAAATTTAAATTTATTAAAAGTTTGTATCGTGGGAAATATCAGGAAAGGGGGAAGGTATTTAAATTTAGAAAGAAGTTATATATAGGGAAATATCAGGAAAGGGGAGGTCTATAAAATTTATATGTATAGGGAAATTCCAAAAGCGGGGGAACAAATCTAAAACTTTAAAAAAATTATATTTTGATAAAAGTTAAGAAGGGGGAATAAAAAAAAAAAATAGAAATAAAAGAAGAAGTTAAAATTAGATATAGTGATGGGAATTGATATGCTAGAGGTAGTGTATTTTATAGTAAAATTCAAATATTCTAAATTAAAAGCTTGACAACTGATGGTGAAGAAAAATTTCCTACTGAAAGGAAATTTGATTTGGCAAGGTGAAGTGATTCACCAAGTCAAATCAAATTTGGGGGAAATTGATATGGATTTTTCTTCGTGGTGCATGTTCTTTCAGTGAAATGTTGGAACGTGTTCATGATTTTTAAATCGGTTGTCTGGATTAAGTATTTTTTTTGATATGGTATTTGTTTTGTTTAGTTCATATGTTAGGTTGTTAAGATGGTTGTTGATTAGATTGTCATTGAATTAATTTTTGTAAAAGTCAGATAAAATAAAACTATTGTAAATAAAAGCATTTGAATTTAAATTAAAATAAAAACATAGTAATAATAAATAATTAAAAGAATAAGAAAATACAAAGAAACCAAAACTTGAAAGATACAGAAAAGCAGAGAGTTGGAAATTTTAAGAGAGCAGAAAGGTGATAGATAAGTAGAAAGGCGGTAGCAAGAAGGAGTTGGAAAGTTGTAGGAAGAGGAAGGTATAAAGAATTAGTTGAGCAGCAGAAAGGTATTAAATAGATGGAAAGGCAGCAGTAAGAAGGAGTTGGAAAGTAGTTGGAAGAGGAAGATATAGAGTAAGAGTGGAACAACGGAAGAAGAAAGTTTTAGACAGAAGCGAAAGAATTTTTTTTTATCTTAATAATCATTGTAATTTATTTTTAGGACAATCAATTTAAAAATTTTGAATCCACGACCGAGAATTTTATTGAAAGTGGGTGTTCCCGGAAGGAGGATCCATTTCAGTATGTATGTATGTATGTTTGTTTGTTTGTTTGTAACTCTCCACTCCGCGGCTACTGCCTCGGGTGAGTCCCATATCGTTATTTTTAGTCACTACCTCCCCGTGCCGGGAGTGGGTAATAAACAATACGTTTAATTATAAACGATATGAATGAAATTGTCTTAGAATTAATCTAACAATTCTTTAGATTTCACAATAGTAATTTTTTTTTCCAAGTTCTGAAAACAATACGTTTAATTATAAACAATATGAATACAATAAATATAATTTGAGAAATCAAAAAAACACGCTTTCAAAGCATTTCCAACTAAATAAACGAATAATGATTGAGTGAGGGTCTTGTAATCGTCACAGCAAATTAACGAATCTATTGAAATAAAATAAATTGGACTGAAAAGTAAAAAATAAATATAGTTTAAAAAAACTAAAAAACACGCTTTTATAAAGCATGTTTCTGAAAAACATCGAACTAAAAAGTTAAAAATAATTTTCAAAATAAAATTAAAACAAAAATAAATGAAAAATACTAGTATTATTATGAAAAAAAGCGTGGGCGCTGCATACCATATTTTTCGAATGTCAAGCGCCCACGCTTTTTTCACAATAATACTAATATTTTTCATTTATTTTTGTTTTAATTTTATTTTGAAAATTATTTTTAACTTTTTAGTTCGATGTTTTTCAGAAACATGCTTTATAAAAGCGTGTTTTTTAGTTTTTTTAAACTATATTTATTGTTTTTACTTGTGTAAGTTTTCAAAATTAGCTTTTTAATATCAGTATATTTAAAAAAAATCCTATTTTTAATTTTTTTATGTATTACTTTTTTACGATTTCGTTGTTTTTTTTTTCTATTGTTACAAATTATGTCATTGTTTTATGTTTTTTAGATTGTTTACCATTTTTTGCATTTTTTAACGATTTCTTTTAATTTTTGATAATATTTTTATTACTTTTTTAAGAAAAGAAGTTTTTTAATTTTTTATAACTTTTTCAATTTTTAAGGTTTATTCAGTTCTTTTACGATTTTTTTATTTCTTACGTTTTTTAACCAATATTCTATAGTGTTGTAGATTTGCATTGTATTTGCATTTTTTTTCCTCCATTTTTTTATCAATTAGCGTTTTTTAATTTCGTTAATTTTTTTTAGTATTTCGTTTTTCTTATTTTTTAGAAAATTTGCTTTTTTTCAAAATTCTTTAATATTTTCTAATTTTTCACGATTTATTCATTGTTTTTACAATTTTTAACGGTTTCTTTATAAAAGAGTTGCCTTTTTAGTTTTGTATATAGCCGCTTGGAAGAAGCCACTAATATAACCTTTAGACACAAATCTAACCTCAATCTTTTGTAGCCATAAATCCAGAGTTTTATTGAAATACCACAAATCGTGTAGGTACAGTGAGTTTTTAAAATTAGTAAGTTGGTCAATAAATGTATCTTAGTCGAGAACATTTTCGAGCAATTTTTTTTACAATTTTCGGAGAGGATTATCCCAACAGCAATGTCTCACTAAAATGGTTTGTGTGTTTGGGAATAAAGCACTACAGCAGTCAACTATTTCCCGTGGATTTTAACGTGGTCACTATAGTCTTAGCGGCGAATCCAGGCTAGGCCCATTCAAAATAGCTGTCACACAGCAATACATTGATGCGTTTTGTCAGCTAATTAAGGATGACCGCTGTGTAACATACAGAGAGATAAAGACATTTTTGGAAATTCAAAGACCTCGATCCAAAAGATTCTACATGAAGAACTGGGTTTCCCGTTGGATTCCTATTTTATCACAGAAGAGCAAAAAGCGGTTCGCGTCAATTGGTGTCGAAAAACATTAGAACGGTTTAACAAAGGAAGCTCAAAAAACGTTTATGAAATTATTACTGGTGATGAATCTTGGATTTACTTCTACGAAACGGAAAATAATCCAAGTCCGCTGTGTGTTTTTCAGGATGAGGAAAACCAAGAAAAGTGATTTGTTTTCGAAGGGTGTCAAATAAATGGTCTCAATTTTTGTGTCAAAATCTGGTCAATGTTTGAATGTTTTTTAAATTTTTGTACATTTTTTAATTTGTTCATGTTGTTTACGCTTTGTGGTTTTTAACAATATCATCTAATTTTTAGTCACTTTTTCTGTTTTTAAACGTTTATTTTTTTATTTTTTCTGTAATGTTGTTTTTTTGGCGCGTTTGGTTCACAGCATGCTCTACATCGCAGGACTACTGGCAAAGGAGAAAACTTAAATATTAATAATTTTTAATAAAAATTATCTAATATTTAACATTGTTATTCTGCAATTAGGAATCGATAAGTTTTTTCCTGATCAAAATAAGCAATACATATCCTCATCTGCAAAGAATCACTATCTTGCATATATCAACAACTTTACAGTCTTCCCAAAATCTAAATAAAAGACTGTATTTTATATATTTATGACTACCTACAAATTTTAACTCATTTTTATGTACTTACTCCTTAAAAGCCTGTTAATGTTATACAATTTGTTTAACTTACCTCATTAATTAACAAAAGATTCCACTTCTGATACCGGACAGCAAACCTTTGGATTATTATCAATAAAACCACATTGGGATTCCATAAGAAAGTCTAATTTTTCTATTGTCATTGGTGCATTAAAATCAGAAGCAATTTTATATATTGAAGCACAGGTTTGTAATTGTATACAAAATCCTTCTTCTAAATTCGGCGTGGTACATCTTTCTATAAAAATAAGTAAATTTTAATGTTCTTTTAGACTTTAATATTTAAAAAAATGAATTCTAAGCGATTTTTTTTTTGAAAAGATCTTCTAAAATTTTTCGAAGGTAGAAGCGAATCGTTTTTAATGAAAATTTGCATAATGGACATGATCTGACTTGATAGGTATACGAAATTAGATTTTATAGAAACAATAATTTATAAATAATTGTATTCAAAAAATAGTCGAACCTTGTATTATAAGTGCATGAGAAAAGGCACAAAACGACACAATCACAAAACGTAACCACAACATGCTTTGATCAAACTAAACACAGGTTTGAAGATACTTCCTATTTTAATTATTTCCCGATTTTTGCTGTTTCAATCCGGTCTACCTTGATTAAGGTCAACACTACGAATAAACTTTTATAAGTGTTACTTATAACGCAAAAAAATTGATATTATTAATAGTAATCTGATTAAAAAATTAGGTTAAGAATTGTTAATTAATATTTTGGGTTGATACGATTTTATACTAATAACGTATATAAATTAATAAAAGTAATTTAATGCGTAAGTAGTGCGATAAAATCAAATTTTGTATACCGTCTTTTAACCAAAATAAAAAAGTTTTCAACAGGAATTACACCATTTAATCTTGTATATTTATTTATTTTTTTAATATATTAGAGTTTTATAATGTAACTAGCTGTTCCGGCGGACTTTGTACCGCATAACACTGTCGTGTCTTTTTTTCCATTTTTTATTTTTTTAACTTCCCGCTAAAAAAAATTAAATTTTTTTTTAAAATCGGGAAGTTATTGGTTTCACCTCGTTTTTCGAAAATCGAGTTTTTATCGGATCTCAACGTTTTGTGGTCTTAGGAACCTCCCCTGACTATTTTTACGAGGGTGTCTGTATGTCTGTATGTACGTGTGTGTGTGTGTGGATGTATGTAAACCTCTTATAACTTTTGAACGGCTTGACCGATCGGAATGAAATAAAAAGCATTCTAAAGAGTTCCATCTAACTTAGATTCCCTATAAGTTTGAACCGATTCAAACCGGTAGATTTCGAGAAATTTCAAAATAACCAAAAAAAAACAATTGGTAAAAATGATGTTTTTTGGGCATATCTTTTTGGCTATTGCATCGATCAATTTCATAACCTAATCAGCTCTCAAGCTTAAAAAGCCACGTCGAATGCCGTTTTGCAAATTAAAATCGGTTGATTCGTTCGTGAGATATCGTTGTCGAAAATTTTCAAAAAAAGTGTTTTTTTTTTTCAATAACTTAGAGATTTTTTGACTAACCGATTTTGCACTCCCGGTAAAGTTTTTAGATCTCAAAAAACTGCGTCGAATGCCATCTTGAACATCAAAATCGAATAAGGCGTTAAAAAGTTATGGCTTTTTAAACATTTCAAAAAAAGTCAAAACGTCAAAATACGTCACATTACTATAGCTTTGCGGTTAAAACTAGCGGGAAGTTGCAAGGATGGCCTTTAAGGTCAACCTCTTTTCGATTTTTTTTTTTTTGTTTTCAATGATTTTTTTATATTAGATATTTTATATAAGATATCCACTGCACCATCGTACGGTGGCTTTATAGTACTTAATTTAGTAAGAAATTCTCGTTTAAATATATGAGATAATAACTGCGCCACCTTACGGTGGCGTCCTAGTTATTTTAAAATTGTAATATCTTCTAAGATATTCATTGAAATTAAGTTATGTCAAAGACAATTTTGTTCACAATTAAATACTCTTATTACGTTGATACAACTCTTAACCCGGGATCGGTCGCATTGTTAGTTTTTTGTTCATAAAAGTTGATATGTTGGTATTAAGTTCTTCTCCGACCATAAGTGCCTTGAGGGGGTACTACGTAAGGGCAGGACAGTCCGGCATGTAATTTGGCAAACCGAGCGACACGTGGTGGATAGTTGTATTAGTTGTTAGTTTGAATCTAAAGGCTAGTTCGGACTAGGCTAGTAATTTAGTTAAGTAGCAAGTAATTCAGTGGCTAAATGTGTGCGAACCATAAAAAGTTAGTCGAGTAGTTTAGTCAATGATTTAGTCGAATCAATCCATTCTACTCTATTTTTATCGGGCGAGTAGCTCCCCCACCACGCGTCCAAGTCTACTGGCTCACGGGCTAAACAAATCCGAACATGTTGATTTAGTCTAGTACATTAGTGCCCGCAAAAATGTCGTTCAGGCGGAGTGAAGAAACAACTTTCAAGTTTGTTTCCAAGTACTTGGAGCATGAATGTTTATGGAATATTAAATCTCCAAACTACAAAAATAAACAAATGTATTCTTTAGGGTCTTCCAATGCTAATTCCTTTAGAAGACAATTAGTAGAATTTATCTCTTCTATCGATCCATTTTCGTACCCATAACTTCTTTCTCTTCATTACAATAATTTTCTCATCTGCCTCTTCTAAAATGGCCATTGCAATTAACTTAACCAGTTTATTAACTCTATTGCGTTGCTGCCTGTTCATCTTGCAAAACGTCAGTTACTTGTGTACTGTATACTAAACCGAGTGCGAACGATTTCTGTGTGCAGTAGCGAGTAGAAGCCACTAAATTACTCGCTACTTAACTAAATTACTAGCCTAGTCCGAACTAGCCTTAACGCGCGACCGATGACGTTCACAGATTTGTTAGAAAAATTCTAACGACGCGACCAATTACGTTTGAAAATTTCTTTTGCACTGTGTTCTAATTTAAGCAATAAGTTAAGCTATTGGTAAGTTTAGCCACATATTTTTGCGTGTTAGTGTACTCAGTCCATATTTAATTTCTAGAATTATAAATCATTTGAAAATGGAAAAGAAACTGATGCAATGGTATGAAGAACTAATGAGCGACACAGAACAACCTTATGATTCTGATCAGGATCTTAGTGATATTCCTTCTGACCATAGCTTGCATAAAACTGATACAGAACAATCTGACCAAAGTGACATTGACCTGATTTTTACTCAACCTGTAGCTCAACAGCAAACAAGAAGGGAACCTATTTTTATAGGAAAAGATTCTACAGAGTGGCTGAAGCACAAACCTAACTTGCCTAAACGAAAAATAACCTCTTAACTCAACTGCCTGGCGTAAAAGCCGTTGCCAACACAGCTGCAACTATTTTAGATTGCTGGAAATTATTTTTTCCTAACTTAGTCGTGGAAAAAATTGTTAATGAGGAGAATCTTTTATAAGAATGAATATTTGGGTGTTAAATAAATTTGAATACTTTTTGTTGCATTACTGTACTTAAAAACAATAACATTTATCAAATAATACTGACCAGGGTGCATTTGCTTAATGTTAGATAGAATCTAACGCGCGACCGATTGCGTCCTAGCGAAGGTAGCGACCTATCCCGGGTTAACAAATAATGCATTAATTTCGACCAAATTTGATTACCATAAAAACGGTTCTAGTGAGTTAATCTTAAAATATAGACACATACTGTCGCGGACAATTTTTTAGATCATTTCAAGAGGAATAATTCTTTCATACATATATTTTTGGTATCTTGAACCGTTTCCGCAGCGCACGCAATGGAAGCTTTCAAGGATCAATAATTTTCCCCGTTTTTTTCACATTTTCCATTACTTCTTCGATCCTAATAGTTGCATCGTGATGTTATATAGCCTAAAGCCTTCCTCGATAAATGGTCTATTCAACACAAAAATAATTTTTCGGGCGCATCCGAATTCTGCCACAAAAGAAAATTTTACCTGAATTTTAAGAACTAAGGGATTAGCGAAGGGTCCGAACTCTGCCAGGACCATTAAGTTTAATCCGTATTAAGGAATAACGATTTAAATATTTCATACCTAAAGAGATTACAGAATTGATAAATAATTTTATATTCTTGAAAACAAAATTGATGAGATTCTTGGAATATTTTCAAAATGGTTATTATGTACCGGTTGTTTTTTGTTTACTGCCTGATAAATCAAGTGAAACATACTACAATGTATTCCTTCTTTTAAGTGATAAGTGCAAAGCATTTGGTTTACATTTTAAACCAAAAGAGATTGTGGTAGACTTTGAATTAAGCATTCACAACGCATTATACAAATATTTTGGGAGAGAGCTCATTCTTTTGGGTTGCAAATTTCATCTCTGCCAAGCATGGTTTCGAAAAATCCAAGAATATAACTTAGTTCCGGAATATAAAGAGGAAAACTCTGTGATTGGTAGGTATTTAAAACTTTATTTTGGTATAATGTACCTCAGTTCTGAGGAAGTTGTGGATTTTTTTAATAAAGAATTGCACTTTTTGCTACCAAATGATAAAAGAGTGATTAAATTCCGCAATTATTTAAAACAAACATATATCAACAATGTATCAATATTCCAACCAAGTATTTGGGCAAATAGTGCTGATTTTTTTAAGAGGACAACTAACGCATGTGAAAGTTTCCATTCGCATTTCAATAGCTCATTTTATAAAGCACACCCCAATATAATGGATTTTACACGTGTATTATTAGATTTCCAAGTAGAGACTTATTCAAAAATGCGGTCAGCTTACAGTAACCAGAAAAAAACTAAAAAAAATGTCCAAGAGAAAGTCAACACCATACAAGAAAATATTGAAAAATATAAAAATAAATCTATTTCGCGGTTTATGTTTGTTCAAATAATGTCATTTAAAAATCTTCCCAATGTCTAATTTTATTTTACCTACAACGCTTTTAATATTTGTAATTTTAAATTAATTGTGTATTGTAATTTTATATTCTGTAGTTTTTTACTAATTTTGTATTATTTTTTTTGTATATGTATATAAAATAAAGTCGAATAATTTCTTATGTTGTTTTTATATATTATTGCATATTTATATACAGTAAATTAGAACCAAGTATCAATATGTTTTCAAGTATGTACCACAAATAGTAAACAATATTAATTTCTTGGATACCTACGTTGATAATCTCTTAATCGGATCTGAGAGACCCCCTAATGATTTAGGAACTTAATCTCTAAAACTGTAATCCGTGGCAGAGTTCGGACAACAATTTTTCAGTACCTGAACTATATGGCAGAATTCGAAAACTCCGAATTTTTCAATTCGAACCAGTAGTTCCTGAGATTAGCGCGTTCACACAAACAAACTCTTTAGCTTTATAATATTAGTATAGATGTAATGAACTTAAAGAATTCTTAAAAATAGTTTTTATATTTTTGACATTATTTCACTCTATTGGGTTGCGAAACTGAAATTGCTGTTAAAAATGTAAATTGTGTATGTCTTACGAGTGGCGAAATCATCAACGAGTTTTTTCGGTGAATGAAACAGAATATTTTTTCTACAATCCTCTTAATATCTTAATAATATAACCAGAAAATTCTATGTCATCAAGCATGCTAGAGAGTGGATTTATTGCCAAACAAAACTAAACAAGCTTGGTTTATTCCACTACGGATAGGAATGTCAATGCTTTGTGTAAGCTACTGAACTTCTTGTACCAGGAGTACTTGATGTTGTTAACTCCGTATGCTTTCTAGTTGCTTGTGGTCTTTGTGGCCTTACCCTCCTCTCCTACTGTTAAGGCATCGAAAACCATTGGTTCGATGTTTACTTTCTACCCTTCGGATCATATTCATTGGCTGTTGGTGTTATGTTTATATTCAGAGAGATCTTGTTGAAGTTGTGGGTGTCCTGGGTACGTTTTTATTTTATTATTATTATTATTTTATTATCATAAATAATAATATTACCATTCTGCACTTTTGCCCTATAACATCGTTAATTATGTACAATCTCAATAAATATATCTCTTTGCGTATTAATATAATGTTTGGAACTTATTCTATTTAGGCTAGAATCCAAAGAAAGCAATGTATCTTATTTAACCAAACAAATGTAGTCAATTTATCATTAGGATTTTTGCAATATTGTCACGTCTGGGAGGAATAGGGTGAGTGTTTTGGATTAGGACTCGCTGTATTAGTGGTCTAAGAGCTAGAGTCAAAATTTCGCCATCATCCATAATATGATATTTCTCGTTTGCAACAAGTTCATTCACTACAAGTATTTACGTTTCCACTCAGGCGGACTCTCTAGTGGTAGGTATAAGAAGTGTAAGTTGCCAATTTTTCGGTAATTTGTCATTATCCATAATATGGATAAAATTTTCCTAGCCAAACATGTTGAAACAACAATTCGAAATCTCGACACAGATTGGATACAAAGAAGGTAACAAGGACAAAGAGGTCCGCCATTTTTACCACGTAATGTTGGATCCTTGAGGAGCAAAATTTGGCAATAGCGGACAGCTATGGTGCAAAGGAGATGGCGAAAAAATTTTCCAGTTGAAGGTGTTGTTATGAAAATTAGATATCCCGACACCTAAATGAATACAAAGGAGGTGGCGGACAAAGATAAAGAGGGTCAAAATTAGGGCAAAAAATTGTCATCGATAACATGTAACATGTCTGTCGTTTTTGCCAAGTAGGTAATGTTGGGCCTTTCTGGAGCCTTAATCCCGAATGATGTACAGCAGGGTGGATACAGGGGGCAGTAAACCGGTGTCAAATGAATCACTTACTTGAAGAACTTATATCGAATGAACATGTTGCAAAGGAGAAATGTCGTATTACTGTAAAATGTGATGTAAAATTGGTTAAAGTAAATTTATTTTTATAAGAAATGAACAATAACACAAAAACAAACAAAATAACTTCAAAAACTTATTAAAAAATTGATTTACCTATCTATTTCTAGTTTACTGATTTGATTAATATGCAGAAATAGGAAATAGAATATAAAAATAAGTTAATTAATAAATTAAGAAGTTAAAATTAAAAGTAATATTGCATGGATAAGCAAAACAAGAAAATCAAGGATTTTTTTTCATCGCTTGACTGAATTGAAACATGTGTAATTCCGGGTACTAATATTGATGTTAACCTCGATTTTAAGTTATGTTAAAATACTTATAATTTTTTGTTTATAGAAGAAATAAAGTTTAGCCATCGATAAGTATTTTATCAACAAATTATCATATTACCAGAAATAACTAGCCAACTCAATTGCAGATACTTAAGTTTTAATCATGCAATTTTCATGTCGTTAGTATTTGTTATGGTCTTATATAATAGTCCGGGGGTTTCCATGGCCGATTCTCCTCCTGTTAATCAAGAATGTTTTTTTACCTATTTTATCTCGCCGAATCCGAATTTAAAACTTGTTTTATTGAAAAATGGTGGGGTAAACTGTTGTTAACAATTTTATTGTTTATACGATTATAACTAGAAAACTTTAAAATTAAAATACGTTTGTTAGAACCCGAGATACTGCAAATGTGTGTTAAAAAATATTGCAAAAAAATCACTCCTAATTTTTTTGATCGCAGAATTTTGATTCCAACTCGGGTCTAATAAAGCTATTATAAATAAACTGTGAAAGGCTTTCGCGGCCATTGTCTAATGTATCAATGGTTTTTGGGCTGTTAGGCCGGCGTCGATTGTCTTGCTAACTTGACGTTTCGCCAACACGAGCGGTTGGCATCTTCAGAAGTTGCTTCCTGCTTCCTGGTTGACAGTAGTTCGCAGACTTCTGAAGATGCCAACCGCTCGTGTTGGCGAAACGTCAAGTCAGCAAGACAATCGACGCCGGCCTAACAGCCCAAAAATCATTAATACAAAGCTATTATATTTCACGACCTCTGATTATTATTTATTAGCTTTAAATTGAAATAATATAAATGTCTCTAACATTGTTTATAACAAAATTATATCTACTTAAAAGCCAATTTTTTCATAAAAATTGCTAAGTAATGTGTTTATAACTTTTCATAGGTCAGGTTTAAAAAGACTTAAATTTTTTTTCTAAAACGAACATTTTAAGCTTTGTGAAATATATCTAAATTGTTTTTTTGCCGAGATATAGTACTTTTAAATCATAATATAGATATTTATCCGCTTGAGCAAATCATTTTCGTTAAACAATGGTCGATTTTGGAACAATTTTTTTTATTTATTGTTTTTTCGGATTCTATATTTTTTCCAAGTTTTACTAGGTTTTTGTTTTTTCGTATTCCGGACGAATACAGATCCAAATAAGCTATTTAACTGTATTTTTGTCAATCGATATGCAACGCAATCTACCAGGTGTTTTCGTTGTTATCGTCTTTTATCGGTTTTTCTTTTTTTCTCAACTTTTGCCGTTTTTTCAGAATTCTTCAATTATATTTTGTTTTTTTTCTTTGGTTTCATCTTATTTTTTAGCATGTTTCCAGTTTGAATTATTCATGTCTTTGTTTGTTTGTTTTTTTAATTTTTGAATGTTTTTTAATTTGTGCGATTTAAGTTTGATTTTTTTTATGTTTTTGTTGTTATCTTAATTTTTTTATTGTTTTTACTATTTTTGTTTGGTTTATATTTGTAATTTTTCTGAATTTTTTGTTATCTCAGTTTTTTCAATTTTTCAGATTTTTCGTGATATTTTATTGGTTATTCTTTTTTTCTTTTTTGTAGTTTTTTTATTATGTTATAATTCATGTTAGTTGTTTGTTTGTAACTGGTTTTTTACCCATTTAAAACATATTTTCTCTTTTTTTAATTTTTACTGTGTTTTGCTTTTCCACATTTTTCGTTTCTTTTTTTGTCGGTCTATTCCTCCAACCACCCACCGTGTCCTTTGCAGACGTCCGCGATGATACTTTCGTTTTCCGTAAGCACTTTCATCAATTTCCACTACGTGTCCAGGACCGCCTATTTGCTCATCGATTTCCAGGATCCAGTGAAATAGAAGGTTTCTGAAATGTTGAAGGCAGCGACCCACAACTTTCCTGGAAACCCCAGTTTCCGCTACTATTACTGTGACTGGATACTCCTTAATCCACATTACTAAAATAATCAGCAACTGATTTATAGGAAGTGTCGAAAAATCCAGAAACGAATTTGTCCTGCAGGACGTTTCAGTACAACAGTTCCGTCTGCGACACCGATAACTTGGTTCTCTTCCTTGTCTTTTTTGTTGGCCAAGTTGGATTCTATTCCTACACACACATGTCCTGGAACGTGAAACAAATCCATGTACCATCAAAAAATTTACCAAACCCAATTCCTTTATGTGATCCTTAAAAGCTGTAGAACTGCGGAGGAATTCCATCATAAGATTATTATGATAAATACTTTACACAAACACCTTATATATTTTTATCACTACCGAACAATCAATAGGATGATGTATACCGTGCGTAAACAAGACACAAATAATTGTTTGTGAATACTGGCTAACATTTTATATATTTTCTGTTATTACCGAACAATACAAATTGATATTAAAAAACATTAGGATGGTTTGTAATGCAATAGCATTTTAATTAGGGTAAACCTCTTTCGATCTGATTGTTATTGGAATTATTAAAGTTAATCTATTTTTAAAACCTCATTATGAGATTACTCCTTGCTGTTTTGGATTTAAATTTGATAATTAAGCATTTTTGTAGTATTAAGGTATTCTATTACTTATATATTATTTTCAGAACATTATTATGAGATTCTCCCTTGCTGTCTTGGATTTAAATTTAATAATCATTGGGCATTTTTGTATCACATTATGAGATTATCTCTTGTTTGTTTCTCAGTGTTATTTAGAATATTTTGGTGTCATATCTGTAAACTATAAAATTTTGCGTGAGTATATATCAGAAAAAAATTATCTTTACGTTTCTATTATTTATTTATTTATTTATTTATTTATTTTTGTTTATAAAAAATTAAACACATATATTTGTTAAATATAAACAATAGATTGTAAAATCGTGAATTCATACAACCACACGCGAAAGACTCTTTAACCTTAGTTTTTTCCAACTCTTCTTGTTTTCTTTTTATTTTTTCGTATATTAGATTATCTTCAAGTTTCTGTTTTATTTTCTTTTCGTTTTTTGGCTCTTTTTTACAATCTCAGCGTTTATGGTTTTTAGTGTTTTATCCTAACTGATTATTACAATTTTATCCATTTTTCTTAGATTATTACCATTTTTAACAAAGGTTGTATTTCTTTCTTTTTTTCAATATTTAACAGCTTTCTTTAATTTTTTATTGCCATTGGTTTTATATTTTAAAAGTTATTATTTTATACAGGACTAAGACAAATCCAAATAATCTATTTACTTGTAATTTTTAATATTAGAAATACAAAGTAATCTACCAAGTGTCTCCGCAACCTCGGTTTCAAATTTATATCGTTAAATTAACTTACATTTCCATCTATTAGTAACTCATAGAAATGAATGATTAAATTGTCGTTTTTATTAATTTTTGTTCATTTTTATTTATGAACGTCCACAAATAACTCAAAATCAAAATTAGCCAAATCTGTTCAGTAGTTCACTAGTTTTAGCGAAAGTAACGAACAGCAATCCATTTTTATTTAAATAAATTTTCGTTCATTTTTATTAATGTTTCTTACCGTTTAAACCTTCTCTGAACTTCCTGAAATAACTCAAAATCAAAATTAGCCACATCTGTTGAGTAGTTTTCTAGTTTTAGCGAGACTAACGAACAGCATTTCATTTTTATTTATAAGTATAGATAGATAGAAGACAAAAAAGTATTAATATTATGCAAATAAAAAGACGAATAAATGATATGTTCAAAAGTATTTTTTTATATTGTAGAATTAGAAGAATAGGGGTTGCTTTTAAGGGTTGGAAAATAAAAAAATAATATTGACCTTTTTTAGACATTTTATTATCAAAGGGGTTGGTTTATAAAGGTGAAATTATTTAGTTAACCAACAATAATGTCTTAAAGCAGAGAAAGACATTTTGTTTAACTTCATCAAACCCTATTAAAGCCCACAAAGTTCTTTGATTTACCTTACAACAATTTATATTCAATTTTAACCAAAAGGGGTAAATTTTAAATCTAAAAAATGATAACCATATACTTGCATAGGGTGTACTTTGAATTAAAAGGTGAGTAGAGTCTATCTACAAATTTTCATCAAAATGGGTGCCTTAGGATATAAATCGGAGGTAATATCCTAATTTTGCTCTCATTGACTGGAGTATAAAATTGCACATAGGTCAAATGCTGTATTTTAATACAATAAAGTTAAAAGATAGTGTTTTATTATTGTTCTATGAAATCATTTCACTGTGACAACAAAAATAAACAATAAAACAAGTTAAAAATGTTTTTCTAAAATTGAGTTCTTATTTTGAAACCTTTAACAGCTGATATCAACTTAAGTTTGACGGTAAAAATTTTTAGTAATGTCAACCGATGTGACCCACGTCACATACAAATTTGTATCATGTTTGAAAAGCCTTATCTCTAAGAATATTCTTACAGTCCATGGCTAACGAATTAACGTCCTCTCATGTAAACGAAGAAAGCGAATCCTCCGACTGGTCATCCAGTGAAGAAAAAGCGCATAGTCAAACTGAAGTCATCCAAAAGTCCGCAATATTACCAGCCATCAAAGAAAAAAAAGAAAATTTGCCGAAAAAAAAGGTCAAAAAGAAACGTACAGTAACAGTATGTTTAACACATTGCAGATATGATGTCATTAGAAGGGTTGCTCAAAAATTTGCGTATCGAGAGGTGTCGGAGGGGGAAAATTGGAATATGTACTGGACTGATCTATCAATTACAGTTGACAGATGTAAAGAAATGAAGCGGTTTCAAAAAATTAATCATTTTCCAGGTATTCTTTAACATTTGGCAACAAATCATTTCACCTAATTTAATTTTTCTCCTTTTCTCTATAGGTATGTTAGAAATTTGTAGAAAAGATTTACTTGCCCGGAATCTCAATAGAATGCTTCGTTTATTTCCTAGAGATTACAATTTTTTTCCAAAAACATGGTGTTTTCCAGCGGATTTAGGAGAAGCTATAACATACAGTAGAGTTAGAAAAAATAAAACTTTTATTCTAAAACCAGACGCTGGTAGCCAAGGTCGAGGTATCGTTATAACGAAATCCTTAAAGGATATTCGACCTTGTGACCGAGGTATTTGTCAGGTATATTTATCTAAACCGTTTCTAATTGATGGATATAAATTCGATCTTCGAGTATATACTTTGATAACTTCCTGTGATCCATTAAGGATTTATATTTATAACGAAGGATTGGTAAGGTTTGCAACAAGCAGATATAAAGAACCTAACGGGATTAACATCACGAATGTATTTATGCATTTAACTAATTACGCTGTTAATAAACACAGCAGAACTTACAACCAAGACCAAGAAGCTGGTAGTAAAAGGAAATTATCGTGGTTAAATAACTATTTAAGTAGTTTGCAGCATGATGTTGAAGCTATTTGGTATCGAATAGATGATGTTATTATTAAGACTATTATAAGTGCTTATCCAGTACTTAAACATAGTTATGCAGCTTGTTTTCCCAACCATGATGTTCTTCCTGCTTGTTGCGAACTATTAGGCATTGATATTCTTCTGGATAAACGATTAAATCCGCAAATTTTGGAGGTTAATCATTCTCCAAGTTTTCATACTGATACCGAGTTAGATGTTGAAGTAAAAGATGCTTTACTAACTGATATGTTTGCTATGATGAATTTGGAGCATTGCGACAAACGTAAAGTTATGAAAGAAGATAGAAAAAGAATAAGAGAAAGACTTTTAAACGGTATAAACATAAAAGATCATCCTGCTGGTGATATGAAATGTTTTACAGAATACTTTAAATCAGAAATGATGAATAGAGGAGGTTTTAGATTAGTTTATCCATGTACAAATACTGAACATAATTATGCAAAATATTTCGATCAAGGACAACATTCTTTGTATTGTGATACAGCTTGTAGCAGAGCTAGGGAAGCGGCTCAGAATGCATTAAGAGATGAAATGCAAATTAGAGCTAAATTAGAAGCTTCTAAAAGAGTCTCTACTAAGCCCAAACCATCAGGTATAGAAATTAACTCAACAAAATCTATATCAAGAGCTTCTTCGATTCCTTTAAGTGTTAGAAGCGATTACAACAACTCGTTTGATCCACAAATTATCGTAGAAATAGAGGAAAAGGAACGTTTACAAAAATTGGCTCAAAGAGATTATCTCGTTAGAAGTCAAGGTATTTTAGAATTGATCTACTTTTCAATGAAGAAAAATAACATTTTAAGGCCTCAAGATGAAAGAAAATATGCTTTATTCGACAAAATCCGTCATGTTAGCGAGGTGGTGACTAAAGCTCCGTCTGTTAATAAAGGACCTGAAATTGTTGATATGTTGGAGGGTATAACTGAAAAGGGGGCAGGCGAAGCACTGGCAGCACAAAAAGAACTTTATCCATGGCGTTCAAATAAGGACAAATATAAAAAACAGATTGGAAGAGTGTAGCATTTTTTAAGGACATTTTTGGTTTTCGTTACCAAAATGGGGCGTAATAATTGACGTGGCATTTAAAAAGATACCAATTTTTGTCTTCTATATGTCCCAAGATGGTTTTTTCGTAAAATTGATATTAAATTATAATAAAAAATCGTAGTAATTATTTGCATATGTTTCAAATTATAACTTTTAAAAAATATTTTTTCGAATTTAATAGATTGTTTTGCCATGTATGTAAAATTTTCAGATATCTAAAATGCTATTTTTCTTAACATATTTTTATTTCTTTTTACATCAGTAATTTTACAAATTTGTATTTCATATTTAACTATTATGACTAAATAAAATCTGCTGGCATTATAACTTTCTAGTGACAGTTTATTTACCAAGAAGAAACACACTTTATCCATATTTAAAGGACGCTTCATCCATCAATTTCTTATAATTCCTCAAAACAGTAAAAATATATATGAAAAAACTACCAATTCTTATGGTAGGTCCAAAAATCTCCCACCGATATGGAGACCAATAAAAAAATAAAAGCAATACGAAACAAATACACCAAACTTCACAATTATAAAAAAAATACTAAAGAAATATGATATTTTTGTGACTATTTAGCGATTTTTAAGACTTAGCCCAAGGAAGTAATTTCCTACAATACTTTACCACACTTAACAGCCACTTGTTCAGCCTCCTACCAATTGGCATACTACCTTACGCGCCTAACGAAATTTTATTGCCGGAACTCAATGCCGAGTTTGAATTTATCCACCATTCCATTATTGCATGTGTGCGCTTGTGTCTATAAAGTCCTATTCTTAATGAAATTACGCAGCCACACTCCGGACATTTCCAGGTGTGTAGTAAAATGCTCTACGACGGGGTTAAGAATGGAAGTTTGACACCAATTAACACCAATTGCTCCTTTTAGTTGCATGGCGTTCCCAGTTGCCTTCTAAGTTGACTGTTTTCAAGGTTTTGTGTAAAACGTCTTTAAAACGTTTTTTTTTTGTCTGCTTGTTTAAGGACAACCTCGTTTAGTCCTCCAAAAATTACACATTTTTCTAGCTGATTGTTATCAAATCGATAGACATAAACTGTTTAACTTAGGCAATCACAGGAGATCAGAGTCTCTAAAGGCAGACCCTTAGCTCTTCTAAGAATCTCTTGATTGGATATTCGATGATACGCTCAAGAATTTTAATATGTCTTGTATATGAAACCCAGACCTCGCATGCCTATAGTAGAGTTGGCAAGATAACTGGTTGGTATAGAGCCATTTTTCTTTCGAAGATTAGATCGTGGTTATCAAAAACCCTTCGGCGCAACCTCCAGAAAGTCTTTAATGCAGCACTGACTTTGTTATGCATTTCTTTATCTATATTGCTTTGGTATTTAAAATGCTGTCAAGATAATTATTTTCTAGTTGTTGACCTTGCAAAAAAATTTGCACATCGTTGATGACCTAAGCCACTAAGAGCATCTTAGTTTTAGTTTAGTTAAGTTCAAGACCAAGAGCTTCATAAGCTTCCGAGTATTTTTTGAAGTCAGGCGATGACAGCCCTTAGGCAGTCAACTCCCGCTCTAGTCAGAAATCGTCTTGTCTCACCCCTTGCCACATAATATACCATTGATTTGTCATTTCATTCTTTTTTATAAGCTATTTGAAGTTGATGTAACAATGGAAAAAACCGAATATACTGCAGTGACCAAATATTTGTTATGGACGGTTTATCAGCAACAGAAATATATACTAAAATGGTAAAAGTTTCAAAAGAATCTGTTATTTTATTTTCAACTGTGCATTGATGGGTTTTAAAGTTGAAACCCGGTCAAACAAGTGTCAAAGATAAATCACGAAGTATGTGTATTCAAATGAAAGATGAAATCATGGATGAAATATTAAAATAGCGTACAAATTTTGATTCCTATGCTAGTTAAAAGGTGTCGCATTGTTTTAAATATTATCCATTCATTTTTTTTTTGTAGAAATGTTTTACTGAAGACTTCGCTGCGAAATATGACGAATTATCTCAAGAGTGTCAGCAAGACTATGCTACTCAAGCGTCTGAAGCATGGTTAATAAGTGGCGATGTGAATAAACTAGAGGGTGAAGGTGCTCATTTGTTGTGTGTGATAAAAAAAATGGGAACTTTACAAGAAAATGGAGATATCAATAAGGAAACAGTTGTAACAAATATATCTAGTGGTGTTACTGATCAAAGTAAAGTTCAAAAAATCATAGATTCGTGTAGTTCTAGACGTAATGGTACATCTCCTGAAAAAAGTGCTATTGATCATTATAGATGCGTTCTTTCAATTTGTCTAGGTATCAAATTTCCTCCTCGCCCTCCTCAGTCCAAATGGGGTAAAAAACATCACTAGAGAGAATAAACATTTCTTAAATAAATACTTGGATTGGATAAAAATTTGTCTTTTAAATTATAGGATTGTACTTATTCTGAAAATTACTAAAATTTTAATTAATAAATAAATCTTTTGATCTATAAATAATTTGGTATTAATGAACAAAAACCAATTCATTAACATATTTTTATTTTAAACATCAACACAATATAAACAGAGAACACTACTAAAATTTTTAAGATTAAGAAAGTATAAAATCAAGAATATATTAAATGATATAAGAAAGAAATTAAAAAAAAAATTCTTATCCAGCTGATCTCGAATCCACAATCTTCACCTTAACGTGGTAACGCTTTAACCAATTAGCTACAGATGCTTTAATCATTATTATCTATGCCTTCTGGTCGTTCAATTCAACTCATGGCGCATGTGATACTTAAGGCGAGGCAATAAAGCAATAAACCCACACTGTAAGAAAATTTTTGGACTCGGTGTGGTGTAAATGATTCGGTGTAAAAATTTTTAACACGGACGGTGTGAAAATCGCACTAAGTGTAATTCAATGCCTATTCAATTAAACAAAATAATATAAAATCTATTGTTAAAGTTAATTTATCAATGTTAAGCCATGAATACCGCACGAATATTAGCGGTAAAGGTTTATTTATAGTTTGTAAATATGTGATGATTGTTTAATAATCAATAATTATAAAAATCTTGAAAATAATTGATTATTATGGAATTTCTATGTAATTAAAACCACTATAGTGTTTATAATAGTTATTAAATATGCAAAATTATAAATAATAACACTGAATCGTGTATAACAGTAAAATACACCGAGTTAAATTTACACGAGTGAGAATTTCAAACCGAAGAAATTTTACACCGACATTTCACACTTACATGACGGTGTAAAAGTCTCTGGGTCCAACTTTCACACCAAAATTTTCTAAAGTGTACCAATTTTCCGCAGGCAAACCAATCAACATGCACCTTTCTGCATTCGATTTGGGAAAGCGTCGGAAAAGTTTATGAACCTACTTGGTTAGGTACAAACGACAATTGCATTTTATGTATAAGGAGGTCGCTAAACACGAATTTCATGCTGACGATGGTCTCCGATGTGCTTAGTGCATTGTTAAATGCGGCACTAACTTTCCTATATAATTCTTCGTGTAGAATATGGAGTACTTGTTCATCTGAGATCCCTATGTTATCAGCAATTTCACGCTTAGCCAAACTTAGCCAAAAGTATCATAATCATAGACTTGCTCGATGATTTATGGTGGAGTTGCACTTTTTGCACGTCCACTACGTGGTCCAACTTCGACGCTTGTATGCACAATGGGAAATAAAGAAGCAGATTCCTTTAACACATTTACCATTTTTGTATAATTTTTTATTGCTAGTAAACCTAATAAAATAAAGAATTTAGGACTGCAGGATATTCAGTTTTTCCATTGTAACAAAATACTAACACGTAAAATTCAAATGGCTTCTAAATTGTTATATTTTTTGTATATTTAAGATAAAATATTAAAATATCGTATAAAATTTGATCCTCTGCTAGTTAATAGGTGTCGCTTTACAAACTTTTTAAGCAACCCCATAATTTCAATTTAACATTTTTATCGTAATAAAGGACATAATTTGAAAACTAACTAATTCAAGGAACAATTAGAATACCAATTGTATAAAATTTATGTATATTAAGCCTGATATTCTAATATTTATTCAAAAATTGTATATATAAAGCAAAGCGAAAGTAATAATCACCAATTTACTATTTTAAAACCTTACTAAGAAGATGTTCTCGAAATTAATTCTAATTTTTGCTGTAGTTTATTTAGCAATTGCTAATGAAATGATCGAGTTAAGTACTCAAATCTGTATGCTTTACATATAAATATTTTTTTAGGATAAATCGTACTTTGTAACCCTTAAATTACCATAGGCTAGCTCCTGAGGGTCGTGGCTTCCTTCTGAGTTTTATTTAATCCCCTCCAAACATTAATTAAAGGGCGCAAAGTACAGACACACAAATAAAATTCGAAAAATCAGTTTTAAGTTAATTTATTTCTCAATTAAGAATTAGTAAAATTTAATAAATTAATTAATTTAATCTCTTATCTTTAATTCGATGTCTTCCTGTCGGAGTTTCGATAGTGGTGGATCAGCACTGCCCAAGCGGGTGGAAGTGGTCTTCCTTCAAGAGAACTTCCTTAAAATAATTCCGGGAATGGATGGTCGGCTTCAAAATGGCCGTCGGCAAACAGCGATATTTTCACTAAAAATTATCTGGATCCGCAATAGGGCCCTTCTTAGATTTGGCATTTAATCCTAGTAATAAAATTGAAATCAAAACACCGACCTTTAAGTAATTTCTATCGAATACAATCGCTGTCTAAGTCTCCAACTTTCGAGAAAAAATTAATTACAATCCATGTTTACATATTTTAACATCACAAAAAACTGACCTTTTTACAATAGCAATTGTATTCGAAAATTAAGTGTTAGTAAAATACTTAAAATAATATATTCACCGCAAAACAAAGGCAAAAAGGTACTCACCAGAAAGAAGGGCGAAGGTAGTCAGAAACTAAATCTGAATATTCAAAAAATCGCAGACGAAATGAACGAATTATAAAATCATTCCGTCGACGAAACATTATTTCCTCCTACCAAATTGGCAATCGACCTTCGCATCGGCGCGATAAAAATTGAATAGAATAAAAATATATAGTCCGAATGGAATAGTCGAAAACGAACGTTACAACTTCTTTATCTACTAAAAGTATTATCCACTTATTTTTGGATCACAGTCTTGATTTCTTTATTTTGTTCGATTCCAGCAATTAATTATTTGATGTTGCCAGTCGTTCTGATTAACTGTTTTTCTTTAGTTCACTTGTAATTGTTTTAATTTACTTTGCGTGTCTGTTATTTTGCTATTATAATTCATGATTCTAGTTCTTCTTCCTTCATTTGTTTAAAAAAATTCTAATGATCTGTTAATTTGTAGTTTACATTTTTAGCATCATCTTCTTTCAGTTTCTTTCATTAGTGAACCTTGTAGTGTGTGGTGTATTTTTGGTGTAACAGCCCGTTTAGACGGTACGGTGCAGATATTTTATCGGAACGATAAAAATATCGGATTGCTTGGTTGCGCATAGATATAAATGTGCATCCACACATTATATCGCGTTAGGAAATAGTTTAATTTTGTAATACAATTTATAATTTTTCATCTTATTTGTGGTTGGTTTCATTGAGCCCTATCCCACATATGTTGGCAAAACTGATAGTATGTTTATTTGTGACTTATGTGGTTTGAAATCAATTAACCACCTCCTAATTACAAACTACTGATAACCTTTATTTAACCATAAAACTAAACTAAGCTCTCCGACTTGAGCCAGTTCTGAATGAGCAATCCAATACCTCATATTTTTAATATCATGTGGTTGGTGTACTCCACTTAATAGGAAGAGAAATAAACACTGTTCCGATCTTTTTTCTCTCTCGCATCGAATCGGGCGGGCTGACTAGTTATTATGAACTTATGGTGTAAATATTCTAACTAAACTTTATTTGTAGAAATGTTTTTATGAAGATTTCGTTAAGAAACAGTAAGAATTGACTCAAGAGTGTCAGCAAGACTATGCCACTCAAGCCTTTGAAGATTGGTTAAAAACTGGCAATGTGATTAAACTCGAGGGCGAAGGTGCACATTTGTACTGTTTGCTTACTAAATATGGAACGTTACAAGAAAATGGAGATGTCAATAAAGAAGCGCTTGTGACTTTATCTGGTAACTTTATTGATCAAAGTAAATCCGAAAAAATTGTAGAGTTATGTACTAATAGATGTAAAGGTACATCCCCTGAACAAAGTGCTATTGATTGTTATAGATGCGTTATAACACATTGTCTGGGTATCAAATATCCTCCTCAATCTGAAGGTGGTAAAAAACCTAAATGTGGTAAAAAACATCACTAGAGAGTATAACCACTTTTTAAATAAATACTTGGATTGGATTAAAAGTTATTCTGTAACTGATAATTGTACTTATTTTGTAAATTAATATAATTTTAATCAATAAATAAATGTTTGCACCTTTTAAATTATTTGCTATAATTAAACATAAACCACTTCCTTGATATCTTTCTAATTTGAACATCAACACAATATAACAAGACTACTAGAAGTTAGCATTTATTATGCACAAAAAAATTTTAAATATTTGTTACCCACGACTCAGAAGTAAATTGCGTATTTTTTAACCTATATCTCTGTCAGTAAGTGTCAAATTATTGAGCAGTTGTGTTATATTTTCATTTACTGCACTAGTGGAAACCTGTATTATGCACTGAATGATGCATACAGTATACATTAAATTAACTAACAATTGACATTTCTCAGACAGAACTTCTCATTGAAATCGAATATTTTTGACAACTTATGCCAAAATTTAGATTTTATGTTTGTTATTTTTATACTCTATTTAAAAACTAGGAGGAGCGATTTGAATTTAAGTTGGCAACACTCGCGTTTGCTTATTGGTTAATTTGGAGTCAAGTTTACACTATAAAAATTTGCTACTTACATTTATCAAGTAATTTGCATAGAGATATAAGATATAGAGCACGTGAGCCATAGGAACGCACACAAGTGAAAGCCAGCACGGAATAGAAAGAGAGAGAGCAACTAGTGCGTCTGGTTTTTCACCTTACTAGTTTTATAGACTCGCCTGTTGCGCATGTGATTAGACAAAGATAAACCGACGCACTAGCTGTCCTCTCTCTTTCTATTTCGTGTTGGTCGTATCGGCTGGCTCTAGTGATGAGTCGGTATTTAAATACCGCGATTTTGGAACGGTATTTAATTGGAACGGTCCTGTCGCGTTCCATAGTTACCAAGTAACTAGTTACCAAGGAGCGATAAACATTTATTGTAGCGAACGTTTATTATAACGTATAGTCGGTTCCATGCATGTTCCATTCCATGGTGCGGTTCGGGGTTCCGCGTTTCGCTATCCGCTGCAAGTTGCGGGGTCGACTCGCGACTGAAAACGTGAAAACTGTTCCTTCGTTCCTTTTCCTTGTACCGAAATTTTGTACACCCGTCACCGGTCACACGTGCTAAGTCGCTTGATGTCGCTTGATTTCGGTATGCGTCGTCCGTCGAAAGCCGGTTCCGTTCCAAAACTCGGTTATCGGGTTTCGGTAACCAACCATTAAAAGAGGAGCCAGGTTTTTCGATACGTTACTTAATCGCGGTATTTTGTCGCGGTATTTTTCTGGAACTGTCGCGAAAGTAACGCGACATAATGGTAACCGGTATTCCCATCACTAGCTGGCTCCCGTTAGTTGTCCTCTCTCTTTCTATTTCGTGCTGGTCGTATCGGCTGGCTCCCGTGCTCTATATCTTATATCTCTATGGTAATTTGTGACATTTATAGGTTATGTTTAAAAAGTGTGAAATATTTATAATGGTGACTTTTGTTAATTGATCATTTATTTTCAATTTTATTTAAATGAAAGAAATGTATTTAAATTTGCCGCCTTGTAAATTTTCTTGTAACTTATTTGGCTGTAAGTCTGGCTTTTCAAATCACTCCTCCTAATTTTTAAATGAAGTAATTTTATACAAAACCATTTGGTAAGTCGTTGGTAAGGCATAATACTTCACTCAGGCACCAAATTGCATATTTAGCTCGTTTCTTTAGTCCATTCGCTCGCCAGCCCGCTCATGGGCCAAATACAATCGCTGTAATATGCAATTTACTCCACCCGTAGTAATATACTATTAAAACATCCCAAATTAAAGATATAGATATAGAAATTTAATTTTGAAAAAACCACTTTTTTATTCAAAAGTCCAAAATTCACAAGTGGATCTATTGTAATGTACCGATTGTTTTGACTTCACCTATTCTGGAGCTAAAGAACCTCCTCAGTCCAAATATGGTAAAAAACATTACCAGAGGGAATAATCTTTTCTTAATTAAATACTTATCATGGATTAAACGTTGTACGTTAAATGAAAATTGTACTTATTTTGTAAAATAATAAAATACTAGTCAATAAATATTTCACTGCAGTCTTTAAATATTTTATTATCAACAAACGACAACTTTTCACTTAAAACATCAACACAATATAAAAAAGGACACTACTGAAAGTTTTCATTTAATTTATACAAAAATAACATAAATATTTTGGTGGAAAAAGCCTAAAGAATTTAATTCTAAAGAAATAACTTTTTTAAGCGAAAGTTTCCTAAAATTCACTTGCTCATCTATTGTAATCCAACCAAAGTGTAAAATTACGGTGGGTGCAGAACGTAGATGAATACAAGGAAACGAGCAGGCTGATAAACTGGCAAAAACAGTTGACCCACATTATAAAAGGTTTAGAGCTAGTTTTAAGGGTACCAAACAGTATGAACCCTTGAATCCGTAAATAACAAGACCGTGAATGAGAACATATCTAAGGTGAAGCACATTGTAAAATGTCTATAGATATACATGTGCTATGAAAGCTGATGTGCTACGTTAAACAGGCAAGATTGTTCTATAGGTGTCGTTACAAGATTCCTTACGATAACAACTGTAGGCTATAAGGCTATAAGACAATTATGAAGCCCCATCTATCCTTTGAAACAGGTGACCAATCCTTCTGAGCAACTGACCTTTTATGACCAAATAGTGACCAATTATTATTGCACTAGTGGAGCTCTGATTTATAATATTGGAGTGCTTAACGTTCATATGTATCAATTACGTTTAAAACCCTCTCTCTAAGATCCTTTGAAACAGGTGACCAATACTTCTGACCTACTGGCCAATTGTGACCAATTAATATAACACTAGAGGAGTTTTAAATTACAATATTGGGCCGCTAAATATTTTAAACTCTTTATATTTTGTTTTGTGTCCATGACCAAATGTTAAAAATTTTGACCAATTTTTCACTGTTCTTAGTTTTAGGAACCTTTTTTTTAATCCCAAATTTTTGATTTTTATTCGCTCACAAAATTTGCTTGTTCTTGAAAGTCATTATTGAGTTAATAACTTGCTTCGTCAATAACGCTGACCAATTATCCTCATATACTGACCAATTTTAACCAGTTTGTGACCAATTAAATTTAATTTGATTGAGCTCTGTAGGATCAAATAAAGCCACTAAATTTTTTTGGATGACCTTGATATTTTAAAAATTTCTGTATAAATGACCAATTAGTCGGACCTAGTGACCAATTATGACCATTTTGTGACCAATTCGGAGCACTGTTTTATACCTCAAATTTCTCAATTTGGTCCGCTAGATAGATGGGGCTCAATTATGAGAGACTTTATAAAAGCATAAATATGTCACCAGTTCTGAAGTCCTGTACAATTTAGTATATAGTAGGTACTAAGATCCTGGGACGGTGTACGATCGATGGTAGTACCACCGGTGTAAGATAAATTTCAAAGGTAAAAAAGAACTTGCCAATGAACATCCTTAGTGAATTTTATCTCTATTTCAGCAGAAGTACGAAAAATTTTCGTACTTCTGGTGAAGTTAAGTCGGCCTATTGTTACGTTAATTTCGTATGCTGCACCGTAACCAGTTATTAAATAGAAAAAGTATAGAAATTAAACGCAAATACTGATGTAATGTACTATATTACTTACTAGGAGTATAAAAAAAATGTAATTTATCCCTAGCTCTTGCAAGAGAGTATGGATACTTGGCGGAGATGACCAAACCCCAATCATATGTATATCTCTTTCTCCCCAAATATCCAATACATAAATTTAATAGTTTCCTAATCTTAAGAAATAAATAATAGTGAGACGAAAGGTTTTGAAAATGTTACGAAATTCATAAAATCTATTGAAGGTAAGTATAATTCCCACACTGGGGTACTTATCGTTGTTTTCTTTCCACCGATGAAGGGGAAAAGCACCCTTAAGTTGTACTGGAAAACCCGTTACAATTTTGGACACAGTCAGCTTATTGATAGTTATAAATAATATTCTGCTATCATTTAATAGTTCAAATGGCCACCAAACCATGTATTAATGTATTACCATATAAAAACCATACATAAAAAAAACGCCTAAGGAAAGAAAGAATTTATTGTGCTAAACTTCTAGTTAAAATATAAAGTACTAACCTCTCGCACAGTGCCTTATTGCAGAGACGTTTTCTTTATTTTTCTGTTATCAACCCAACCAGTTAAATCCGTAGGAACGTATAAAAAATTGTATAAATCACCGCAAAACTCCAAATTACACAATTTCAAAGAAATATTCAAAAGATCTGCCTAAAGCAATCAAACTTGAATTTTAGAAATATTTCCGTACTGGTTGGAGGAGAATAATGGTTTAGCACAATAACCAAATTGTAATTCTTTTAGCCGGCAGTGCCTTTACGCATGTTTTCTAGTGATAAGGTATTGGTAAAAACCGATTTGTCGTTTAATTTTTAAAAGCTGATATTTGTTATATAGAGGGTCCCCAATAGTTAAATTAATGTTTTAAAATTCTATATTAATTTATTTAATTTATAATTGTGAAATTATTGTTAAAAAAAAAATGTTACTTCGTAACACTATAGTAATATCTAGACTGTTTTATTACAGTTTTGTAAGTCTTAGATTCTTGCTAACAATTTCAACAATATTATTTAAATTAGTTAAATGCAGATAATTTACAAAGTATCTGGCTTGACATGGTTTTTGGTGTATTTTTGATCACAGATTCGTCGTCAGTTTTTTTAGCAGGTATAAATCTACAGAAAAAAATATTCTTAGTCTTTTTGGGCCTTTGCACACCGATATACTCATTCCATTGATTATAAAATTTCCTCTAAACGTTCTGATGTATCCTTCAGTAAATTCAAATCACTTATGAGATCACCGAGTTCTTCTTAAAAAAACTGGTTTAGTTTATTTTTAATCTAAAGCAAACATATTTTTTCTCTTTTTCTAATAAATCAGCAATATTGTTCTCAACTTTTTTACCAATCATTATCATCCTCAACATTATCTTCATCTTCTGTTTCATCCTCAGCTTCGTCTACACTTCGATCTTAAATATGTTCGTTTTTTTGTCTTTAATTCCATCAGAAACTCAACCTTTACAATCTGGTTCCTCTTCAACTTATCAGTTGTTGTAAACTTTAACTTTGGTAAATACTCTCTAATATTAAAGCTAAGGGCTTCAAGCTTTTTCTTCAACGCCCAAAATAACAAAGTTAGACTAAAACTCTTCATAAACATTTTCCTAAATAAACATAGTTAATAGTAATAAAACCAAAAAGTTTGGTAACATTTACTTTAAAAATAGACACACAAATAATAAATTTAAAAGAATGTTATATCTAAAGTATTCAGATAGTAATTGGTGTTACTTTTTTTGCTTTATATATACATTTTTTGAATATCTAATATACAATGCATAGATAAAACATAATTACACCTCTAATTAACTTCTGAAATGACTTATATCCAAAATTTTATTATTTACTAACAAGATTATGATTTTAATATTCATACTTCCTACTGTTAATGAAGCAGTTAATTTTACAATTTTTATCATTGTTTTTACAATTTTGTCACTTCATTTAGGATTTCTTTATTTGATTTTTTCATTTTTTTCTTTTTTATTCTTTCTAGACTTTTTATTGTTTTAATCAATTTTCTTCAGTTTTTTTATTTTTTTCTTTTTTAGAATTTTTAAATTTTTTATTTCTATTTTAGATAATTTCCCTTTGTCTAAATTGTTAGATTAGACATTTTTTCCATTGATTTCTAATTTTTGTATTATTCTTATTCCTTTTCTTTATTCCACATACACAAATTTTGATGTACCTATATTATGTACCTAATATAAAATTAATAATTTAAATATTTAATTAATTTCAAATTAGAGCCAGCTAAAACTACGGATTTATATTTACAGATAGCACTTCCTTAAGAAGACGAACCACTCGCTATGTATCACAATGAAGTTATTGACGTGTTGAAGGTCTACAACTAATAAGATTGACTTGCGAGTGTATGTCTAAAGAAGGTTTTAGATAGAGGCTACCAAGGGCAATCTAGTTGCCTTCAATAGGCGACTATGGGAAACGCCTTAATTTATTTGCAGCATGCGATTTGAAGCAACCATAACAGTATGCGACTATTTCTTTTACACATACTGCGACTGGTTTTGTCATTTTTTCCACTCAATTAATCTAATACCAAGACACTGAATCAAAGAAAAGAGTCAATTATTAGAGACTTTCTGAAAGCATAGGTCAACAGTCCTCTGGTCCTGTACAAATTAGTACAGAGTACATCCAGAGGTGGATATCACGATTCAATTTTCATCCTTTCTGCATCTTCGTCACCATGGTGGATTGCTTGGTTTTGGCGACAAGCTTCCAGTTCTCGTCTAAGTTTTTCTATATCGGACTGCACTTTCTGCTTGATTTCTTCTCGCAAGTTGGCCACTTCCTGATTTTGCTTGTCACGCAGGTTAGCTGGATGCTAATGTTGCTCGTCTCACAAGCTGGCGACTTGTTGATTTTGTTCATCACGAAGAGTGCAGATTTCGAAGCGCAGCTGCAATATTTGCTGCGAGAAGGAACTGGATAACTCTTCTGGTAGGGTAGACATCCGTTGTGATAGCTGGGACATATTTTCGGGCTGGCTTCTTATCTGACTAGATAACTCCTCTTACTGGTTCCTTATCTGACTCGATAGCTCCTGGCTTGTCATTCGTTGCGACATCTGGGACAGTTGTTGGGCTAGTTCAGAATTCGCTTTTTGATTTGGGTCTTCGAACTCCACAGCATCAGGGTCCAAATTATTACTTAGGTAGTATTCGTGAAGCTTCCTTAACAATACGGATTTGGTCCTAGTAGTTTCCAACTCTACTTTTTCGAGCTCTCTTCTGAGCTCAGCCACCAATAGTTGATTTATCTTCTTTCCAGGCATTCTTGTATCTTCACCTCACAACTGACACCAATTTGATACACTAAACACAATTTATTCATGAAATTGTTAAGATACAAAGAATTCTGCTGGATAACGTCCAAACTGATTGACAATACAATGAACTATTCTAAATATTTGAACTTCCCTTAAATTTCTAAATAATGCCAATTGTTTGTTCCATACTGACAATTTTATATATATATTTTTTTTAACATTTCCATGTGCAACGACTAGTGCCGCTTGTTACGCCTATGTCTAAGTTGCGCAATGCAGTGATGTGATCTGCGCGCGCCCTTACAGTTGAAAGGGATGGTGCGTGGCATTCCCTAACGACAATTCAAGCTTAGCTAACGTAGTACAACGCCATATTTTCATACAGACTAATACATAATACATTTAATCATAGCAATAGTTTGCTCCTTTAGTATTTTGTTATATTTATTGTGCATCTGTATAAGTCAGTTAATAAATTCTTGTAAGTAACCAGTGATATTATTCCACGAAAGGAAGTAAAATTTAGTAACGCATCCAGGACAGCCATTGTTTCCAGGGTTGATATTGAGCGTTACAAAGTGAAGAAAGGTAACGAATTAAAGATTACCACAAATTCATTTCATGGTCCTTCGATTCAGATAAGCATTAAAGTTAAATTGAAGACAACATCATCCAACAATCGGAGAGTGAAAAGGTCAGTCTATTCCATTTATATACTTTTCTTAAGTACAATCTTCAATTTAGTTTTATAATTATTAGATATACCTATAACTACGTTAATCTAAGCATATGTTTTTAAACTAAAAACTCTTCATACGTTATAATTAATCCATAAGGGTTTACATACTTTATTTCTTACTGAATAATTATAATTAATCAAGCCACCATAGGCGTATATACCTAGAACTTATTTTAATTCAATTAATTAATAATTCAAGCCACCATAGGCGTACAAAATTAAAATAAAATTCTAATTTAATTATTTGTTTTTAAAATATTACAATACTATTTAAATCCAAGCCACCATAGGCAAAGCTAGAATTTATTTCTCTTTCAATTAATTAAATCCAAGCCACCATAGGCGAACAAAACTAAAATAGAAGCCTAATTTAATTATTTAGTTTTAAAATATTATATCATTCTTTAAATCCAGCCCAACATAGGCGTTTTATACAATTTAATTCCAGTGTTTCGTATAACCAAATAGCAATTTTTCAATTGCAATTCCTCTATTATTCCTTTTACAAATACTCTAATCTTCAGTTTGAAGATGACTTAAGACATTTTATCGCTAGGCGAGGAATCTTAACGGCTACTTTGACTAGATTCGATAAATTTCTTAAAAGATGTTCAACACCTTTGTCGAATACAGTTCACGTTGATTTGCAAACGCGTTTGGATAATATCAAAAACATTCCTGTTGAATTTGAAAAAATACAAGGCAGCATAGAACAAATTTGCTTGGCTTTTGAGCTTCCTGAGTTAAATAACCAGGAAGAAGAAAGGGAAGATTTTGAAACCAAGTACTATTCGTTGGCAGCTGCAGCAAAGGTAATGCTGGAACCAAGTACTACTATAAATACACAATCAATAACTTCTGGTCCATTTCAATACCCCAGTCGTAATAACATAAACTCTTTGCTTCCTCCTATTCCTCTTCCTGAATTTAATGGTCAATATGAAACTTGGATAAACTTTAAAGAGACATTTGTATCATTAATAGATAAGGATCCCAATATAAAAAACGTCGAAAAATTTTATTATCTTAAGTCTTGTTTAAAAGGGGAAGCAGCGCATATAATTAAGGCATTACCTACTACCGATATTAATTACCAAACAGCATGGAACTTGTTAAATGATAGGTATGAAAACAAAAAGGTCATCATTCATTCTCACATCAAAGCTTTATTCGAATTAACCGTAGTAAAGGAGGATTCTCCACAACTACTTCGAAGATTTCTTGACGCATTCCTAAACCATTTTAAATCTCTAGAAAATCTCGGAGAAAATATCTCTGAGTGGAACAGTATAATGATTTACCTTCTAACCTCCAAATTAGATTTAGCATCTCGCAAGGATTGGGAGCGACACACTAAAAACATACCTTCTCCAACCGTGCCACAATTCATTGAACTCCTATCAGACAGATGCAAATTTCTAGAATCCATAGAATACAAAGCCAACCAGAAAAAATATGAAAAAAGAACTGAATTTAAACCATCGGTTTCTATAAAATCTGCTACTCATACCTTTTTTTCGCAAACCCACAATCAATGTCCTTTGTGCAACAATAATCACTTTATCTATTCCTGCTCTAAATTTCTTAATATGGCTCCCAACGTTCGTTTATCTGAAGCTAAAAACGCAAAGCTTTGCACTAATTGCTTGAGATCTGGTCATAAAACTGCAGAATGCAAATCCAAATTCTTATGTAAAACCTGCAACTCTAGTCATCATACAATGTTGCATAATCCTTCTAAAGCTAACAGTTCCCAACTAAATCGGTCAGTATCAACAAACAATCATCCTAAACCAACACAACTAGCAGTTGAACTTCCGGCGTCTAACGCTAACGTTGAGACAAATATTGTAACACCATCCACTTCCTTGCATGCTACTAACCAATCTTCAAACTCTTTTATCTTACTATCAACAGCCGTCGTAAAAATCTATAACCATAACAAAACTCCAACACGGTGCCGAGCCATACTGGACAATGGCAGTCAATCTAATTTCATATGCCAAGATCTTTTTGAAAAATTAAATCTACCCTTTGAATATATTAATATGCCCATTTCTGGCATTAACCAGTCATCAACTGCTGTAACCAAACGTTGTAACATACGAATACAATCACTCAATGGCGAGTTCACTTTCAATATGCCTGCTTTAGTAATAAATAAAATAACAGATATTACTCCACAAGTACCCATCGATCCTGCACCTCTTAAAATTCCAACCGAAATCTCTTTAGCGGATTCTGAGTTCTACAATCCCTCTGAGGTACAATTGCTAATAGGGGCAGGCCTATTTTTTGATATACTTGAGCCGCAGCAGATAAAAATAGGAAGGAATCAACCCTTTCTCCAAAAAACCAAATTAGGATGGATTGTCAGTGGTCAAATTTCTGTTCTATCCATTAATCATCCCAAAGTGCCAACCTCTTGTCTTTTAGCCTTCAGCGACGAAATTCGAGAATCGTTAGAAAGATTCTGGAAGATTGAAGAAGACTACAAATCTATTCGTTCTATTTATACCACTCAAGAGCAGCTATGCGAATCTCATTTTAACAAAACTACTAAACGTGATGCTTCCGGTAGATTTCAAGTTAGTCTCCCTCTAAAGACAGAGATTACACAATTAGGTGAATCTTACAATACCGCACTAAAACGATTTTTATCAGTAGAGAAGAAATTACAAAATAATCCAATGCTTAAGCAATCGTACATTGATTTTATGCAAGAATATGCCTCATTAGGGCATATGTCCTCTGTTGATTCCACACTAAATCCGTCGAATTATCAGACATACTACTTACCTCACCACGCTGTGGAGAAACAAGAAAGCCTCACCACCAAAACCCGCGTGGTTTTCGATGCATCATCTCCAACCACCACAGGCTTGTCTCTTAATAACTGTCTCATGGTAGGGCCAACTGTGCAAAATGACCTATTTTCTATCATACTACGTTTCCGCCAGCATAATTATGTGCTTATTGGTGACATTGCGAAAATGTATCGCCAGATTCTAATTGATCCTGATCAACGCTGCCTTCAGCGAATTTTATGGAGAAACGATCCTACTGAACCAATATCTACATTTGAGTTGAAAACCGTAACTTACGGTATGGCTAGTTCAAGCTATTTAGCAACAAGATGTTTAAAGGAAATAGCCATTTTGTCTCAGCAAACCTTTCCAGTAGAAAGTAATATTTTATCTCTAGATACGTACGTAGACGATATATTAACTGGAGCATCCACTGAAAAGGATTTGATTGCTATTCGCCATAATCTAACCAGTCTATTGAAATCGTATGGATTTGAGCTACGAAAGTTTGCTTCAAACAGCCCTTTATTACTTTCTGACATTAATCAAAAAACATCCGATCTTGAATATGTAATTACCGATTCTCCGAATAACAAGGCGCTCGGTGTATCCTGGCATTCCCATCTTGACTCTTTTATTTATAATTCAACACGCAAACTCTCTTTGTCCATTATCACTAAAAAAACTATACTTTCCGCTGTTTCTACCATCTTTGACCCATTAGGACTGCTTGGTCCAATGATTATTCCAATAAAAATTCTATTGCAAAGGTTATGGATATTAAAGCTTGATTGGGATGATCGTATCCCCACAGAACTATTTAAAATATGGAAACATTTTCTGAGCAATCTGTCGTCAGTAAGCTCCTTTAAGGTACCACGTCAAATTACTTGCATGAATGCGGCCTATGTCGAATTGCACGGTTTCTCTGATAGCTCCATAAATGCTTACGGTGCCTGTATCTATGTCCGATCTATAAATGCAGATGGTCGCATTTTTAGTAATTGGCTATGTGCCAAATCTCGAGTAGCCCCTCTAAAGGCTATATCCCTACCGCGCGCTGAACTTTGTGGAGCTTTGCTTTTAACTCGTTTAGTTAAAAAGGTACTCGAAACATTAGATATTTCTTTTCAGAAAGCTTACTATTACACTGACTCCACCATTGTACTTTCCTGGCTGTCTCTAGAGCCTAGAGCTCTCAAAACCTTCGTTTGCAACAGAATTGCCGAAATCCAAGAGCATTCCAACATTAATAATTGGCATCATATATCCTCAACGAAAAACCCAGCCGATTTAATTTCCCGTGGTGTGAATCCATCTGACCTTCAAGACTGTCATCTATGGTGGCATGGACCCGAATTCTTAACAACCACCGAAGAAAATTGGCCTAAAGATACCCATCTATCTCATTTTTCTCGTTCCACTATCACGGCTGATTTTCCTGAACTTAATCCCCGATCACTTACTCTAACCACTCAGGAATGCTGTTCAATTACCTTTCCATTCATCAAGGATTTTTCTAACTATAATACTTTAGTTAATGTAATAGCTTATTGCCTTAGGTTTGTAAGTAACAGTCGAACTACTAAATTGGTCCTATCCTCCCTATTGAAATGGATAACGCGAAACTCCATTTGGTCAAATATCTGCAATCTCAATGTTTTTCAGAAGAAATCCGCGACATCGAGAGATCTAACCGAGTACAATCCTCCAGTAAATTAAAGGATCTAAATGTCTTTTTGGACGATAAGGGTCTTCTTCGAGTTGGAGGTAGATTAAAAAATTCCAATTTGTCCTTTGATGCAAAACACCCTATTATACTTCCAAATAAACATATATTTACTACCCTTATTATTTCTCATGAGCACCGACGTAATTTGCATGCTGGAACTCAAGCTACCTTGTCCTTTGTGCGCCAAAATTATTGGCCTTTAGGAGGTAGAAACGCTGTCCGCAGGGTCTTGCATAACTGCCGCACCTGTTTTCTCGCTAAACCTAGTCCTATTACTAATCTTATGGGTGACTTACCATCCTCTAGAGTTGTAGTTTCCCATCCATTTATCAGAGCCGACGTAGACTACGCAGGCCCATTTCTGCTAAAGGAGACCAAGTTCCGCAACAGACGGTTTACTAAAGCATATGTATGCGTATTTGTATGTTTAGCCACGAAGGCAATCCATATCGAATTGGCCAGCGAACTAAGTTCAGAATGCTTCCTTAGTATGCTAAGAAGATTTATTGCCCGTCGCGGTTTGTGCACTGATCTGTATTCCGACAATGGTTCTAATTTCGTCGGGGCTAACACTGAACTAAAAAATGTTTCTATTATTCTTCAAAATGAATCTATTTTACATTTCTGCAAGGAAAATAAAGTCAAGTGGCATTTTATTCCTGCCAGATCCCCCCATTTTGGTGGAATCTGGGAAGGTGCGGTAAAATCTACTAAATATCATTTATCCCGTATTGTCAATGCAAAGAACCCATTAACATATGAAGAGTTTTATACATTATTAGTACAGATTGAAGGTGTACTTAATTCCCGACCTATTTCCCCATTAAGCAACGATCCTAATGACTTAGAACCTTTAACTCCTGGCCATTTTCTGGTGGGACATCCTCTTAATATGATACCAGAACTTGATCTTAATAACAAGCCAACCAATCGACTTTCCCGATATCAACTTCTACAGCAAATGTTGCAACATTTCTGGTCCCGCTGGAAGAATGAGTACCTCCACAATTTGCAGCAGCGTTCAAAGTGGCGCTTTACAAAGGACGCCTCCAATCTGCTTGGAAGCATGGTGCTCCTAAAGGAAGACCATATCCCTCCATACCAATGGCCTAGAGGTCGAGTAACTCAGCTGCATCCTGGCCAGGACGGTGTAGTGCGCGTCGTTAGTGTCCGTACTTCTAGCGGAGTGCTTAAGCGGTCTATTGTGAAAGTTTGTCCTTTTCCTACCTCTAACTGTTAAAATAATTTTTTTTGTTACAATTTTATGCATTGTTCTTTACCATTTTATTTTTTATATTCACGATGTGATCTTGATTTGAAAGCTACCTCCCGGATACTTTCAAGGCCGGCGGTATGTTTGTTCCATACTGACAATTTTATATATATATTTTTTTTAACATTTCTATGTGCAACGACTAGTGCCGCTTGTTACGCCTATGTCTAAGTTGCGCAATGCAGTGATGTGATCTGCGCGCGCCTTTACAGTTGAAAGGGATGGTGCGTGGCATTCCCTAACGACAATTCAAGCTTAGCTAACGTAGTACAACGCCATATTTTCATACAGACTAATACATAATACATTTAATCATAGCAATAGTTTGCTCCTTTAGTATTTTGTTATATTTATTGTGCATCTGTATAAGTCAGTTAATAAATTCTTGTAAGTAACCAGTGATATTATTCCACGAAAGGAAGTACAATTTAGTAACGCATCCAGGACAGCCATTGTTTCCAGGGTTGATATTGAGCGTTACAAAGTGAAGAAAGGTAACGAATTAAAGATTACCACAAATTCATTTCACCAATGACAACCAATTTTTGGCAATGAAGGTAAACTTACAAGTTTAACAGTGTTGAGATTTTTTGTTTATTAATTTTTTTTCCAAATTAAGGTTATATTAATAATGGGACTTAATGGTGCATGTCGCAATCTTAACTCTTTCATCTTTCGTTGACGATCCGTGTAGTGCCACCAATGTGTAAAACAAAAAGTTACCAAAAACAGTGTTACAATGAATCTATTTCAATACTGTTTTAAGTGTCGAAATAAAAACTTTTTTAACGTGAATTATAAAAAATGTATTTTTTTCATTACAGAAATAAAAATCTTTAGCCAAATGGAGTCGTTTTCATATCGCTGGTGTTTATTTAACGTTAAGTTTTTATTTGTTTTTTCAATTTAATAAAAGTTCAAAACATTTTATAGTCTTTTTACAACTCCGTTGCATATCGTCACTAGGGGCAGCTTTTAGAAAAAAATGGATTAAAGCTAAAAGTAATAAATTTTTTTAAACTAAAAAAAAATTAACCAGTTTCGCAAGTTAAAGATTGCTTGTTGAGCCCCAAAAGTGATTTGTATTGGACTTTGCAAAATATTAATATAATACAAAACCTATAGCTAAAGGGAATGCCAAAAGAAGTAAAGTTACAATATTAGTTGGTATACTTTTTATTTCGATTGAAGAAAATTTTATAAAAGCCTAACTTATTAGTTAAGCGTTTACAAAACTTTTGATTTTATTGTTTACAATTTTTTGTTCTCTATTGTTAAAGCTAAGGGACTTAAATTTTTTTTTCAACGTCAAATATGACAAATGTACCAATGGTTTTTGGGCTGTTAGGCCGGCGTCGATTGTCTTGCTGACTTGACGTTTCGCCAACACGAGCGGTTGGTATCTTCAGAAGTTGCTTCCTGGTTGACAGTCTGACAGTAGTTACGTAACATTTACTTCATAAATCGTACCACAAATAATAAATTTAAATGAATGTTATATCTAAAATTTTTAAAAAGAAATTATTATTATTTATTTTACTTCCTATATACATTTTTTGAATATTTAATGTAGGTACATTGCATAGATATAATCCAATTATACCTCTAATTAATCTCTGAAATGACTCAAAATTTGTTATTTAGTACCAAGAATATAATTTTAATATCCATACTATCTGTTAATTTTCCATCACCGATACTGTTTATAAATAATTTATGGATTTTAGAATTTTTGAAATCTTTAAGATAATTTTCCTCTCTAAATTTCTATATTTGACATTTTTCTTATTGATTTCTAATTTTGTTATTATCAATTTTTCTTTTCTTTAATCAACACATGCAAGCTATTACTTCAACCATTCTATAAACTAACATATGTGATGTTAAATTAATAACTTAAATCTTTAATCATTTAATTTTAAATTAAGACTCTGTCTTTCACAATATATATTCTTACTTAAATGATCAGCATCCTACAGCTTCAATTTTCTGCGATTTCTCTAAAGCATTTGACTGTGTTAATCATAATATCCTGATCAACAAGTTACGGCACTATGGAATCCGTGGCCCTTCTTTCCAATTGCTCAAGTCTTGCCTGAACAATAGAAATCAGCTGGTCAAAATTGATTCATCATGAGGTGCCTCAGTGCTCTGTTTTAGGCTCCATTCTATTTCTGTTGTTTATCAACGACCTTGCTTGTCTGGGCATTAGCGGAAAAAATCTGCCTTTTCGCTGATAATATTAGTTTTGCTTGGAGCAGCCTGGATGTGTCAACTCTGTATGGAACTAGGTCTAATGATTTGCTGACCATCAATGCGACTTAAACCTTCTATGCTTTAACTTTGCGAAAACTAAAATTTTGTCATATAACAGTACGTTATATGATAACAATATTGTCGATGTCATCGAGTCTGTAAAGTTCTTAGGTCTTATTGTGGACAATTCACTGAACTGGCAAACGCACAATGATCAAAAAAACTGAGTTCGGCATGTTTTGCATTACGATCGGTCTCCGGGGAGCTTAATATATCAATAGCTAAAGCGGTCTACTTTGCCCTGTTCGAATCACATTTGCGATATGCTTTTCCTTTCTGGGGCACCTGCACTCGGACTCAATTCGATCGTATATTCAATTTTTCAATTGCGAGTGTTTGTCTAAAGGATACTTTAGATAGAGGCAAACATAGTCAATCTGGTTGTCCGCAGCAGGAGATTATGGAAAACTATTTTGAGCAAACGCTTTATAGCAACCATAACAACATGCAACTATTTCTTTTACACATACTGCGACTGGTTTTGTCAACTTTTTAACTCAATTAATCCAGAGATGTCTTCACAATTGGTAGCTGCCGCAGCTTACTTAATTTCTACCAAAATAAGGTGAAAGAGGCAGAGTTTCAATATGTTAATTGTGAACAGTGATAAAAATCGAGATTATTTTTTTTTTTTTTTTTTAATTTATGGCTGATGATCCTATCCAGAATTTTTACTAGTATGGAAAGGCATGAATTTGATAACCTTCTTATTCTGGTAGCTTCTCTAATTTCAAAATTTGACACAAATTTTCGACTTTGTGCAACGGTAGCAGTTAAATTGTATTGCACCTTAAGATCTTTGGCAAGTAGTGACGTATACTTTTCTTTAGCTCATCCATTTCAGATTTAACATAAACGAAGCAAAATGTACTCACTTTTTGGTTCTACTGGATGTGGACTTTTGCTTTCTATACCGATGGAATGTTGGACTTTTTTATTAACAACCTTTCTTGATTAAAAATGACAATCTTATTCATATTTCTTCAACAAAAAACAAACCTTAACAAACCATATCTATGTATATAAAAATTATAACTCAATCTAGCAACCAATATTTAAATGCCGGACTACATTTTTAGAAATCTACTAAGAGAATATGCCCTAAAGAAAAACTCCATATTAATATATTTTCCACACAATATCTGGTTTTTCATATTTTGTCCACATATGTTTTACTATTGGTTCATTAGAACTTGGGTTTTACAATAGGGCATAAAAGTACCTTCTTTAATAATGATAGCATTTTTAAAAATAAATTCATATTCAATTATATACATACTAGCGGCTGCCCGCGACTTCACCAGCGTGGACTTTAGTTTTTTGCCATCAAGATTCATACAAATTTTAACTCCTTAGGGGTGGAATTTAAAAAAGTCATTTCTTAGTACAACACTATGTAATAAAACAAATTTATTCTCCAATTTTTAAGACTCTACGCGTTTATCAACAGTGTCATGTCGGCCAGCAGCAGCGTGGTACCGCCTCACCGCTCCACACACCCCGCACATTAATGCACGAGTGGTATTAGACTATTATTATTTTAAAACTATAAAAACTTTTTACATTTTGGTTGATAAAAATACTGTAAAGGGTTATTTTGTTCAAAAATATGTGTCTGTGTTAAATAACTTATTTATTTGGATAAGAATTAAGAAGTATTATTATTAATTAGGTATAGTTTTTACGGCCTTACTTTTGTTTAGCGTGTGTAAAAAATTAGGGCCTACAAAACTTCTTTGTACACAATATTCTTAACTAATCTGTCATTAGGCGCTAAAATTATCAAGCTAGCTACTATGTGAATTTATTCGTGAGCAAGCAATATAAATCTGTCCATGAGAGAAGCAATGTTCTCTTAAGTCAATACCCGCAAATTTGGTCCTGAGACTTGTTTATTGTCATGGCAAAGCAGACTTTTAGGGAACATTGTAATCGTTTAAATTCGAACGGGATATCATTCGGTATCTAACCTATACTTAAACCAAACGAAAACAAAACAAATGCCAAATACAGAGTCTATAAAACTTGTCACGTGCATAAATCGGCGTCAATATATTTAAAAGTTAAGTTAATGTTTTATCGCGATAGCTAGCCTTTTAACGGGTTCTGGTCCGTGTAGCAGGTATCCTATTGCCTTGACCCGTGGAGAGAGTAGATAATTTGATTGTTTAGGTCGAAAACATATCGGGCTTTTACTGTTTAAGCTAATAGCAAAAATTTTAAATTAAGTAAATAAGTGCATCGATTCCTTTTGATATTAATAATACATTTAGTTTAATGAATTCGATTTAATTTTAACATCATTTCGGAAATCAAATTAATATCTAGCAAAGCCGTTTTTGCACAACGGAACACACTATTTCCCCTTCTATACTCACAAGTGTCATTGCGGGAAGCGTATGCGTGAACTATTGTGATTTGTGGGGCCTTCTTTTGCATTTCAACAATTGAACGAACACATTAGTGCTACTATCGAATTAAGCAACGCCATTTTGTGAAGTTGGAAGTTCTTCTGGCAATATTCAAGCCATCCTTATGGGTTTTTGAATTTCACTTCAGTATTTTTATCTAAGCCTTATTTTTGTTTATTCCTATTGTGGTATTTTTGAGTAGGCGTTTAGATAACTCCATATTTTTGGGATTTAATTAAATGGTGCTTTTCTTCAGTAAGTTATACCTTATGCATAATTATATAATGCTTTTTCTTGACACCGTCATTCGATTATAGTGTGATTACTAAGAGAGTTCGTTACGAAGAAGCGTGGACATCCGATGTTGAAACACGAAATTTGCTACAGGGTGTTAGCGAAATAACATCGCAGATTGGCTGCTTAACCCCTAATCTTAATATAAAAGGGTAAGTGTTTACCTCTGTTTATTCAATAAAATCGTAAATTATCATCCATATAATAGCTACACGTACATACCTAAATATTGCGTTAAATTTTGGTATTTTGTTAATATTAGATCTATCGTTTTCTTTTACGATTAAATTCATTTTGTGTAATTAAATGTATCAGTCATAAATAAACTCGACTAAATTACTAATTTTAAGTTTTAATGGTTATTATTAATTTTTATATAAACTGTTGTAAATAATTTTGAAATCAGGTGCAATGAATTTTTTGTGATACGCTTAACCTGTTTTAACTATAATTTAATCTATAAATTTTAAATTTAAATATATTTCATTGTGTTCCTTTATTTTATATCGTATTTTTTTTTTTTTTTTTTGTAAATTGGATTTCTAAATTGTAAATTGTGTAATGACACACGTGCATCTGATATAATTGATTCATTTACTTATTAATTTCATCAATAATTCTGTTATTGTTTATTATTATGTTTGGTATACCTTTAGATTGTGTTATCAGTAATTAAATCTTTAAAATTGCTTTTTTTTCTTCTTTTTATTAAGCAGAGTCGGTACTTGTAACTTTAATATATTTTCTTTCTTAAATAATTTAGTGTGTAATTTAATCTTTTAATTTTTTTTGTAATAAGTAGAGTCAACATTTGTAAATTTAACGTTTCTTTCTTAAATAATTTAACTTTGGAATTTTTAGCGCTTTTTTGACTAGGGTTTTTGGTCCTGGCTGAACTTGTTTTTGGTTCTGGCTGAACTGTTTTTGGACTGGGCTAATATTTTTGGTCCTGGCAGAACTTTTTTTGGTATTGGCTGAACTTTTTTTTGGACCTGGCAAGTAAATTGTATGATCAGCTCACTACTGAGGAATCAACACCGAGCCTTACCATCCACAGAGCAGCAGGCTATTAACGAAAGCCTCACTACAGATCTGCGGATAAACAGATAAGCCAAAAATTTAATTTTAAGTTTAAGACATTGTAAAGAATTGGCCTAACCTTTGTCTAAGTTGTTTAAATATTGTTTATTTTATAGGATTTATTAATTTTGTATCTTTCTTATTGCGCTGGGTGATCACTCATTATTAAAACTGCCAAGTTCTCGGCATTATTTGCTGATATTATTATTTACTAGCTTTCTTTGCTTGATTATATATTTATATATATTGTAAACTTTACTGTTGGGTTTATTTTCGTCAATATAATTGATAGATCTAACTTTGTGTTCTTACTCAGATCATCACCCACTCACCTAATTAAATATTTTTATTAATTTTATTTTGCTTATCAGGATTCAGAAGAATCAGTTATTTCTCTTCAGTAAGATTGGTCAGTGCCTGGACCATCAGGGGTTTCCGATTTATACCGTAAAATCGGTGGCGCGACTCACATTATTTTGTTTTGTATTACCCTCTACGGCTGAGCTGGGCACAAATTTGCCAGTAGAGAAACCACTTACCGATCTTAGCTGGAGTAGTTAACTTTTAAATTTTCTAAACCTAAATTTGAATTTATTTCATCGAAAGTTCGTGGCAAACTACTAAACCGAAACAAAGCAGATGCAATCCAAAATATACCAAGAAAAGAACAGCCAAATACGTTAAATATAATCCGCTAGAAATATTTAGGTATAGTATGTACTATAAGATACGGCGGCCACTCATCATCGGGTATATGTAACTGAGTGAAAACACAACGATAGCGCGTTTTAAAATACTACTAACGCCATCTACTGTCAACATTAAGAACAATCGTCTTTATTTATTCGTTCCATTAGGTACTTATAGGTTTAAACTAATACATTTACATCCTTCATCAACCCTTATTTTATCCCCATGGGGTTCAATTTATCAAAATCCTATTTAAGCGGACGTCTTCATCATAGTAGCTCCAAACTTTAATTTCAGTTCAATCAGTCGAAAATCTAAAAAGTTTTATACAAACTTTTATCCCCTGAGGGGTGGCATTTATCAAAATCCTTTCTTAGGGATACCTATGTCATAGTGGCTATATGCATGCAAAACCTCAGCCCAATCGGTTTAAAATTGACAAAGTTTTATACAAACTTTCATCGCCTATTTTATCCCCTTAGGGGTGAAATTTATCAAAATACTTTCTTAGGGGATGCCTACGTCATAGTAGCTATATCTTAGCTGATCGGTTTAAAATTGACAAAGTTTCATACAAACTTTCATCCCCTATTTTATCCCCTTAGGGGTAGTATTAATCAAAATCCTTTCTTAGTGGATGCCTACGTCATAGTAGCTATATGCATGCAAAATCTCAGCCCGATCGGTTTAAAATTTAAAAACTTTCATACAAACTTTCATCGTCTATTTTATCCCCTTAGGGGTGGAATTTATTAAAATCCTTTCTTATGAGATGCCTACGTAATAGTAGCTATATACATGCAAAATCTAAGCCTGATCCGTTTAAAATTGACAAAGTTTCATACAAACATTTATCTCCTATTTAATCCCCATAGGGGTAGAATTTATAAAAACCTTTTTTTAGGGGATGTCTACGTCATAGCAGCTATATGCATGCAAAGTTTCAGCCCGATAAGTTTAAAATTGACAAAGTTTTATACAAACTTTCATCCCCTATTTTATCCCCTTGGGGGTGGAATTAGTCAACATCGACCTGCATGCCAAATTTTAGCCCCATCCGTCCAGCGGTTTGGGCTGTGCGTTGATAGATCACTATGTCAGTCAGTCAGTAAGTCACCTTTGAGTTTTATATATATTGTAATGGTTTCTCTTCTTAACTCCGGCTTTCTGGGATGGGTTCCTTCTTATTTCTTTTATTCTTTTTTAATTTTATTTAAAAAAATTCACTATTCAATTAATTATAACTCTATATTAAGATCAACTTTAAATACAAAATGACAAGTTCAAATTATCAATCAAAAATCAGAAATCAATCCTCGTTTCCATCGCATTTCACCGCTTATATACATAAAAAAAATAATAGTCACTGGTCTATGTCGTCACACTATACAGTAAGATATTTTAATTTACACAATAGACACAGTGATACCATAACAATATATATAGATAGGAATCAATATGTCAAAATGTCCTTCGTTAAAATGTCCGCTAAAACGCATTCTTTTTATCCCTTGTATCGACTCTCCAAATCTGGCAATAAGTCTGCTGCCTTGAAACAGTTGGAATTAAAATGGAAATATTTCTCCAGCTGCTTTCAGTTCGCAAGTTGTGCCATAAGTATACAACCAACCCATATCGGCTACATAAAGGCGTTTTGTATCGTAAGGGCTCCCGGATCGGTCCATGTAAAACACCTAAATCTTTGCCAATCGTTGGACACGTGGCTTACTATATTAGCTCTAACTTGAGCAGCCATTGAAATATTTCCATAAAGCAAATAAGACAGAGATGAAAATAAACACGCTCCATCGCCAGGTATCTCTTTGACTCTACATCAGATTGCTAATCCTTCAACTGTGACTGTTACAATTTCTCCATCCATTTTTCAAACAAACGTAAGTTTACTTAACGAAAAAAACAAACTTTTTAAGTAAGTAATCGATATGACACTTTGATATAAACGTCAGTATAATCAATGAAAAACATATCTAAGCTAGCACCTAATTGGCATGAATCTTTGAAATAAACATAATTTTAATCAACGAAGAAAAAAAAAATATTTCTAACTAATTTGGAACGAAACTTGTAAACCTCCACAACCTCTAAAGAAAATATTTTAATTTTCAAGTCCCTTATTTCAAAAACATAGGACTTTCATACAAACTTCCAACCCCCGTTTTACCCCCTTTGGGGTAGAGTTTCGTAAAATCCTTTCTTAGCGGACGTCTAGACCCTATAAGGAACCTACCCGCCAAATTTTAAGTTTGTATGTCTTATAGTTTCTGAGATACGGTGATGAGTGAACTTTCGCTTTTATATATATAGATTTATGCAGTAGTAAAGGACACTGTCTATCTTAAGGACTAATTTGAATAACAATTATATAGAATTAATGTATCTTTTTCCTGGTTTTCTAATGTTTATTCAAAAATTTTACCTATATTTAAGGCCAAGCAAAAGTGTAAATCACCAGTTTACTTTTTTTAAATCCTACCAAAAACATGCTATCAAAGTTAATTCTAGTTTTTACTCTCGTTTACTTAGCAAAAGCTAATGAAGTTGTCGAGGTATGTGCTTAGATCTATATATTTTACGTATGAATATTTTGTAGGAAAAATTGGAATTGTGTTCTTTCTCTAATTGACCACAAATTGATTACTTAATTTTTTGTTTCCAGTAAGCAATTATTTGATGGCAGTCGTTCTGATTAACTGTTTTACTATAGTTTGCTTTAATTGTTTTCCTGTAGTTCGCTTATGTGCTGTTTTGCTATTAAAACTCATGTTTCTAGTTTCTCTAATTGAATTCATTACACAAATTCTTGATGGTCATTTTTGGCATCGTCTTCTTATAGCTTCTTTTTTAGCTCTTTGTAAAAGATGTGGTCAGTGATGTATTTTCGGTTTGAAATTTATGTATTTTCCAACTAGCAAAATATTTTCTTGAGTTTACTATTTGCTATTTACATTTTGTTGAAATTATTCAACAGTTGCCTAGACTATATTACTTTACTTGGTATAGGGGTAGTCCTACAGTACCGCCACCTTAAGCTTTATCCACAATAAAATTGAAAAATTGATCTCCAGTACCGGCCAGTAACTAGATACCAATAGGCAATAGAGCAATCACAAATGTTCTGATTGGATAACTCCGATATGTTTGCATCCAAACCTTACAGTTCACACACTTTATTCAATCTCCTTTATGAGATTCATAACACAAGGGGCAAATTGTATCTTCTAAAACTAATCTGTAGGCAGGAGGTACATTATTGTAGTAGTTTTTCTGGTTTTCGTAATAACATCTCTCCCTGATGTAAACTTTTTGCCTTTTACCCGCGGTAAGACCTTTTCCTGAAACCTCAGTTGTCTTCTTGTCTTTTTTTTTCTTTTGTACAGTGTTAACAACAGTCTCATCGCAATTCCATCTTTATACGGTGAGAATCTAGACTTCTGCATCAAACCGCTCTACCTAAGGTTGGTTAAATCCTACTGTTTTCATTAGAATGTTAATTCAGCACTCCGTAATGACAAGTCATTATGTCTTTTCATGAAAGAATAGTATTAGTTTTTTCCTGCAGATTGTTTATCTTTATTTAATTGTTGAGGTAACTTAAGTTTTTCTGTCAGTTGAAAAGCAAGACGTAAAAATTCTTTTCTGTTTAGAGACTTCAGTGTCTTGAATAGTTCTTTAACAGGTTCTGCCAATATTACTTCATGTTTGGTATAAAAAGTTTTGTGATAACGACCCATAACTGGCTCAATGGATATCTATTTACTATTGTTAATAGCACTTACTCTGTTATTTAGTGTGGTTCGAATTACCTAATAGCGTTCTGTAGCTTCACATGCACGTATCTCGTTGTTTAATACATTCTTTACAGCTTTATACATATGAGCCAAATCCCAGGTGTCGTTCTTTTGCTTCGCCTGCATCATTTAATATTTTTGTTAACCTGAAAGTACAGCAAACCGTTTTAAACTGAGCCAAACAAATGGTCGGTACTGTAGGACAACTTAGTGACCGGTACTGACGGAACCGATATAAAAAAAAACAGTTTGATTTCAGACAAAAACGAAACAGCAAAACTTCTCCTGGTGCGAGAGAGAAAAAAGCCGGGGAAGTAATCCTCCTTCAACTCGCCTGAGCAGAAATTAAAACTAATACCTGATTGCTGCATGAATATCATGTGGTTGGATGCTCCACTCATTTGGTAAAAAACAAATACTTTTCCGTTTTTTTTTCTCTCTCGCACTGGAAGAAAAGTCTTGAATCAGTACGCGCATTTTATTTATTGTAAATATATAGTGTAAATATTTTTGTAGAAATGTTTTAACGAAGAAGTCGTTAAAAGTTATAACGAATTTAGTCAAGAGTTCAGGAATATTATGGCACTCAAGCCTCTGAAGAATGGTTAAAAAGTGGCAATGTGATTAAACTCGAGGGCGAAGGTGCTCATTTGTACTGTATTGATTTTAAATTTGGACTGTTACAAGAAAATGGAGATATCAATAAGGAAGTAGTTGTGAATTTATCTGGTAACCTTATTGATCAAAGTAAATCCCAACAAATTGTAGAGTTATGTACTCATAGACGTAATGGTACATCTCCTGAAAAAAGTGCTATTGATCTTTATAGATGCTTTCTTTCAAAATGTGTCCAGCCTTCTAAAAGAACATTACTCAAGAGATCAGTAACGGTTTAATTAAACACTCATCATGGATTAAAATTTGTTCTTTAAATAAAAATTGTACTAATTTTGTAAATTAATAAAATTTGAATCAACCAATAAATCCTTACATTTTTTTAATATTATGGTATAAAAACAATTCCTCAAAAACTTTTTACTTTTAACATCAACAGGTTATTAAAAAAGAACACTACTAGAAGAAATCATTTAATTTATACAAAAAATTGATAAGGTTAGTTGGGGACGTGTCAAGCAGGTAGCTGAGTTGAAATTAATCTTACCAAAGTGATATTATATATGTTAATGGTACTTTTGAATAGTGTATCAAGCTTATTGCTGTTTATACAATGTACAACGGAATTTACATACCTCTCGTTTTCACTCTATTTAAGGATAAAAAAAAAGTGGAACATATATGACAGCTTTAAAAAAATTTTAGCTATTATGTTATACCACAGCCCTACTCTACTAACTGATCAACTAAAAGTGCCAATATGCTATAAATATCATCATATTCATTTGACTCATCGTGTCCAGACTCTTGTTGAGATGAAATAAGATTTATAATTGGATTTGCACCCATGCACACAACAAGGACTTGGCATGGTAAATTAATTAAATTTAGAGAATACAGAGGAGATTACAAGAAAAATAATAATAATAACAGTAACTAAATAGTATCTAATAAGCTGGCAGCCAGGTAGACCTACCTATGCAACGCAATAACAAAATAAAAAAAAAAACAAAACGAACGACAAAATTCCAAAATGTTGGGTACTTACGGTAATTTCCAATGCTAATATTTGTTGTTTTTAAAAAATAACTAAAAAATACCTACAAAATCAAAGCCAAACACGAATCATTAAAACACACTTTCAATTATAATTATTTTTTAAAAAGCACCACCACCAAATACCACCATTTGCCGCCACTTAGTTTAAGCATTTTATAACACACACACATACACCTTTCACTCGCAGATATTTTTGTTTTTACTTAATATCTGCGGAAAAAAACTGTCCTGGTCACTCACAAATCTCACACAGTAAGATCTTTTACAGGTTTAGTCTTTCTCTTAATAATAATTTTGTTAAAAAAAGCTGATTTATTCTCAAAAACACAAGAACTAACACGCCTTTCAACATAAGTCTAAAGGCTGAACCCTGTTTAATAGATCTGAACGCATAGTTGCCAGATTTCCTTGTTCATGGCTTGTTAAAGTGAAGTACGGCTGTGGTTATACCACAGCCCTACTCTACTGTGAAGAGTAGTACGGCTGTGGTTATACTTAAGTTAATGCAGATATTTGCCCCAACACTGTTGTATGTGATTTAAAAGTGTCCATACATAAATCTGTCAAAGAAGTTTGGCCTAATATTAAAATTGTTGGGTGTCGATTGTATTTGGGCAAGGTTACAGGAAAATACAGAAATTGGGCTGTTTATAAAAACGGAAATTCAGAGGAGGGAAAAGGTTGAAGCATTTCCTCGGACTTCCTTTTTTTGGCCGAAACATGTCGGTGATGTATTTGTTTTTAGTATAATAAAAACAAGAAGCGACAAAACAAAAATAAGCAAATTTTGTGACTATTTCGTCAAAACCTACATAGACGATGTATGGAGCATACTGATTATCTGCTAAGGACTAAAAATGGATACGAGTATTTACACTCAAAATTTAATAGTACATTTTATACTGCGCTTTTGTCCATATTTCTGTTTGTAGATACCTTGCGCAATTTTCAAATGAACACCCACATCAAAACTAGATCTGCCGAATAGCAAGTTTGCAGTTCTCTTCTCTTAAACTATACTACACAAAAAGTCAGACATGATCTCCTTAATTTAAAAAATAATTCGTTTCCTGGCCTGTACATGATATCTTCTTTATTTTTTGAAAATGTAGTGATGTTTTAGCTTATCTCCTATCTGTGATTATGTTATTATCTGGTGATTTTTACAAAAAATAGACCCTAATAACAAATGGACATAGGTGTGATAATTACCGACTTAAACTGGTCTCAACATATCTTAAATATATCTAAAAAAGCAAATAGTAGAATGTATCTTTTAGATAAGACATTTACATTTAAGAGTTCCATTCAGCTGTATAAAACCTTTATTTGTAAAGTGTTGGAATATTGTGGAAACGTATGGTCCCCAGTCTTAGTGCATGTCCGAAATACCCTTAAAAATGAACAGCGAAGGTGCACAAGGTTATCTTTTAGTTTCTCAAGGCCATCGTACGCAGAAAGAGTGACCAATATTTCTACGTTTGAACACCGCCGACTTCGAGGCGATTTGATTCTGACATTCCGTATACTAAAGCTTGAGAAGTATGTTTATTGTAGTTACCAACGACTTCGTAGTCAAGAGTTTAAACTTAAGAAGGCACCATTTTTGACAAAGTCCTGGCAACAGTTTCTCTGTAATCGGGTGTTTTTCGTATGGAATAGACTTTTAGAAATTGTTGATCCTCCATCTGTAAAAGTATTAAAAAAAAACTTGACTGTCACTTATTTTAAATCTGAATACGTAATTACTTATTATTGGAACGAAGTTCCCTTTCGGGCGTTACGACTGAGGCTAGAGGATAGCCGGAAAAAATTCAGACCAAAATATGTCACGACACGACACACGCATGTTTCTCTGTGTGTCTGTCTCTCTCTCTCTCTCTCTCTCTTTCATAGATAGATATATTACAATTAAAAAGACACTAATTTAAATTAAAAGAAAATGTTCATTAAAAAGAAAATACTGTAGAAAAAAAAATGAGTACCTATAGTAGAATTATATTTTATTTTATCCTGTTTTTATAAATTAATAAATTCATAAACATTTTAAAAATAGTTCGTGACTTGACTAGTTAGGTACGTCAAATTACCTTAACTGTCAGTTACTGTCAAATATTTTAATTTTAAAATTTTGTATTAAATTATTAATTCCTGTTTTAAATTTAATTGAAATAAAAAGTAATTCTAGGTAGATGTATGTCATCTTAACCTCTTATATTGTATAAATGGACAATTTTGTTAAAAGAAACGAGCTGTTGAAAATAATATTCAGGTGATAATGGATTTACTATTTTCTATTTTGCTCTGAACAGTGTAGTGTCGCGACTTTGTTAAGTTTAGACAGGTTTTTTGTAAATAATAAATATTAAAATAATAGAAAATAATAACAATAATGTATCCTGACAGTGTTTCTGCACAAGTTCCGGATATTGCTGATAGAGTTAGGTAAGTAGACATTTTATACAGACATTATGCTTATGTATGTATAAACACTTGTGTTTACAAATTACAATTCCTTCACTAATTAATCGAAAGGAACTTCGTTCCATCCGGGTGTCCCTTGACACCTCTCACTTTTTTATTTTTTTCTGTTCTTTTGATATTTTTTACACTCCTAGTGTAATTTATATGGACATATGGGTAATGTGACGCCTTGCTCTAATTTATTTTTTAATAATAATAGCATAGTTTTTATATCGACAATAGACAATTTTGTAAACTCCAAATTTCATTGTATTTCTTTTAATTTATTGCTTGGTATTTTTTGATAAAGCTATTATTATTATTATTATTTTAAATCAGCATAATACACAGTTAAGAAAAACAAATTTTGTAGCATTTGTAGGAATTGTTTTTGTCTTGCTTTATAATGGATTAGAAAACGATTTAGATTAATTATTTGGTCTACTATAAAATATTTTTTTCACTTTCTTTGTATATTAATTTTCCAATTCCTAATTCCGGTGTAATTTAAATAATGTAACTTTCTTAATTTAAAATCTAGATTAGATAGACAATCAGTAGATGGCGCTGTGTTTTGATTTCGGCTGAACCGATGGTAATAATTTTAACCTTGGAATATTTGTGAAAGTTCAGGGGAAGTTTAAAGCGTGAGAAACATAAATAATTGTGATGAAAAATAAAAAATAAAAACAATTTAATATTTCGATGCAAAGTATGTTTTTATTATATGGTTATATAAATTTCCAGTAGATAGCGGTGTAAGTTTTTTTTTAATATATAGTTTACAGATGATTTATAAATATATTAATAAGAAACAGAAAAAAATGCAAAAAAATTAAACTAAGAAAATAATTACTAGACTAAGTACTATAACGCCACCGCAAGGTGCCGAAGCTTTTATCTGATATATTTAAACGAACAATTCTTACTTAATTAAGTACTATGACGCCACCGTAAGGTGGTGCAGTTGATATCTAATACAGCAGTATGAAATTCGCCGGGTCAGCTAGTATCTGTATATATATATATATATATATATATATATATATATAAAATTCTCAATATATTGGGGTGACAGCAATAACGCAAGTGTACTCTTTATAATATTTAATCCAAGCTTTCGGGTATGCACATACCCATCATCAGGGAAACTACAATAGTGATTATATTTTAAGAAAATTTATAAATTATATAATTTACAATATTACTTACATTATATGAGAATGGTCGTAATGATGTTAGTTACAAAATGTAAAAGATAAAAATACATATATCAAGACGATGACACTTTCATGTAAAATCGTTATACAAACATTATTATAATAAAACTAATAAAACATTAAGGATGAAATTGAAAAATTTTTTAAAATCACAAAAAGAAAGCCATGTGCAAAACTACTGGTACTCATGTCAATGTCATGTAAAAGTGCGAAATGTCAACCAAGAGAATCAAAAAAGAAGAATACTACATATTCATACTGGCCTAAGGCTAATGAGACCTCTAGTCAGTATTCAAATGTTAATATTAAGTTTTTTTAAAAAATTTTATTAATTCTAAACAGTGGTATTAATTTATATTAATTCGATGAATGAGAACCATATGTTAATTCTTATTATTATACAAAATCATTGACAATATGTATCAGAAGATTGCTGTTGACTCTATACATAAAAGTATTGACTATTTGAATTTAGTAACAAAAGATAAAATTGACATTAATATTACCAAAATATAATATGAAAATTAAGCTTCATATATCGAAAATTTTTTTTAAATATCTATTGAAATTGAAATTTAATCATTATTAAACCTGAATTTTTAATTATTATGTGGATTGAAGGGAGAGAAAGAAGACAACCAATGCACGAATAGCATGACCGTTAAGCTGATGAGACCATATAATCAGCCATTATATGCATAATTATCTTCACCCTCGACCCTCAATAGGGTGATATTCAAGAAACCCGACCAGAAGTAAAAAAGGCTAATGAGACCCCATAAGTCCAAGACAAGGTGACAGAGATATCGACCCTGAAGATGAGCTATTATCTCTTAATTCGAATTGATATCAACAGATGAGGAGTTAGAATTATATGCAATGTGTATTTTTTCAAAATTAAGTAAATATGAATATATTTCACTTAAATGACCAATGTCAGATTTACGATTTATAGTATTATCATGTTGGTATATATAAGTCATTTCTAAAAAAATTCTTTTTTTGGTATTTTTTTCTTTATCCAAAATAATAGCATTCTCAAAGTTCATAGTATGATTATTGTTATGAACATGTTCTGCTAGAGCGCATCTTTCGGGATGAAGTCTACAGTCACTCTTGTGGGCAACGATACGGTCTTTAAGTTTTCTAGATGTTTGACCAATGTATATTTGATTACAGTCACTGCAAGAGATACTGTATACTACACCCGATTGGCTATCCTTAGGCGTTAAATCTTTAATATTTGAGAAAATGCTATTTAAAGTTAGAGCTGATTTATTGGCTATTTTAATGTTACCAAAAGGTTTTAATAATCTAGTTAGTTCAGGGGTGATATCCTTGATAAAAGGTAAAGAGGCAAAAATAATTTGGTCATCAAGATGGTCATTATCAGTGGGACGTGCTCTATTAGTATTACTATTCGTTAAATTTGATAGATTAGATTCGTTATAAATCAACTTTTTCACCAATTTTGGAGGATATGCATTGTCTATAAACAGGTTATATAGTAATTTAAGATTTTTTTTTATGGAAGGATAAGTCACTTATTGTTAAAACTCTATTTTTCATTTCTTTTATTAAGTTCACTTTCATGGAAAATTTGTGATATGACCAAAAATTCATAAATCTACCTGAGCTCACACGTTTTCTATACCAATCAACCAACAAAAGGGTACCCCTACGTAACACCTTCGTGTCTAGAAAGGCTATAGAATTTTGATCATCTTCTTTTTCCAGCGTAAACTGTATATGTGAATTAAAACTATTGAAATACCAAAGTATTTCATCTAAATGTTCATAGGGTAGAGATAATAAAATATCATCCACATATTTTTTAATGAAATAGAGTTTAAAAGGAAGGACTTGGATGACAGTATCTAAGATATAGTCCATTGCATATCCTGCCAAAATTGGTGAAACCGTACTACCCATAGGGGTTCCGAAAGTTTGTTTGTAAAATTTACCATTAAAACTGAAATAGTTACTATCGAATAGAATCGTTAATAATTCAAAAAAAGTTTCCATAGATAAAGAGCAATGTGCACTGATAGTTTGCCAGTTCTTTTCAATAGCAATTTTGCAGATGTTTAGGTATACATTACTGAATAAGGATACCACGTCTAAACTAGCTATAACATAGCCTTCTGGTATGTTAGTGTTATTAAGTAATTTATTTACCTCAAAAGAATTTTTTATATAGTATTCATTTTCAAAATCATATGACCTCGTTAGAATATCAGTGAGGAAGTTTGCTATTCCCTGTGTGGGGGTACCAATAGATGCCAATATAGGTCTGACTGCCAAAGGATTTTTATGAATTTTGGGTAATGAGTAAAATTTTCCCGAAATACCATTGTAACTAGTAAGTTTTTTCTTATCTTCAATAGAAATAATTTTTTTATCAGCAAGCGATTTTATTAATTTGTTACAGTTATTTTCAATAGATATTGTGGGATCTCTAGGGATCTCTGTATAAGAAGAGTCATTTAAAATTATATTTTGTGAAAGTTCTAAATAATGTGCTTTATCAAGAATAACGGTAACATTGCCCTTATCAGAACGTGTCACAACTAATTGTTGATTTGATTTTAAGAATTTTTTAGTTTTAATATAAAGATTTTTAAAGATTGAATTCGTATTATATGTTTTATTTAGAGAGTTGGTGATAACATTCGTGGCACGAGCTGTGATTATCGTTCTGGCAGTTTTATCTGGTATCTGAGATAATATATTATCAACATCTGCGAGGACTTTTCTTATTGGAATATCAGTACCCACTTTAGGCTCAACCGCAAACTTAGGTCCAAGTGATAGGAACTTAAGGATATCATCAGGAATTGATGTTTTAGATAGGTTTTTTATCCAAGTGTCTTTTGTGTTAAGTTTACTATTGATTTCGTTAGATACAATTCGTTCAAATTTCCTCAAATTCCTATTTTTTGTATTGTGAAATATTTTATTGTAATTTTTACGTTGATGACTTTTGAAATTATTAAACAAATCCTCATTTGTTGATGCAATTATACTATTATTTAAGTTACTTATTAAATTTTCAAGTTTAATAATTAATATGTGGTTATCACTGATTTCTAAATTTAAAATTTTAGTTCCTAACCTGAAATGATTGTCATTAGGGCCATCTATATTTTGTCTATGTAGAAGGTTGTGCACAGGTGCTAGGCTATGTGTTATATGTGATGGGAAAACTCCAAATTTTCTACATTTAAGGAGAAAGCATCGTCGATTGTATTCCTTCGCCAATTTTATGTTAGCTTTTGACCAATATTTCATGTTCTTAACTGTTTCATCACCATATGTAGTTTTTACCATGTTGTAGAACCCCATAACTGTAAAGTAGAAGAAAGGTAGTCTTTGCTGACTAGTCAGGAAATAAAATTCTCAATATATTGGGGTGACAGCAATAACGCAAGTGTACTCTTTATAATATTTAATCCAAGCTTTCGGGTATGCACATACCCATCATCAGGGAAACTACAATAGTGATTATATTTTAAGAAAATTTATAAATTATATAATTTACAATATTACTTACATTATATGAGAATGGTCGTAATGATGTTAGTTACAAAATGTAAAAGATAAAATCTTTTACATTTTGTAACTAACATCATTACGACCATTCTCATATAATGTAAGTAATATTGTAAATTATATAATTTATAAATTTTCTTAAAATATAATCACTATTGTAGTTTCCCTGATGATGGGTATGTGCATACCCGAAAGCTTGGATTAAATATTATAAAGAGTACACTTGCGTTATTGCTGTCACCCCAATATATTGAGAATTTTATTTCCTGACTAGTCAGCAAAGACTACCTTTCTTCTACTTTACAGTTATGGGGTTCTACAACATGGTAAAAACTACATATGGTGATGAAACAGTTAAGAACATGAAATATTGGTCAAAAGCTAACATAAAATTGGCGAAGGAATACAATCGACGATGCTTTCTCCTTAAATGTAGAAAATTTGGAGTTTTCCCATCACATATAACACATAGCCTAGCACCTGTGCACAACCTTCTACATAGACAAAATATAGATGGCCCTAATGACAATCATTTCAGGTTAGGAACTAAAATTTTAAATTTAGAAATCAGTGATAACCACATATTAATTATTAAACTTGAAAATTTAATAAGTAACTTAAATAATAGTATAATTGCATCAACAAATGAGGATTTGTTTAATAATTTCAAAAGTCATCAACGTAAAAATTACAATAAAATATTTCACAATACAAAAAATAGGAATTTGAGGAAATTTGAACGAATTGTATCTAACGAAATCAATAGTAAACTTAACACAAAAGACACTTGGATAAAAAACCTATCTAAAACATCAATTCCTGATGATATCCTTAAGTTCCTATCACTTGGACCTAAGTTTGCGGTTGAGCCTAAAGTGGGTACTGATATTCCAATAAGAAAAGTCCTCGCAGATGTTGATAATATATTATCTCAGATACCAGATAAAACTGCCAGAACGATAATCACAGCTCGTGCCACGAATGTTATCACCAACTCTCTAAATAAAACATATAATACGAATTCAATCTTTAAAAATCTTTATATTAAAACTAAAAAATTCTTAAAATCAAATCAACAATTAGTTGTGACACGTTCTGATAAGGGCAATGTTACCGTTATTCTTGATAAAGCACATTATTTAGAACTTTCACAAAATATAATTTTAAATGACTCTTCTTATACAGAGATCCCTAGAGATCCCACAATATCTATTGAAAATAACTGTAACAAATTAATAAAATCGCTTGCTGATAAAAAAATTATTTCTATTGAAGATAAGAAAAAACTTACTAGTTACAATGGTATTTCGGGAAAATTTTACTCATTACCCAAAATTCATAAAAATCCTTTGGCAGTCAGACCTATATTGGCATCTATTGGTACCCCCACACAGGGAATAGCAAACTTCCTCACTGATATTCTAACGAGGTCATATGATTTTGAAAATGAATACTATATAAAAAATTCTTTTGAGGTAAATAAATTACTTAATAACACTAACATACCAGAAGGCTATGTTATAGCTAGTTTAGACGTGGTATCCTTATTCAGTAATGTATACCTAAACATCTGCAAAATTGCTATTGAAAAGAACTGGCAAACTATCAGTGCACATTGCTCTTTATCTATGGAAACTTTTTTTGAATTATTAACGATTCTATTCGATAGTAACTATTTCAGTTTTAATGGTAAATTTTACAAACAAACTTTCGGAACCCCTATGGGTAGTACGGTTTCACCAATTTTGGCAGGATATGCAATGGACTATATCTTAGATACTGTCATCCAAGTCCTTCCTTTTAAACTCTATTTCATTAAAAAATATGTGGATGATATTTTATTATCTCTACCCTATGAACATTTAGATGAAATACTTTGGTATTTCAATAGTTTTAATTCACATATACAGTTTACGCTGGAAAAAGAAGATGATCAAAATTCTATAGCCTTTCTAGACACGAAGGTGTTACGTAGGGGTACCCTTTTGTTGGTTGATTGGTATAGAAAACGTGTGAGCTCAGGTAGATTTATGAATTTTTGGTCATATCACAAATTTTCCATGAAAGTGAACTTAATAAAAGAAATGAAAAATAGAGTTTTAACAATAAGTGACTTATCCTTCCATAAAAAAAATCTTAAATTACTATATAACCTGTTTATAGACAATGCATATCCTCCAAAATTGGTGAAAAAGTTGATTTATAACGAATCTAATCTATCAAATTTAACGAATAGTAATACTAATAGAGCACGTCCCACTGATAATGACCATCTTGATGACCAAATTATTTTTGCCTCTTTACCTTTTATCAAGGATATCACCCCTGAACTAACTAGATTATTAAAACCTTTTGGTAACATTAAAATAGCCAATAAATCAGCTCTAACTTTAAATAGCATTTTCTCAAATATTAAAGATTTAACGCCTAAGGATAGCCAATCGGGTGTAGTATACAGTATCTCTTGCAGTGACTGTAATCAAATATACATTGGTCAAACATCTAGAAAACTTAAAGACCGTATCGTTGCCCACAAGAGTGACTGTAGACTTCATCCCGAAAGATGCGCTCTAGCAGAACATGTTCATAACAATAATCATACTATGAACTTTGAGAATGCTATTATTTTGGATAAAGAAAAAAATACCAAAAAAAGAATTTTTTTAGAAATGACTTATATATACCAACATGATAATACTATAAATCGTAAATCTGACATTGGTCATTTAAGTGAAATATATTCATATTTACTTAATTTTGAAAAAATACACATTGCATATAATTCTAACTCCTCATCTGTTGATATCAATTCGAATTAAGAGATAATAGCTCATCTTCAGGGTCGATATCTCTGTCACCTTGTCTTGGACTTATGGGGTCTCATTAGCCTTTTTTACTTCTGGTCGGGTTTCTTGAATATCACCCTATTGAGGGTCGAGGGTGAAGATAATTATGCATATAATGGCTGATTATATGGTCTCATCAGCTTAACGGTCATGCTATTCGTGCATTGGTTGTCTTCTTTCTCTCCCTTCAATCCACATAATAATTAAAAATTCAGGTTTAATAATGATTAAATTTCAATTTCAATAGATATTTAAAAAAAATTTTCGATATATGAAGCTTAATTTTCATATTATATTTTGGTAATATTAATGTCAATTTTATCTTTTGTTACTAAATTCAAATAGTCAATACTTTTATGTATAGAGTCAACAGCAATCTTCTGATACATATTGTCAATGATTTTGTATAATAATAAGAATTAACATATGGTTCTCATTCATCGAATTAATATAAATTAATACCACTGTTTAGAATTAATAAAATTTTTTAAAAAAACTTAATATTAACATTTGAATACTGACTAGAGGTCTCATTAGCCTTAGGCCAGTATGAATATGTAGTATTCTTCTTTTTTGATTCTCTTGGTTGACATTTCGCACTTTTACATGACATTGACATGAGTACCAGTAGTTTTGCACATGGCTTTCTTTTTGTGATTTTAAAAAATTTTTCAATTTCATCCTTAATGTTTTATTAGTTTTATTATAATAATGTTTGTATAACGATTTTACATGAAAGTGTCATCGTCTTGATATATGTATTTTTATCTTTTACATTTTGTAACTAACATCATTACGACCATTCTCATATAATGTAAGTAATATTGTAAATTATATAATTTATAAATTTTCTTAAAATATAATCACTATTGTAGTTTCCCTGATGATGGGTATGTGCATACCCGAAAGCTTGGATTAAATATTATAAAGAGTACACTTGCGTTATTGCTGTCACCCCAATATATTGAGAATTTTATTTCCTGACTAGTCAGCAAAGACTACCTTTCTTCTATATATATATATATATATATATATATCAAATTTTTAACAAATTATGTACACCAAATATAAATAGTAAACCAGCAAAAGAAAACGAAACAAAATCGTTAAAATTAAAAAAAAAACATGGAAAATGAGGCTATAGGAAGTTCGCCGGGTCAGCCAGTATAATATAAAATTAATAACATAAATCTTAATGCCTGAATTTCAAATTAAGGCAAGTTGAAACCACACATTTATAATTATAGATAGCACTTCCTTCAGGAGATGAACCAGGCAGTCTCTTAGTACAGAATTTCTCAATTTTTCCGAGTATATATTTATTACATAGACCTTTTGAAATTTCTTTTAGCATTGTTCTAGGATCGATATCGCCATTTTCTTTTAAACTGCCATATTTTTTGAGCAAACAGAACACATGAGAACCTTCTCCTTCCATTTTATTAATATCTCCATATTTGAACCACTCCTCAGACGCCTGAGTAGCATAATTTTTTTGACACTCTGTCGCTAGTCTGTCGTACTTTCTCATAAATCCTTCATCAAAACATTTCTGCAAAGAAAGAGCATTACTAAAATAAATCACAATAAGAAGTTAATACATTTCAATACAAATTTCTAATATGCTCACAAGAATAAAAAGATATAAGACTTTTTATAGGTAAATATTATATTTTAACAAATTATAGTAAACATAATTAAAAAATTAAATGGGTTTCAATTTCAAAATAAGCAAACTGACCAATTTGAAACTGTAAATATCCATCCACCAATCAGAAAGCAAATTATAACGAATGAATAATCTATAAAATATGTTAAGAAATGTATTACATAAATAGGTGATAGTATGTCCCAAAACAAGCAAAAAAATGTGAGCAAATTAACGATTTCGAAAATATGGACTATTTTGCGTTCAAAACAATTTTTTAATGTGTACAAAATACAATCATATTTATTAACAATCAACATAAATATAGTTAAATACGATGTTCAAAGTGCTCTTCCTGCATTTCAATGCATCTCTGCTTTTTGCTGCAGCTCCTCGCGGTTACTTACAGAAGTGGCGTATATGAAAGATTTTACGTGTACCCAAAGAAAAAAGTCAAGGGGGTTTGAATTAGACGATCTGGCAGGCCATGGTACAGGTCTACCTTTTGCTATCCATCTCTCACCAAAAGATCGGACTTAATGCTCTCTTACGGCAATTGAAAAATGGGCTGGAGCACCATCGTGCTGGAACCACATTCAATTTCTTTGTTTTAAGGAATATCGTCTAGAAGATCACCCAATGTGTTCTGCAAAAAGTTTAACCAATCAGCTCCCATGAATCAGTTAGCAAGTACAATCGGACCTAGTTTAACGAAAAAGGTACATTATGCCTGGATTTCACAATACTATGAGATTTTTGTTGGCCCACATATGCAAATTATGGAAATTAAAAACTCCATTCCGTGTAAACCATGCCTCATTAGTAAAAAAAGTCTTTAATAAAATTGGGGTCTTTAGAATCATTTCTTAGAAACCAGCAGCAAAACTCCAAACGTGTTTATTAATACTTTCTTGCATATTTTTCATTTTGTGACATTTTTTTTTTAACTCGCATATATTTGGTTAGACTACTTATTTGTAACTCAAGATCGGATGAAACCGAATAGCCTAAAAATTGGTAGGAAGGTAGTGCAATTAATAACTGATAAACTGAAACGAGCAGTTCTTACTCAATTTAGTAGTATGTCGCCACCGTAAGGTGCCGCAGTTAATCTATACTAATATTATAAAAAGAAAAGGTTTGATTTTTTGTTTGTTTGTTTGTTTGAAATGATAGGCTCCGAAACTACTGTACCGATTTCAAAAATTCTTTCACCGTCGACAAGCTACACTATTCCCGAGTGACATAGGCTATATTTCGGTTTCAAAAAAATAGGGATCCTTACTAAAATGCCATTAATGTAACCAAAAATGACCTTAAAATCCTTACATCGCGTGCGCTTGAGAATACTTCTATATACTATATACTAATATTATAAAGAGGAAAGGTTTGATTTTTTGTTTGTTTGTTTGAAATGAATAGGCTTCGAAACTACTGGACCGATTTCAAAAATTCTTTTACCGTTGGCAAGCTACACTATTCCCGAGTGACATAGGTTATGTTTCGTTTTCAAAAAAATAGGGATCCTTACTAAAATGCCATTAATGTAACCAAAAATGACCTTAAAATCCTTACATTGGGTGCGCTGAGAATATTATTGATTATAGAATAAAATAATGTACTACGATTTCGAAGAATATATAAATATCAAAATAACTTATTTCATAATCACGACAGATATCACGAATTTAGCATGTGCAATGGGACGAGACTACTTATAAAGGAATTAAAGGATAATTAAGTTGTAGCCACCATTATAACTGAACCACCAGCTGGTCAACTAGCTCATACACTGAGGATACCGATGACCCCAACTGATCTACCAAATCCATTTAAACCGCTTCAATTTTCTATCAAAACATCTTTCGTTTTACTAATAATAAGTCTCAAGGTCAAACCTTCCAATTAGTAGGGATCGGTTTTCCTCATGGCCAACCGCCTAAGGCGGGTCGGAGCACCTGAAAATCAATTTTTGCTGCCAGAAAATAAAACAACATGTAATATTGTTTACAGGGAAGCGTTGACCCAATAAATATAATGGCTTTTGTTATTTTTCTTTAATCCTTGTGCAAAGCCGGTGCGGGCAGCTAGCATATTATATATTTACACTAGCATTTCATACGTAATGAATAACGCCACTGCAAAGTAGCGCAGTTGATATCTCAGAATCTCAGATATGAAACCTAGCAAAACTTACTTAATTAAGTATTATGACGCCAGTGTAAGGTGGCGCTGTTAATATCTCATATATATTTAACCCTCGATTTACAAAATACAACAAAAAAATAGTAGAAACAATTAAGAAAAAATAAAAAAAATCACAAAACAAAAAAAAAGCATTGAAAAAAAAAGGAAGCGAAATGGTAAAAATAAGAAAAAATGGTAAATGAGATTTTACTAAAAGCAAGAATTAAAATGTTAAATATTTTGGAATTCAGTTGGAGATACAGCAAAAATTTCTATTTAATTTTTTTAATAAAATAAATTTCTATTACTTACCCTAGCAAGTTCATTAGTATTTACTACATAAACGATAGTACAAATTAGCAATAATTTTACAAACATGGTCTATCTAGCCTATTCAGATAGCAGACTCGTGATGTTTTGCTTTAAATAAATGCTTTATAAAACATAAACAACTTGAATTAGGTTTTTAATTAATTATTTATGGTGTTTTAAATTTGTATTCTAAAATATTTAATTGTCTGTATTTTTTACAAAGAGTTTTTGGAAGCTTTTGGTGTTAGATTTGGCCAAGCAACGGGTCCAAATCGTCCGATCCACTTATTACGAAACTTTTAGTTTAAATAATTTCTGATATCTTTGCAAAGTGTGCATTGGAACCAAATTTTTGGGGTATTATTCTATGTCCCTTATTTTTATATTTGTAGATATTCAATTTTTTTATAAGACCTCTCATTTTAAGAAAAATCGAAATAAATGAAAACACTTATTATTTAGGTGTAGGGAACCTTTATGATAGTATCGTTTAAGTATATTTGCAAGTATTTTTCAAATGTAGGCCTTTTCGACTTACATGGCCCTCTTACATTAAAAAACAAAGAACTTGGCCACTGTGGAGGGACGCACTAGGAGAAGGACATAAGAAGAATTCTTATCTTCTTTATGCTACTAAGATGGAAAGGTAACAAGTCAATAAGTCCCTAAAGCATTTGCAACATTGTATTAGAGCCCAAGTACAACTTCCGAAAAAAAATTGTGATGTTAAATTGGCAAAAATTAATAATACAAAATTCTGGTGGTGATGATCAAGTCTTTAAATCAATTCAAGAAATTGCTTTGTGATTTGTTGATTGTATATATTTCCTCCAATACGAAGAGTAGTAAATAGCTGGAATAACATTATTACTCTCTTATGGGTTCCAGGACACATAGGTAAAAAGAAAACGAAACAGTAGATAACTTGGCAAAAAAAGGAGCTAAAACCCAATATTTGTGACCAGAACTATCTTGTGGAATCAACATTAGTACCTACAGTAGAAGAAAAACTAAAGAACGAAGTGGAAGGAGAAAAATCCAAGTACTAGAACGATCTAGAAGGACTAAGACAATCGAACACGCTCCTGGGAAAATATAATGTGAAAAAATCTTTCAGTTGTCTAAATCTCAGTAAACTCTACCTCCACATTATAACGGGAATATTAACCGGGCACTACCGATTAAAAAGACACAAGAAAAAACTAGGATTGGTAGATGAAGCAAAGTGCAGATTCTGTGGGAAAGATGACGAAACTTTGATACACATCCTCAAGATATGACTAGAAAAGCTATGTTACATTCAATTTTGGTAACCTCACTCTGTGTATATATTTGTAATATACCGTAATTTTAAACAGATTATCCTGTTAGTTACTTGACCACCAAGTTAGATTTTTTCAAGTTTTATTTGTATTATATAACTCTTAATTATATTTTCTATAAAACTATGTATTAATCATGTCATTTAGTTAATAAGAACATGATTGACAAAAACATCACCTTATCCGGTAGAAAAATAATTAGAACCTTTGTGTGTTTTCCTATTTTAATGGTAATTACCTGTGGCTTAAATATTATAATAAGCAATTATAATGAATTCCCTATATAAGGCGAAGTTTTGAAAAAAATTAAACAAGTTAATAACAAGTCGTAAATATGAAACATATAGTTTTGCTGATTGGTGTATTCTCTGTGGTGGTTTCTGGCAAGGTATGTAAATACTAAATTATTCACACTATTTAACTTTTTTAACATTTAATTGCTTAAAACGTTTCAAGAATAATATTTGAAAAATAATAAAATATAGGTTAATCTATGATTCCGGTCCCCCATGCCATATAAATTAAAAAAACTAATGACTACTAAGGCATCTGCGACCGAATGGTTAAAGGTAGAGATCACAAGTTTAAGTACTGCCAAATCCCCCTAATGTCAATTCTTTTTTGATTTTTTTCTACTTTTCAAAGATCTTAAAAGATGTCGCAAATTAATTATCTACACAGAGAAAAAGTCGGGACACAGAAGAAATATTAAGAAGTAGTTGATTAAGAGAACTGGTTATTGGACTTAACGTCCCCTTCAGGGATACGATTGTTCAATATAATGAAAACTCGTTTAGCGCTGTTGTAGTTCTTATTTAGAAAAGCGTGCTGGTGTTAGTGTAGCCTCCCGTTGTGACATGAGAGACTGGCGCTTTGGCGCATCTCCTCTGGCTTGAGGACTATTTGGTGAGAACGAAGGAAACCACAAAAACCTTCTTTGAAGCTCAGTTTTTTTGGAGTTTTGTTAAGATCTGTAGAAACTCTCTGATTTACTATGCGGAAGATTCTTAGTTGGCAAGTAGGATCTAGGACTTAAGTCCACTGGGCTGAGAAACGAGAGGCAGAATGTTTTTGTTGTTATATTTCGGCTTGTTTGTAATAGATCTCTCTCCCTCTCTCTCTCTGTGAAGGAGTCTCGAGTACGCAGCAGAGTTTGAGACGGCTCTTTAGTCGTCTACAGTTCGAAAAAATATTTTATAACTGTGAAGTTAGGTTTTGAACATCGTCCTAGTCTTTTACTCATTAAACCATAAAAAACAAACGTTTCGTTTTCCTTATTTATTATTTGTTTCTCCATTTTTGATTACTTCTTAAAGATCCACAAATGCATTTGTCAAGTTCTAACGTTTGTTTTCTTATTCGTTAGCGATTAACCATTACATATTGCTTTTTGGATTGTAAAATTCAGTTGAGAAACATACAAAACTAATTTTGTTAAAGATTAAATTTATTTTCGTCTATGACAATCCTATTATTTATTATGATTAAATAAGATAAAAAGAGAAAAACATGAGTTATGTAAATTATTCTTAATTCGTTTTGGTTTTTATAGATTTGCTTTGATAAAGCCTACGAGGATAAAATGGATAAAATCATTGAAGAATGTCAAAAAAATCCAGCTACTCAAGCTTCTGAAGCTTGGTTAAAAAGTGAAGATCTTACTGAAAATCTGGAAGGTGAAGGTTCGCACATATTTTGTAGACTAAAAGCAGTAGGTAGCCTCAAAGAAAATGGAGATGTCGATGCTGAAGCAATGGAAAAAGATATATCAAGTGGAATTAAAGATAAGAAAATTGTTAAAACTATAGTTGAGAAATGTGGTACTAGAGCACCTGGTACCTCACCTGAAAAAAGTGCTATTGATAATTTTAGATGTGTTTTGCAAAATTTTGCAGAGCTGTCTAAGAATGCTGGAGCTTGTTCTTAAAAGAGTCTTATAGCTTTGTTCGAAATGCACTAGGTATCTCAACGTAAAAAAGATGTAGGTAGTTTTAATTATTGAGTAACTAATCTACATTATAATAATATTGATAGACAAGAAGCATTGTAATAATAAAAATAGTATAATTATTAAACTTCAATTTTATTATTTAACCTAAGGCATATGAGTACCTTAATTTAACCTAATCAGATATTAGCAGCTGCTCTCCACTTTTAACCGCTAGATAGCAATAGTGGTTAATTAACAGTCCTTTTGCTGCTTGGTAATGCTAGTAGTAATAGATTCTCACAGAAGTATTAGTAGGTAAGACGTAAGAAAAAATGTCTAACGGTTAACAAAAGAGAAATGATTTTAGTATCCTATATGTGAAGACGCATGTAAAGAAACGGACACTTTATCGCATAATAAAACATACGTACCTAATAAAATATAGCACAAAGCTGGCATTGTTTTTACGACACAGAAATTAAATTTTTACAAATCGTCACAGTAAAGACAGAGTAGATACCGCAAACTACTTTGTCTTTCCAAGCGATAAGACAGTGAGATATTATGAATAGGCTGATCACGAATTCCTTCTAAAACCCTAATAATAATTGCAGTTGATGTAGACACTTCTGCAAACGATGAATTCTAATTCACAGTAAGAGAATTGTAACGGGATAACCGAATAAGGAAAGGACCTTTACTTAAAATACTGTTTTTAGGTTATTTTAGAAATCACTAGTGTATGTTGACTAGATTAAATCATGTTTCTCAAAGAGTGCACATTTCGGAGTGCAGATGCGATATTTGCTCCCAGTAGTTTTCTTCAAGCTCTCTTCTGAGCTTAGCCACCAATAGTTCATTTATCTTCTTTCCAGGCATTCTTGTATCTTCACCCCAGACCTGACACCAATTTGAAACACTTATGGTGATTGTAACAAGAACTCTGCTGGATAACGTGTAAACAGTTTTACATTGACAATGAACTGTTCGAATTCTTAGAACTCCCCTTAATCGTCCGTACATACCCTTATATACAACATGAACATTCTAGAATGTACGAGAAAAACGATCTAATCTAGTCACCATACATTAGAGATCTCTAGAATAACCTAAAAACAGTATTTCAAGTAAAGGTCCTTTTCTTATTTGGTTATCCCGTTACAGTATATAACTAGGTATTATTATACACTTTTATTGAATAAAATTTTATTTAAAAAAGCATTTTGTCCATATGTGCATATTTTTGTTACACCAATGGCCACAATTTTATTTCCCATTTTCCTTTCCAGACCCTAAATATCCATTGTTCTCGAGCGGTCATAACGTGATTTACCGGGTGCGTGCCTTTAAGACCATTTCAGTGGGTTTTATTTTTCATGAATTAAATGATTAAAATTCTACAAGAATGATTTCTTATACTAGCTTAATAAAAAATAGAATTTCTGTTATGTTGCAGTTCTTAAATTTATTGCTTTCCGTATTGCTGAATAGTGTAGGCACATTAGTAGTTGTTCTGGCGGGATTCTGAGACCGTGTCCAGCTGGCGGGTTACTGGGACCGATGCCATCCAGTTCAGAAACCCTCCTTGACTCACCTTTACAAGAACTTCCCTGTAATTTTACCTGTCATTTGTGTTACCCTACATTTTTGTTACCCTACCTTGACCACCCCTCAGCATCACCACCCTCGATGTGCCCAAATAAAACTTTTTATGAATGTAGAAAAAAAAATTCTGTGTGTGATTGCGGTTGTGGAATTCGAACCCACAAACTCATGTGTAGAAAGTTGACGCTTTAACCAACAGAGCCATCAACTTACTTGCTATAGAAAATTAAAATGTGTAAGACAAACAGATCCATCTACTTCATATTGTGTAGCAGAGTTGTTGTTGATATTTAGCAGAGACGTTCTAACATTAGCCTAGCCTAGCCTCGCCTCATGAAACCTTTTTACTAAGTCAAATAAATTAAAGTATAATTACAACAAATTAAATTAAAATGAAAAATTTAAATGAAGCAATGAAATATATTTTTAAATAATAATACACACACACTCAAATCTTCTTTTCGCTTCTTGGTGCATTAGCTGGTTCGTGATGTGTGACGTAATCGACTGATGTGTGTTAGAGTGATAACAGACTTTGCTTTCGCTATTAATAATAAAACATATCATGGAAAATATTTAGTTTTAGAATGGCTTCGAGAGAATACAGTCAAAAACTTGAAGAGTTTTGTGAAAATATAAGAAAATTAAACCAACAAATTTCTGTCTACGAAGACCAAAAAGAAGTATTAAAAAAAATTGAAAATTTAAGTTTGTGGGACAAAGTTTTTGAAAAATATTTACCAACATCATCATCATCAACGTCCACAAGACGAATAAAACCATGGCCTTGTTAAAAACAAATTTTGTTGTTTTAACAGCAATATTAAATAACATGCTTTACGTTAACGTTCCGCAAAACGTTGCACATATTGGTGTGTGTTTAGATATAAACGGAACAAAACAAGAATGCAATACATGGCAAAGGATGAGTCTGTCAACAGTCAATGATGGAAAATTGCAGGTGTTTGCATTAAAATTAGTGGAATCGCCTCTTAACTACAAACTAAAATTAATCTTTAACGACAACTCTGAAGGATTTGGGGAATGGCGATCAAATCTTCAAATCCCAATGCAACAACTAAAAATTACTATGGAGGATCCAATGCAACAGCAAATATGTCAAGTAGTTCAGATAACATGGGCAACGTTAGCAGGAGTTTGCTTGTTAATCATGAAAATTTTGGCGAAAGAAACCAAAAGAAGAATGAAGCGATGAAATGTATTTTTAAATAATAATAATAACAATAAATATTTGTAAACTTTTAAAAGGTGTTTCAATAAAAAACCTTAATTTTTTTATAGCTTTATTTAGGTAATACAGTATAATACAACCAATTATACAAAGAAAGAATATTATTATATGCACACATAAATTTGCCGTTGGCGTGGTGAGGACATCCTGAATATACAGCTTCAAAATTTTTTGTTGCACAGGGTGTCCCATCATAATTTACAACATCATAAATTAAAACATGGATTCCAAGTTCTTCGCATTTTGCTTTTAAAAAGTCAATTTTTTGATTTCCTCTAACATAAATCAAATCAACGTTGCCAAGTAGGTGTTTCTCCAAAATTACATTGACATCGGAATAATCTACATCTCCAGAATCGTATCGTATTCCATGCAAAAAATTTTCCAAATATCGCGTTGTTTTTTTGTCTTTGGCAGTCAACTCGTGGAATGGTTTAGGCGGTTTAAATAAAAAATTTGATTTTATACCACCAATCTGAATAGCGATTTCTTTTGGATAAAAAACTTCATCGATTATAAATCCTTGAATGTCGACTACTGCAATTCTCATGATGATGAAGATGACGACAATGAAACTTCTTTGAAAGCTGAGCAAATACTAAATAGGTAGTAGTTTATATTATATTTTTAACTATTTCTGTTAGGGGGTAATGCTCCAATAAACAATCATGAATTATGATACAATATGCTTTAGTATTTTTAGGAAATCCTTTGTTGGCATCAATTTCCAGACGTACATCAACAGTCGATGATTTTATCGATTCTTCTTGCTTAGAACAATCAATAACAAACAAAGCACGATTTAGGAATGCTAGTAAATCCATTAATGGTCGTTTCACTGATACTCTGTTGTAACTGGAATTGAATTCGCTGTAGTTGTAATGAGCAAGCGCAAAGTCGTTTTTTTCAAAATCAAGTTGCATTCTTTCATTGGGAAAATATTCACCATTCAATGCGAGTCTAAGACCTTGTAGATTTACGTGATCAAATAAAGACGGATCTGCAGTTTTCAGATTTCTCCTATTAGTTTGGAAAAATACAATAACATATCGAGGTTTCTCTATTGCAGATGTTGTTTTAACAGCCCAAATTTCTTGTTTTGCTGCTGCAGTCAAAGATGGTAGCTCATGTAGTTCCCATTTTCTAAACGGAATTACGATTGGACGATCGCTTTGAATTGATCGCATCAATTGTTCTTTAACGAAATCATTTGGATAAATATGTTTAACTTTCAGTTCCATCGAATGAATCATAATCTGTACAGTTGTAGAAGTAGTTACGTTACCGGTACCTGGTTTTTCTGTTACAATAACGCTATCGAGATCATTACGAGCTCGAACGAATCGAATCGTTTGTCGTCCACAAGTTACCATTGGGTAATCATTGAAACTGTTGAAGATGTGTTTAAGCGGCATCAGTAAACTAAATGATTTATCAGCAGCATTGAGAATAGGATTTGTGGGATAATTCCAACCGGCAATGGCGAGGTGACGAGAATCTTCTTCATTGTAACATGTTAAAGCTCTTACAGTGCTAACAATTCCAGGATCTCGAACTGTTTCTATCTCTCTTGCACATTCGCTATACGTACACGAATCGAATAGAAATGCTCCAAAGTTTGGTGTCAAACTAACATCACCATTACCAGTTATATCCAATTTTCCTTTAATAGCCAACAACGTATCATGCATTGCAAAGAATGAGTCCACCTGATTTACACTAAATTCTACAATGTCGCTGCAGCTAAACGATTTGATGAACGGTGTGTAAGATCGGTATTCAGATTTTCTAATCGATTCATCCTGAGTCGGCTCTCGATAAATATCAAACATTGGATCTTGAATTGTTCGTATACGATTCATTATTATTATTATTGTTAATAACTTTGAAACCAAGAGCTTTCAAATATAAAACGTTGTCTCTAGTAAGTTGTCGTCGCTGTCGTCCTACCGAACAGTTTAACGATTTGTTCAATACTGCAGGCTTCTGAAAATATGAAGGTGCTATATAGTTGAAAATTAATCCCATTCTTTCAACTCCAAACCCAATATACTTCTTTCACCTTGAAAATTTACAGGTCTTGAATTTTGATCCAATGCCAGTATAGTAATATTTGTAATCTCAGGTATATTAATCACCGGCAAATATGTGATATTTTTTGGAATTTCGTCGATAGCGTAACCAGGGTCTACAGATATACCAAACTCGTGGATAGTGTGAGTAGGTCTGTTGTTGTAGAAGGCTCCGGTGGTAATGTTTGTTTCGAAACGAATCGTTCGTACTTTAACAATTTCCACAGGTAGATCGGAACTATGTCTTACATTCGGTTCTAGAATCCTCTTTGAGAAACCCAACATTCTGCCTATACTGTCTTCGCGCTCGAAATTTATTGCATGTTGACTACTGAATATTTCACACTTGAGTGTATTATTGTTGGGTTTCAATGAAAAAACGTCTTCAATCTTTGCATTTGATGGTATATTTAGTAAATTTCTAATTGTCTCTTCAATATCGGAAATTTCATAGCAACCTGTATTTAACGTTATTTTCTGCAATTTAGTTTTATCGTTATTTTCGTAATAGTAGAAAGCATTACTGCCATTCTCTACATTCGGTATACTGTTGTACGAAAAGAAAAACAAAAATGCCAACTTGTATTGTTTCTTTGGATCTAAACTCAAAGGAACCGGAGGAGTCCAATCAAATTGATAATCACGACTCTCTAGCGTCAACAACATAACTGTTGGAGGTTGAACAAAGAAATAAAATTTTATATCTTTAACATTTATTTAAATAATTTTTTACAAGCTCATTACATTTTTCTAAACCTAGTTTACATATATTGCAATTTCCTTGTGATTGCGCAGGTCCATCAACATGGGTGGTCCATTCAGGACGATTATGATGAACAAAGCATGGCAGGCAGGTTCGCAATTCAAAATCCAATCTATATTCAAGCGGCAACTTGCACCAAACTTGTAATAATTCACAAGGTTTTGCGTACCTTTTCAAATAACATATAGGAAAACAAGCCAATTCTTGTTCAGTAAAGTCAATCAGGTTCTTTTCACGATTAATGTACGCCAAAACAGCCTCCATCGCATAGAAATTCTAAACAAAGATGACCACAGTTGATTTGGTTAAAAGTTTGATAAGGATCGTGATTGTAAACAATTTTCGTTGCAGGCCCCAGATACTGTACAAGTTCTTTCGGCGGTTTCAACTTGCCAAATGAATCGAAATATTCCACGTTATTGTTAATCTTCCGATACGCCACCCAATGAGTTCCATGATTTTTACTTTCATCCAAATTTAGGATTGCGCATTCGCGTTGAACAGGACCGGTTTTAGGTAATGTGTCTCGCATAAATACACCTCTGAAATTTGGGATTTTTAAAAGTTTAGCATATCGTTTTAGTTCGTAATCATACAATCCTCGATTGGGTAGCTTGCCTAGTTTTTTTTAAGAAAAAGACCAAAGCCTCCTCTGGCATTTTTTCGTAAATATAGTCCTTTACCGAAAGATTCCATAGCTTTGTTATGTCGATGTTCTTCTTCCAATTTTTTTTGTGCATTTTTCGCATCAATCACAGTTTTAGCGATTCCAGCAGCTCCGCCAGACAACGCCCCGAGTGCACTTAGCCCTGCGAACAACGGAATAAGAGGTAGAAATCCTCCGGATTTTGGTTCGATGGGAATAATTCTAGGTACTTTAACCTGTTTTTTTCCACCAGCATTTTGTACAGCTACCCTGGCTGCTTTTAGAGCAATACTGGTTGCTCGTTTTAATGTAGCCGAAGGACCAGCTTTTTTTATATCTCTCTGTATTTTACTTATAATATTACGTTTAAACGATTTCGGTTTTTTTACACCCATACCAAGTTTACGTTTAGCTTTCATTGCGGTGGTAGTTAACCAAGCTGCAGTCTTTTCGCCAATTGATGCGTCCTTGGACTTTACTCTTTCCCACGCTTTATTCTCTAGAATCTCGTCCGCTTTATGTCGTTCCGCTAAATCTTTATGCTTAGAATATGCAATGTCGTGTTCTCTGGCTGCGTCGTCCAGCAGGTTAACACCCGTATCTCCACGTGCAAGTCTTTGATGTAATTTAGTTCCAGGACCCAAAAAGTTGTAACCAGGATAATGTAACTCAAACGGTAGATTATTGATTAAACTGTTAAGCACACCTTCACCTTCAAACACCAACATGAGAAATGAAATGATTTTCGAATTACTACACTACTTATACATTGAAACATGAAAAAACATGTCAAAACATGAAGGTCGTTCAGCAAGAACACACACTGCCGATTGAAAATTTAGATGGAGGAAACGATCAAATCGCTGGCAGTAAACATGGTCCACTGCTACCAAACTCGTTTCGAGCGCTAATCTGTGGACCCAGTGGGTGTGGCAAAACAAACGTTATGTTATCATTACTGTTTCATCCGCATGGCGCGAAATTTAAAAATGTTTACGTTTATTCAAAGTCATTGTATCAGCCCAAGTATAAATTGTTGGAAGAAGTGCTATCAAAAGTTAAAGGAGTGGGATATTTTCCATTTAAAGAAAACGATGAAGTTATTAGTCCAAATGAAGCAAAGCCGAATTCAATTTTTATTTTTGATGATGTCATATGCGAGAACCAACAAAAGATTAGAGAATACTACAGCATGGGCCGACATCGGGATATAGATAGCGCATTTCTTTCACAAACCTACTCGAAATGCTGTAAACAAATTTGTAGAGATAACAGTAACATAATTGTACTTTTTAAACAAGATGCTATTAATTTGAAACATGTCTTTGATGAACACGTGTCACCGGATATGAGTTTTGAAGAATTCAAACAGTTGTGTTCGAAATGTTGGCAAGAAAAATATGGGACAATGGTTATTGCGAAAGACTTTGATTTAAACAACGGTCGGTATCGAATCGGTTTCGATAAATACATAAAATTGTAACATTGCAGTCATTATTCGACAACATGTCAGACAATCCAGTTGACATTGCCATTCGTAAGAGAAAAATTGCCGAACTGGCTCGATCGATTCGAAAAAAATATAAAGCGTTACAATTGGGTAGAGTTGAAACGGATGAGACACTAAATAAATTGTTTAAACCTGTCACAGAACAACTACACAAAATTGTAAAATCTTCTCTAAACGAAACAGTGATCTCTCATCCTCAACTAGTCAACGAGCTAGAGCCTAAAAAAGAACCATCTAAACAAAAAGAGAAACCGTCTAAAAAACAAAAAGAGGAATCACCTAAACAAAAAGAGCAATCAAGCATACCTGAGTTTATAAAACTCGAAAATGTTGCCGAAACTACTAGTGATGATAATGATGAAGTATTCTATGAAGACGAAGAACAGGCTGTTAAAGATTTTAACGTTTCAGAAGATGTTATTAAGGAATACTTGGATCAGTATCCCCCAATGGCTCATCCATATATTCAAGATCATTGGACACAAAAAGATAATATAGATACGGTTTATGGTCCCATTTACAATGCTGATACATCTAAATGGTTTCTGGGTGAAAAACAAATCGACTTTGATAAAAAGCATGGATTTATTATTATAGACGGCAAACAGATAAAAGGTACACCGGGTCTATATGAATTAATTTTTAAAGATCAACCTGAAAATTACAATAAGGAGGATTTCAAGTGTTATGGAACAATACTAGAATTAACAAATGTTCATAAAAACATTAAAGGATACCTTAAAGGAACAAACCGATTCAAATACACACATATTATAAAACCTCTGGCTACCTCTCACTTGCGAAAACCTTCGGACACTGTGGGCTCTGGGATGCAAATGGTTTACAACGATAATAAAATTGACCTTCAATATTGGGACGATCCAAACGAACTCGTTGACAGGCTTCGGCTTTTAATAGCGTCAAAAGAAGCAGGAAATACTTCGAATGATAATGAAATTGTTGCAATTATCGAGGAATTAAAAGAAGCACGCATTATTGCCTAAACATCATTACCACAATGAGTGTCGACAAATTCGGACGTACTAAACATGATATAGGCAATAAAAAACTATTGCTGATGTCTAAACCAACCTTAGTCCATACCGCAAACGGTGATATTGATTTTGAAAATTTAAAACTTTGTAATGTTAAAGATCCTGACTCAGACAGCGATGCCGTCAATAAAAAATATATGGATAATAATGTGCAAAAGTTGACTGAAAACATGAATGCTATGAATAAAAGTTTAGAATCACAAATAGCGGCTATTAAAAAGAATATTGCTGTTTTGATCGATACAATAACTATAAATCAAAAGAATCTGCTTGATGTTCGTGAAACTATTACTGCGATGGATTTGACCATAAAAGCATTGGAGAATCGATTAATACAAAATCCCTAAACATTTAGTCACAGTCATGTTTTCAGTCAACTTTTGCACATTATTATCCATATATTTTTTATTGACGGCATCGCTGTCTGAGTCAGGATCTTTAACATTACAAAGTTTTAAATTTTCAAAATCAATATCACCGTTTGCGGTATGGACTAAGGTTGGTTTAGACATCAGCAATAGTTTTTTATTGCCTATATCATGTTTAGTACGTCCGAATTTGTCGACACTCATTGTGGTAATGATGTTTAGGCAATAATGCGTGCTTCTTTTAATTCCTCGATAATTGCAACAATTTCATTATCATTCGAAGTATTTCCTGCTTCTTTTGACGCTATTAAAAGCCGAAGCCTGTCAACGAGTTCGTTTGGATCGTCCCAATATTGAAGGTCAATTTTATTATCGTTGTAAACCATTTGCATCCCAGAGCCCACAGTGTCCGAAGGTTTTCGCAAGTGAGAGGTAGCCAGAGGTTTTATAATATGTGTGTATTTGAATCGGTTTGTTCCTTTAAGGTATCCTTTAATGTTTTTATGAACATTTGTTAATTCTAGTATTGTTCCATAACACTTGAAATCCTCCTTATTGTAATTTTCAGGTTGATCTTTAAAAATTAATTCATATAGACCCGGTGTACCTTTTATCTGTTTGCCGTCTATAATAATAAATCCATGCTTTTTATCAAAGTCGATTTGTTTTTCACCCAGAAACCATTTAGATGTATCAGCATTGTAAATGGGACCATAAACCGTATCTATATTATCTTTTTGTGTCCAATGATCTTGAATATATGGATGAGCCATTGGGGGATACTGATCCAAGTATTCCTTAATAACATCTTCTGAAACGTTAAAATCTTTAACAGCCTGTTCTTCGTCTTCATAGAATACTTCATCATTATCATCACTAGTAGTTTCGGCAACATTTTCGAGTTTTATAAACTCAGGTATGCTTGATTGCTCTTTTTGTTTAGGTGATTCCTCTTTTTGTTTTTTAGACGGTTTCTCTTTTTGTTTAGATGGTTCTTTTTTAGGCTCTAGCTCGTTGACTAGTTGAGGATGAGAGATCACTGTTTCGTTTAGAGAAGATTTTACAATTTTGTGTAGTTGTTCTGTGACAGGTTTAAACAATTTATTTAGTGTCTCATCCGTTTCAACTCTACCCAATTGTAACGCTTTATATTTTTTTCGAATCGATCGAGCCAGTTCGGCAATTTTTCTCTTACGAATGGCAATGTCAACTGGATTGTCTGACATGTTGTCGAATAATGACTGCAATGTTACAATTTTATGTATTTATCGAAACCGATTCGATACCGACCGTTGTTTAAATCAAAGTCTTTCGCAATAACCATTGTCCCATATTTTTCTTGCCAACATTTCGAACACAACTGTTTGAATTCTTCAAAACTCATATCCGGTGACACGTGTTCATCAAAGACATGTTTCAAATTAATAGCATCTTGTTTAAAAAGTACAATTATGTTACTGTTATCTCTACAAATTTGTTTACAGCATTTCGAGTAGGTTTGTGAAAGAAATGCGCTATCTATATCCCGATGTCGGCCCATGCTGTAGTATTCTCTAATCTTTTGTTGGTTCTCGCATATGACATCATCAAAAATAAAAATTGAATTCGGCTTTGCTTCATTTGGACTAATAACTTCATCGTTTTCTTTAAATGGAAAATATCCCACTCCTTTAACTTTTGATAGCACTTCTTCCAACAATTTATACTTGGGCTGATACAATGACTTTGAATAAACGTAAACATTTTTAAATTTCGCGCCATGCGGATGAAACAGTAATGATAACATAACGTTTGTTTTGCCACACCCACTGGGTCCACAGATTAGCGCTCGAAACGAGTTTGGTAGCAGTGGACCATGTTTACTGCCAGCGATTTGATCGTTTCCTCCATCTAAATTTTCAATCGGCAGTGTGTGTTCTTGCTGAACGACCTTCATGTTTTGACATGTTTTTTCATGTTTCAATGTATAAGTAGTGTAGTAATTCGAAAATCATTTCATTTCTCATGTTGGTGTTTGAAGGTGAAGGTGTGCTTAACAGTTTAATCAATAATCTACCGTTTGAGTTACATTATCCTGGTTACAACTTTTTGGGTCCTGGAACTAAATTACATCAAAGACTTGCACGTGGAGATACGGGTGTTAACCTGCTGGACGACGCAGCCAGAGAACACGACATTGCATATTCTAAGCATAAAGATTTAGCGGAACGACATAAAGCGGACGAGATTCTAGAGAATAAAGCGTGGGAAAGAGTAAAGTCCAAGGACGCATCAATTGGCGAAAAGACTGCAGCTTGGTTAACTACCACCGCAATGAAAGCTAAACGTAAACTTGGTATGGGTGTAAAAAAACCGAAATCGTTTAAACGTAATATTATAAGTAAAATACAGAGAGATATAAAAAAAGCTGGTCCTTCGGCTACATTAAAACGAGCAACCAGTATTGCTCTAAAAGCAGCCAGGGTAGCTGTACAAAATGCTGGTGGAAAAAAACAGGTTAAAGTACCTAGAATTATTCCCATCGAACCAAAATCCGGAGGATTTCTACCTCTTATTCCGTTGTTCGCAGGGCTAAGTGCACTCGGGGCGTTGTCTGGCGGAGCTGCTGGAATCGCTAAAACTGTGATTGATGCGAAAAATGCACAAAAAAAATTGGAAGAAGAACATCGACATAACAAAGCTATGGAATCTCTCGGTAAAGGACTATATTTACGAAAAAATGCCAGAGGAGGCTTTGGTCTTTTTCTTAAAAAAAACTAGGCAAGCTACCCAATCGAGGATTGTATGATTACGAACTAAAACGATATGCTAAACTTTTAAAAATCCCAAATTTCAGAGGTGTATTTATGCGAGACACATTACCTAAAACCGGTCCTGTTCAACGCGAATGCGCAATCCTAAATTTGGATGAAAGTAAAAATCATGGAACTCATTGGGTGGCGTATCGGAAGATTAACAATAACGTGGAATATTTCGATTCATTTGGCAAGTTGAAACCGCCGAAAGAACTTGTACAGTATCTGGGGCCTGCAACGAAAATTGTTTACAATCACGATCCTTATCAAACTTTTAACCAAATCAACTGTGGTCATCTTTGTTTAGAATTTCTATGCGATGGAGGCTGTTTTGGCGTACATTAATCGTGAAAAGAACCTGATTGACTTTACTGAACAAGAATTGGCTTGTTTTCCTATATGTTATTTGAAAAGGTACGCAAAACCTTGTGAATTATTACAAGTTTGGTGCAAGTTGCCGCTTGAATATAGATTGGATTTTGAATTGCGAACCTGCCTGCCATGCTTTGTTCATCATAATCGTCCTGAATGGACCACCCATGTTGATGGACCTGCGCAATCACAAGGAAATTGCAATATATGTAAACTAGGTTTAGAAAAATGTAATGAGCTTGTAAAAAATTATTTAAATAAATGTTAAAGATATAAAATTTTATTTCTTTGTTCAACCTCCAACAGTTATGTTGTTGACGCTAGAGAGTCGTGATTATCAATTTGATTGGACTCCTCCGGTTCCTTTGAGTTTAGATCCAAAGAAACAATACAAGTTGGCATTTTTGTTTTTCTTTTCGTACAACAGTATACCGAATGTAGAGAATGGCAGTAATGCTTTCTACTATTACGAAAATAACGATAAAACTAAATTGCAGAAAATAACGTTAAATACAGGTTGCTATGAAATTTCCGATATTGAAGAGACAATTAGAAATTTACTAAATATACCATCAAATGCAAAGATTGAAGACGTTTTTTCATTGAAACCCAACAATAATACACTCAAGTGTGAAATATTCAGTAGTCAACATGCAATAAATTTCGAGCGCGAAGACAGTATAGGCAGAATGTTGGGTTTCTCAAAGAGGATTCTAGAACCGAATGTAAGACATAGTTCCGATCTACCTGTGGAAATTGTTAAAGTACGAACGATTCGTTTCGAAACAAACATTACCACCGGAGCCTTCTACAACAACAGACCTACTCACACTATCCACGAGTTTGGTATATCTGTAGACCCTGGTTACGCTATCGACGAAATTCCAAAAAATATCACATATTTGCCGGTGATTAATATACCTGAGATTACAAATATTACTATACTGGCATTGGATCAAAATTCAAGACCTGTAAATTTTCAAGGTGAAAGAAGTATATTGGGTTTGGAGTTGAAAGAATGGGATTAATTTTCAACTATATAGCACCTTCATATTTTCAGAAGCCTGCAGTATTGAACAAATCGTTAAACTGTTCGGTAGGACGACAGCGACGACAACTTACTAGAGACAACGTTTTATATTTGAAAGCTCTTGGTTTCAAAGTTATTAACAATAATAATAATAATGAATCGTATACGAACAATTCAAGATCCAATGTTTGATATTTATCGAGAGCCGACTCAGGATGAATCGATTAGAAAATCTGAATACCGATCTTACACACCGTTCATCAAATCGTTTAGCTGCAGCGACATTGTAGAATTTAGTGTAAATCAGGTGGACTCATTCTTTGCAATGCATGATACGTTGTTGGCTATTAAAGGAAAATTGGATATAACTGGTAATGGTGATGTTAGTTTGACACCAAACTTTGGAGCATTTCTATTCGATTCGTGTACGTATAGCGAATGTGCAAGAGAGATAGAAACAGTTCGAGATCCTGGAATTGTTAGCACTGTAAGAGCTTTAACATGTTACAATGAAGAAGATTCTCGTCACCTCGCCATTGCCGGTTGGAATTATCCCACAAATCCTATTCTCAATGCTGCTGATAAATCATTTAGTTTACTGATGCCGCTTAAACACATCTTCAACAGTTTCAATGATTACCCAATGGTAACTTGTGGACGACAAACGATTCGATTCGTTCGAGCTCGTAATGATCTCGATAGCGTTATTGTAACAGAAAAACCAGGTACCGGTAACGTAACTACTTCTACAACTGTACAGATTATGATTCATTCGATGGAACTGAAAGTTAAACATATTTATCCAAATGATTTCGTTAAAGAACAATTGATGCGATCAATTCAAAGCGATCGTCCAATCGTAATTCCGTTTAGAAAATGGGAACTACATGAGCTACCATCTTTGACTGCAGCAGCAAAACAAGAAATTTGGGCTGTTAAAACAACATCTGCAATAGAGAAACCTCGATATGTTATTGTATTTTTCCAAACTAATAGGAGAAATCTGAAAACTGCAGATCCGTCTTTATTTGATCACGTAAATCTACAAGGTCTTAGACTCGCATTGAATGGTGAATATTTTCCCAATGAAAGAATGCAACTTGATTTTGAAAAAAACGACTTTGCGCTTGCTCATTACAACTACAGCGAATTCAATTCCAGTTACAACAGAGTATCAGTGAAACGACCATTAATGGATTTACTAGCATTCCTAAATCGTGCTTTGTTTGTTATTGATTGTTCTAAGCAAGAAGAATCGATAAAATCATCGACTGTTGATGTACGTCTGGAAATTGATGCCAACAAAGGATTTCCTAAAAATACTAAAGCATATTGTATCATAATTCATGATTGTTTATTGGAGCATTACCCCCTAACAGAAATAGTTAAAAATATAATATAAACTACTACCTATTTAGTATTTGCTCAGCTTTCAAAGAAGTTTCATTGTCGTCATCTTCATCATCATGAGAATTGCAGTAGTCGACATTCAAGGATTTATAATCGATGAAGTTTTTTATCCAAAAGAAATCGCTATTCAGATTGGTGGTATAAAATCAAATTTTTTATTTAAACCGCCTAAACCATTCCACGAGTTGACTGCCAAAGACAAAAAAACAACGCGATATTTGGAAAATTTTTTGCATGGAATACGATACGATTCTGGAGATGTAGATTATTCCGATGTCAATGTAATTTTGGAGAAACACCTACTTGGCAACGTTGATTTGATTTATGTTAGAGGAAATCAAAAAATTGACTTTTTAAAAGCAAAATGCGAAGAACTTGGAATCCATGTTTTAATTTATGATGTTGTAAATTATGATGGGACACCCTGTGCAACAAAAAATTTTGAAGCTGTATATTCAGGATGTCCTCACCACGCCAACGGCAAATTTATGTGTGCATATAATAATATTCTTTCTTTGTATAATTGGTTGTATTATACTGTATTACCTAAATAAAGCTATAAAAAAATTAAGGTTTTTTATTGAAACACCTTTTAAAAGTTTACAAATATTTATTGTTATTATTATTATTTAAAAATACATTTCATCGCTTCATTCTTCTTTTGGTTTCTTTCGCCAAAATTTTCATGATTAACAAGCAAACTCCTGCTAACGTTGCCCATGTTATCTGAACTACTTGACATATTTGCTGTTGCATTGGATCCTCCATAGTAATTTTTAGTTGTTGCATTGGGATTTGAAGATTTGATCGCCATTCCCCAAATCCTTCAGAGTTGTCGTTAAAGATTAATTTTAGTTTGTAGTTAAGAGGCGATTCCACTAATTTTAATGCAAACACCTGCAATTTTCCATCATTGACTGTTGACAGACTCATCCTTTGCCATGTATTGCATTCTTGTTTTGTTCCGTTTATATCTAAACACACACCAATATGTGCAACGTTTTGCGGAACGTTAACGTAAAGCATGTTATTTAATATTGCTGTTAAAACAACAAAATTTGTTTTTAACAAGGCCATGGTTTTATTCGTCTTGTGGACGTTGATGATGATGATGTTGGTAAATATTTTTCAAAAACTTTGTCCCACAAACTTAAATTTTCAATTTTTTTTAATACTTCTTTTTGGTCTTCGTAGACAGAAATTTGTTGGTTTAATTTTCTTATATTTTCACAAAACTCTTCAAGTTTTTGACTGTATTCTCTCGAAGCCATTCTAAAACTAAATATTTTCCATGATATGTTTTATTATTAATAGCGAAAGCAAAGTCTGTTATCACTCTAACACACATCAGTCGATTACGTCACACATCACGAACCAGCTAATGCACCAAGAAGCGAAAAGAAGATTTGAGTGTGTGTGTATTATTATTTAAAAATATATTTCATTGCTTCATTTAAATTTTTCATTTTAATTTAATTTGTTGTAATTATACTTTAATTTATTTGACTTAGTAAAAAGGTTTCATGAGGCGAGGCTAGGCTAGGCTAATGTTAGAACGTCTCTGCTAAATATCAACAACAACTCTGCTACACAATATGAAGTAGATGGATCTGTTTGTCTTACACATTTTAATTTTCTATAGCAAGTAAGTTGATGGCTCTGTTGGTTAAAGCGTCAACTTTCTACACATGAGTTTGTGGGTTCGAATTCCACAACCGCAATCACACACAGAATTTTTTTTTCTACATTCATAAAAAGTTTTATTTGGGCACATCGAGGGTGGTGATGCTGAGGGGTGGTCAAGGTAGGGTAACAAAAATGTAGGGTAACACAAATGACAGGTAAAATTACAGGGAAGTTCTTGTAAAGGTGAGTCAAGGAGGGTTTCTGAACTGGATGGCATCGGTCCCAGTAACCCGCCAGCTGGACACGGTCTCAGAATCCCGCCAGAACAACTACTCACATTCATTATAATTATTAGTTGTACACACCAACATATTCTATTTTTTACATTGTACTAATTTAATAAACATATATAAATTGTATCATAACCATTTTCCATTTTAATTAAACACAAATAAATATTTTCTCTATTTGATATTGTATCCCTTTTAAAAATCGTATTATTAAACTCTACTGTGCTATCGTTGTTTATATATGCGATTTACGAATTTAGTCTTCAACCTTCGATAGCTCAGTTGGTAGAGCGGTGGACTGTAGTGGAATATGAGTTTGTAGACATCCATAGGTCGCTGGTTCAAATCCGGCTCGATGGAAACTTTTTTCATTTTTTTACAGTATCCAAATTGTTTAATTTTAACATATATGTAGTATTGGATTTATTTATTTAATTTTAAAAAATAGTTTTGCGTTATCGATATAATTTTTGTATCTAAAAGTATTGAATATTTATAGAAACACGGTAATTTATTTTTATAATCTGTTTCGTCAATGCCAAAGCCTTCGATAGAGTCAGCATCAGACTCTTATAGAATGTTTGTCAAAAAATGATTTAGATAAGAAAGATATCAACATAATCAGAAATATTTATTGGGATCAAACTGCATTGGTCAGAACTGAACACGGCACAACTAGGGAGATGAAAGTTGAGAGAGGAGTAAGACAAGGCTGTTTTTGTCGCCGCTATTGTTTAACTTATACTCGGAAGAAGTATTCTCTTAAACACTTTAAGATGTAGAACAGGACATAAAGAGATTAATGGAGAGCTATTAAACAATATTCGTTACGCAAACGATACACCCGATACACTCATAATAGCTGATAATGAAAGTGACTTACAGAACCTCCTAAACAAGATAAGTTCACAAGGCGATGAATACGGCTTGAGAGTCAACATAAAAAAAAACAAAATAATGGTGATAACAAAGGGACATAGACAACTACAGACCTACGGAGAGCAGATACAGCAAGTCGACTAATTTAAATACCTGGGATGTTGGATTACTTACGATCTTGATCCCGAAATGGATCTTACATCAAGAATATAACGGACCGGATCCACTTTTTAGGAACTCAGTCCTCTACTGTGCAATCCGAGCCTCAATATTGATATACGATATTGTATGGTTAGGTGTTAAGAGGCATGGACACTTAAAGTAACATCCTTAAGACGACTACAGGTATTTGAAATGTGGATTTTCCGGCGAATGTTAAGAATCTCTTGGATATCCCGAACTATCAATAAGCACGTTTTGAACCCGATGAATAAAGACCGTGAACTGCGTATATCCATAAAAAAACTCAAAGCGGCTCATCTGGGACATATACTAAGGAACTCTAAATATAGACTGCTCGAGCTCATTATTAAAGGCAAAATTAAGGAAAAGCGTGGACCAGGCAGATATCATAGATGAGGAATATACGGAAATGTACGAGTATGGACTTACAAATTTTGATACGATCAGCTAAAGACAGAAACTGATACGACATAGTTATCGCTAACCTCCAATGAAAGGAGCTGCACTCGCAGAGGAAGAATCTGTTTCGTACATTAAATAGTTGAGTTAATATATTTCTAAATTATTGCAAGAAAAATTGGATTTTTAAAATGGAAAGATAATTTATCAATTTTGAATGATTTATTTTAACTAAGAATTAATTCAAACAGTACATGATTAGTCAATGTCTTCTAAAATTTGATAAATCCAGTCCAAATAATAGGGTACAAACGTATTGACAGATGGAGCTTTTCCACACACTTCTGAGGCAAATCCATACGATATTATACCAAACTGATAGGTAATTAAATCTGAGTTTTCTATTCTTTGAATCATCATAGGTCCTCCGGAATCTCCTGTACAGGTATCTATACCATTACCTAATCCCAAACACAATTGACCTTCGGACAAATTAACACCTCTTTGGTTGCATGATTCTTTTTCTACTATTGGAAGAACAGCTTTGTTTAATATTGAACTGTATGAACCTAAAAATACGTCAATTAAAAATTGCATATTATATAAAAAAAATAATAAAAATAATAATAAATCAAAATAATATTGATAATACATAAATAAATAAATAAATAAATAAATAAATAAATAAATAAATAAATAAATAAATAAATAAATAAATAAATAAATAAATAAATAAATAAATAAATAAATAAATAAATAAATAAATAAATAAATAAATAAATAAATAAATAAATAAATAAATAAATAAATAAATAAATAAATAAATAAATAAATAAATAAATAAATAAATTGTTGAAAATTTTCATTATTTTCATCTGAGTTATATTTAAATAAACAAATAAATTTAAAGAAAAATTGTTTTTAACCTCTTATACCTCGTTGATCTCCACATTTTTGTAAAAATTTTATTGGAAAATCTAATTATCTTTTAAACTAAAAATGTATTAAAAACTAAACAACTAAAATCAAATTATTAAACCTTTTTTGCTTAAAGTTTAATAGCAATATTTTTTTTATTGAATATAAAGAATTAACCATAAGTCACATAAAGAATAAGAATTGTCAAATTAAGTTTTGCTTTTAATTATTGTTATTTCAAAGAAAATAGTTTAAGTTTAAAATAGAGTCAATTTCTTATTGAATCGATAAGTAGATCCTGGTCCAACTCTGATTAATTCTTAAATGGTTCTTCGAGCCGAATATTAGTGCGTTTAACTATAAGTTATATTCATTACCTTCTGTTTGAGTCCTTCCCCATCCAGCTATTATTACCGAATCATTTATGTTATATTTCAAATCTCTTGATGGTAGACAAATTGGTTTTATAAAATCTGCAAATGAAAAGTTATTTAGATACAGTTTTACCCTTTGTGGTTCTATTAATTCTAGTTACAAAATGCTAATTGTAAAGTGTAAATTCTTACTACTAAAACATTGAAAGTGTTAAAATGTGTAAAGAATAATTTATAAGAATAGATAAGTAAAGATTTTCAACCTACAAACGAACACACCAAGAAGTCCTTACCAACCTAGACTACCAAGAATACAAACGTATGTCCTAAATAGATAGATGTTTATTGGGTTGGCTATTAGCCTGTATCACTGCGACCTTTGCAGATCTATTGTAAACATTATAATAGGATTAGAGCACCTTGTCCAGCCCTGCCCTCTTAATAAGACTTAATAGCATTGACAGTGGCCTCTCCGCATAAGTTGGAGCAGCCGGTTTCTCCTCTCCCAGTACTAGGTACCGCGTCCTTGCAAGGACATCATATTGGCATAGGACATGAAATGCAGTTTCTTTTTCCTCTTGGCAGTATCGACAGATGTCTTCATCTGTTAAGTTCAGCTGACTCATGTGTTTTCTGAGCCTACAATGTCCTGTCAAGAGACTGACAATCATTCTGACATCGTTGCGCCTTTGTGATAGCAGCTCTGCAGTAAACTTCGCCTAGTGTCCCTTTATGAAGACTTTGGCTTGTCACTTGCCTGGTGTTTTTCTCACCACTCCTGGGCCTGCTATAGCCTCCATTTACGTATGTCCTAACTAGAAACATAGATTTTTTCTTAAAACTTTAAACTTTATAAACTTATAGGTACTTAGATGTAGAGTATACACAAAAGTTTTATTAGGTCAGAGTATACTAAGGACACCTCTATCCCACTTATAATCTTCAATCTGAGACAAGAATGGCATTAAAGAAAAAACTAAAAAATGTCACATCCGGTACGATACAATTTCTACCTAAAGCTGGTAGCGTCTCTCACCATTCGGCTACAAATGTGTTACTGATTAGCGTCTATACACACGAACCACCAGTGTCCGACACAGGTGGCGACTACCGATAGCAATGCATTGTTTTAAATGTACGATTACAGACGAGCCACTTTGCGGACCACACCACTTTTAGCTGCTCGACTGCCGCTACGCTAGTGTCCTACTCTCGCCACCGGCCGGGCCACTTTCCTATATTTTATTTTTAGCAGTATGTTGTTCTAATAGAGTTTTTGTGTCTATATCTTGAAATTGTTTGATTGTTTATTATGGAGAAACATTTTGAATGCAATACTGATGTTTTTGTAACTGCTATTGAAGGAGAATCTTGTATACCCGGCCGATGCGCCTCCGGTGGCAACCACCGGTGTCGGACACAAGTGGTTTTATGTCTAAAGACTCGCCCAACTGGTGGTCGCCACCGATGTCGAACACTGGTGGTTCGTGTGTATAGACGCTTAGTGTGCGGCCACAACGGAGCGCCGACCATCGCTCCGACCATAGCATCGCACCATAGCTCCGCTCACCAAAAAAAATAAACACACAATATTAGATCTATGTGGTCACGTCGGAGCACCGACCATCGCTCCGCGCATAGGGTGGAGCGAAGGTCTGATGCTTAGTGCCAGGGTAAAAACTGAGCTTAGTATTTTTTGACCCTCGACCATAGTACTCAGTCGATGGCATTAAATTGCCGCTATCATGGATAAAGAAAAGTTAATCGGACTTGTGTTTACTCGTGAACCTATTTTGAATAAAAGAGACAAAAATCATCACAACTGTATTATATTAAATAAATTATGGAAAGAAATTGCAAAGGCGTGTGATGTAACAGGTAGGTTAAAACAATTATACTCAAAATTGTTGGTAATTTTTATTTAGTTTATCCCCAAACTCGTTTAAAATATAGTCAAAAGTTTCTTTTTTGATTCTCATGTAGTCAAAAAAACGATCCGGATCTTTTCTTAAATCTTTATATAGATGATGAAATTCTCCATACAACATACGTTTTTTGTTTAAAGGGTGCACTTTCATCTTTTGAGATTCTTTATATAGGTACCACTTTTTAGCACTTGAATTTAAAACAATATCTTCCTTGTCCGAAGAAGAGGATGTTGAAAAATCCATGTTTATAGACGATCGTTCACGCTTTAACTGGCGCAAAAGTACGATGCTCCAAGCCTCGATGTGACCACGGGTGAGCGTGGGTCGGAGCGAGGGTCAGAGCAAAGGTCGTGGGTATTATGCTATGGTCTAGGGTCGATGGTCCCCGTTGTGTCCATACCCTTAGTCGGCAATGAAACATCGAACCTAAACTAGTCAGTTTACTACAAATCCATCGTTTCGATTCTCTAACCAATTAAAAAATACAGGACATGAACCAAAGAGTGACTAAGGGTTTAATGTTTCAATTGTTAAATTAACATATCTTTTTTTCTCTTTAGGATCAGATATACATGTGTTTAAGAAGGAATTGATTAAATGTCTTTTCCTTTACTAAATCATCAATTCTTGTATTATTTGTTTGGCCCATTAGGATTACTTACCAGAAAATTGAACCTCCCGCTGTAATTCTATGATCGCCAAATCATTTAGTGCATTCACATGATTAAATTCTGGATGTTTAATGATTCTTAAAATATCATAAATTCTAGATTCTTCTGCACATACTCTATCAGATGGTCTATCAACACAATCTGGCTTAGAATTTGTATTATATTCACCTAATATAACTCTGTATCTAAAACACAACATTAATTACTATCACCACTTTAAAAATCTTGATGCTTACATTCTTATATTTCTTTTTCTTAGAATAGTTTCGTCCACACAATGAGCAGCCGTTAAAACTGTTTTTGATGTTATTAAAGATCCTCCGCATCCATTTATTGGTTGATTGCGTCCCAAGTACTGAATCAAAACCATCCATGGGTATTCTCCTAGAGCTACAGGTAGCCCTCCAATTATTCTATGAAAAATTATAGATTTATTTTGAGAAAAAGTCTTCTATATTATATTATTCTCTTGCAAAAGAGATATCATTTAGGTTAAACTATACACATTTTTCAAAACGACCCTCTGATTTATTTTCAACTTTCCTTAATCCTCCAAAAAAATATAGTGACTATTTAATGTGTCACAAAGTCCCTTTTATTGATCTATTTATGTAAAAAATGCTTTGATAGCAACTGAGAATTATTTTTGGAAGCCTAAAAGTTCATATATAAACTTACCTGCTGCTGACTGTTCTTGTTTCTGTTCCACACCTAAAAAAACTATCGCTTGGTTCCAAATTAAAATTAGGTCCACGGTTTTCTGGGAAATTTGGAAAATGGTCATCATTTAGAAATTCTGCATCTCTGTTTTCTGTATTAAAATTGTTTTTTGGATAAAAATTATTCTCTGGAGGAAAATTATGTCTTGAATGAAAAGGTGGAGGATAAAAAAGAGGTCTGTGAAAGTTATTGGGATGGGGTGAATATTGATAATTATCCTCGAATCTATTTTTAGGTGATCTAAAATGAGGAAATAAAATTTTCTCAAATCTAGAATTTGCTGAAGGTATAGAATGTATGATTTCAGTTTCAGATTTGTGAGGATTTACTTCATCGGATAGATTTGTTTGGGTTGATTGACGTAGAGGGACACCTGAATGATTTTTATTTACATTTGCTTCAGTATTATTGTTATTCGCAGTTTCGTCTTCATGATTAACTAATGCAGATCTAAAATCTATGACACCAGTTTCTTTGTGTTTACCTACCGTAGATAAAAACAAACTAATATCATCTTCTTCTGGAAAAGTTATTGGTACTATTTTGTTTTTTAGCGTATTAAATATAGAAGATTCTTTTGGATTAAATGGATTATTAGCACTTTGATATGGTGATGTAAATAAGATAATGTTTTCCACTTTTTGATGTGATATATACACAATTTTACTTTCTGGATTAATATCTACAGGAGATTTATTTAAATTTTTTGGATTCCTTACAGTTTCATGTGACGCATCATTAATGTTTTTTTCTTCTTGAATATGAGGTGATGAATGTTCAATTATACTTTCTGGATTCTCATCTACTGGAAATTCTTTTGGATATATTGGATTACTAATAACTCCTTTTGATTTGCTTTCTAAATTATTATTTATTAAAGATCCTTTTGGATCTACTGGATTAGTACAATTTTCACAATATGTAATTGAACTTATATTCTTATCATCAATTTTAAGTGGTGCATGTGCAAATCTAATTTTTACATTATTATCAATTAAAGATTTTGTAGCTACAGTGGGTGGTTGTTCAGTAATAATCGTAAATTGTACATTATCGGTTTGCATAGTCTCTTCGTTCATATCATTTAAAAATTTTACATGTTCCTCAGAAGGTGGTGCCATTATTTCTCTTATTTTAAAATAAGGTGTTTCGTAACAGCATACTTTCATATTGGAAATTTCTGTGAAGATGTTATTATTACATTCGTCCTCATCATGATGCAATACTTTGTTTCCAAAAATTTGTTTACAATCCTTAAGATGTTTGCAGACACCTAAAAAATATTTACTTGTTACATATTTATAAATTAATATATTAACAATAGTATATTCTCCAATAAATTGATTTATTCATATCTACCGTCAAATTTTTGCAATTGTGTTAAACTGTTAACGAAAGAATCTTTAAGGTATCCTCTAAAAAAAAGCTAGAACACCTTTGGCAGGTGTAGACAAATGTGTGGCAAGAACAGGGTCCTGAACCCCAAAATGAATTTCTGGTTGTATACGCAGGTTATTAGGCAAATGTTAACCTATGGTTCGGTGATAAAGTAGAATGCAATAGTCTATGGCGATTAGGAACCTGGGAAGCATTCAAAGGCAGGCATGCCTCAATGTTAGGGGGACCACCTCAACCGACGCATTACAGGTTCTGCTTAACTTATCACATTTCATAGATATACAGGGCAAGAATATCGCAACTGCTCACATCCTGCTACACGATCAGGCTCCCATAATTTTATTAAGGGCAAAAGAGCAAGCAGAGCTATATGATAGGGTTAAGGCGCATGAAATAATGACTATGCCTCAGTACAGGATAGTCCGCAGGTATAACTTTGCGATAAACTTTCAAATATAATTATTGAAAAGGGATTTATAAAACAATGACCTCCAATGGTGAGTCATTCTGTTGTACCGATGGCTGAAAGACTGAGAAAGGCACAGGGTCGAGTATATATAGTAGAAGACACAGGATACAAGTCCAATTATGTCTTGGTGCGTATGCTACAGTGTTTCAAGCTGAAGTAATGGCCCACCATTACTGTGTTATGAAAATCATCAATCACTGAATAACGGGTAAGACCATAGTAATAAACTCGGACAGCCAAGCAGCTCTAAAGGCAATAGTGTCGGCACATACTCAGGGTTTCGGGGCAAAGAAAAGGCTGATGAACTGGCCCTAGTAGGAGCTTATATGCCAATGATTGGCCCGGAATCATTCGGCGCGGTTGATGGCACCTTTAAAAAATCATCCATTGAGAAATTGAGGCTAGAGAAGACCCATGAGTGGTGAAAAAAAATCACCGGCAAAGAACAAGCCAAAGTCTTCATAAAAGTACACTCGGCGAAATTTACTACAGAGCTGTTATCACAAAGGCGAAACCTTGTCAAAATGATTGTCAATCTCTTGACAGAATATTGTCGACATAGAAAACACTTGAGTCAGCTGAACTTGGCAGATGAAGATATTTGTCGATACTGCCAAAAAGAGAAGAAAACCGCATTTTATGTCCTATGCTAATATGAAGGCCTTGCACCTACCTATGGAGGGTACACCTAAGGCACTGTACACCTACCATTGGAAACGTAGAAACTGGCTGCTTCAAGTTACGTGGAGAGACCACTGTCAAGGCATTTAGTCTCATTAAGAGCACAGGGCTAGACGTCTGTAACGGTCGCAGTGATACAGACTAACATCCAACCCAATATATATCTATCTATCTTTCTATCCTCTAAGAAGGAGAATACCAGTTGTAAGATATGTAAAAAAATGGAAGGGTTTTAAGAAAATCGTAAGAACTATAATTTAACAATAGATGCATACAATTAGGAGAAACACAACTGTGATGATGAAAAGTCTAGATCAGTACTACTACTCAAGAGAATATAAGTGGCAACAAAATAGAAAGCAAAACAAAATTACGTTTAGTCCAAAATAGATACACTTTTTGTCTTCGAGAATTCGACAAAAAGTCTATGAAAAAAAATTATCATGTTCTCACGAATGCCTAAAACTTATTAAATATTGGCATAGCTACTTTTTGGACTTTTCAATAAAAAGTCGCTGAATCATTTCGAAATAAAGAATCACGGCAAAGATACTTGCTTCATGTCCAATTGCTATTCTTCAGTTTTCCGATGACTTTGCAGTGGTTTACTAGAAGACGATGCATCTAATTTGGACCACGGATTGACATTCAGCGCAAAAAAATGCATCAAGAAAATGTTCCTTGGTCTTTTTATAATAAGATATTAAGTATATTTTTTTACTGTGAATCAGTGCCCTTGACTTTCACCTAAATTCAATACTTTTAGAAGGCTCTAACTTTAGAATAATTGTTTTACAAACCTAGATTCCATTGATTTTTTATCTACGTACTGAGGATTATCATACACTAAATATTCGTGAAATTTCCATACAAGTAGTTAAGGGGATTATTCAATTTTTAAATTAAAAAAGATTAAAAAAGAAAATTTATTTAAACAATCTTACCATTTTTTCCATCTACGGTTACACAGCTAATATCTGTTGGTGGTTCAGGTGGTAGCTTATCAGTAGATTCTACATGAACTTTAATAAGTGTTGAATCTTCTGGAAGAATTAATACTGGACGATATCCACGTGGTTTTTGATGCTGAAATCCCTTTAAATCCGATTCATGACAACATACTTGAATGACTCCATCGACTTCTAAATAATCTTTACATGTGTCTATGTCTTCTGGTCTCAAGTTTGTGTCAAGCAAGCTTTTACACGAGCTAATATTCTTACATACCCCTGGAAAAATGATTACATCAGTGTCTTATGAAATATTTATTTAAGTATTGCATCTCACGCAGGTTTTAAAAATTTGATTTCAAAACTGAATCTAAATCAAATACATTGGATGACTAAGGGAGTTGCTTTTCTAATTCCAAGGACTATTAATTATAGATTTTTGGGTATTTACATAACCACTGAGTTAAAAACCAGGCTTCACGAAAAATACAGAAAAACATATAAATATTGTGTTATAACAACAATAAATTGATCCAAACCATGTAGGGATTTTCTGAGAAAATAGAACCAATATGATTTTTTAACAACAGAATCAAACCACAGAGGATAAAAAAAGATAATTAATTTTGTTTCTGTACAAAGGTCATAGTAAGTAGAATATAATTTTAAAAAATGATCAAGGTCAATGAAAGTTATAACTATTACAATACCAATTATGAAGTTATATCTTAAATCAGCGGTTCTTAAACTCTCATACTTAACACTTTCCTATTTTGTTTTGAGCTCCGCGTTGTATTGCATAAATTAAATAGTCAATCCGGGGATTTAAAATTACTCTAGGCAACACTGAAGTATTTGGAGTGGCGGACGATGATGTTTCGCGAAAGATGTCGAACGTCATCGAATTTCTTAACGCACGATGCGCGGCTATTAATAGGAAAGCGCGTTTTGTTTTAAGACATCTGCTGCATTAAAATTAGTTAAAGTTAAAAAGTTTTTTTTAAGTTTTTTTGCTTTAACGCTTAATCTTTTCTACCCTGTAATGATGGATACATTTTTAAAAGGAGACAAACGAAAACTAAAGGAGGAAGAACCTTGAACTTTGTCTGATTTACGAGGATATAAGCCAAAAGACAAGCTACAAAGTCGAGAGTGCTAAAGCCAGAAGCCGTAGGGAAGGTGACAATGGCTGAGTATTAATTTCGGACGATACTTTTTTGCAAAAGAAGATATTAATTTGTCCAATTGGATGTGGGTTTTTAATCCATTTGACATTAAACCTAATGGCCTATCACTGGAAGAAGAAGAATAACTAATAGACGTATCGTCCAGCACTTCGCACTGAAAATGGATTTCAGTACCAAATCTTTAACAAATCAGTAAAAAAAGCTAGAGCAATACCGATTTTGTTAGTTTTTCCAACGTCCTAAGCATAAATTAGAAAAAGAACTCAGAGTCGCCATTTCCAATGAGGAAACCCACTTAAAGAGATCGTATGCCACAAAGCGCATGTCAGCCATTCGTCCTTGCATCCTAAACATATTTAAAACTTGTTAGTCATTAAAATTTTTTTAAATCGGTGTTAATGATTTTGTTTCCCCTTATCCAATTAAAACGCCTCTTCTAGGAGGAGCGCCCCACAGTTTGAGATCCGCTGTCTTAAGCACACAAGATATTTTATAACTTACCATCTTTTCCGTCAAAAGTAACACAATTATTTAAAATTGGTGGTGGACCTGGAGCTTCTTGAGGACATCTAATAAAAGGGCCGTCATTTCTTGTGTAACCACAATGCAATTTTCGTAAAGTTTTCAATGTTTCAGGTGCATATTTAGCAGTATTAATTAAACTCATACCATAGGGACAATTTTTAAGCGGAATGCATGGTGTTTTCGGATCGAATATATCAGTAGCACCTAGAATTTTTTTATTCCAATATTACTAATGAAAAAAATTTAATTAAAATAGATCAATTAAGGCAGTTCCACACATAAGTACTTGTTAAAAAATGCGGGTAATCCGGTACAGGAAATATGCAATGCCAAGATACTGTAATTATTTAACCAAATTTTTCTTACCTGCAAATAATTACTTTGATCTTAATCTAATCCAAGAATAAAATCAATAAAATTATTTGTTGCATATACATTCTATAATTAATTACTAACAAATAATTCCTTATGATCATTCTACCGAAAAACCACGACCTTCGCAGTTATATTATGTTGGCCCCTCAAGATTTCTTTATGTGCAAATGTTTTTGTTTTAATTCGAAAAAACTTCAAATATATTTTTTAAACAAATTAAAACCAGAAAATGTAAATTATAATTGAACAAACAAGTCGGTTGTTAGTCTAATGAAATTTGTACTTAAAAAGTTGAAGTAAGATATGAAAATATATCTTATAAAGTGATATGTGCCTGAAAGAATAGTCTAGACTGTATTTTTTAGAATTGGTAATTTATTCAATCCTTAGAATTTTAAAAACATAAAAATCTTAAAGAAAATCTCGATTGAAAAAATTATGAAATTATTATAAAAACTGGTACAAACGTGTTAGCTATTAAAATTTCATAATTTTTAGGAAAAAACTTTTTACAGGGCGACGCTACCAACTGTTTACAGGCTGCTACAAGGCCAAGCTCCCATAAATATATTAAGCGAAATAGAGCAAGCAGAGCTATACGATAGGGTTAAGGCAAATCAAATAATAAGTATGTCCCAGGACAGGATAGTCCCCAGGAATAACTTTGCGAGAAACTTTCGAGTAGAATTACTGGAAATGGATTTATGGAACAATAGCTGCCCAATTCAAAGGAAGTCAATCTGATATACCGATGGCTCAAAGCATGAGAAAGGCACAAGGTCGAGTATAGAGTTAATATGCAAAAAATAATTAAAAAATAACAAAAAACCCGCCTGCATGGATAGCTGCAACTAAAAATCAACTAAAAAATCAGTGATTAGGTACTTACAACCAGAAACATAAATTGAAACAGTACCACACCTACGTACCTACGTATTGTACATATAGAAATATCAGCACGGTAGTCATTCAATTTTTTGCAAAATTATAAACAGAATTACAGTCGGAGGCATGAAAGTGCTATCTTAAATTATTATCCTTTTGTGCATGCCTCCGACTGTAATTCTGTTTATAATGTTGCAAAAAATTGAATGACTACCGTGCTGATATTTCTATTTGTACACGTAGGTACGTAGGTGTGGTACTGTTTCAATTTATGTTTCTGGTTCTAAGTACCTAATCATTGATTTTTCAGTTGATTTTTAGTTGTAGCTATCCATGCAGGCGGGTTTTTTGTTATTTTTTAATTATTTTTTTATTTATTTATTTTTAGTTTAGAGTGCTTATTCTAAACTCGCTAAAGAGTTCATGAGAAATCATTAATTTCTGAATGGTGCTACAGGACATCTGTGTCGGATCATTTAGATCGAAATACAAAAAAATCCGATTTGCTTTGCAGAAAAAATATTCATTTCTTTTTTTATCGTTCTATTTAATATTAAAACTAAAAGTTATATACATATTTAGAATTTGTGTTTAAAATCCTTCATTTTGATACCCCACTCGATATGCTTGGTACAATTTATTTTTTTAGTACCTCACAATGTGGCGTCAAACATCCGCCATTTTCATTTTTTTTAAATGTCACCTATCTAAGAACACTTGGGCTATTAAGACAAATCTAACGATACCTCAAATGTGAAAATCCGTTTAGCGGTTCTGGAGATACAAGGTAAGGAAGAATATTACATAGATACAAGATACGCGCTAAAAACATAACCCTCCGGCATCGGCAGTCGGGTAATGATTGACCCGTAACCATTCGGCGAGGTTGCTGACACGTTCAGAGAGACAACCATTAAGAAATAGACGCTAGAGAAGGCCTGGGAGTGGTGGGAAAAATGAATGAGCAACAAATAAGCTAAATCTTCATAAAAAACACGTGGTGAAATTTACTACAAAACTGCTATCACAAAGAAGAAACGAAGTAAGAATGGTTGTCAGTCTCTTGACAGGACATTGTCGGCTCGAACAACACATGAGTCAGCTAAACTTGGCAGATGAAGACATCTGTCGATACTAAGAGAAGGAAAAAACCACATTTCATGACCTTATCCAATGTAAAGGCCTTGCAAGGACGCGGAAAAGCGAAACCGGCTGCTTCAAGTTACGTGGAGAGGCCACTGTCAAGGCTATTAAGTCTCATTAAGAGGACAAAACTAGACAAAGTGCTCTAATTCTAATGTAGAGAAGAGATGATGGGTGGGCATAATAGATCGCAATGGCTAACAGCCAATCCAATGAATATATTTATCTATCTATCTAGGAAAAGATATGAGTCGTTATGTCTATTTAAAAAAAGTATTTGGTTACCAACAGTTAGTTTAGCTTTAATTTTACAGGTAAATGTGATTTTCTAAAGGATTTTGGTATTTAATATTCGGGAATTTATATTAAAATTTGGTATATAAGTACAAAATAGAAATAGTTTCTAATAGAAAACACTGATTTAGTTGTAAAGTTAGGTAAGATTTTCTAAAATAGTCCAAAATAAGTATTTTTCACACATTTCTTCTAACTAATATTATTTTCATTTTATTTTATTAACACGTTTACTTCTTTAAAGATACGAGGGTTGTCTTAGAAGGAGCTACCAATGGAACCTTCAGACCACCTTCTATGAACCAGATAATAAACGTCAATTCGCTGTGTGGGTGTTTCACAGTGAAGAAAAACCAACAAAAGTGATCCGTTTTCGAAGTGTATCAAAGAAAAACTGGTCATATGGCAACAATTGTTTTAGAAGATTGAAGAACGGTTACTTCCGATCAGTATAAAAACGTTTGTTTACCAGAAGTTATCGAGAAACTCCGACAAAGCAACACACAACGGCGAACCACCCTACATGCCAGTGCTCACACTGCCCAAAAACAATCGAGTTTTTGAAGTTTCAAAATATCGATTTGTTAGAGCATCCACCGTATAGTGCCGACTTTTTTACACTCCCAAATGTCAAGATGCGTGAGCTACGATTTCAGCTGCCAGAAGAAGCCATCGATGCCCTTTGCAGGTGTCAAGAATAACTGTTTTACCAATTGATTTGAACGTATACAACCCTCGTAATAAATCTATTTTAGCCTATCTGTATAGTCTCATACATACGTGTTACTTGATCATCAATAGGCTCTCCAAAATTTTTTAAATTCCTTCTTTATTAATACTAATGAAAATATGCTTAAAATATAAAAAGTATTTAATTTTTTTTTCTGTTACTTTAACATTAGTCCAGTAACTGAAGGTCCGAACCTACGAATAATTCAGTGTATTATTCACTTATAGCTCAATTTGTAGGTCATCACAGATACTCTCAAACGAGAAAATGTTCAACACGGCAGCGATTGCGGAAGGGGTCCAAAATGGCCCCTAAACCCGAAGAAAAACGGTTTTCTGGGAAAATCTGCCAAAATATGCGAGTCACAAAAATTTTGTTTTGACAAAAGATGAAGATCGTCTTACTATCTACAAAAATGTACCTTATCATTTTTTTAGAAAATTTGATATTTTTCGAGATAATCGAACTCAAAAGTATGCTCATTTCCCCGCGCTCTACGTCCATGAGTGCTGGTGTCTATCCATTAACTTGTACGAGCGGGCGGACAAATTTTTTATCATATCTCGGACAAAAATTAACATTTTTTCATGATTCACACTTCATTGTAATCGGAAAACCCATAGCTACCATGGCATGTGACTTGAAGTCGGTTATTAATCGACAAGAATATTGAAAAAATGGGTCAAAGTGTTTTTTTCACAATATTTTGAGTCTATTTTATTAATTTATTTATATTTTTTCAAGAAAATGGTCATTTATCCTAATTTATCTTTATAATGGGACATTGGGAGGTCTAAAATGATTAACGGAAATTTTCCCCCATCTTTCTCGCATTTAACATTACTTATTTATTCCTATTTTTCTGCCGTTTTCGGAGTTTTCGAGCATCTTCGGAAAAAGCGCCAATCCAAGAATATTATTTATTATATTGATGTTCCATGCACCTCATTTTAAAGCTGGGATGATCTACTTTCCGAATATATTTTTCATTTTTCAATAAAGTCTCGCAATTTTCCGGGAGTGGGGAAAATTGGTCATCTGATAGAAAACCAGACTATTCTGTTTAAACTCTTCCCGTTGCTCGATCTTTATTTTTTAAATATTAATAATTGGACCAATGTAAAGCTGATATTCTCACCTTTCCATTGATATAAATCAATCCCCCTATCCCTTCTCGATTTTAATAGTTATTTAAGCAACGAGTTAATTAATAACCGAAATATTTTAATGCGCGAGCTATAGCGAGTGCATTAATGTTTGAGATTATTAAACTTCCTATTAATTTACGAATTGGTTACAAATTTTTTCCGTCGACTTTTTTAAGAATAAAATGGCTTATAAATAAACATTAAATAAATTTATGTACTTTGTTAAAAACTTTTGATTTTTTTGAAATATATACAATTTTCTTCTTTTTAATAAACATAATTAGTTTATTATATTTACTGATATCAGCATTTGTATTAATATTAAAAGTTGTTCTTAGCATCGAATATTTTGGCCATAAACTGGCTATTAAGCCTTTTATATACTAGTATTATTGACGGCCTTGACGCCACAAGATCGGGAGATTTACTTCTTAAAAGCTGCCAAGAGAAATGAAACCGAGCAGGTGTTCTCTTCCAGGAGCCTGGATGCGCATCCCTTCATGAGAGATAACATTCTGTTTTTGCATGCAATGACTGGGAGCGATACAACCTCTGGAAGGGAGGCGGAAGAAAAGACAGCAGACATGAGAGAGGAAGAGGTAGAGATAGATGAAGAATATGAACTTGATTCAGATGACATAACATAACATAACATAACAAGGCCCCAACACCCGGGCTCAGGATACTCTCCGAACCCCTTGGAACGGAGGTCGCAGAGCCATCCAGAGGAAACCTCAAAGGAAACTTCCGCTTCCCCAGCTGAGGCTACTCCAAGCTGCAGGGCAGCTACTTCCAGAAGAGCTCCAGGACCATCTAGAAGAGGCCCCACTAACTCTAAGATAATTAAAATACTCTAAATATATATTATAAATAATAAAATAAATACATTAGGAACTAATTGTACAGAAAGTAGGCCGAGGTTTTCTATGGTTTCCCTCGACCCAAGTTCGACCTGTCTCAGTCTAGAAATAGTCTGTTTCAGGAAGAACTTGCTAAATGGTCTTTCTTAAACAGGATAAAGTTGCCACGGACAACTCCTATAATAAAAAGCAGGAAACAGTAAACTGTAGCACTACCCTGAAAAGGACACTAAGTCCTATAGCAGGGTTTAGGGAAATAAAATATATTACTTATTTAATTCTAAGAAATAATTTGTAAGCTAAACAATAAAACATTTTTAAATTTGAAAAAAAGAAATTGAATTTGAACATGGTTTGAATGAACGTAAGATTTGCTATGTATGTTTCGGTTCCAACAAATTTTAATTAATAAATTTAATTTTTGAAAGACTCTTGTATTTTTTCCGAAATCCTGCAACCATATCATCCCAAATGAACTTTGCGAAAAAATTGCACAAAATGTAAGGGACGTCGGCGGGTGAATATTCACCACCTCCTCCACCTTGTAACTTGCTATAAGCTAAAACAATGTGATTCAAGACCTTACTGCATAGAGAAACCCATTTTTGCAATTTTCTAGAAAATTTGCAACTTGTGTCCTTGTCAGATGACACTTGTGGCGTTGGCCAAGAAAAGAGAGGCCACAAACGCTACTTCAACATAAAAGAAACACTTTTGGTACGCCAATAATTGACTAAAAATTGATTTCGGTCAGGGTTTATATTTATGGAATCCGCGATTTAGCGCGCAAAGCGAACGTGCTGGCGCCATCTAGATTGGTCTCCAAAGGTCAAAACACAAAGATCAATGTATTTCCAACTTGATCGAGCAGGAATTCGACAAGAAATTACAATATGTGTTCACTATGAAAATTATGGTTTTTAAACCTCTGTTTTTGCAAAAAATATTAGTCTTGCGAAAAAATTGGTAAGGGCCATTCTTGTAGATAATGAGCAGATCGTCATCTTTTGTCTGAACAAAATTTTCGTCACTCGCATATTTTGGCAGATATTAGCGGGAAACCCTTTTTCCCGTGTTTGGGGGCCCATTTTGGGCCCCTAGCTCAATCGCTGCCGGGTTGAACATTTTCTCGTTTCAAAGCATCTGGGATGACCTACAAAATGAGCCACAATTGAACGATTCACCAAATTATTTGTAGGTTTCGATATATTCAGGTCTTCAGTTACTGGACTACATGTAAAATGTCATATATAATTTCATATATACGTGTCATTTTCTTTCTTAAACCCTTCAACATTAATTGAGTCTACTCAGATTTGTGACGGTTAGTTCTAATAAATTTTAATGAAATTTTGTTTATGGATACAAAAAAGTATTTGCATTCCAACAGATTACTTAGTGTTTAGTTATACTAGTCACTGTCTTCTTCTAAAATAGTTGAATATGAGATGGCAGTCCCAGAATTTCCATTTAAAAAACAATTGAACACCAATTGGCTCTCCCGTAGATTTATGACGTTTCTTTACAATGATTTTTTATGAAATTTTGTTTATAGATAAAACCTATTTGCTTTCCAACAGATTACTAAATTTTTGGTTATTACAGTTATAAAACTGTTGAATATCAAATGGTTTTCCCGAAATTTTTAGTGTCATTTGTTAATGAAATTTAGCGAAACTTGGGTTAGAAATCCAAACATGTTTGTATTTTTATTTAATAATTTTTATAAAAAGTTTTTTTTTTTAAATTTTTTGATATATTTCTACTTTAGATAAAATTTAATTCCTTTTTAAAAAATATATTTTTTTAATAGGTTATTTAAATGTTACTCTCATATTGCTTCATGATAAATATATACCAATTAAAAAAATATTAATATAGAAAAATTAAGAATATTTTTTTTATTTAAATATATGATTTAAATATACTTACGTAACAAAGAAAACACTATTGACTAATCAATTTTAAAAATAAACATAATTGTATCGATACTTACACACAAGTAATAAACACCACATAAACAGAAAGGTTACAGCAATATGCATCTTACCGGTTTAACATAACAATTACAAATAAAACAGAAATTTGCACAGAAAGATTAAAAACTAGATTATCATAATAAACCGTAAATTTATATTTGTATTTCATTGATTTTAGTGCACGTCATTGGAACAGAACTGAACAAAATTTCTGAGTACCCATGATTTTTCTGTTCTTTATATATTAATGCAAATTAAATCTCCAACTCATTGATCTTTACATGACTAATTCTCTTAATTTTATCACATAAAAGTGATTTCCCACTTCCCATATCTTTCCGCTAATATTTCTATTTATTATTAAATGAAATTTACTAAAAAATGTTGATTCAGAAATGAAGTTCCGTTGCTGATTATTATTATGTAAGAAAATATACCATGACTGACAAAAATATCCTAAATTTTGATCTTATACAAATATATTGGTATTTCTACCATTCTTTTTTGGTTTTGTATTTTCCTTAAGGTTTTTTTATTTCCAATTCGTATTTTTTTAAGTATGAATCTTGATATTAAAAAATTGGGAAATAACACAATTTGGGCGGTGTAAAGTTTGCGACTTTCAATCGAGGTAAAAATATTCACCATGTTTGATAATAATTTCCCTTAAAGTATGAATGCGGCTAATTGTTTGTAATTCGTGAGTTTTCTTTTTAGTTTTGCATAAAGCCATATAGAAGGCGCCACCAATAAAACTTTCATACACAAATCTTTTATTGACAGAAATGCAGAGTTTCATTGCAATATAACGCCACAAAGAATGGCACTGACAGGATGCTTATGCAATCAGATTTAGATAATTTGGCTGATTACTGTCGAAACAATTTTCTACATATAAATGTAAAAAACTGACACTCTATAAGTTTTACACGTAATAAAATAGTTCATTATAATGACTACTACTTAAACAACGAAAAAATTAAGAGAACAGACGGTGTAAAAGATCTTGGTGTATTATTTGACTCGAAACTACTATTTCACGATCATATTAACTACATATCAAAAAAGGCTAATAAGGCCTTAGGTTTCCTTATTCGCACTTGCCACGACTTCCGAAATATCCATTCTGCACGATCATTATATATGGCATATGTTAACAGTCAACTCACTTTTGCCTGGTTTTGCCTCTGTAGTCTGGAATCCGCAATACATTGTTTACATTGAGAGGTTACAAAAGATCCAAAATAAATTCATCACTTATAATCCAGACCTCAGCGAAAATCAAATCATCAGTAAACTAAATTAACTTGTGCTGTCCGATAGGCGTCAAATAACGGATATTAAATTCCTTTTCAAAATTATTAATAATCTGATAGACTCCCCTAAAATTCTGAGCCAAATACCATTTAATGTAGGTACCAACGTTTTATAATAGAAGTAAAAATCTATTCTATGTGCCTCAAAGTAACCCAAACTACTACCTTAATTCCCCACTCCATAGATGTTGCAAATCTTTTAATTCTGTCGCTAATGTCGTCACTGACCAAGAAATTTTCGTTCTTTCTTTAAGGCTGCTCGCAAACACGACCACTTGTGGTCGACACTGGTGGCCGCCACTAGCAACTCTATACGGCGTTTTAGTGGCTGCCACTGGTGGTCGCGACAAAACGCTTTGTGCCACTACCAGTGGCTGGGACAAGCAGATTTTCTAGCTTCAGTCTCTAGAAATTGTTTTAATAAAGTCACTCTAGTTTCACAAAATGGATATGTTGGTTAATTTGTCAATATTAAGACGAAGACGCAGACGATGTATTTTGCAAAGAATTTGACGTTTTTGGGTGCATCCCATATTAAGAACTTGAGAGCGAAATGAATTTTATAATTTTTTCGAAGAATTGCAACTTCAAGATTACATTTTTTTTAGTATTTTTGTAATGAGATGTAGATTTTTCAAAGAATTATTATTATTCCTTTAAATCATTGGACTACCTACTAAATCTTTAATTCAGTGTGTGTGTTCTTGCAACGTCCATTTACTAACTACACCTATGAACGCAATTAACTGAAGTGGCTTAAAGAAGTGTCTGTGTTTACGCGGGGAAAAAGTGGCTGCCACCGACCACTAGCAGCGAGAGTCGACGGCTACCGCAGGTTGTCGCTTGGATGAACCACTTCGGAAGCCGTGTTTGCGCCGGGTCCATATATATATGCCATGAAAGTTTCAGTCCACAAGTGGTCGTGTTTGCGAGCAGCCTAAAAGCCTTTACTAACAAGATTTTTAAATTTTTTTTGTCACACTATCTTTGATTGTCTCTAACTTATTCCCGTTACTTTTTATATTATACAAATAGTGTTAAGTTTAAATTTTAGTATCGTTTATTGTAATTATTAGTGAATACTCTGACTTGGGTTCGTCCCGTTCTGTATTCCAATGAATTAAATAAAAAAAAATAACAAGTCATGTAGGTACAAGTAAATTTTTGGAATAAGTAAGCTGGTTGAAAAATGGATCTTAGCCGAGAATATTTTTGAGCAATATTTTTTTTTAATTTTTGGAGAGGATTATCGCAACAGTAATATCTCGTTGAAATGGTTTCTGTGCTTTGGAATGACGCAACACACCATTAACTATTTCCCGCTGGTATTGCGAATTTCAACGTGGTCGCTCCTGTCTTAGTGGCCAATCTAGGCTAGGTCCACCCAAAACAGCAGTCACACAGCCCAACATTTATGAGATTCGTCAGCTAATTATGGATGACCGCCACGCCGTCCAACAATGCAAGGAGATACAAGCATCTTTTGGCATTTTAAAAACCTCGATCCATAAGATTCTACATAAAGAAGTTGATTTTCTATTGGATCCTCACAGAACAGAAGCAAAAAGCGGTTCGGGTTAATTGGTGTAGAAAAACATTGGAATGGTTCGACAAACGAAGCTCAAAAACATTTATAGTATTGTTAGTGGCGAAAAATCTTGGATTTACTTCTACCATGCGGAAAATAAACGCCAATCGATGATTTTAAAACAGCGATGCTGCAGGTGTCAACTGATGACGGAATAACTGTTTTACCAATTGGTTTAAAGGTATGCAAAAGTGTATCAATCTTGATGGGACAATGAAATACTTTAGGTCTATATATTTTTTGTCTTTACATGCAAATTTAAAAGACAACCCTTATATTACATTTGTACTTAAGACTTCGCGAGATACGGAAAGAAACAAAGCAAGGCAGTGAAAACTCAGATTAAAGTATTTTAGTAAAATTTTGCCTAAACAAACATGGTTTTTACAGTTTTTTAAAGCTAAGTTGCTAATGTTAGGCTCAGAAAAGTTGTTGTGACAGAAAAAACAACACAAAAATGAGCAACGGAACTTCTCTTGGTTTGTCTATCTATTGTTGCTTTCACTTTTAAGTGAGCCAACGTCCCCTACCTCTTCTTGACAATCTTAATCTTTGTTGTTACTTCCGAGATCACCAGATATAATTAAAAGCTTCGCTTTTATCATCATTTAACGGATTTCACATTTTGTCTTGTTTACATTATTTTTATTCTAACGAAAGTAAATTTATATAAAAGTAAGTTTATATAGTCGAGGCAATGAAGCACTAAAAAGGTCAAATATATAGGAAATCTTTTAGGATAGGACGGATCGGAATGCGGTTTTTTGCATTTGCTTTCAAAAATTATTTATACCATTTCTACCTACTTTCTACTTAGTACAAACCGGAAGTTGCATTGCTGCAGCCAAAAATGCTTTCAAAAAATGCAGTTTTTGAGAGATTTTTGGCAAATTTAATAACTTTGTAAATAAGAGTCAGAATTGGCCCAAGTTAGGTAACCAGGGGGTTTTGAGGTCGCTATTTACGATTATGATGTGTAAATTGACCCCCCGAACACCTGGAGCTCAGGAACGTCGACGAACGTCATCTCCGGGGGACTATCCCGAACTTCATGCGAGGAAGGAGAGAAAATCGAGACCACGGGGTTTTTTGGGTCGCTGAGTTCAAATATGGCTCCAGCGAACATCCCACGGACACCTGGTGCGCCCCAACCGGGATGCGGACGTCATCTTCAAGAATTTTCCTGGAAATAGCGACAAAAACGAACCGAAAATCATTATGGGGGCATTTTGTGAGCGCTGAATCCGAATTTCATGTGGAAAACGACCCCCCGAACACCTGGTGCGCCCTAACCTGGCTCTGAAAGTCATACCCGAGGTTTTCCCAGACACAACTGAAAAATAGGAACCAACAATCGTTACTGGGGGTTTCTTGGGGCGCTGAAGTCAAATATGGTACCGGCGAATACCCCACAGACACCTGGTGCGCCCTAACCTGGCTCTGGACGTCATCACCGAAGTTTTTCCAGACACAACTGAAAAAGACGAACCCAAAATTGTTAGGGGGGTTTTTTGGGTCGCATGAATGTCAACTAAACCTGATATTTTAGAGACTGACGTCAATGTACTGCAATAACTGTATGGAATTGTTGATTCTAGTTAAAATATGTATGGACGAAAGGAAGAGAATAAATAGAAAGTCAAAGTTTATGTAATTGATATTTTAAAACTCTTTATTGAACTCAAATCAAATAAAATCCAACCGTTACTTCACCTAACCACATTAATCAATAACTTCGATTTTCTAATAAGCAACTAAATATCAAATTCTTCATCAAATGACACATCCATAGCCTGCTCATTGTTTTCGTCATCGACTGATGTACTCATACGGGTAACATCTCCCTCATCTAAAGGCTTGTCTTTTAATTTATCGACCCAAAAAACCCCCTAACAATTTTGGGTTCGTCATTTTTACTTGTGTCTGAAAAAACTTCGGTGGATGACGTCCAGAGCCAAGTTAGGGCGCACCAGGTGTCCGTGGGGTGTTCGCCGGTGCAATATTTGACTTCAGCGCCCCAAGAAACGATTGTCGGTTCCTATTTTTCAGTTGTTTCTGGGAAAACCTCGGGGATGACTTTCAGAGCCAGGTTAGGGCGCACCAGGTGTTCAGGGGGTCGTTTTCCACATGAAATTCGAATTCAGCGCACACAAAATGCCCCCATAATGATTTTTGGTTTGTTTTTGTCGCTATTTCCAGGAAAATTCTTGAAGATGACGTCCGCATCCAGGTTAGGGCGCACCAGGTGTCCGTGGGGTGTTCGCTGGAGCCATATTTGAACTTAGCTACCCAAAAAACCCCGTGGTCTCGATTTTCTCTCCTTCCTCGCATAAAGTTCGGGATAGTCCCCCGGAGATGACGTTTGTCGACGTTCCTGAGCTCCAGGTGTTCAGGGGGTCAATTTACACATCATAATCGTAAATAGCGACCTCAAAACCCCTGGTTACCTAACTTGGGCCAATTCTGACTCTTATTTACAAATTATTAAATTTGCCAAAAAATGCATTTTTTGAAAGCATTTTTGGCTGCAGCAATGCAACTTCCGGTTTGTACTAAGTAGAAAGTAGGTAGGAATGGTATAAATAATTATTGAAAGCAAATGCAAAAAACCGCATTCCGATCCGTCCTATCCTAAAAGATTTCCTATTAAAATGCTTCATTGCCTCGACTATATGGCCAGGTATAAAAAAGACTGCGGTTGATAGATTAAACAGTGCAAACAAAGCCAACAAAACAAATTAACAAGGCATAACAAAACAGAAATACCAAGTTTTCCAAACAAACACCACGTACAGCTAACGGATCGAGTCATGGCCAGTGAGAGAAATCGTATCGGCATTAAGTTTAGGAGGTTGTGCGACAGGGCCGACAGGGAAAGTATTATCATCGGCTATAAGTCGTTCCCACAAACCCTTCCAATAGTACTTCTGGGCATAGCCAGTGCTTGAAAAGAGGACAGTAGCAAAGATGCTTTATGAACTAAATGTAAGGTTACCAAAAGATTTTTTATCAAAACATAACAAACCAAATGATCTCGAAACAGAAACATACGTAACACGTTACATGCAAGAAATATAAACAGTTTCAGCTTCAAACCACAAAGAAAATTTAAATATTTACACATGTATTTATAGGGATGGACGCTACAAAAACCCTTACAAGCACCATATAAGGGACCATACCCAGAGATCAAACGATCACGAAAGTTATTCACTTTACATAAAATGGGTCACCAATAACCGTATCCCCAGGCCGAGCTACACCTGCATGCCAGAAAAAAATAACAAAGAAAGTAAGAAAAACACATCCACAAATGACAATTTACGACAACGACAATCGGAAGAACAGTACGACCTTTAGTCCGTTACCAATTACTTTTATGCCCGATCCAGACTCTCCACGAGAGAACGCGAGTGCGAGAGTGAGGACGGTACTTTTGTATCCCCTCGTCTTTTCTTGCCATGCCTCGCTATCGCTCCGTTTTGTGTCGGTTTTTCTGGTGCGAGTCAAAGGACCCGAGGAGGTGAGGCGAGAGAATCAACCACACTCTTGCATTCGCTCACTTTGTTATTGACTACTGCAGAGTAAGTGCAATCGCGTTCTTTATCATGGCTGAGTGGTATAACGATTTGTGTACCACATTTATGCAATTGTATCAAATGGAACCAATTATGTGGAATCCAAAAAATCTATCACAAGGAGAAAAATAAAGTGAATGACGCTTGGGATCGGTTAAGCAAAGAATTAAATATACCTGTACAGGAGTTAAAAACTAAAAAAATTTCAGTAATGGCAACATTTCAAGGACACCTGAGAAAGAAAAAAGCTTCAAATAAAAACGGCGCCGGTATAAATGATATTTATAAACCCATATGGTCTCTATACGAACTGATCGAAAGCTTTTTATGTGACATCAATGAATGAAAAAATTGAGAGTGTGGATGACTAGCACTCCGGCAGCCTCCACACGTCAAGACTCGTGCCGAGGGCCTCTAGGAGGCGCATCGCGAGAGTCTGGATGGGGCATTAGAAGTCGATATTCGGCCAAATTTAATCTATGAGTAAAAGTATAGAAGAATAAAAGAAAACTTTGACGGATTGGACGAAATCTACATATTATATTAAACCTAAAAAAATAGACTGAGAAATGCGAAGGGATACTAAAAAATAGAAAAGAAAACATTTAAAGGTGGTTAAACATTTAACTGACTTTAACCTATTTTCTGCTTTATTAAAACTATTTCAGTGGAAGGATGTAAAAGAGGGTAGTCAAACATGGACAATTATTTTTTCTTTGAATTTACGGTTTTAGTTGTTAGACCTAACCGCTTTGAATATAATTCTGACTATTAAACATTCAGGAAAATATTTAAGAAATTCTAGAGATGAAAAAAAGTTTTAAACGTTGGTCAAACATTTTCGTTGTTTAAACAAAATTATGTTTTTATTCTCTATTATACGTTGCTCTTCAAAAACCATAATTAGTATAAACTAATTTTTATGAGATTCTGAGGAAAAATCAGACGTTAAAAAATAGTATTTTCAACATACTAATATATTAATAAATAAATTCAAAGGTGTTTTTACAGGGATTTAAAAGTGTGAAAAAGAAGAAATGTACCTTTGCCACTAGACTGTATGCATCGTTACCAAAATAAATATGCTTGCAGATCTACTACCATGTTTACAAGCTATTATAAAAACGTGATAAAAACAATAAAAAGATGAATATGCTAGGCAACCCAAATTACGAAATATTTGAATACTACAAACAATAATTGGATGTGGATCTACACGGCAATCATAAGACCTATGCTAACATATGGTGCTGTCGTGTGGTGGCCTAAAGTGATACAAACGACAGCTATCAAAAAATTAAATCAAATCCAAAGATCAGCATGCCTTCTCGTAACAGGAGCCATGCGAAGCACACCGACCAGCGCAATGGAAGTCATACTCGGTCTCACCCCCCACCCCCCTTCATATTTTTGTTAAGGAGGTCGCATTGATGACCATGGTACGCTTTCGCGGTTGGTATCGAACCCAGTGTAGGGACTGGCACCCATAGGGACAGTCTGTGGAGGGAATCGATAAAAGTGATACCACTCCGACAGGCAGACACGGATGCCGTCGCACCAAGATTTGTCTTTGACAAACCCTACAAAATATTAACAAACAAGACAGCAGACCCCAACGTAGTAAACGTTCTGAGCGTATATACGAATGGATCAAAAACCAAGCAAGGTGTGGGATGTGGAATTTACTCTAGATCCTTAAACCTAAAAATAAAATAGGCTATGGATGGCTTGTCAAGTGTGGTTCAGTCAGAACTCACAGGCATAACCATAGCTGCAAAAGAATTAATCAATAGGAACATCACAGGCAGGAATTTAAATATATACACAGACTGCCGACAAGCACTTCTGACTTTGACCACGTTTCACTTCAAGTTTAGTATTAGAATGTCACCAATCTCTAACTGAGGCCAGCCAGAATAACGTGGTCACTCTCAGCTGGATCAAAGGACATGGGAACTCTAAAGGCAACCCCATTGCGAACAATTTAGCAAGGAGGGCTGCGGGCTACAAATATGTTAGCCCTCGTCCATCTACCAAGCTAACATTGTCCGCAGTCGTGGACCTTATCAAACAGCACTCTTACCAAAAATTTATACAGTGCTGGGATGAAACTACGAACTGTAGACTGGCCAGAGAGTTATTACCTCATCATGGCAAAGAAACAGCAAAAAAATTTAAGGCATTGACCAGACAAAATCTCCGAACAGCTGTTGGAATCTTGACAGGTCACTGCCAATTGCGAAAACATCTCTTTAGGATGAAATTAACAGAATCGCCGCTATGCAGAGGCTGCGAACAAGAAGAGGAAACAGTAGAACACATTATGTATGACTGCTCTGCTTTTTCTGAAATCAGAAGATCCGTGTTGGGCGAGTATTGGCTTACACCAGCCGATGTCAGGGAGATCTCCCTCGGGAGCCTCATCACCTATTTTAAATCAATAGGCCTGGTGACAGCCTGAGGTAAGGATATCCCTACAATACGGGAGGATGCACAATGGGTCATATGTGGCCTCAGTGCTGGCTAAGCACTAGCTCGCCCCTCCCCAAATTTCCAGATCCAGATTCAGATCTACTACCATGTTTACAAGCTATTATAAAAACGTGATAAAAACAATAAAAAGATTAATATGCTAGGCAACCCAAATTACAAAATATTTGAATACTACGAACAATAATTGATAATAATTCAATATTATTCTAAACACAAAAAAATTGATAAAGAATAATTATTTTAGTGTGAGCAAAGGTAAAGACTGTTCCAGTAAATCCGAAAAAATAAAAATATTCTTTAACACAATTTATTATTTAATTTTTTTAATCTTTAACAACACTATGTATCCAAGGTATGTAATCTGATACTTTTGTATATACTCCAGGTACTCCTTTAATACCACAACTTACAGGTCCAAAAGACACTATTCCATATTGTAACCATTGTAATTTTTTTGAAGATGATCGTTTCATAAGTGGACCACCACTGTCACCTAAAAAATATATTTCTTATTTCACCAGAAGATCTGTAATTTTAAACCTCATATGCGTTCCTTTCTAATTTCCATATTAGCTTTTACCCACGGCTTCGCTCGCGTAAGATCAAAATTTAAAGTTATTCGTAAAAAAATTAAATTTAAACTGATTTTCGTTTGTACCGCATTCTTTTGTCTTCGAACGATCTGTGCAGCAGATTTCGCTTTCGTTTTCTAGTTTCATTTTTTTTTCTTTTTAACACCGAACAAAAATTCGCTTTCATATTGACATCCCACCTTCCTTGATATCAAACTTTCATGACACTTAGGTCTTGATAACATTTTTCACCTTTTCTCCAAGGTTTTGAGGAAAACAGTCAAGATTACAGGGTAGAAAATGCAATTGAAAATTCATCAATTAACCCAAAATTTTTAAAATGTACTAGCAGTTCCTTGGTTACATTTTGGTAATTCTCACCATTTCTTATCTCTCAAAAAGTTCTGACACACAGATTTAAAACTTGCCAAACTACTTTTTCGCCCTCAAATAAGCTTCGAATTTGTGGACCTTCTTTCAATTTAACATTACTTACTGCCGTTTTCATCAAGAGCTTTTACATACTGCTTTATGAGACAAAGTTTAATCTGCCAAGGTAAGAGCAGATAATAAGAAGAACCAATTAATGGTATTTTTAGAACTTGGATCAAAAGTTATTCTTGCTGGCCATATTTTTTTACATAACGCTGTTCTCTATCTCGATTATTCCATATAATAAGAAGCAGGTATGTATACTAAGTAAACACTGAATGTTGGCCTAGTTTACTCAAAACTTAAGTATAATGGAGCCAATCAAACTCCGGATTCGAATTCGGGGCATCAAAAAACATAAAAAAGTTTGGTCAAAAGTTCTGATCGCTTTTTTTGTATGCCGGTGTTATTTGTAACATTACAAAATTATGAATGTACTTAATAAGTTTAATTAGACCTTTAATTTCAATATGGGCACGTAAATAATTTCCAGTCCTCTTTGGTTAGGCCAATGCAGTTCTCATAATACCACTAAAGACATACTTCACATTGAATGTCAGCAATGTTGTCATCTTCCATCTGTGACAATACCAAATAGGCGTTTTAAGATATTTAAGATTCCTTTAAACCCCTTTTTTTAGAATCGCGCTTCCAGTTATCTTCTTCTGTTGTCAGACCATCTTAAGGAAATATGTATTGGGCCATGATACGAAAATTATCTGTCTTCTATGAAAACTAGTTAATATACAGTAAAAACTTATTAATACAATAAAAACACATTCAATTTATTTTATTACATATATTACATATTCCCGCCAAATTTAATATGGTTTAGATAAAGTTATCTGTTGTTTTTTAATAGTGAGCTCTCTTCAGGTATCTTACCTTATATTTGTTTAACAAATAAAATAAATCTCTAGGATTATTTAAAAAATTGACTGCAACAGCATGGAGAAAGTTAACTGACAATTTTTGACATGTGAGCTTTTGTTATGATAGAAGATCAAACTTCTGATTTTGATTAAAGATAGCGTAAAAACATCATATTTTAAACCTACTTTTACCTGAACATGAATCTCGTCCATTTTCACCTCCAGCACAGAATTGTGAGTTTATCAACTTAATACCATATAAAGCAAATATTCTGCTACATTTATCATTGCGGATAAAGGGAAGTTCAACTTTTAGTTTTACTGGTGATGGTTCCTGCTTTTCTGCTCTTCCCCATCCCGCGGAAAACAAATAGTCCTTCTCGTTTAAATCATCAGTAGGATTGGCAAGGCATATTGGTCTTATATAATCTAAAACAGAATTCTTTAGGTATATTTTAAGTAAGAAATTTGAAAAACAAGAAACGGCATTCGAAAAGAAAACGAAAAAATGTCAATTTCAGCAGAACTCGAACCTAGAATCTCACTCTATTGCTAGTAGGATCTTAAACAATACGTCCACCGATGACATAGTGGTTAGTGGTGGTTAGTAATTTAATTATATTTTAAATGTCTCTCATGAAATTTTTGAAGTTTAGAAATTGGACAAACACGAAATAATATTAAATACAAGCCGAAAAATGTAACATTCAATTAATCCTTGATTGATTCTAAGCGAATAACAATATAAGAGAGGGCACAAAGATAAAGTGATGAGTTTCATGTTTCAATCGTCGATTTATCAAATAATCTTTCTGGTATTAACGGAGGAATTGAATAAGTGTCATATGCGATGAGTTAAATCAAGATATGATCGAAAAGCCCACTAACCACTAAAGCATCCGTGGCCAAAATGGTTCGAATTTTTTATATATTCCTAATGTTATTTCTTGTTTGTTTGATTTCTAAATTTTAAAATTTCATTAAAAATATTTCAAAAATAATTAGTTTATAGATTGGTATGGATCTTCTCTTTGGAAACACCCATCCAATCAATAGAATTACTGGTTTAGGATTTTGGTATTTACAGATATTGATTGCTATAACAAAAAATAATATCTAAAAAAAAAATCTATTCTTATCTCTCTTCTCATTCCACTTCTTTCCAACTTCTTTTCCCTGCTGCATAATTTTGTATCTCTTTTCTCTCAGCCCACTACTTTTTGCCTCTGCTATACCTGTTAGCTTCTTTTTTTCCTCTGCTCTTTTCACGTCTGGATTCCTCTGATGTCTGTGGTCTATTTACTTCATTTAATGTTTTTCTTCTTTAATTAGCTTTTCTTATTATCTATTTTTCTTTTTATTTTTATAATTGTATTTTTTATGACAATTTTTTTCAAATTCAGTATATTAAAAACAATAAATAAAATCAATAACTTTACTAAAAACATATCTATACAAAAAATATCTGAATCTAGGCAACCGGTATCTAAATGCAGGTTTTCTTTCCCAAAATTCTACTGAGGGAACGTGTCCCTGAAGAAAAATCCATATCAATATATTTTATATATTTCAGTACTGTACTTGGTCACAACTAGCTATTGGTATTAGTTTGCTTAGCCATTCCCAGATCATTTTTGAACTTTGCTATTGGTGAAGAAAGTAAAGAAAAAAATATTTGAAAATTATCCAAAAAAACATCAATTGAATACTTAATAGAAGGCCAAAGTAAAAACAAAAAATACTCACCAGAAAATTTAACTGGTTGTTCTAATCGTATTAGAGCTATATCATTGTAGTTAGTTTTTCCCACTGATTTGTAATTCGGATGTAAGATAACTTTTTCTATTCCAATAATAAGAGGTTGTGTATTCCTACAGTTTCTTTCAAAATCACAATCGATTTTAGTTGCGGTATTATGTTCTCCTAATTTCACTTTAAATCTAAAAGGTTTTTACAAGATTATCATATTATTACCATTACCCATCGTATTTTTTTATTGAGAATACTTACAATATTCCTATTTCTGTTGTCAACTTATTTCCAGTTACGCAGTGACCAGCTGTCAGAATATATCTGGAATTTATTAACGATCCTCCGCAAGCCCATTTCATATGTCTGGTATTAGTGATATATCCTAATAAAACCATCCAGGGAAATTCATCAATTTCTGTTTGATCTCCACCCAATATTAAATCAGATGTACCTAGATCTGATTGCTAAATTAAATAAATGTACATGTTTCAGAGAAGGCAAAAAAAGTTATTTGTGAAAAATAATTAAAAACATTGATGCAGATGATTTCAGGTATAAAAAAAACTAGCTGACCCGGCTATCTTGGCTTTCGATTAACCGCAATGTTTTCTGTGTTGTTTTACTATTTTCCATTTTATTTTAGTTTCTCGTTTATTTGTTTATTTATAAACCAAAATACAACACCTATAACTTAGGTATTGAAGAATCTAGAAACATCATGACGCCACCGGAAGGTGGCGCAGTTAATATCTCTATATATAAAAGGTTGAAGTTCCCACTGACTGAGGGCCTTAACCGCTGATGGTAGAAACGTGAAATTTGAACAGATGTTTATTTTTATAATATAAACATAATAAGTTAGATAGAAAAATAAAGTACTTAGATTTAGTGTTTTTAAATAACAAAATAAGTTACCTGAAATCCACAACTACTTCTGCCAGGAATAGCTGTATTTTTTAGATGACATTTTTTGTTATGTTGTGCAGATCTTAATGAAATATTATTTTTATTTAGATTAAAATTTTGTCTTTGTAAAGAAGGGTAAGTATAAGCTTCTGGAGAATCTCTTGGTAAAGATCCACAACAAACTAAAGGGTTCTTATCATAACCACATTGAGATTTTTTTATATAATTATATTTTGAAGACAATCTATTATGTATCGCTGATAGAAAACTATTACATTGATAAATTGAAACACAAATAGCAGTGTCTCCATTTGGTGTTTGACATTGTGTGCCTCTTTCTAAAAAAAATGCTTTGATAAGTTAAACATAATTAAAGTGGAAGAAGTAAATTAAAATTAAATGTAAATAATATACAATTATAAAAAATATAGTCGCTTATTGTGAAGCAAGAATAGGTAGCAACTTTTTAGGGATTGGATTTGCATTCTGAATCGTTAATCGTGTGGAACCAACAGTTGTATGTATGTCTATGAGTAATCAGGGTTACAGATACACCTGTGACCTATAAACTCTATTGTGTCCAACTTTTCTTACTAAAATTCTGATGTTTTCTAAGGCTCTTCTAGTCCTATCTTTCTTAGAAAGTTTAGGATATCGTTGGGCTTCAGATTTGATAGATTTTTCTCTTCTATTCTATTTCTCACAGAATCTGCACTTTGCTTGTTATTACTGTTGAAAGATCTCTTCTGTTTATAGTATCCCAGAAGCGTCATCGGTTATCCTAGATCGTCCTAGTACTTGGATTTTTTTCTATCCACATCTTTCCTTAGTTGTTCTAAGACTGTACTACTACTGATTCCTTAAGATAGTTCTGATTCCAAATACGAGGTTTTAGCTCCTTTTGTTGCCAGCTAATCTGATGTTTCGTTTCCTTCTATTCTTATGTGTTCTGGACTAAAGCTGATTCTTCAGCTTCAAAATACGTCAGAACGATCGACAAAAAAGGTTATGACATCAGTTCTGTGTGATAAAAAAGTGGTTTGTTGATTGATTACCTTGAAATAAGTAAAACAATTAATTCCGAGCATTATTGCAGATTAGTTGTAGGTGGAATTAATCGTGTCGATAGAAAAACGTTACTGAAATTTGTTGCCCAACAAGAGCAGAATACGTTGCGTAATGTAATGTAATGGCTAGGCACCTATAGCTTAGTTGTTAGAGCGTCAGCGCGTAGATCTCAGAGGTTGCGAGTTCGAGTCTCGCTGGTTGCAACATTTTTTCAATTTCTCCTCAATGTCATTTAATATATTTTTGTTTGTATACTTTCTAAAAATGTTTAAAAAATATCGCAGATATCTTGGAAAGAGATGATGAATATTAGGGATAAGGGATTATATTTCGTTACAAGCATCCCACAGTTTACATCTGTAGGTAAAACATGCATTATATAATGAAAGAATTTGTAATGATTGGATGGTATAATATTGGCAATAAACTATGGTCATTTGTTTGCTGCTTCTTTCCAATTGCTTTTTAAAGAGACACGCACGAAAGGGAATTCGGAAAGATATTAATTTCCTAAGTATAAAATTAACGCCTGAAAGGGGAAAATTTGTGAAAACGCTTGAAATGGGAACGCCTAAAACGGTCATAAACCGATTATTTTGCCTCCAATTAATATGAGGATGTTCATAGAATTTTTTACCTATAAATACTGTGTGAGTTCCATAAATAAATTTGAAAATTTTATTATCTTTAAGATAAAACTTACGTGCTTCCGAATAGGAAATAAAATAAAAACAGTTTATAACCACTAACAATAATTTAGAACAGTAGTTTATCTTTGGCATTGTCACAATTCTTATGCAGCTGGTGTAAACCGCCACTGATTATAAAAGAACTTGTCGTTGATTGGGCAGCAGATAACAAACTGATATTTTAAAAGCTGGTTTTAAAAATCCCATTTAACGGTAATTCCAATTGCGATAAAATTGTAAATATTAAATGCGTTTTACAAGAATTGCGGTTTAGGTACTTACTATTTATATAAATGTTTCATCTAGGCACAGCTATAAATTTGAAATAAAAAATTATTGGTATAAAACACATTGTTCAAACTGGTTTTTCATGGATATTATATGCAACTCGTTACTTTGTAACAATAACTTATTTGGTTTTTATTTTTTTTTTCTTAATTTTAACTATGAGTTGGTATGGAGTTTTCTAGGCTACACAACTGGTATTGTTGGGTCAATTTTGATCCAGCCTAATTTAAGAAGAGGATTGTACTTTTTTTGTACAAAATGTTTTTTGGTAATTGTAAATGGACACTCTTTGCTTTATCTTCTTTTCAGAGGTGTTCTTCTCGCTCTACTGAAGGAGCTTGAATTTTTAGAAAGTGTTCAATTTTTCGCCGTAACTCTGTTGGTAGTTATATCGTCGCTTCATATGTTCCTTAATTAAAAACAAGCCCAAGTTTCTTATAAATGGTTTCCCACTTATTTTCAAATTTCTAGCTACAAAAACTAACAAAATTTTAAGTAATACATAAAAAATTGCAAGTGGCCACATCTTTGCTCTGCGACTACATGAAAACACTGTACATTTTTTATCAAGGGAGTCCACTACAGTTTTTGTTGAATTGTTAAAGTCAATAATTTCTGACTTCTTTGTTTGGTAATTTTTTGTTAAATTGCCGTGGTGTAAAGTTGAAACCGTTTTTACAGGAACATAATACACTAAGGTATTATCTCGTGTAAATCAAAATAATGTCGAATTTATTTCACGCTGTCGATAAGCCAAAAATTTGTTTCTTTTGATGGTGCCAATATACATCAGTTTATGTTTTTTTAGTTCTTGTAGAGTCTCTATCGATGTGAACCAGTTGTCGCCTGTAAAGTTTCTATTGCTTCCAGCTGTAGGTGTAATCAGCTCCAAAACAGTCAGCGAAGGTATAGAAACATGTCTAGGATTCACAAAATTTAAATTTTCACCGGTGTAGACAAAGTCTGTTTGTGAATCACAGAGACAATTTTTAGACCATATCATTGTGGCTTTCTTTTTATATGTATGCCAAGCCACAGTTGCTTTTAAACCCCACCAACATTTCATCAATAGTCACGTACCTTTAGCTATTATAATTACTTTTCTATAAATCTTTGGATATTGGAGCTAACTTATCACCACCAGATTTCCTAGCTTTTATCGTATCAGGATCATCAAAATGTATAAGATTAAGTAAGAAAAGGAATCTTTTCAAAGGTATCGTAAATCTAAACATGTCTTGTTTCGTGCCGTCAGTAGCCCACAAATTTTCTGCATCTTCGTGGGCTGATTTGAAAATCTCAGATAGACACAATAATCCCAACAAAACTTATTTTTCAACTTTGTCTGTATGATTTACGCAAGAAATACTAACTCTATTCTTGTGAGATTCGCTGGTTATTTTATGATTAGTGTGTTCTACTAAAATTGTATTAAGTATATTATTAGTCACCAGGTGTAGTGTGTATGTTGTTAGCTGCAAGTCCTTTCAGCCACGGAAGATGAAGAATCATATTTTCAAATCCTGTTCTTGTAGGAGGATTCTCAGACTTTTTATATCTATTTTTTCCAGAAAAGTACGCTTCTAGATCTTGGTCGCCACCGGGTAATTGATCATTATCTTGATTATCGTCATCATCGCGTTCTGAATCTGTATCAGTCTCACTTTCAATAATTTTATCATTAAAATCACTGTCACTATCTTAAAAATCGTTTTGAAGCGTTGCTTCGCTGTAACTGAAGTTAAATAAATTGTTTATAAACTCTTCCTCGTTTTCAGTTAGTGGACGTTTCATACGATTCATTTTGAACACGCGTCACTATTTCAAATGAGCCACAGTATCGTTGGGTCAGATTTGACCTGAACGGAGTGTACTGGGCATAAATCAAACAGCAAACGTACATGTGACCACTACACTCTCAAGTTCGTCAGTCCCTAGAGGAATACATACAATCTCTAAAATATATTGCTTTTAGTTAACTAAATACATGCTCTTAAAAATGCTTCGGGTCAGAACAGACCCAACAATACCAGTTGAGGGTTATGATTTTTACAAAATTACGCTGTTATTATAAAACATCTCATATCCCTAAACATGACGTTAAAACTTCAGCAGAGCAGATTAATAATAATTTTCTCACCTCAACAAGAAAATAACAACAACTTAAATCTTCGATAATATAATTTACATTTAAAGCTTATTTTATAAGAAGATAATTGTTTTAGTATAATTTAACATTTAATGTGTTACTTCTGTCAAGGTTTCACGTACCGTACAATGTTATTTACTTTAAGAATTCAAATTAAACTCAGAATTACATTACATAATTTATTACAAGAATATAAAATTATTGTAAGAGTTACGAATAAAGTTGATAAGAAAATTATCAATTTTCTGTGTAAACTATTAATAAATAATAATGTAATTAAAAACTACAAAACTCATTTAATGTTATAAACATTATAAATATATTCAGTCAATTAATATTTAAATATCTTTAAATTTGTCATTTTTTTATTAATTATCCTCATTCTCGAACATTGCTATGTATCCAAGGTAAAAAATCTGTAACTTTTGTATAGACTCCAGGTATTGCCTGATTACATCTTACATCACCAAAAGAAACTATACCTTCTTGAATCCACTGTGAATGATTTTTTCGTGATCTTTTCATTAACGGTCCTCCACTATCACCTGCAGAAATATATAATTGCAAACATTGATAAATATATTTACTAAATTTATACCTGTACAGGAATCTTTATCACCATCTCCTCCGGCACAGATTTGGGAACTTATCAAGTTTACACCAGACCCATCATATGAACTAATACATTCAATTTTGTCGACATACGGAAGTTCTACTTTCTGTTTGACATCAGACTGATTTTCATCTTCTGTTCTGCCCCATCCAGCAATAAATAAAATATCGCCCGGCTTTGAGGATTCGTTGCGTTCAGCTAAACATATTGGCCTTATATATCCTAAAAAAGTACTTTATTAAAATAATATAGTAAAAGGGATAAAATAATATAATTAAAGAAAAATTTTTAGGTTATTTAAAGGATAAAGTATAGATAATCCCACAATTAGGTGGAACTTCACACCAATAGGGACAAAATGCACATTATAATAGCATCTGCCTACTTTTCCACGAATACTAGGTAATTACCTACTAGAATATTTTGCCACTGCATAGAAATTATTAATAAAACGTAACAAAGCAACTTTTATTGCTGCCACTAGAAAAGTGGGGGTTGATCTTACTCTATCTAGTTATTTCTGTACATGTCTCCAGTAATTCTGTTCTTGCTTTCTAACACAGACTGATTGGTCTTCACATAAGAACAAACTAAAATGCAACCTACACTATTGAAACCAAAGAGAAACTTGAAACAGCGTCTAGTTGGTTAAATCGTTCTAAAGTCAACTGCTACGAGGAAGTTTGTCCCAACAATCAGGCCATTTGCATGTGCTATGGTGAAACAAGGAACTCGGAAAACTTAAAGTGCTAGTGCTAAAATCATAGGCCACTACAACGAACTAAGAATGTCTAAAAGAAGAACATGAAGGCAATTCTGTTAGGGGAATACCTACTGGAAAACACTACAAGACAAACACAAGCAAAAATGTCAATACGACCTTGACTGCACTGCTCTAAATTACTCTTAGAGCTTTAGAAACGCAAACAGAAAAAACGGTTATAAATATTTGGGATAGTTATTCTTAGAGCCTGATCAGGTTACCAAACGTACATCCTAAGCGGAGAATAGACTTTCTAAAAAGTCTTGACCTTATGGACTCTTAAATAGATGAATGGTATACTCAAAAGATCTACAATCTACAATCAAAAATTGATCATAGAAAAACAGATAAAAGATGATAAATAATAATAAAAAAGAAATATTTGTATACTTACGTGAATATTGAACTGTTTTATTAAGTCTCAAAAGAGCGATATCATATGGACTTCCGGTTGTATTTTGGTAACTCGGATGAATTATCATCTTGTCAATTCCAGCATTAACAGGTTGATCACTACAGACTTCTTCAATGCAGTCAATTTTTTTTTCAATGTCATATTCACCAAGTTTTACGTAAGTTCTACAAACAATTTTCTATGTGATCATAGTTACATTTATATATGAGCGAGAGGATATCATCCATTACTTAAATGTGGTCAAATACCAAAGAAAACACAAAGTCTCGTATCACACAAATATTTTAATTGTAAGATCAAAAAGGTTGACAACTAGTTTCGACCAACAAGGTCATCATCAGGTCAAATTCAAAGTAAAGTAATAAAATACAATTATATCCAAACAATAATTTAAATGGAAAGCAACTAAGTGGTATCAGGTTTCTATATCTTCAACACTAAAAGTTCAACGGCAGCAAACAAAGTGTGTAGTAAAAGAGCCAACAGGTAGAGGAAAAAAAGAAATGTGGTACGAAAAATTAACTTACATAGGAAAAATAATAGTTAGTAATAAAATTATAAAGAAATTAAACACATTAAAATGTGGAATTGGAACTGAGAGCTTTAGCATCGGTTAAGGAATAAGCCAAAAAACTTGAAGATGAAAGAGCCAAATCAGGTGGGATAAAGGTCAAAAAATAATAAAAGCCATCGAAGGGCTTGAAGAAAACCAAATGTTAAATTTGTAAGGGTGGCAAAACACCAGAAATTAACGAAAGAACCGTTAATGTATGATGTGCATGAGCAGGAAATTCTCTGACCTTAGAAAAGAAGCTGATGAAATTAAAAAATTGTGGAAGATACATCCACAGAACGAGAAAGGATCTAGAACATCCAAGAACGATGTAAGAAAAGACTATACAACGTAGTAAGAAGCCAAATGGTGGAGATGTATGTAATTCAAGGCTAAAATAGAGGCATATACGGAGAAAGTCTTTAAAAGAATCGACAAAAAAGATGTAAGATATCCAAATCAACTCCATTGTCAGCAACATCAGCTCCAGAACCATTATGATCCATAACAAAGCACTAACACAGAAAGTGTATGAGAATAACTTCGATGATAACAGCTGTTGTTTCAAACGAACTGCAGGCGTTGGCAGAAGCACGTTTAATAAAGATGGAAGCAACACGGCTTATGCCTTAACCGATGCTAAAGCTCTCAGTTCCAATTCCACATTTTAATGTGTTTAATTTCCTTATAATTTTACTACTAACTATTATTTTTCCTGAGTTAGTCAATTTTTCGTACCAAATTTCTTTTGTTCCTCTATAAGTCTACCTCTACCTGTTGGCTTTTTTACTACACCCTTTGTTTGCTGCCGTTGTACTTTTAGTGTTGAAGATATAGAAACCTGATACCACTTAGTTGCTTTCCATTTAAATTATTGTTTGGATATAATTGTATTTTATTACTTTACTTTGAATTTGACCTGATGATGACCTTGTTGGTCGAAACTAGTTGTCAACCTTTTTGATCTTACAATTAAAATATTTGTGTGGTACGAGACTTTGTGTTTTCTTTGGTATTACATTTATATATACTTTTTTATTACCAAAACTAGGAAGTTTTAAAAAAATAATTATATTTTTTAATAATATCTATTTAATCAACAATAACAAAGTTATTACTATACACCTAAAATTTATAAGAACCAGCCGAAGGTTGTAATTTAAGCATCAAAATAGTTGTAATTAAGTCCAATTTATTGTTATTTACGAGTATACTCAAAAGAGGAATTTCGGGTATATTTCAATATTTTTTATAGACAGTAAAATATCATCGTGTTGTTATCGAGATAGATATTAAAAAATAGTTAAACTTACAATTTACCAACTTTTTGTAAAACATCTCCTACTAGACAGTGTGCAGCTGTCAAAACATATTGTGGACTGATAAGGGAACCACCACAAGCCCATTTAACAGAACCATCTGGAGCTGAGTAACCCAGTAGAGCCATCCATGGAAATTCATCCAATGCAGTATTGTCTCCACCAAATATATATCCAGCGGTTTCGATATCTGATTGCTTAAAATTGAAAAGTCATAATCAAAGATCATTTGCAAATAAAAACTTATATGTAAGTTGCATTATTTTTATTTCAGTACCAAAAATGGCACAAAATTGATGGTTAAGTGCTAAGTAAAATTAGTTAAAATATTTCTTTACACAGTTAAATGTTTTTCTTATCTGTCACAGTTCGTGTTGGATTTCCCTTCTAAATAAATATGGTAGGTCACATGGTGAACCACTAGTTATTAAAAGATTGAAACATGTTGTTCTTGTTTAAGTTGTCTATTAATTTAATATTCATTATCTGGTATAAGAACCACTATGGTCATATATATGTTAATACCTTTCGGAAATTGACAAAATTTTCGCCGGAATTCAAAATTTGATTATTTATAATTAACGTATTTGTGCACGATGATAGTTTAGGGTTATCTTGCACTGACCCTATTGCTAATAATGTATAATAGCTGCATCATCTTTATCGTACGTGTTTTTAGTTTTTTTTTTTGTATTCATAACAGATCCAGTAACTTTGAATTTTCTTATTAGTTTTTGTAATCCTCCTTCGTATTAGGACATTTTTGTTGAAAAAGATCAATTGCATGTTGATACGACACAGTTCCAATTCCTTAGCAAACTAATTTTCTCTTAATTCATTTTTAATACAAAGTCAGAACACTGACAATCTATACATGTAATAAAACTGTAACTTACCTTTGTCTGTTCATGAAATATATATATATATATATTTAAAAAAACATAATGGGTCCCTTTAAATACGCAAGAATACTTTACTATTTTACTATTTTTTTTTTAATTTATTTTAAAAGTTTACCTGAAATCCACATTTAGTTCTATCAGGAATAACTGGACTTCTAGAAAAATTATGACCGAGTCCAGTTCTTGCGATAATGGCTTGTAAATTACTTATAGGTAAATGTGTTACTACTTTATCTACATGGCTCCCACAACACACTAGAGGGACTGTATCATATCCACATTGTGATTTCTGCATAAATTTAAGTTGCGAAGTGATTTTATTTCGTAAAGCTGACATAAATATTTTGCAATCATATATTGATATACATTTTGTGGATTCATTATTTGGAGTTACACATGAGTGCCCTCTTTCTAAAAAAATATAAAAAATTAACAGTTTATTTACTAAACATAAATAATTACATAGGCAAACAATGAATACAAAAACCAGACTTTAAAACCGATATAAATAAATAGTCTTCAAAATCTAACCGAAGCGAAGGTAAAGTGTTTTATTTATTTGATTTTAATTTAGTGTAACCTTGAATAATAATTTCACTTACGTGCTTCAGATTGGCTAATAAAAAGGTAACTAACTATCACAAATATCCGGTAAAAGTTTATTGGAACCATTGCACCGGATCTTGACAAACCTCACTGGTTCTTATACCAACAAACTCTTGGTTAATGAACAGATAAATAACTCAGATCTAGTTTATAAAGTAGACAGAAGTTGGTGGTAATCCCGATACCATATCACACAATTACTATTTTTATTAAACCAAGAGATCTTATAGACCAGTCAAATTTTATTTTATTTTATCTAATTTAATTTTGTCTGCTAAAGAAAAATATATTTATCGCAATTATAAAAAGGTTTCTAAGAGTTCAATGATGCCCCACTAACTTGTAAACTCTTAAAACATGGTTCATTCCTAAGTCGTACACTTCCTAACTCGTACACTTCTAAATTTCAGGTAAATTTTGTCCTACATTTTTGGTTTATATAGAAACTTATCTATAAAACCTCTGAAAATTTTCATTTGGGATGTTTTCTTGTTAAAAATTTGACAATTAAATAATAAAATTGAATTACTGTCCTAATAACGGTTCAACTGGATTATCTTCCATAATACTTAACCAACCTTCGTCCACATATTCCGGTGGTAAGTAAGCTAGTGCAGCACACATTCTTACGTGACGTCGAACTAATTCATTTTGGACATAAAAAGTAGATAGACCAATGCTTTGAACTTTCCTTCATAAGCATTGGTTAAAATGAAAATTACAACCAAAAAGTTTTATGTCTTCAAAACATTTTCTGATCGCTGATATGCTCGCGGATTCGTAATCGATCGTGAATGTTTTGGGATTCCATTTAACTAATTTCTTTAAAAGAGTAAAAAGTCTAATATAGGTCGATTCTTGTTTATCTGGTAAAAGTGCATATACGGCGGGCAAAATATTCGTTGCATCTGATGTACTTCTGATGTCTAGATGTATCGTATACAGTTGTGCAAATTGCGGACAACAGTTCTTGAAAGTTCCGTTTCCAAAAAAGTTTTCGTTTTCAGAAAGCACTTTTAGATCATCTGAAGAAGCAAAAACTAAAATTTTGTTGTCTCCGCCATCGTCGCAAATCAGAAAATCTTTAGTAGGTGTTAAAGGAAGCACTATCTATTTCCGAACTTTTAGAAGGTAATGAATAATAATTAGGGATTAAAGTAGCAGGTAAACGTAAGTGTTTATCTAATTAACAAGATAGTGTACCAGTTCGGAATTGGGATGGGTAATTAAGCAAGTGGTGTACGAGTTCGGACAAAATTTACCTGAAATTTAGAAGTGTACGAGTTAGGAAGTGTACGGGTTAGGAAGACACCTAAAACATATCAAAGATAAAATTGCAGAAAATTATTATTTAAAAGGAAAGGACTACTAGAAATGGTATAAAGAATATTGAAATACTAAAAGTATTGAAATTTTCACAATTTTTATTTAATGTATGACGCGTTTCACTATCTTATAGCTTCTTCAGATACATGTAAACTTACAAAGTTATGGTAAAAATAAAATGAAATAATGGCATGACATAATGACATAATGATGGTCGAAAGACATTGTATAAATAAACTGAAATAAAACAAATGTACTACAAATTGCAATAAGGACAAAGTTAATAATAATAAATTTTTACGATAGTAGTAATATATACAGGATTAGTACATAGACTTTTATTTAAATAAATTTAATAACGGTGAATTATTTAATTCTGTTTGATCATTCAGTAATGTATCAGAGTGTTTACATTTATTAATTTCTAGACTTTCTAATAAATTTAATTTAAAACCTTTATTTTCTTGGTGTAAAATATCAAAATTATTATTAAAGTTATGGTTTTCAGAAATTAGATGATTTGAGTATGTAGAATCAGTTTTTTTATTAAGGAAGCTTCTGTTATGTTCTGTAATACGCTTTTTAAAAGTTCTACCTGTTAGTCCTATATATAGTTTATTACAAGAACCCCAACTAAGTTTATATACACCCGATTTTTGATCTTTTGAATTTTTAGTTTTATTGTTCTTAATGTATTTCCCTATTGTATTATTGGTTTTATATGAAATCGTAAAATTTTGTTTCATTAAAAAAGATTTTAATTTAGTACTACTTTTACCTAGATATGTTAAACTTTCGTATTGTTTAGTTTCTTTTATGTACGGATAAACTTCCTGGATGGCCTGTTTATAAGCTTTTTTAGAAATAATGTTGTCAATTAATTTGTGGTCGTAGCCATTATTAACTGCTATTTGTTTGATAATCAAATATTCTTTATTATAATTATTTTCAGTTAAAGGTGTATTCAATAATCTATGGATCATACTATTATATGCTACGTGTTTATGTTGAATTGGATGAATAGAAGTATTGTGGATAGTTATATCTGTATGGGACGGTTTATGAAATATAGAAAATTCATGTTTTTTATTTACTCTATTAATTAATAAATCCAAGAAGTTTATACTATTTTCATCTTCTAATTCTATAGTGAAATTAATTTTAGGATGTATATTATTAATGAACTCAAGAAAACTATTTAATTGTCTGTTTGTACCTGTAAAACACGCAATAATATCATCTACATACCGATACCAATATATGAAATTTGGTGACAGATTATGTTTGTGTATAATATTTTTAATGTTATCCATAAATATTTCGGCTAACAAGGGACTTAAGGGATTTCCCATAATTAAGCCTTCTTTGCAAATATAAACATTGTTATTGAATTCAAAATAATTTTGTTTTAAACAAACTGAAAGTGTTGATAAGATTTCTTCTTTTATTACGGGATTGACAAAATTACTAGTTAGAAGATTTTCTATTAATTTAATGGTATCTTGAGGAGGTATACTTGGAAATAAAATTTGAACATCAAAAGAAACTAGTTTTGAATTATTTGGTAGTGTTAAATCTTTTATATTATTTATTAACTCACTTGAATTCTTAATGATAAATTTAGGTTCAAATTTGGTATATTGTTTAATAATATCAATCAGTACATATGAAACTTTAACTGCAGGGGCTGTAATATAAGAAAGAAAATAAAATGTGTTACTTAACAATCAAAAATCGCAAAAAAGTTAAAGCATAAAATAGAATTAAAAGAAATAGACAGGCATAAGTATCTAATAAAATGCTTTTATTAATGGTTAAAGGGGAAAATATAAAATAGGAATTAAATATTATCCAATATCGAAATAAAAAAAGTTATAACAAAGCTCTTACAAACACAATATTCCTTACAGTACAGTTGAGTTATCTAAAACACTTTTTATTTTAATAATGGTGTACCAACTTTCTTTCCGCTTTCTAAGATGTTAATAAAAATGGTAAGAAAAAAAATAGATTGATTTATCTGATTATGAATACAAACGAGCAGAAACGGAGAGTCAGAAGGTCACCAATTGCGGATGGTGACGTTCGATTCGTAACTTTTTTGTGTTTCGATGAAAAACAAAAAACTTTTTTGTGGTTTATCATTTATAGCTATTTTTCCGCAAAACAATTTTTTAAAAGCCGATAAGCAGTTATTATAAATAGGAATAGCAATAAAATAGAAAAGTGCATGAAAATTACTACCATAGCCGATAGATTGCGGTTATCTATTTACTGTAAATCGTTAGCTGCTGGATGGAAGACTTTGATTAAAGAAGTATTTCCTTTTTCTAATCATGCTTAATTATCCGACATAAGGAAAATTTAATTTTTTGTAATATGATAAATCAGTTTAATAATAAACAAGTTTTTTTAACTTCCTCTTACTTGAATCAATAATGGTCGGAAAGTAGAAATATTAATTAAATATGTGTCATTTTAAATCAAGTGTTTATTAAAAGTACCAAAAAAATCTTTGAAAAAAACACTTTACTTTAAATTGTCTCAAGAACACCTTAAAGCAAATCGTCATTAAACAAATCAGGTTTCTCAAACTTCAATCAGGCAAGAATCATTTGAAGAAAAAATTTATGAAAATAATCAGGTTTCCGCTCGTCTGATAAGTGCTGCTAAAGTAAGATGCTTGCACATTTTTACTAATAGTATATGAGCAGAAAGATCGTCTGATTTAGATTTTTCACGAGCAAAACTCGGTGATCTAAGTACTTAACATAAAAGGTAAACTTTGTATTTACATTAGTATAATTAGGATGTTTATATAAATCGTACTATAAATATTAAAAATTTAAATTATTTCTGTACTACATATATACAACTTATCACGGCTTAGAAGCTGCGGTGTTTATTACTTATATAATATTTTGAACATTTTTCCAATATGTGTTTATACATATTTTATATTGTCAATGATTAATATGGGTATTACTAAATTTATTAGTTTTATGGACTATCCTGATTTCATGTTTCAGCTTGCAGACTTAATTTACTTCACCTTGTGTTTTCCATTTTTCATGCAGATCTATTTAAATTAGCATATTTAAGAATTTAATAAATTTCTTAATAAAGTTTATTTCGTTTTATTATATGTAATAGCTTTTAAATTCATAAGATAAATCAAATGATGTCATATAATGTAAAGACATAGATTCAAATCATTCATTTCATATCTGAGAACATATTGTTTTGGGTCTTCTTTTACGTTGGTTCGCAAACTGAATAAAAAAGGTTTTTTTAATATAGATCAGCTCCGCATACCCATAGGTTTTTTCTTCGCTAAATCCAAATCCTTTGATAACAAACTAGTAATAGTTTAATAGGATTTGTAAATCAAATTGTTTTTGATGCAAACGATGTAATATCTAATAGGTACTCACTTCTAATTATATTGGATAAAGATTCAAAACAGATTTTACCTAACACCCCATCAGGGTCTTACCCAAATATTGAAGGTAAAAACTATACCTTAACACAATATGATTTTATATACCAAGCTAAGATTGAAAAAATAAAAAAATAAACAAAAGGGTTTTTGAATAGAAATTAATATAGTAAATTTTTTGTGTACCCGTGAGTGGTTGCAAAAAACTACTACTAATGTTAAAATTTCGGATAGTACCTACTAAGAAATACGAAAACACAGAAGTTTTCTCTTCGGTAGATTTGTTCTTGAATAGATTTGTTCTTGAAATGAAAATTGGAAAGGGGAGAGTCCAAATATGGCCAAATATGGCCCATTGTGCATCCTTCGTGTGAAGGGGATATCCGCAAATTAGGCTGTCATCAGGCCTTAAGATTTAAAATAGGTGATGAGACTCCCGATAGGGATTTTACTGACATCGGCTGGTGTAACCCAGTACTCTTCTGATTTTCGATACCAACCATGCGAAATAAAAATTTAACGGCAAACAAAATTATTCAATCTATTGAAAACAATCAACAAACTTTAACATCAGAAGTTACTACTACTACTGCAACCTACATGTACAACAATACACTGATTAGCAGTGTGCGCAAAGAGTTTGCCATGGATGTACCATCCACGTCATCCCACACCCAATGCACATCTTCTATAATACTAGTACAGAACCCGTCTGATAAAGGTTCTGTGGTAATTGTCAAAATTTCACCATTAATTTCTAAAATCAGTGAATAATTTTTGCACCAAATTATTTTCTTATAAGTATTGTTAAAATAAAACATTGATGTTTCTTATTTATTGATTGTATATGTTATATATAATGTGCACACTTTTGCACTCGGATGTAATAAGTTCCTTACAACTCTTTTTACGTAATATAATATACCTAGCTGTTGCCTGTTGCAATCTTTAACAATTTAAAGTTCTTTAATATATTCTAGTAATAACATTCTTAATAGTATTAATTAGATTAATATAAATAAAACGAAAAGAAATAAAAGATTGTAATTAAAAGAGATCATTTTTATTAAGAATATTAATGCGTATATTAACATTGTTTCATTTGTTTTTTAAACAAAAATATTAAAATAGAAAAAATCTTTATTCAATGTAAAATAACTTCACGCATCCAAGGCAAATAATCTTTAACTTTGATATAAACTCCAGGAGCTCCTTTCGTTCCACAGTTAGCATATCCAAATGAAACAATTCCTTCTTGATACCATTGAAAACGATTTGATGAAGATCGTTTCATAAGAGGACCTCCACTGTCACCTACAACAAATATGTAAATATTAACTATGTTTCAAAAATAAGATCTAATAAGTAAAGACGAGAAAAACTATATCTAAATCAGCTCTCAAGACTGTGTTACAATTTTGAGTTTAGAATCCAAAACGAAGGTAAGCAGTAGTTTCACGAAAAACAGCCTAAATTTTTCAAATTAACATAAATGATGTGTTTCACTTTAACTTTCTATTTTTCTTCTAGTCAGAACAGTGTCCTATCCAACATTCTACTGTTATTTTGTTTCTTCTTTAGATAGCAATAATTTTCCTAACTAGCATTCTGCTCTAACTTCAACTACCACATCTATGTTTTCTTTTCCCTTAATACCATTTCTATAGAACTTCCACAATTAGTGTTTTAGTCGTTTTTACCATTCATACTACATGTATAACCAATGTTTTTTTATTTTCAGTATTATGGTTAAGAGAGAACTAAGTGTGTATCTGTTTACTAATTCGAAAAACTACTGCATAACTATGCATAACTATGCATAACTGTAATTCTAAAGATCACACAAAGTTATCAGCATTCAGATTAAGCAAATAAAGAAAAATTTTCTTTTTAAAAATGGAAGAAGAAGATACCTAAAAATTTTAAAACTAAGAATAAGGATAATATAAAAATTTTACCTAAACAAGAATCTTCACCCTCTTCTCCACCTGCACAAATTTGAGAATCTGTTAGAAATATTCCTTCATTACGATAAAATCTTTTGCATACTCTGTGATCGACTAAAGGTACCTCCACTTTAAGTTTAATAGAAGATTCTCCATTGGTTGGAGTTTTTCCCCAACCTGCAGTAGTTAATAGATCTCCATGTTTTGATGCTTGGCCTGATCGTGGTAAGCAAATTGGTCTCATAAATTCTGAAACAAAAAATACTTTAAATATAAAAAATATATTAAAGTTTGTTGTCAGATAATAAAGATGATTTTTTAAGCTGCGGCTTTTATATTTAGGGTTCTGATAGTATTTTTATTGTGTTGATTTTTATTAATCAATGGTTACAGACTCTCTATTGATATCTTTTTACAGACTTTTACCTAAATTTTATTTAAAAGTTAGCTAGGTACAACCTTATTTTAATGAAAAATTAACGTAAGAAATGGCAAAATCTAATCACTCAACACACGTTTTAGGGATATATTTAGTACATAGACGGGTCTAAGACCTCCAGGAGCAGAAATTTACAGTAGTGATGAAAACTTAAAAAATTCTATCACTTTGTGAACATATACATCTGTATTTTAAGCAGAAGTTGTAGTAAATAGATTAATTTGAGGGCTTACAATATACAGATAGTCAGGCGACCCTTGTGGCTATAAAGAGTCCTAAAGTGATCTCCAGACTAATACACGACTGCTGAGTGGAACTTAATCTCCTGGTGGAACTAGTTTGGATGCCAGGACATAAAGGAATAGAAGGCAACAAACAAGAAAAGGATCAGTCACAACATTCTACGTTCTATACCTAACTCTAGGAGCAACAAAAAGTACGATCCAAGGCCAAGTGAAAAACTGAATCTGTAGACATTATAACCGACACGGGCCAAGCACACAGCAGAATGTGTATTGAACACACGGGTGCCAGAAGAGCAAAAACACAATACAAATCAGCTACAAATCATTAAAGATTCTGACGTTTTATATACCGGTCAAGAAAAACGTGCAAACTATGGGACTGTGTAATAAAGTCCCAACCTGCCGATTATGCATGAAACAGTTAGGTAAACACATACTATACCATTGCGAGAGCGCAGGAGATGACTTCAAAGTGCCTCTACAAATATATGACACCCATCCGATAGTCCTGTAAAAACTAGTAGAGGGTACCCAGATCCTAGAGTGGGTACCATGAACCAATGGAAGGATTTCAATAAAGCCTAACTTGGCTGTATTACAATCGGTTACCATACGTTAGTCATCTTTTTTCTTAATAGGAAATTTTTTTAAACGTAGGTAGTGCAGAATTCTTATAAAAAAATAATGGTTGATTATAAAATTCGTGTAACTTACCATTAAAATGTATACTTTGATTAACTTTGATAAGAGCTATGTCGTGGTATCGGTAAAAATCAAATGGTACATATTCAGGATGTACGGTTACCTCAGCTACTTTCATATCTATCGGTCCTAAATTACATTTGTTATTTTCATTGCAATCAATGTTTGTAGCAATGTTGTGTTCACCAAGCCTTACATGTGTCCTAAAAGAAATATAGTTTTTTTTTGTAAATTCTAACTATTTTAACACTTCACTGTTAACAGTGTTGTTTAAACAAAATGAATAACTGAAACAGAATTTATGAAACTGAAGGAATGTTGCAGTGTTTTCTTTAGCAAATCCTAAAAATTTGAACCTCAACACGTCGTAGAAGAAGTAGTAAGTATGGTTGTAGTTACTTTTTCACAGTTCGATTATTTATGGTGTTTAAACCAACAAAGAACTACAAGGTAAGTATGAGTTGATAAGAAATTTGTAAAGAGAAAGAAATAACAAAATCAGAATTTATGCAACTGAAGGGTTATTGCAGTGTTGACTTCACCAAGCCTTTTATATATCCTAAAACAAATATTAACAATCTTAATACTTCGTAGAAGACGTAATGAATATACTTTTAGTTAATTTTTTACAGTTCACTTGTTTATAGAGTTTAAACAAAGGAAGAAACACATTAGTAAATACAGAATTTTAAAAAGAAAGACAAGGTCAGAATGAAAAAAAAACTGAAAGTTTGGAATAAGACAACTAAAAGGAGGTAGCCATAGAAAAAGAATGTTAAAAAAAGTAATCACCTATTAGGTGATTTACCAGATCCTGAGATTTTTAAATGACTCTCTTTATGCACATTCTTTAAAATAAATTTTTTATAGACACACATAAGGTTAGTTTTTAGAGACTTGCAGCACAAACTGAAGAAAAATCGGTGCATATTTACAAGAAGTATATTTAGGTGTGATAAAATTATTGTTTACATAAATTTTGTCTCTGTTTTTTATTTATCTTGATATTTACTTGTCTTGTATATTGATTATGAAAAAATCTGTTAAATAACATACAGTGTTCCAGATTTTTTCGAATCGCTGATGCAATGTGCAGCAGTAAGTATATGATAAGAACTGATAACAGTTCCACCACATAACCATAAAATTTTTCCTTGCTCATCAGTATATCCAAGTAGAGCCATCCAAGGAAATTCATTTATTTGAGTTTCATTACCTCCAAAAATAAATGCTCCTGTTTCTTTATCTGATTCCTAAAACAATAAAAAACTATAATTATCAGACCATAAATTAAAATTCAAAGATAACAAAGTTTGGACTTTCTGTAAACTTGACAAAGATCTGCGGAGTCAATGTCTTAGACTTAGACTATACGCAGAATCTGATTTTTTAAATTTTTATAAAAATTACATTTTAAAAGTTCTTTATAAAATATTTTTTAAGGGCAACAAAGGATACTCTTTAATTTGGAAAAAATATCAGATAAACTTTAAAATGTTTATGAGCTTTGGAGAAAAAATGATGATATTTAACAGTTTGTTACAACTTTTAGGGAAAGAAAGGTTTTTATATTAACTTAAGATTATAGAAAAATTAAAATAACTATTTTTCAATAAGTAGAATTTTAAAATTTTCAACTGAAAATAGTTTACTTTACATACCTGAAATCCACAAATTCTTGTTTTTGAGCGAGTTCGTTTTACAGAATTATTTGTATTTGTATTATGATCGGGGTCATTTTCTCGACTAGTTATAAAGTTAATACTACTTCCACAACAAACCAATGGTTCTGTATCATAACCACATTGCGATTTTTGAATAAAATGATAACTAGAATTTGTTCGCAAATGAATAATATTTAAAAATCTGGCACATTCTAATAAATGTACACAAGTTGCTAATTCTCCATTGGGAGTTTCACATTGAGATCCATGAGTTAAAGTTGCTAAAAAAATAATAATTAGCAGTCAAGAAGTGCCGATAGAAGCTAAAACTTGCACTGGCGTAAGTATTTTCTACATTCACCGGCACGAAAAACTGACCAAATTTAAAGTTTGATAACTTTCTTTTTTACCGATTCTAATGATTTTTTTTAACAATATTTAGCTAAATTATTTGCGTTTATTATCCACTTTTTAAGTAAAAAAGAATAGTCCTCTTATGCCATTTTATACGAGGAAAAACACTCTGTAGAGTCATTTAACAGGAAACAAAATTTAAAAAGTATGTTTTAAGTTCAGGCGGCGATTATTACTTTAATTAGTGATGGTAGCCAAAGTCATGTCGCCAATAGAATTAGATGTTCAGTTCACATACGTTTTTTCGGGACATGCTCAAGCAGAAGACGTCCAGGAACAGGCCCTCGCATAAGGACTTCCAATCGAGATGATGTTTTTATTGTAAATTTGTCACAAATAAATTTCTTCATTTATCAGCATTACTAATACGTTATCCATTACGAATCAATCAAAACGAACTGTTAGACAAAGATTAAATGCAGCAAATCCGATATCAAGGAGACCTTCTACAGAACTAGAACTAGAGAGCTTCGAATCACCTGGCTGCGATTTGCTAGAGATCACCAAAATTGGACTGAAATCGTTGAAGACATGTGCTGTTTACCGATGAATCAAGATCTCTAGGTGGCCGAGAAAGGGAATGACGTCGAACAGGTGAGCATTATGCTAAATATACATTTTTTAGTCCTAGGATAAGCTTTCAAAGAGGTTCAGTTATGGTTGGGGCCGGCATATTTAGGGAATCAGGCACAGATTTAGATTTTGTTCCCAAAGGAGGTTATATTGTTTCCAACGCAGAGTTTGTAGGAGCTAATTTTCTTCTACTACACGATAACACTTGTCGTTATAAAGCTCTGAAAGTCAGAAAACTCTTAAATGATGCTAAAATCACCAGATGAAATGGCCACCGCACAGTCCAGGTCTAAATCCTATCGAACACGGCTGCGATACGCTGAGTATAGACGAATTCAAATCCTGGAACCTGTCTCCGAAACTCTAGAAGAAATGCAACAAGCATTCCTAAAACAATGGGCAGCTATTCTTGGAGAATATAAACTGTTTAATAGACAGCATGCCCAAAAGAATAAATCCTAGCTCGAGGAGGCAATACCCGATTTTAATTATGGCTTCGTATTTTATTATTATGTGTAATTGTTTAATTTAATTATGTTTTATATTATGATTCAAATTAAATTACTTTAAATTGTAGCCTTTTCTTGAAGACTGTGTATCTCAATAAAAAATTAAGATATTGAATTTAAACAAAAAAATCTACTGAGAAAAGAGGTGTCTTGACGATTACATATGTACAAATGGAAAATAGGGAAATGAGAAGTAGAATGAATCATGAAATTAGAGATATAATAAAATAGGAGAAGATATTGTCAGATTTATTAAAGCAAAAGGACTAAAATTGAGAAAAAAAAACGACCTGAATAAAAAAGTCACTAGATGAAAACCAGAGAAAGAAAGACCGAAAGAAAGATGGGAGGATCAGGTCGATGGAGGTATCAAAGCCATGAAAGTAAGAAACTGGTGTAAAATATGAACAAATAAAAAAGAGTAAAAGAAAATCGTAGAGAAAGCCATAAAGCCAAGTAGCATAACAACCCACTAGGGAATGAGACGCATTCATAATGATTAATAACAAAATTGAAAAAGCGATGAAAATTTTACCGGAGACATTGAATACACATCTAGATGTACATAATGTACAACTATTCACGGCAATCAAGAATTTACTTTATCAGAATATAGTCACAACACAACTTGAAGATCGGGTTGCACTTGTAACTTCCATATTATTAATAATAAGTAAATTATCTTCGTTTAGTGTGTTATTTGTTTTTCTGTATTATATTTTACAATGAAAAATTGTTTTATTACAATAAGTGAATAAATTTTGTATGAATTATAGTAAAAAGTGTCACCATTGCTCTGGACTATACTGTCGAGCAATAATGTATCACTTTTTGCCCTTATAGGTACATAAATAACTATTATAGCACAGTATATTATTAAAAATTAAATAACTTACATGATTCAATGTCACTTAAATTTAGGGAAATAAATATTAATACATTTAGTAAACACATTTGTAACATTGTGACTTATATTACTGTTACGATTGTATACAAAAGAATAAACTAAGAGAAATATAAATATTGGAAAAATTTTCGCAGTTTATATATAAATTCAGAAATAAACAGGTATTTACAAAACGGCCAGTGGGGGCTTCCCAATTTAAAGTTGCAGCAAAATTACTAGTTCAAACGTCACTATTTCACGTCACATTGAATAATTTTACAAGCAAAATTTAAATCAGTACATTTTCTTGTAAATAAGTGATGATAGCAATTTTTTATGAATGAATATAAGATAAATAAAAAACAAATGTGTAGGTATACCACAAATGTTAATTTTATTTCAACATATTCAATATCAATACGTTTCAAAATTGTCAGGGAATAACAATTTTATACCCTACGTTGATTCATATATGCATATTATAACAAATTTAAATTATTTATAATTTGATGGTTTTGCTTTAATTCACAAAAAGAACGTTAATTGGAAGGTTGAGATAAAAGGAGATGTTCCCACTGACTGAGATACAGACGCAAGCACAGCCGTTACCGATGATGCTAGAAACGTGAAATTTGAACAGATCTTTATTTTCATAATGTAAACACCCACTAAAAAGGGATTTAAAAAAATTTTAACCCTGAAAGGGTGAAATAGAGGTTGAAATTTTATATAGAAAAATCTTTAAATTGGCACCGATTTTTATAAAAATGGAAATTTAGACTCTTCAATTTATTTCAATGAACACGTGTATCATGGTTTATTAGAATTCATCTCATGCAAATAAGGGGTTGAAACTTTGTATGGTTAATATTTAAAAATTACTCCGTCTTCTATAAAAATTATCATGATAAATTGTTTGTTAAGAATCTTAAAAAACGCTGAAAATATTGAAAAGTTGAAAATGGTAAAAAACTGTAAAAATCTTGAAAATGAAATATTTTGGAATGTGGTGTAAAAATGTCGAAGATTATGAAATCTTGAAATACGTGAATAAATGTAAGAAATTCTTGAAATTCTTGAAAAATTGATGAAAATGTCCAAAAATAAAAAAAAATGCTGAAAATTGTAAAAAAATTACGAAAATCCAGAAAAAATATTAAAAATTCATAAAGATTGTTGAGAATCCGAATAGCACTGTTAAAAATTGTTAGAGTCGTTATTGATCTTAAAAAAACAAGAAAAATATTTGAAAATCTCGATATAATGTTAAAAATCTTAAAAAATTATGTTATAAGTCTTTAAAAAAACCTTGCAAATCGTGAAAGGTTTATGAAAATCGCAAAAAATTGTTGGCATATTAAAAAATGTTGAAATGATGTAGAAATGTCAAAAATCGTACAGAAATGTTAAAAAACATACCTACGTGTTGTGTGTTGTAAAACTTTCTCTTTACTATTACTTTTGTTATTAAAATAATTTTCGTAGTTTTCACTTTGTTTAATCTGATAATAATTGAATTATATTTTTTTAATTTAATTAATATGCTAATTACTAAACCTAAATAAGAATTAATAAAAAATACCTGAATTATAGCTATAAAAAACTTAGCAGGTCATAAATGTGTAAGCTACTTCAGAAATAAGAGGAGAGCGAGTCGCGGTTGCTGATCTACAATTTAATAAAAAGTAATATTAAAGTTGAGTAAAATTAAGAGATATAATTTAGTCAGATTGTCAAAAATAAAAATAATGTTTTATAGATCGCACGTCTCATTTTTTCAAACAAGGAAAAACTCAAATTTATTTATTATCTTTTTAATTATAACTGTTTAAAACAAACATTGTGTGTTATGTTTTAGATTCTAGAGGAAAGAAAGACATGATATCTATAATAAAGACATAATAACAAAACATGAGAGTAGAAATGGTAACATGAATATCGGTATATAGGAATAGTTTATAACAATATGAAGTAAAAAGTAAATGAGAAATTTGTAAAGCAAAAAAAACGCATGCCAAACTAAATAGTATATTGTGTGGCAAGGAGTGAAACAAGCCGTTTTCTGACTAGGGCGAGAGTTGACTGCCCGTGCGAAGCGAGGGCTGTCATCGCCCGGTCAGAAATCGTCTTTGTTTCATCCCGTGCCACACACTATATTTTTCATATCACATGCATTGAAACAGCAAGTTTTGATGTGTGTAGCTAGTCGAAGTAAGACTATTTCAGACAAATAGCGTAGTAATATCTTGACAACGATTTGACGACAGCTGTCAGACGATTATGATTTTATTCGCTTTTGTTTATTACAAATGCGATTTTGACAGACTTGAAATGAAGACATAAATAATAAATAAATAAATGAATGTACCGGGCAAAAACAACGTTGTTTCTCCCCTAGGGCAGAAACAACGGCCAGTTTCTGACTGACAGTTGCATTGGTCTGAAATTGTCTTATTTCGACTGGCAAAACAGAGATCAAAACTAGCTATTTCAATGCATGTGATATGGAAAGAAACTTTTCTTGAGGGTTTTAAACTTACAGTATACAAGAAAAAATAAAATATGAATATAATTACTTATTTGACGTATGAAAATTATCAATAAAAGTATAAGAATGACACAAAGCCCTGTTTACTTTTAATAATGGTCAAAATAAATATATAACACTTTTATTAAACAAATGTTTCGATTAGTTGATTTTACTACAATATGGAGGACTGTAGAGAAATTTGTTTACCTACCTGTTTTTTACATTGTTTCGCAATATTTTAAGAATTTTATACATATTGTCTTTAATATAATTTGTTATTTTCATCTAACTGGAAAGTTGATATAAATCATAATAAATTAACAACCGATAAATCCATATGGATAAAATTATAATATTATTTGCCTCTTAGCTAAGGCGTTATTCATTTTTCCAAGAATTACCTTTACGTAAATTATTTATTAATTTTTAAACTATTTGCTAAAAACGAATAGTAAGTTTAAAATGTAGTGTTTGCGTCAATTCTTTCGTAATATTTCACAAATAAATATTGAAACTGTAATTGTCTTAATTACTATGATTAGCATTGTGTGCATTTGCCTATTCTCCATAATCTTAAGCTGGAATTCCCAGTCTTAAGATACAATTTAATCAATGCAATCAAACTATGAGTAAGTAACTTATTCACTATAGGATTGCTGGTAAAAACTGTTAATTGCCAATGTCTGTAATGAAGTATTCATAACGATGTTATTAAAGATAGGGGGAGTTCGGAAGATTTGCTCAGGTGGGAGAGTTGAACCGCTTTTTAAAACTTGACTTAAATTTGTACTAACGCAACGTCAAGACGGTCATCAGTGGCGTGCGGGAGGCCAATAACAATCAAGGCGCCATTTTTAACTGTCAGGTTCGAAAAGATGTTTTTATAATGGTGGAGTAATTTTATATTTTTTTGTAGTTTTAAGATTACGGCCTTATTTATAGAGGTTGGTATAACGATCTCCCAGGACTTACTATGGAAGGAACATATTGCATCCATAGCAACTGCAACAGGAAAGAAATTATATGTGTTTATAGAGCACGGTAGTATTTCTTTTCATCTAACTTAGCAACTCTTTACACCATAATCTTGAATACTGCTCGCATCTATGGGGTTCGGCAGCTCCATCAAGGCTCAGAGTTCTTGATTTAATACAAAGAAGAGCGACACCAGTAAACGACACCAGTATCACCAAAAACCTAGCCCCATTGTCCCACCGAAGAGCCGTGTCTGATCTCTCCTTCTTTTACCGATACATAAACGGATTTTGCTCAGAGGAACTCCGCTCTATAGTGCCTCCACTTGCCAGACCAACTCCATGCACCCTTATACTGTTCAGTGCCAGACATCAAGAACGGATCGATTCAATCGTTCCTTGTTCCCCAAGGTCTCCAGATTGTGGAACTCCTTACCTTCCCACGTCTTCCCCACTTGTCCTAACTTGCAGGCCTTTAAATCCCAAATCAATAAATTGTCTCTTCTGCCAAAACAGATGTTCTCGGTACATTTCTATTTAGGTCTACGAGTACATTCTGAATATAAAAAAAAACGTATTGTGTGGTATTACTATTTTATTTCCTGATTATTGTAGTTTAACGAGTGCTGAGTGTTTTTTCGCTAAGATTGATTGTTCTTTCTGTAATTAGAATTTAATGTCAAAGTAGCGTATGCAGGAAAGATGCACCATGACATGATGCTCTTGATACAGTATATCTTTTAGATAAGGTAGCTGAAGTTTCTCAACATTTAGGTAATTTTGATTAGGAGAATTATGGGTGCTTGCAGATAGGATGAAATTACATTTTTTGGGTAAATTTTTGGCAGACTTTCGCTATGCGAAAGTAAAGCCTTTACTTACCTGCAATTTTATTTCTTTAATTTTATTTACGTTCATACCACTTACTATTCTAAAACTCATTTCTTGGGCAACACTCTAAATTGAAAATACTTGATTAGGTATAGTTTTTCTCAGAATTTGTGAAAATATTTAAAATTGTCTGTAATCATTTTCTTCCTATTTTGGATTTATTATAGATCTATGTGAAAAAGGGAGATAAATAGTTTGTTAGGGTAAAATAACTCTAATAGACATAAAAAAATAAATTACTTATTATTAAATTTAATACAATACAAAATACACCTATTGTCTAACATTTCTATGTATCCAATCCAAGAAATTTTCTACTTTAGTATAAATTCCTGGCCAACCTTCAGTTCCACATTTTGCTCCAAAAGAAACTACACCTTCAAGATACCATGTTGAAGAATCCCCTTCTACTGTTTTCATTAATGGACCACCAGAATCACCTGCAAAATATACACAATTTAACAAAAATCAAACTTTTTTAAACAATGGGTCTATTTAGACTAAGTCAGCGATGAGCAGCGATGAGTTGTGATGAGCATCACTAGTAAGCGCTGACTATTTGCCCTCGGACACGATTACCTATTGCATGCAATTTACTACATAACCTTACTTTTTTGTGTCATATAAATAAAATAGTGTTTTTGGATATTTATTATAAAGTAATTATGAAAAATATATTACATAATTTGCTTGCCGATGAAATAGAAAATGCTGCAGTAGTTGATGAAATTGTTGCGAATGTAATTATTAACTTGCCAGGAGAATTAGGTATGGACATCGGGAGTATCTGTCACACGATATTGACAGCCTTCGTAGCTATAAATAACACACTGCATTTTGCAACAGACCCGTAAAACATTAGCAATAGCGTTTTTATTATCTTATCTTTCTTAGTTATTTGTGTGACTTGAATTATTAAAAAATTTTGGGTTCTATTTGTAGGTGCTTTTTTCCCTTGGTTATCAATTCTCTATATTGTGATGTAAACTTGCTTAAATATGAAAAAATAACCACCAAACAAGATTAGTTAACAATATTTGGTTAATACATCTAGAAAAAAGGAATATAAAGAGAGTAGAGAGATTTTTTGGCTGTTTATAGTTAAATGTTGGCCACGAGAAGACAAGCGTAGCAGAGGCAGACCACCAACACGATGGAGCGATGATGTGAGAAGAATTAGTTAAAGTATTTGAATAAAATAACTTGTCATTAAATACCCTAGTCAGTTCAGTCAGTATAAAAAATAAAAATTATACTAAAGTTTATGCAAATAATGGTGCTATTAATAATCATAAACGTAAGTAGTAAAAAACTACATTGCGGCAATTTCCAAATTAAACACAATCGCTGCAGAAAACCGCACATTAAATCATAAAGTTTATTTACCTGTGCAAGAATCTTTTCCTCTTTGACCACCGGCGCAAATCTGAGAATCTCTCAAGTTAATACCAGCAGAAGCAAATGCTCTGGTGCAATGTTGACGTTGGGCAATTGGTATATCCACCTTTAGTTTAATATTACTGCGTGAAGAGTATTCTGTCTTTCCCCAACCTGCTACAGTAACACGATCACCAACATTTGCACGTTCATTTGGTAAAGGAAGACAAATTGGTTGAATAAATGCTGAAAATATATGTTAAGCTGTACTATTTTAAGAAATCTATTGGGTTAAAAATTTCCATAAGATTAATAAATAGTTAATAAGTAATTTTTATTATTTTAGGATACTTACTAGTATACTGAACATTTCTGTTTAATCTAACAAGGGCAAGATCATTATATCTGTGAACATTATTGGTATCGTATCCTTCGTGGTATATAGTCTGCTCTACTCCAATATCTTGAGGACTATTGCACATACCATCCAAACAATCTCTTGAGTTTTCTGTATCATATTCTCCCAAACGAACATCGACTCTAGAAGAAAATAGAAAAGCGTAACCATTGTTTTTTAAAAATTAGATTAAAAAGCATTAAAGCTTATTATAGCTGTCTATAAATATGTTTGCAGTGTAGGTATCTAAAAAATGTTACTCTCTTGCTTGGAATACTAAATAAAGAATATTAGAACCATCTTGATTATTGACCATATAACAACTTCCTCAATTTAGCAGATTACCTGTTGCAAAGTTGAAGTGTCATTTAATTGAAAATTGTTAGTATTTCAAAATGGAGGAGAGAGCTCCCTAAAAATTATTGTTCCCATGTGGGATCTCAGAAGAAACAGAACCATCTTGATTATTGACCATATAACAACTTCCTCAAATTAGCAGATTACCTGTTGCAAAGTTGAAGGGTCATTAAATTAAAAATTGTTAGTATTTCAAAATGGAGGGGAGAGCTCCCTAAAAAATATTGTTCCCATGTGGGATCTCAGAACAAACAGAACCATCTTGATTATTGACCATATAACAACTTCCTTAATTTAGCAGATTACCTGTTGCAAAGTTGAAGGGTCATTAAATTGAAAATTGTTAGTATTTCCAAATGGAGGGGAGAGCTCCCAAAAAATTATTGTGCCCATGTGGGATCTCAGAAGAAACAGGGTTATTCTAATAATCATAGTCCAAGTTCTAAAAATTTACAGATTTGCGAAAACAAAACTTAATGTTTCAAAATTGCATAGTTTCTAAGAATCGCAGTTATCCAGGTTTACAGTTGCAACAAAAAACATCAAGTTCAAATTGCTTTAACATTCTGGAGAAGGTTCTCCGTAGCCAAAGAATGCAAAAGCAGATATATTAAAGGTAAGATACATAAAATTGGAATTATAGTTATTAGATTTTAGTACCAAAATTGAGTTTTACTTACAATCTTCCAACTTTCCTTAGAATATCTCCAGTAACGCAATGCGCAGCTGTCAAAACGTATCTGTTATTTATAAGAGTTCCTGCACAAGCATATCGTCTATAACCGGTACGATTGGAGTATTGAAGAAGAGCCATCCATGGAAATTCATTGATTGCTGTTTCAGTTCCACCAAATATTTTATCAGAGAACTAAAAAAAAAGGATTCAAATTAGTTTAGTAGTTCTTCTATATCTTAACTGCTTTTTTTTAGAGTTACTTAAAACCTTATTACTAAAGAAAAATCTACTTCAATCAAAAAATGTATACATAGTTAAATACCTGTAAAGTTCTTGTTTTTTATACATATTTACAATTTACTTACATCATGTCCACAAGAAGTTCTATCAGGAAGTAAATTATTTCTGCTAACAGTTGTTGGACGACTTGAACCACCAGTTCCAAAAACTCTTCTTCCTTCTAATCCATTATTATTATTATTATTATTTTGTGCATAACTTGACCTACTTCCACAACAAACTAAAGGTCCGTTATTATATCCACACTGAGATGCTCGTAAAAATGTGAGTTGTGTTTGGTCTCTACTATAAATGGCATTCATTAACTTAGGACATTCGTATATGGATGTGCAGATAGCGTTTTCTTGATTTGGTGTTACACATCTTGAATTAAGTTCTATAAAATAAAAAAAAATGTTATACACGAAATCACATTTGTTTGAACTGACAGCTGCGTGTTGCATGTTCTGATCCAGTGGATCCCCAAGTGTGCGCACGGCGCCATGGGGTGCCGCTAGGTGCAATCGGAGGAAGGTGTTAAATTAGTCTCTGCAAGGCAATAACATAAATATTTGCAAAACATCACAAAATAAAACTGCAGTTGTGGACAGGAAAAGCTAATGAAGATTATTTTCCAAAACTGCATAAATTCTAAGACTCTTATAACCTCGTTATCTCTCAAAATTTGCCATCCGTCAGAATATCTACTTCAATCTTAAAACAAAATTAGCGTTTAGTGGAGTTTAAGTATGTGACAAAAAACAACTATGATTCAAGGATCAATGTAAAGCAAGCAAATTAGAGCGACAGTGTCAAACCTTACTCCTTATAATACCGCTGGGTGCGCGATGACAGCGGCACCTTGCGTTTACAATTACGGCGGACTTTGAAATATCAAATGGCTAACTGTCATTACGAAAATAATATTATAAAATAATTATTTTCAATGAAACATCGTAATTTATTAGTTTTCTACTCAAATGTATTGATCATATAAATCTATAGCGTCGATAATAATATTTATCTTTTTTATTTTCCGTCTAAAATGTCAAAATCATTAAATTTTAGGTAGTATAGATGGGCTTTATCACGGCGGACTTCACGTGAAGTAATTAAAAAAATAAATAAATGTAATCGATTATCGCATTATAGATGATAATAATATGATTATAATGCAGTTAATAATGCAGACGTTTTGTGTATTTTCAGTTAAACATGGCCAAATTAATAATTAAAACTGTTTTTCAAGCAATCACTCACGACATAACTTTCCAACCTCACACAACCAACAAAGGTAAAGAATTAGTTTTGGCTTAACATGTGCAAGACCTAAAAATAAAACGTGATGCTTCCTACAACATAGGTATCTACTAAATATAGCAAATATTTAAAATGTTGCTTTTTAAGTTAGCTTATTAGCTTTTTCCTCTTGATAGCGATTATCCACTACTTCACACGTTGTTCTCGTTTCCAACTTTTTGTGTAAATTTATAGAATTTCTGATCACTATTTTTGCCATTGTTGTTGCAGTTGACTGTACAGCAGGTTTCGTGACGAAGGTTTATTTACTTTTTAAATCGACGCATGGATAAGTGAAATCCATGTAAAATCCTTAGTAAAAAGTGATTAATTGTCCGCCGTAAGTTCCTTTTTTAGCCACGGTGAGCGCTGCGATCGATTCGTGGTTCTCCCACCCTATCCTTCGCCACCAGCGGAAGTAGCACAACGTTTGTGCTTTGCTACTACGAGATTACCTACTCTTTTTAGTTTTGCACAAAGCCGTTATTGCTTTATTGCTTTTCAAAATATGTCCCATCAAGATCGATACACTTTTGCATACGTTCAAACCAATTGGTAAAACAGTTATTTCAGTCTTCAGTTGGCACCTGCAAAATCTCTGTTTTAAAGACATCGATTCTGGCGACGGAAATCGCTTCCACGCATTCAATTCTTGATCTTTGGGAATGTAAAAAAGTCGTTTGAACTTATGCCAAGACGATGGTCTAACTATGCGATGTTTTAAAGCTCCAAAAACTTGATTGTCTTCTAGACAGTGTGAGCACTTGTATTGTCCGGATGAAGGATGGGTCGCCATTGTTTGTTGCTTTGTCGGAGTTTCGCGAAAGTTCTGGGTGACAAGCGTTTATATACCAGTCGAAAGTAACTAATCTTCCATCTTCTAAAACAATGTTGCGACATGACCAGATGACACACTTCCAAAACTAATCGATTTTGTTGGTTTTTGGTCATCGTAAAACACCCACACAGCGAGTTGGCCTTTATTTTCCGGTTCGTAGGAGTAAATCCAACATTCATCGCCACTAACAATACTATAAACGTTTTTTTGAGCTTCATTTGTTGAACCATTTCAATGGTTTTCGATAACAATTGACGCGAACCGATTTTTGCTCTTCTGTGATCAAATAAGAGATCCAACGGGAAACCAACTTCGAAACCCCCAGTTCTTCATGTAGGATCTTTTGTATCAGGGTTTTTGATATGCTCGAAGTTATATCAAATTAAACAATATATAGGTTTTTTTAAAATAAATAAATTTGACAAAATAGAAATTACATTAAAGAGGAATAAAAAAAAGGTTACATCCCTTAAAAATCGAACCTACGAACTCTGGCGTTAGCGCTTTTAAACATTGGGACACAGATGCCTTAGTGATTAGTTGGTGATTGCAGGTTTGTGCCCTGTGACAGTATATCTCTTGTTTAAAAAAATGAGCTTTTTTTATGTCGTTTAAGACAAAGTTATTCTTAAATCAGAAATATTGGCGATAAAGCTTTTTTTATTTCTATATCTTTTCATTCGCGAAATTTTTGATTTTTGAACTTTTTTTTATTTGTCTTATTTCTAAATTTCAAAAATCCCAAAAGAGATGTGATTATTTCACACAATATTTATATTAAAAAACATCAACAATTTTTTATTTATTTACATTTTATTAATTTATTGCGCCAAATCTAATCATGCGTCATAAAATTTATTTACATCATTAAAATCCATTTAAATGGTTTCCCATCCAAATTTGCTTAATTTTAGGTCAAATGCCATTGATTTGATATTGTTTCAATTTAAGACAACAAACACTACATAATAAAACGACATTGGAAACGAGAAAATAAAATATTATTCGGAATTCATAAATATTATTTAAAAAAAAAACTACGAACAAGTTTATTAAATTCAACAACAAATATTATAATAAATCCATAATTAATAAGATAATCAATAAGTAGCTCTTTATATAGCATATTATAATATAATATTCCAGTTTAATTTTTTGTATACAATTTCAAAAAAACTGACACAATAGTTATTTGTGACACAAGGAGGAAAAATGACATTTTGCAAGAGCGAGTAAAGTTGTGTAGCCGAGGTGCGTAGCACCGTGGCGAAACAATACGAGCACTTGCAAAACATTTTGCGGACGTGTAACACACACTATTTTTTGGTCCGACTAATTTTTAATATTTTCAAAAGTTCTGTTATGTTCAAGAGTTGACCGCTTGTGCTACCTAAAGTAAGACCAGTGACTAGAAGTTAGCCGACAGACTGTCAGCTGGTATGACGTGATCTTCGGGTAGATATAAGCGCCACATTGGATGTTAATATTATAGTTGTATAATAATTTGTTTGATACTTAATATACGTGTTCAGCAGTTATTAGTGTTTTAATTAACATATGTTGCAAACACAACAAGTTTAAAAATTTTTTACTTTGTGACATACAAGATTAGATGTTTATTGACATCTATTGCACGATTAAAAGAATTAGTAATAAGGAATGATTTTCTGATAATACATACAAATACTGTGCTAATAAGCAGCACAGTAAAAATTGTTATATTGAAAATATTAACATTAATCTATATATATATATAAAAATGAATGTTTGTCTGTATGTCTGTATCTATGTCTGTATGTACTCAATGAACTCAAAAACTACTGGACCGATTATTATAAAAATTGGTATGTATATGTATTTTTCCACGGAGAAGGTTTGTATAGTATGCTCATTGATGCCACTCGCCACCAGGTGGCGCTGCAGAGTAGCAACTTTTGTCCCATTTATCCGATTATCATGAAAATTGGTATGTATATGTATTTCTCCACGGAGAAGGTTTGTATGAAATGCTCATTGATGCCACTCGCCACCAGGTGGCGCTGCAGAGGAGTAACTTCTGTTCCGTTCAACCGATTGTCATGTCATGAAAATCAGTATGATAATGTATTTTTAATGGGTAAGATGAATCTGATATTCGTATTAATGAAAGTTACCACCAGATGGTGCTTCCATGTATCAAATTCAATACTGATTAATAGATATCTATACCAATTCGAGTTTGAAAAATATATTTTTGGTGCGATAAGTAAAACAAAACTATAAACTTTCTTTCCTTTCCTATCTCTTTTTCTCTTTTATTTTTCTTAAATTTATTTTAGTTGTTGGCGTAGCAACGCGCGTCGGGTACAGCTAGTATCTAATAATTTTATAGAAAAATAGCAGAGACAATGAACTATTTTCATAATCGAATGATAAGTAGTTGTAAATTGACATAAATGTCAAATTTTATAATACAAGTTGTGAGAGAAATTAAATGTAAATTAGAATCCTGCTTACCTTTAGAAAAAGTTATAGGTAAGTTTAGTATATTATACGCCGTTTTTAAATAAATTTAATTAAAATTTGTATTATGCATTATGTAATTTTGATGACTTAAAATTTAAACTCATAGCGCCACCTCTTTAGATAACCTAAAAGTTACTTTGCCGGCCTAGGCCGGAAAATGTCATTTTCCGGACGATTTTGAAGTAATTAATAGTATTGTTTCTGGACGGAGGACCAAAAAATTTTTTACAATTAAAGGACTGTTTATCTATATCCAAAATCATAAAATTGGACAAGATTAAGATACTGCGCTTAAAAAAAATTAAATCAAAAACAGCATTTTCATTAAGAACAAAATCGCTTTAATAGAATTTTTAATTGGATCCAAGCAATTTTCCATTATAATAAATAATAATTGAAATTTAAAAACTATACAAACAAGTAATGATATTTACTTAGTTGTAATTGAAAAAAAATCACACCCGGTAGGACTCGAAAGTACGATCTTTACCTATAGCCCGTAGCGCTTGTAATCATTTGGCCACGGATGTCTTAGTGGTTAGTCGGTGCTTTTAATCATACAAAAAATAACATTTAGATGAAATTAAAAAAAATTACATCTCATAGAACTCGAACCTACGATCTTTACCTATAGCACATAGCGCCTTTAATCATTCACAACTGTCTTTGTAGTAAGACGGTGTTTTTGATCATACCAGAAATGACATTTAGATGAAGTTGAGGATTCACATCCGGTAGGACTTGAACCTACGATGTTTACCGTCGCGCCTTTAATCATTTGGCCACAGATGTCCTTTTTAATTTTTCCTTAAGTACATAAATGACGTTAATGAAAGATTATTTGTCAAATCAACAATTGCAACATCAAACGTTTTTGTGCCATATCCAATATTCTTATGTAGTTAGGGGACCAGAATTTTAGTAAATTAATTTTATTTGGTACATCTCTAGAGAAATTTTTGAAATACCAGTAGAAGAATCAAAATTCACTCTTCTATTTTGTTTTGTCTTTTCATTCTTTGTTTACAAGCCATTTGAAGTTGACGACTCAGTGTATTTTGTTACAAAGGAAAAAACCGAATATCGTGTAATGATAAAATTCATTGCTTTGGAAGGATTATCAGTAACAGAAATTCATAGAAAAATGGTGAGAGTGTTAAAGGAATCTGCTTCTTCATTTTCAACAGTGCATCGATGGCTTTAAAATTTAAACGTGCTCGTACAAGCATCGAAGATGAACCACGTAATGGACGCCCAAAACGTGCAACAACACCAAAAATCATTGAGCAAGTCTATGATACTGTTTGTAAAGATCCAAATTTGACTAAGCGTGAAATTGCTAATACTATAGTCAACTCAGATGAAGGAGTACTCAATATTTTACACTACGAATTACATATAAAGTAGCTGTTCGGAAAGTTAGTGTCGCATTCGTTAACAATTCAACAAAAACTGAATCGAAAATAAATTTCTCAGCGTAATTTGGAACGTTTTAAGCAGAACAAAACCAATGTTGTGCCTCATTTTGTAACTATGGATCCGACATGGATCCACCATTATGATTGGACTGAAGGACTGAAGCTGGTTCATCAGCTCCAAAACATGTGAATTCAAAACAATGAACAAAAGGGGTTTTGGCATCAGTTTTTTTGGGATGCAAAAGTGGTTTTGTTATTGCCACCTCTTGGACCAGTTGAATAAAAATTTGGTTAAAAAAGAATTGGTTTGCTTAAACAACCACCGTATTCACCAGATTTAGGCCTTTCCAATTATTATCTTCAGAAACTGAAAACAATTCCTTCGGAGAAAGCGTTTTTCTTTGAATAAAGGAGCTATTGCAGAGCTTCCGGAAGATCATTACACAGACGGTATAAAATTACTGGGGGATCATTGAACATGTGTGTTCAGTTAAAGGAGATTCTATTGAATAAAAAAACCAATTTCATAAAAAAATATATATTCTAAAATCTGAATACTCGGCTTACTTTTCTTTAAATTTTAAAATTTTCATTCACACTTAAATTAAAAGTGTGATACATTGTATAAATTTTTAATTATTATTTTTCTTGTAATAATTAAAAATAACTTTTAACTGTTTTTTATGTTATTTCTATATCTATTAAATTACTTTTCCATCAAAAAATATTTAAAAGTCTCATTAAAATTACATTTAGATTATTAAATGGAAATATTCTACCGGATACCACTATTGGTAAAGGTATTTCTAGAAAGTTATGGATTTAACTTTTTGAAAGCTTGTTGTTAATTGATTTGTAATTTGAAATAGATGTAATATTATCGCATAGAATAAACTATCCATTGCGTGTTTTTGTTAACGACCGACCTGCAAGCTTGGATACATACATACAATGATTCAGCAAAATTGTGAACCACTTCTGACACATATTATTTAAGCTCCTTGATTGGAGTGTTTAACATTATATCCTTAATACGAAACAAAAAACTTGAAGAATGCTTTGTACGGTTAAGGTGTTAATAAGAATAGTTTAGAAAGATTTTGGTTTATTCTTATTCAGAACATAGCAAAGTAATTAAATTGCGAATTATTCAAATTTTATTTAAGCAATAACAGGTTGGGATAGTAAAGTTTATTTTTAAGGTGCTTAATAAGAGTCATCAAGTAAAGAAAAAGACAATAATAGTAGGGATTTAAGTAATAATTCTCGGTTACTGATTGATCTTATATATTTGTATTAGAGAAGTACCAGTAAAAAAATTCTAAATGGTAAAATTCATTGTTAAGCATCTCAGTAAAAGACTAAGATTGTGTTCTGCAAATAGATAAAAACACAATGTTTGGAAACGACACAAATATCTTTGGTAGCTTAAATGAAGGCTCCCTAATTTATTCTAAAATTTAGAAAAAATATATTAGAAAAGTATTTGTAAATCTTTGATTTAAAGAATAGCATGACAGAAGGTCTTAGTATTAGAACTTATTTTTTATTAGCTTAACTAATGTCTGTATAACTATGCTTCAAATAGAAAAAATACAGTAAGCATTTGAGTAATAAGTCTCAGTTACTTAACTGGAGAAACATTGTAGGGAAAAATTGTGGTTGTAACCTAAGGACATTGCAGTGGATGTACACGGTAAAATGAGACCAATAACCACTTATTGGGGATCGATCACTTCAATTTGATCAAACTTTAGAAATACCCTAAAATGAGATGCCAAAGAAATTTAACTTTGTTAGAAAAGTACAACAAAACTGGGTAGTAAATTTAAATGGGACAAAGACACCAAATTGGGGTTAAACAAAAATACCATAAAATGGTATACATATGGCTCCAAGGCCGATAAAAGAATTTAATATCGAAAGGAACTATCGTGGACAAAAGATTGTAATCATGTCAAATAAGCAGCCATCAAAGCTCTGAACTCACACACAATCAGTTTAAAGAGTTTAAAGATGGTCTCAGAATACCCAGACAAACCAAATGAACTATATAACATTTTTACCCTCTTATGGGTTCCAGGATACATGGAAATAGAAGGAAACGGAACAGCAGATAGGCTGCCAAAAAGAGAGTTAAAACCCCATACTTGGGACCAGAACCATCTTGTGGAATCAGAAGTAATAGAGTCTTAGAAAAACTAACGAAAGAAGTCGATAGAGAAAAATCCAAGAACTGGAACGATTAAGGCGGACTAAGACAACCAAAGACGCTCCTGGGAAACTATAACCAGATAATTAGAAGAAATATTTCAGCTGTCTAAATCTAAGTAAAAACAAACTCCGTATTATAACGGGTATATTAACCGGGAACACCGATTAAGAGGAAACATGAAGAAACTACTATTGATAGATAAAGCAAAGTGCAGCATCTGTGAGAAAGAGGACGAAACCTCAATACACATACTTTCAGAATCCATTGCATTACGTAATTCTAGTATCAAATACCTAGAATTATAGGATCTCTTATTTGAAAAGTACCATCACAAAAGGTTTTAATGTAAAATCGATTTTGAAGTTCTCAATAAAAGTTTGTATCATTACGCTTTTAATAATATTACTTGGTATTGATTTTGATTGATAATTCTCGAGTACTTAACTAAATGTGCCGTTTTAACAGCTCAGAAAATATGAGGCGATAGATTATCCCGCCTTAGTTAGAACTTACGTATTAAGCATTGGATATTCCGTTCGTTATGAGTGAGTCAGATAAACATCACAAGAGGTCTTATTGGTAAAATTAATTTTTGAGATTTTCAATTAGACTCTGTATGCTTTAAATATAAAAAACTTTGGAAACGAGTTTGAGTGATAATTCCTGGTTAATTAATTGGAGACGCCGCGCCGGTTGCACAGAGAAAATTGCTCATAAAATATTAAAGAAAAAAAAGGATTTACAGAGAAGTGCAGTGATGGGCGCCGGCAGCACGGTGCAAGAGGGTGCACTTGCACTCCCCTGCTATGAAAAAAAATACCAGAAAATTATATTTTATTAATTTTTTTATTAAATTATTGTTTGAATAAAAACTGAAGGCGTTGACGTTGCTGTCCAAATGTATTGTGCGATGTAAATTTTACATTACACTCATTCTACATTCTATGTACACTCACCGGCACGAAAAACGGGCACCCCGATAATTTTTTATGAAATGAATTAATTTTCTAATTTTTTTTCTTGATTCGTTTTTTTCAACAATGAAATAGGTTTAGTAGAATACCCTGCAGGTTTTTATTCAAGAAATGTCTTCCCAAATTGAACATAATTTAGGGATTGTACGAAAATCTCAATAATGTAAAATCTTGCACTCCAGTAGGCTATGCATTTTCAGTGATTTTCACGATGACATTTAAGGTTAGGTTAAGTGTTTAGTTATGTTATATGGTTTATTACTTGTTTATGTCCATTAGTGTGAATTTCAAGATGTCTTTAAGCGCAGAAACTGTTGCATCTATTGTTGCTCTTATTCAAGACGGAAGAAGTCAAATTTACGTGGCTAACAGATTTGGGGTATCACGCAGTACCGTGCAACGTGTATTTACACGTTTTATAGAGACGGGAGCTTACATTCGACGTCTTGGAACTGGTCCCCACAGAAAAACTACTCATCGAGATGACTGTTTTATGATATCTTCATCACTAAGAAATCGTCATACAACTGCTGTAGAGATTAGAAACAACCGTGAACATGTCAGGAACGTAAATGTTAGTAAACAAACAGTTAGAAGAAGGTAGAATGAAGCTAATCTGATATCTCGAAGACCCGCTGTAGGACCAGAACTTTCCAGAGAACATCGTGTAGCCAGATAACAATTCGCTAGGGAGCATCAAAATTAGAATGCATACGACGAGCTGTGTGTTGTTTACCGATGAATCCAGATTTTGCTTACGATCCCCAGATGGTCGCGAAAGAGTCTGGAGAAGAGAAGGTGAAAGATATGCTGAGTGCACCTTTAGCCCTAGAGTAAGTTTTTAAGGGGGTTCAGTTATGGTATGGGCTGGAATATCTTCAGAGGCGCGAACAAAATTGTACATGGTCCCTAGAGGATCTGTGACTGCCGATAGGTATACAAATAAGATCCTACAAAATTATGTTGTTCCATATTCACCATTTTTTGATGACAACTTGATACTGATGCATGACAATGCACACCCTTATAGGCCTTATACCGCCCACATTGTCACGGAATATTTGAACGAAGTTGGTATAACCCAAATGGCATGGCCAGCGCGCAGTCCCGATCTAAATCCAATCGAGCATATCTGAGACATGCTAGGTAGAAGAATTCGATCAGCTCAGAGTGGCTCTTTTAGAGGAAAGGGAAGCGATTCCACAAACTGAAGTCTCCAACTTAATTAACAGTATGCCTAGAAGAATTAATGCCGTTATACAGGCTCGTGAAGCTAATACGAGGTATTAATTAGACAGAGAAGTGATAAATACTGGTTTTTTAAATTGATTTTTGTGTTTATGATGATAATTGTATAACTGCTAATAAATTTCTTTTCTTTGTGTTAATGTTAACAGGCGTCATTTTCTTGAAATAAAAGCTTTTCTAAAACATTTTCTAGCCTACTTTAAAAACATGTATCAATGCGTGCCTACTGTTGACAAAGGTTACAATAATTTAGGCACTTTAATACAAAAATTATAGGGGTGCCCGTTTTTCGTGCCGGTGAGTGTATATTAGATCATAATAGTGTGTAGATGCAGATGCATCTCCCCAAAAATAATCCTGGCGGCGCCCATAAGTGCAGTGGTATAATTAATTTTAAGTCTATTCAAATAAAATATATATATTTTTTGGCTCTATATAGAGAAAAAATTTAACGTAGAGAAGATTTACAAATAAAGAAACTTTTTTTCAAGAAAATATCCTTGGATATAATTGACATGTAAATCTCATAAAAATGGTATTATTATAGATTATTTAATTATTAAAATGGGAATAAATAGATTTAAATCATATAAGTAATTACATGAGATCATTTATCTATTTATGAAACCTAATTGTGGTGTATTTAATTCAGAATTTTTATAACGAATAACAAGATTATTTTTATATTAAAAATTATCAGTATTTTTATTGGTCATATAACACAATCTAAGCTTACACTTAAATTAAAAATTTTGATTCTTACGTGCATTTGTCCCAAACAAAAACAAGCTTAACACGCTAATCACCACAAAACAATTTTTAAACAACATTATCACAGTTCTAATTAGCAACAATGCCAAGCGTCTGAAGAGTCGAGCTTGACGATCTTGAACCACACTAAACCAACTAGAAGTTATCTTTGAAACGAGGTTTGTTTTATATTTCGATTTTTATTGATTTCAAGTTGGCTACTGGTTAATACGTTGGTAATTCCAACTTAGTTTAGTAGGTGTTTTGCCTCTGCATTTTTGGAGGTTAATTATATGCCAGGGGATTTTACTCTCTATAAAGGAAGTGATTTAAATTATGATTTTAGAGACCAGAAGGAATTTTCTTCAGAAAATTAGTCATTAGATTCTGACTAACAAAATTATACCTATTATTTGTATGAAATCATATTGTATATGCTATATGTGATTTATATATTTCCGCTTTAATTTGTAAATATAAACAAACTTTTAGAATTCAGCTTATATTAAATAGGAAATAAATAATATAGTTGTGGTATTACGTATTGTCAAATACGTTTTTCCTTTATAGTATAAGATCCCGATGTAGGACGACCTTCACCGAGCTGGTTAATGGACCAAACATATTTTTTATGTAATTTAATATATCAAAAAATATATTGCATATGAGTTGCCTATCGAATTTCAGTCAAGGACATTTTTAATTAATTTTTAAAAATTTTTTGTGCGACTGAGAGGTCCCTACCTACCGTCCCATGCGATAGAAGAGGACACAACATAACAGCGTTTGTATCCCGGCCTTTTAAAGAGAGAGAGCTCTCTGCTCTCTGCTCTTGAAGACAAGAAGGATAGCGATAGACGCGTACATTATGAGCATTATTTTGGAGTAGTTTCATATTAAAATAAAGGATTAGTTTTTAATTTTTTTTCAATCAATTAAATATATGTGTGTGTATATATTTTGTTACATTAAAGTATATATAAATCTTTAGTTAATAAGAAGGTTATAGCAATACATATATAATTCTTATCTTACAAATTTTATTTCTTTTTTTTCCTATTTAAAAATATTAACTGAAATAAATTAAAGCAATTTGCTCTATATAATTAATGTATCTATAGATATATACTGATATATACTGTACGCGTCTATCGCTATCCTTATTGTTTTCAAGACCAGAGAGCAGAGAGCTCTCTCCCGTTAAAAGGCCGGGATTCAAACGCTGTTATGTTGTGTATTCTTCTATCGCATGGGACGGTAGGTAGGGACCTCTCAGTCGCACAAAAAATTTTTAAAAATTAATTAAAAATATCCTTGACTGAAATTCGATAGGCAACTCATATGCAATATATTTTTTGATATATTAAATTACATAAAAAATATGTTTGGTCCATTAACCAGCTCGGTAAAGGTCGTCCAATATCGGGATCTTGGACTATTAGTATATTTTAAAAAGCCACATCTAGTAATGTTATTTCTGCATATAGAACTAATATGCGCAAAATGTAATGATTTTATGTAAACTGACCAAAACGAATTAAGGACCACTGTTTTAATTAGCCTTAATTTTTTTTGTAAATTTTCTTTAGTTTTTAAACAATTCCTTTATTTGTTAAACTATACATTTTAAAACTAAGTATACAATCCTTACTTTTTCAACAAGAAACTAGGAAAAAACATCGAATTTTTTTAAAAAAACGCGTGAGGCAGTCAGTGGGACTGCCGGTAGAAGTTATATTTCTATGCACGCGCCAGGTTTTAGAAATTTGTTTAGGAATGATTTAGCAAAATCTTAATATGCCTGGAGCATGGACCTACTATACAATAAATCCGAAGTTCCGTGTCCATTTTATAGGTTAAAATGCAATGTACATTCAAAAAAAATCACATCGTATAATAAAACTCTTCATCTTTTCAATATTATGTTACAAAATATCGCTTATCGATCAAAATCTAAAAATATTTTTTGCGAAAATATATATCGTGTGTACATAATATCAACAAAAAACTGTATAAAGAATAAGGTTAATCAGTGCAGCCAACGTGTGCAGTATCAAATATAGCGTATAAGTTGGCAACAAGGTGAGAGAGCCTCTTTAATAAAGAAAGATCGAAGAAACAAAGTGATATAAAAAAACAACCTTAAATTGCGAAACTTTAAGAAGCTGGGTAGCGTATTTGTTTACCACTTGAACAAGGTATTCATGCCAAGTCACAAAAACGAAGAAATAACTTTTATGCATATATACAATGAATGAAAGAATATGTATAATATTTATAATAATTTTGTGGAATAAATGAAAGACTATTTATAAAATACACTATAATTTCCCAAAAAGTTAACTGAAATACATTTCTTAAAAACTCTGTTTATGTAGCCAACAACCTCAAAACCATAGTGCAGGATATAATGCAACCTATACTGCGACCATGTGACGGTACTTTAGGCTACAATACAATACGTATTACTAAATATTATTATTAATATTATTAATATGTATACTACCGTCACAAAATAATAAAATAATCTGTTAAACACAATGTGATACGTCACTATGATACTAAAACATTAGCTCAGACTATTTTCTATATATCTTTTCAGTGTAATGAATGTTTAAACGTACTTATAGTTATGTCTAATAACATGTGGTAAATATTTGTGTTTCTATCTCTCTTACTCACGCCATTACATATAATATTTAATACCATACAAATTTCTACCGCCAGGCGCACGGATAGAAGTATAACTTCAAAAAGTAGTTTTCATAATTTTACAAAAAAAAAATTCTTCAAAAGAAAATTATTTAATAGTGTGTATAGCCTCCTAGAGCTCTTACAACCTCTGCACATCGTCGCAGCATAGATTCAATTAAATTGCTAACTGTCTCTCTTCGAATATTAGGCTAGTCTGCAACTTGATTCAAATTTTTGGGAGGCAGATGTTCCCTTTTCTTACAGTCTATATCATACCATTCATTGATAAATATGTACTTGGAAAGTTATTTTAAGAACTGTATTGTCTGATTTCATCCCCTACAGGACCTTATATTATTTTCTTATCTCGCTTGAGTGTTTGCTTTGAGATTACTCTTTTACAAAAACCTGCAAATGATGACGACGTAGGTATCTTGGTTTTTTAAATTATCATTATCTTACTAAAAGTTGCAAAAGGTGCCAAGACTCACTCAACTTACAAAAGTTATAGTAATGTTATTTGGGCAACTGAAACTAAAACTCTTTAGAAAACACATATTTGACCTTTCTTTTTGGTTGCCATCTTGTCCTTTTGATGGTTTCCACTAAGAATCTGATTTCTTTTCTCATAAATATTTAGGATCTACATCAATAGCATGTTTTAGTGGCAAAATTTATGTTATCTAACCATTTTGCCAGAATATTATTATTAGTCTAAATCTACTGTAAAAATTAAAATATTCTTCAAACAGGAATTAAATAGATTTTTATTATTTATAAATGTTACAGTAAAAAACTAGTAGCTCATTGTGCCTGCTGATTCGTTTTTATTTTCTTTTTATGTTGGCCTTTATGTGCAGGATTTCTGGTAGTGATACTGTTTTTTATAATCTCTTGTTTGATCCATGGCATAAAACTAGGAATGCTAGTATAAACTCCAGGCCAATTTTCAACACCACAACCAAATCCTGTGAATAGATAAAATTGGGAAATTAAGGAGAATCAGCTATTTAAGTATATTAAAGGGGAAAAGGGGAAAAGAGCAATATGATAGGGTTAAGGCGGATCAAATAATGAGTATGCCTCTCGATAGGATATACCCCAAGTATAACTTTGCAAAAAACGTTCGAATAGAATTACTGGAAAGGATTCATGAAACAATGGCATCTCAATTCATGGGAAAACAATCTGGTATACTGGTAGCTAAAAGACTAAAAAAGGCACAGGGTGAGGTATATATAGTAGAAGACACAGGTTACAAGTCAAATTAAATATAGGTGTGTACAATGTTTTATAGTCATACAACACTATCCAACGAAGGGTATATCGGGTAAAACCGTAGTCATATACTCGGAAAGCCAAGCAGCTCTAAAGGCAATATTTTGGCACAAATCTCTCACAGCTCACAGCTAATGTGGGACTGCGTTAGGGCCCTTACACATGCTGCAAGTCGGAATTCTCTGACACTGTCATGGGTACGAGGATATTCAGGGTTTCGGGCAATGAGAAGGCTGATGAAATGGCCCGAGCGAGAGCTACTTTTCCAATGATTGGATTGGAACCATTCAACTGGGTTGCTAACACGTTTAGAAAGACAGCCATTGAGAAATTTTGACTAGGGAAGGCCTAAGAGTGGTGTGACAATTTAACGGGCAAGCCACAAGCCAAGGTCATTATAAAAGGACACTCGGCGAAATATACTGCAGAGCTGTTATCACAAAGACGAAACGATGTCAGAATGATTATCAGTCTCTTGACAGCGTCGGAAATACATGAGTCAGCTGAACTTGGCAGATGTAGACATCTGTCGATACTGCCAAGAGGAGGAGGAGACCGCATTTTATGTCCGATGCCAATGTGAAGGCCTTGCAAAGACGCGGTATATAATATTGGAAGATGAAAAACCGGCTGCTCCAAGTTACGTGGAGAGGGCAATGTGAAGGCTATTAAGTCTCATTAGGAGGGCAGGGCTAAACAAGGTGCTCTAATCCTATTCTAGAGATGATGAATGTTCACAATAGATCTGTAAATAGTAGTAGCAGTAATATAAGCTAACAGCCAACCCAATAAATATCTAAGGAAATATAAATACAAAAATCAAGAAAAATAACCACAGGCTAAGAAAAAAGATAAAATGTATATTAGTAGTGTTATGGCAAAACATGTAATCTGTTTTTTGAGAAATGTATTTTGACTTTAAATGATCATAAATAATATTAATTTTGATTCCAAAACCGTTGTCGTTTGAAATTTAACACAAATATCGACATAACCCAGATATCTGACGACAACGATGAGGAGTCAAAGTAGATATTTATGATAATTTTATGTCAAACAGCTCATTTCTGAAAAAAAGCAGAAAAAAATGTTTTGTTATAATACCACTGATGTCTTAAAAGTATGGAGTAAGGGTAACTTAAACAAAATAAAAAAAATATACCATAACTAACTAATCCTGCAGCAAGATAATTAGTTCCATTTTCCATCATTAGAGGTCCTCCAGAATCTCCAACACAACTATCTTTATCTTTCTCACCACCTGCACATATTTGGGAATCTAAGAGTTCTATACCAATAACATTATATTTTCCACTACATTCAGATTTTTTTACTGCAGGTAGCTCAACTTTCATTTTTATTTTACTAAACATCTCTGCAAAAAAAAGGATTAAAATAATCAATCACATATAACAATAGGTTCAGTTTAGTTTACCAGTTTCAGTTTTCCCCCATCCGCTAATTACGTAGCTCTCAGGTATTTCTCCTTGATCAGTTTGTAAGCAAATGGGTTGAACGAAATCTGAAAGAATAAAAAATTCGCAGGTAAAATTTATATTTATTAAATTTCCCAGATGGGAATTACGATTTTAGAAGTCAATCAACCTTAAATAATGGTTTAGTTATATATGCCTTTTGTTTGGTTTATTGTAAGTTTTTAACCATTTTCAGGCATTTTTGGATTTACTGTGAGTTAAGGTTTTATAAAAATATTTAAATTTAAGTTTTCTTTTATTTGTAGAGTATCATTTTTGATTAAAATTAAAAATATAATAAATAAAAATAAAATAAATATTTTTCTGGATAGGCATTTTTTTTAATATTTTTTTTTTAATTTACTGATTTATAAATTTTTGAATCGCCTAAAAACTTTCAAATACCTTCACAAAACTCCGTAAAATATAATTGTTCTAAATTATTCTTCTATTTATCTTTATTATTCAAACAAATCACCCTTTCTCATATGTCAAAGCAATTTCGTGTGAATACGAATCAAAAACCAACCCCAACCTTATATTTATGTAAAGTTTGTTGACTTAATTTGATGCTTACCTGTAATTCTAGCTGCCTTTTTCATATGGATCAGCGCTATATCATTATAGTGGCCAGATGAATCGACATCGTATCCAGGGTGTACGATTACTTTGGCAACTCGGCTAATTTGAAGGGGATCCGCACAATACGTTCCCATGGGATTACAGTCAATTTTGGTTTCGGTGTTGTGCTCTCCTAATATCACAGAAAATCTAAAATAACTCCGAGATTATTTTCAAATATATCCAAATAAACAACATGTATAAATCATGTTTTACGATATTGTTACGATACACAAAACGTCTATCAAGCTGGATTATCCAATTGTAGAGTGCCGCTTTGGATCTAGTTGATAATTAGTTGCTCATTTGTTACGATATTTACGAATTTGTTATTCGAAACTGGCTGGAGCAACAAATTCGTGAATAGCATAATAGATTAGAAACAAATTAGATCCCGAGATACAGGGGCTTGATATTAAGCTAGCGTATTCAACGTTTCTTACAGTAGGCTGTAGCAACAAATTCGGGAATAGCGTAACCAATTAGCAATAATTTATTAACAAATTATCCTTTATATCCAAAAACGACACTCTAAATTGGATACGCCAGCTTGATAGAAATATAAAATTGTTAACAAAAGAATGTTTCTGATTCTGGGACTTCTGAACATTAAATACAATTTATAAACAAACACATATCATTTAGAATCTTATAATCTGAGTTTATTTGAACCTTATGGAATATGCAATTAGTGGGTATAGTACCAAATGCATTTTCAAATACCATTACGACTAAGCTCTGGCTGGGGATTTATATGTGGACAAAAACTGGAGAATTGTAGTCTCCAAGAGTTTATAGCTGTGAGAAAAATATAGAAAGATCTATATCCAAGCAGATCAACTTGAAATCTTACATTTTACATGAAAAGCAAAATAACAGTTAATACATCTAGGCGAAAAAATAGTAAGGTGACTGTTGGTGATATAGGATTCTAATAAAATAAAACTTATCTTAAACAAGTGATGAAATCTCAAAAAGCAATCAATGTTATTGGAGCACAACTTGAATGATTCAGAGCAAAAAGTGTAGTACTAGTTCACACTCTGCATCCGTTTCTCCAAAACTTCTTTAAACTATCGAACCTTCTCCTCTGTATCCTCTTTCGCAAAATTTATGAGTAGTTTTGACGGAGGTTTATTTGTGATAACCTACAACCTGCAAGGAGCGAAGCTGGGCGAAGAGGCCACTCGGCTGCGTGTTTGCGAATGTAAATGGAAAAATAAGTCACAAATCAGAATTTCAAGAGTATCATTAAAAAACTAAGTGAAGACATCATATCCAAATTTTGTAACTTTCCAAGCCATACACTGTATTCGCTTGCTACATATTTGGACCCTAAGTACCTATTAAAGTTTTGCTAACCCTATATGACTCGAATGGTGCAAGTCGAATTGGCGATGACGAACCTTCTGTGGCCAAGAAGGCTAGAGTTTAATCAAATGCAAATAATCTTAAACCAAGCACAAGCTTTGAGATTTTGCCACCAATACAAAGTGTGCATTTCAACTTGAATGACATGTTGAAAAATTGCAGTGATAAGGAGGAACCGAAAAATGACTTATATCAATTATTAATTTTTATTATTGCCACTTCAAATTTCAACTTCGCCTTCGCCTCCGTTAAACCTTCGCATCCGCCGAGGAGAGACCCTTCTACTCCGCATCCGCCTCTGCCTCCGCTAAGAAGTCCACCCTTACAACCCTAGTTCACACATAAAATTCTTACAGTGTAATGGATATAAATAAATAGATATATAAAACAGGGTTATGATAAATAGAATCGTTTGCTTATGTTTGTTATTAGGTTGTTCAATGAATAAATGTGGCGGCAGCTTATAGGAAAGACAATATTGAACACAATTTGGACAAGTGCGCTATAAAAAAACAAAAAGAAATCATTTCTATTACATATCAGGATTGCTAAATAGTATGGTACTTGTAAATGTACACCAATACACCACGGAATTGTGGGTAAGAATTTACAAGTTGCATGTTAATTATCAGAAACCATGAAATAGTTATTGGATACAGTTTAGAATGATGTACAATAAAAACCTTAAATAATCACAATTTATAAAAAGAACTTTTTATAGTAGAAAGTTTTTTTACTGATTTATAGGTCACATTACTATTACCTATATAAATTATTTTGTTACTCTATGTATATGCCTAAACACATTTGAAACATGCATTGTAATCCAGTTTTTTAGCTATCCTGAAAATTTCATAGCTTTAGCTGGTTGGGAAATACGTTTAAATTCCATTACAGAATTCCACCCGAAATGACAAAGAACACGACGAAAAAAAAAATTAACAATAAATATGAATCAGTTTAAAATTCTGCAGAATTCTTTATTATTATATTTATTTGTATACTATAAGAATTTTCAATATAAAAAGTACTTAACTGCAAGAGTCGTAACAAGTCAGTAGCCACAGAGAGAGCCATAATCTGCAACACAAAATACGTGCACTACCTACACTTCATTCTTAAGCCTACGCCATAAAGAACCCTTAAGACCCACTAAAATAAAGGCTTCCAGAAGATCTTAAGAAGATTATCCTCCTAAGAACTTCCCGGATAGTAGATTGAGAACTCAATGATCTACTGGCAAATATTCTCAAACCGATAAAATACCACCTTCAACAACAACTGAGTCTTCGACGAAGGGTTCTTTTGTTTTCCTTCTTCCTCGCCAAATAAAAGGTCCCACGCCAAAGATGACGCGCTACAACGTCAATCTCCCAATGCCACACAACATACACATACACATACACAAGACCAAAATATTCTTTTTTTTTGCTTTTAGGCGCGTTTAAAAAAAAGAGAAGGAGAGCACCGCAAGGTGCCTGGTACTAACTTTTTTCACTTTCATTACCCCATCCCTGAAAAGGAAATTAAGTCCTACAACAACGTCTTAAAGTCTAAAATTATGCATTCTGTTTTGCGTTCTACGTTCTACATGCTAAGAAATTGTTTAATAATGTAAATTTAGAGACACACTTGAAACTCAAATTTGTTGTTAAAAATTTGGAGTGTAGGAAATGTTGCAACAGTTAAAGAAAAAACAAGTCCCGTATACTTACACCGGTCCTCTAATTTGAATAAATTTTTCATGGACACAATGAGCTGCAGTTATTACATATTTTGTATGAATTAAAAATCCAGAACATCCTACAGTTTTATACCCGCGTTTATTTTTATGTACAAGTCTGGCCATCCAAGGAAATTCTCCAATAGCAGCCTTCGTTCCTCCGAGAATCCTTGTGTGTAAAACTACAGGAAAACGTTTACCACATTTTTTAGGAAATATTGTGGTATCATCTAAAAATACATAACTGAAGTTTAAAATTTTTATACAAAATTGTATGTTATACTGAATTTTACTTTATCATTCATATGCAAATAGATTAAAATTCCAATCAATTCGTAATATAAAATGTTAATTAGCTAATTCGAAATGCGATGTTATAGATCGATGAATATGTGGTTAGAAATAAGATAATGATCTTGACCTTAAAAAAATAATATATTAAAATATCTATCAAGTTAGAAATCGGGAAACAAGACTAGTTGCCAGTAGTTTTCCAACCTTGAGGGTATTTATTGGGTTATCCCTCTTATATATTATAAAGTAACTTTTTTGTGTATCTGAAAAAGCTGTTTAACATTAACTTAGAGTCTGTTTTTTTCCAAGTAATTAGCACTAAAATGATTAATTTGCTCATATAGGCCTTTGATTTGTTGATATTTTTAGGAAGTTTAAAGAACTTAAAATGGTGTTTTCCTTAATTCCAAGCTTATTTTAAATATCTTAGAGCATTGCTAAACCAATCTGTATTTTGTCATTTGAGACTTTAAAAACTAATACTTTATACTCAAAAGATTACTCGCTGTGAAGTAGTTTGCAGGTTTCTGTTGGGTATTACTTTTAGGTAACCAAATTCATTCAAGCGATGGTCTTATTGCGTTATTGTAAATAGCAAAGGGCCACGATCTTATTTGTTTGCTTGGTTCAAACTTTCTTTTCTTTTCTTTGATATGTATGATCATTTTTTCAGTTGGTAGCTTATTTTAATAATAAGTTATTCTCTGTATCTTGTAAAAACAGATTTAAAATGTGAATCAGGATAATAGTTTTCGTTCAAAAGTGTCCCATTTCCTGTTATTTCCCATTTTTGTTAAATGCTCAAAATCTTTCTCTAAGTATCTTTGGTGGATACATACTAGACATACTTTCGTAGTACAACATACAAAAGTTTTAATCTTATACAAACAATTTAAAAATATTTATCTAAAAACAAATTTGTATACCCAAAACTTTATTCGGTCTCCTAAAATTATTAAATTTTCCGCAGCATACTTTAGGATTCTGTTGGTCCTCATTTTTTGGTCCACACTTTGATGCAACTAAAAATTCTTGTGCTTCATTATTGTTTCGTTGTTTATACAATAATGGGCATTGAATTATATCTAAACAGTAACCGGGATCATAGTTCGGTGTCTCGCATTCTGTAGCAAACTCTAAAAAAGAGTTAAACTTTGTTTAATATCTGCTATATAAAAATTATTCAATATTACAATAAATGTTTAAATTAAATCAATCAATCCATAATTAATAAGTTTTAAGAAGGTATATATAGATTAATACTGTACAAAAGTGGATCGAAAATTGTTAGCACGGAATATCTAGACTGTAGATTATAACAGGGGTCTATTGGCCCAGGTGACCTTACTACACTACGACCTAAAAGATCTAATTATAAGCTCATTAGATCTAGAATTTTACGAAAGTCTATTATCTGCATACTCACAGAATCTGCATGTTCCACTGTCCACTTTGCTCATTTTATAGAGATGGTACCTCATTGGACAGTGTCCTGCAAGAATTCCTGTGATTACTCTAGTTCACGTTTTTGAAGCGCTATTTAGAGTAGCGCAGTAAAGGCTGAATTAACCCTTTTGCTGGTCTTTCGCTTGGAGTGTTTTTTCAGTTGGCCACATTGCGTTTCTTTTTCCAATTACGAACTTCATCGCTAATGTAGCTTTTTAAAATACCATAGAATTACTCCGGTCCGATAAAAGGAGTACTAGCTTATACTTTGCCGAGACTATCAACAATCTCGTTTGCGACAATATCTTTATGCCCTGTACCCACAACAAGGAAACGAAACAACAGATAAGCTTACAAGAAAAGGAGCTGAAAACTCATACTTGAACCATCGTGTGGAAGCAGCAGTAGTACAGTCTTACAAAAACTAAGGAAAGAAATGGATAGAGAAAAATCCAAGTACTGAAACCATCTAGAAGGACTGAGACAAGCGAAGTCGCTCCTGGAAATATATAACCAGAAGAGACCTTTCAGCTGTCTAAACCTCAGTATTATAACAGGAATATTAACCGGGCATTCCGATTAAGAGGACACATGTAACTAGAATTGGTAGATAAGGCAAAGTACAGATTCTGTGAGCAAAAGGAATCGGACGCGGTAGATTGTAGAGCCTTTAAAGCAGCTTGGTTATCACAGGCTATATTTACGAAGTTTGGATTCTACGTAAGGATAACTTTGAAGTATTTTACCACTTCTGATAATGAAAGTGTTACCACATTCAGTTCGGTGGGTTTAATCATTGTTTTTTCTTTTGTTGGTAAATAATACTTTCATATTTATCTCTTACCACAATAGCTAAGTCAGCCTAGCCCAGAACACGGAACTCTTCCCTTTTAAGCTTTGCTATGAGATTGTCAACAACCATTAACCACAGTAGAGAAAATAAAACTCTTCCTTGAGGACAGCCTTTTATGGCTTTTATTGATTGATCTCCAAGGTAGGTAAATATGTTTCTAGTGTTTAGAATTTTCGTTGCAGCAGCGGTAACAGAATCATATGAGGTGTTATCTCTTTTCATCTGTTAACGCAAATAAAGCCAATCAATGGCATTTTTAAGATCTCTTATGAGATAATACGAGGCATCTATTTTAGATTTGCCAGGTGGATAGGCAAATTGTTCTTCCTGAAGTGGTAGCTTAGATAGATAGTCATTTCTTATATAAGTGTCAAATATTTTTAAGCTTTTTAGTAGAAAGAGGCTGTTTTACAAGAAGTTAAGGAGATAAGTAAAACGCTGTTTAATTATTGTTATTATAATTTTTGGAAAATTTAACACTTCAATTTATGTTCTTAATAATATTGTTAATATTATTCATATTAAAATAATATTATCTTAAAATTCAAAAACAATTCCTTGAATTTTTAGATTATATGATATTAATAGTCTTACTTTATTCTTTCGGAAAATACAGAACAACTTATGTCTCGTTTCTAGTCCAAAAAAGTTAATATATTTTATCTGAATGATCTTAAATTAATAACTAAATGGGTTAAGATTTCTAGAATTTGGTTAATAAAAATTTTATCACAATAATAATATCTTACTTAAGACTGTAGTTAACTCTTCATTCTCACTACTTTGATCTACAATTGCTGAACTATTCTCATCTGATAAATCATCATCAAATGGATTTATAGTTGAATTTAACTCAGTTTTCACTAAATTTTTACACAAAACTAACAGAACGAAACACAATCTCAATGTTAAAGACATTTTGTTATTTTGTTTTTGTATATTGTCTGAGAGTAAGAACTGTTGTATATTTTTTTGATCTCTGAACTTGGTTTAATTTGTACTGATAACAGACTCATACTTAAATTTCTAAAATGTCTTTAAATTAATTTGTATCTGTATTTTTAAACATACAAAACTGCCATACAGGAAACCAGATTTTATCATTCTACAAACGTAATAGAGGTTTTCGGTACCGACAGGTTTTTCGTCTTATTTCGTTTAAATTTGTTTTAATAGTGATAGTGTTTTATAGGTAGGTCAATTTCCGTAATTTACTATGTAATATTTATTTATAATATTTAAATATTGTCTATAACTTCTTTAATCGTAGAAGTTTTGCCACTAAAATCAAAATAATAAATCAATATTTGGAAAATGACCCTTGCTTATTTATCTTGATCGATATGTCATATTTGTCAAGGGTCGTTTTTTCAAAACATTACATTACTATAATTTCTATAGTGTTGACCGTTACGTGACAGATGATTGACAGCTATCACTTACTTTCAATGTCATTACTGGTATACAAATTTATTCCATTCTTTTTTGTTTCTGGCCATTCGTCCTGCTTCAGTCCATGTTGTTCCTCTTCGTGCAAGCAATTCCCCTACTGTTTGGTCCCAGGTCCTTTTAGGTCTCCCTCTCTTTGCCTTTTTCTATGTTTTGGCTTCCCACACTCTCTTTACTTGTCTTTGGTCTTTCATACGTTGGAGATGTCCCCACCAACTTAGCTGTTTTTGTTTGATAAATGAGATCAAGGGTTGGATATTTAATTCTTCCCGTATTACATCGTTTCTGATCTTATCTTTTCTTGTGATTCCTCTCACTCTTCTTAGATATTTCATTTCGGTGGCTTGAAGTTTACTTTTCTGCCTTTTTGTTAAAACCCATGATTCGCACCCGAATGTCAGGATTGGTCTGAATATTGTCTTATATACATTCATCTTAGTTTTGCGTGAAATTTATTTTTTCCCTAGTAAACCCTTGTTCATTAAATAATACGTCTTCATGGCTTTTTCTATTTTTGTATTTATTTCCATTTCTTGGTCTCCCGAATCCTCTATCTTAGTGCCCAAATACTCAAAGGTGTCGACTTGTTCTAATTTTCTTCCGCCGATATTGATATTCATTTTTTGATTGTCTCCTATCCTCATCACTTTTGTCTTCTCTTGGTTTAGAATCATTCCATAGCTTTGTAGTGTTTCATTCCAGATTTCCATATTACTTTGCAGGTCTTTCTCACTTTCTGCAACTACCATCACATCGTCCGCAAATGCTCCTTCCGATATCCTCACCACTTGTAAATTTCTATATCCAATTGTTAATTTCTTCGCTTTGTTTGAACAGGTTCTAATGATCTCATCCATAAATATCTATACATATAATAAAACTGTAGAAATGAAAATTCTATACTTTGGAGATATTTAAAAAATTATTAGCGGGGTGGTGTTACTACATCGATATAGAACCCAAAAATGTGGTTAGTTTGTTTTGTCTGTCTGTATGTTTGTGCGCGCATCACATGAAAACTACTAAACCGATTCGAATGCGGTTTTCACAGATGTATTTGTCTTCTTTCAAAAAGATCTCCCGCACCCCTTTAAGGAGACAATAGAGGGGATCAGATTTTGTATGAAAGTATCTCATTGATCCATTTAAAAATACCACTGAAATAATACACAACATAATTAACATGAATACCTATATACGTGCTATAATTTAGTTTTGATATTCGAAACTAGATGGCGCTACGAGGTTATTAAAACGCACTATTGTTGTTTTTTCATCGCAAGTGTATATACAAATGACTCACAAATTACTATATCCTATAGATAATTAGGTCCAATATAGAACTGTCATAGATTAATATCATAAAATAGTCATAATCGGTGTTGTATGAGTTATTATTATCAAAATTTGTTCTGTGGTTGCAGCGTGATTGACTGCCAAACATGATGTTTTAAATAAAAAATGAAAAAATTAAAAGTAGTTGGGCCAGACTTACTTTACCAAGGACATACCTACAGAATGATTAAAATTAAATTTTTATATGTAAAATAGACAATCCTTAAATCATTTGTGAATGTCCCAATTCCACGCGGGCAAAGCCGCGGGTAAAACGTAGTTTATAGAATAAATTTTTTACTTTTTACAGTATTTAAAATTAATTTTAGTTCTGTTGAAACGTTGGAAACTTCCCAAGTGAGTTTCACTTCATTCAACAACCTTATCCTACTTGTTCTGTCTGGCAACTGGGAGTTTTCACTTTCCGAATTTGAAGGGAGTTGGTCGAGAGCCCGTATGGCGTCCCGAAAGATTATTGGGGAACTACAAGCTGTCATTATATCGACTATTTGTGTACCCCTAAATTGCGGCTTAAATTTAGGGAACGAGGGCATTTTTAGAGCACTTCAAAACAATGGGATAGAGATTAAATAAATCTTTAAAGTGACATGTATTTGGTCAAATTTAAGAGTTTTATAAAAATTATCATAAGAACTAAGTGTGTGTTTTTATAATGTTGAATTTGTCCATCACAGATAAGTAGTTGGAAGAAAACTATCTTCTATAGTCAAATTTGAGCAATCTTATATTGTTTTTTGTGTAATAGAAAGACAACAGATGGCTCTAGAGTTTAATACAATTTCATTAATTCGGTATTTTAACGCAAATTCAAATTCGTTGGATTAATCGCACCAACACTCATTTTTATGCGCTGCTTCTTTACCTTTAAATTTGTGTCATTTAAAAGTGACCTAGTATTTATACCCGCCCAAATTCGCAAGATGCTGTGTTTGTCGTTTCAGTCCTCTAATATTAGGTACATTTTAAGATATTAACTAAAATACCAGCCACCTTACTTTTCCCCCTAATAATGGTTGCTTGAGAAGACTTGAAAGCAGCACCTATTAACCAGTAGAGGAATCAAAATTTATAAGCTTTTTTAATATTTCATCTGCCATTTGAATACACAAAAAGTTATATTTTCATTTGTCAATTCATTCTTTGTTTACAAGCCATTTGAACTGGTAGTGTATTTTGTTTTACAAAGTAAAAAACCAAATATCGTGCAGTGATAAAATTCTTTGTTTTGGAAGGTTTGTCAGCAATAGAAATTCATACAAAAATGGTAAAAGTCCTCCTTCATTACCAACTGTGCATCGATGGTTTTAAGAGTTTAAACGTGGTCAAAGATGAACCACGTACTGGAGGTCCAAAAAGTGCCAAAACACCAGAAATCATTGATCAAGTGTATAATATTGTTTGTAAAGATTTAAGTTTAACTATGCGTGAAATTGTTAATACCATAGGCATCTTCAATAAGCGAGTCCACAAAGAATTACATATGAAGAAACGCATTGGTTAACAATTCAACAAAAACTGAATCAAAAACAAATTTGGAGCATTTTAAGCAGCATAAAACAGATTTTTTGCTTCGTTTTATGACTATTAATGGTCTACCATCATGATCCAACATTGAAACAAGAAGATTTACAGTGGACTGAAACTTGTTCTTCAGCTTCAAAACAGGTGAAGTCAAAACGATCAGCAAAAAAGGTTATGGAATCGGGACAATGCACGTGTTTACACAAGTTTGTTGACGATGGCTAAATTGAACGAATTAAACTGCGTATTCACCAGATTTGGCTTTCTTCGACTATTACCTCTTCAGAAACTTAAAACAATTGCTTTGTATTGCAGCTGTAGAAAAATATTTGGCATAGCTTCCGGAAAATCATTGCAGGGATGGTATAACATTACTGGAGGATCATTGGAATAAGTGTGTTTATGCGAAGGAATTATATTTAATAACAAACCAATTTCATTAAAAAATAGTCTTTCATTATTGCTTTCATAACTTTTCATCCAACCTGTATATTTTAAATCCATGTTAAATTTCTTACCGATTTTTTAATAACTAACTTAATTTAAATTGAGTGTATTAACATTTATTTTGCTATAATTTTTTTAGAACCAACGATAATTCACAAAATATTATACAGTAGGTATATCTAATTTTCAGACAATGCGTAAATCTTCATAAATTTAGTGGAAGTGGATAACATTCCCTGAAACATATAAATAAATATATCCATTCTATCGCAGTCCTGCCACTGGCTGTCACAATCAGCAGAGAAACGATAGCAGGAGCACCGAATGACATGTAGCAGAAGCGTATTTCCTGGCTGTCCGATGCAGCAGCCACTCTATTGAAGGTCGGTCATATAACTCTACGAAACATTTATGTTGTTTCGAATGTAAACATTTATGACCATTGTTGAGTACTTTTAAGAGGATGTTATATCTTGTGAGTCTACTAAAATGGGTATTAGAGATACTTTTTTTACTTGTTTGTTTTTGACACTTTTTTAGTGTCTGAACACTACTTCAAATAATTTTAATATTAAAACTTTCAATTTAAGAAAATTATGTCCTAAAAGAAATCCATACTGATATTTTGTTAATTTTAAGTTTTTTACTTTGGATCCTTAAAGGCAAAAACCGATTTGGTTATCTAATTTTTAAACAATAACGTTAAATATACTCTGACGTACTTTTACGCTTCCCAAGGTTTTTTTAACGAATATTGTAATATTTTTATGGTACAGAGAAAAAAAGGGACCCCAAACAAGTTTTAAATATTCTTAGAATGAAAGGACTAATGGCTCACATGCGCTTGCTTTCTAGCACACAATCTCTGTAAGTTGGGTTCTACATTGGAAATGTGAGTTCGTTTTCTAGTGGAAGCTTATTTCGACATTTAGATTTTAACAAAGCAACAACAGAAAATCCTGTTTCACAAAGATAGGACGTGGGAAAACTATCAAAATTCGTATCGCTTTGGCTTTTATTACTCAGCAGTCATTTGAAAGTTCGATACAGAACTGAACTGGCACTGAAACTCATTTTTATTGAAGTGCTGGACAAAACGTCTATTAATAATTCTTCCTCTTCCAGTGATAGACCTTTAGGTTTACTGTCAAATGGATTACAAACCCAATTGGACAAATTGATATCTTTTTCTGCAAAAAAGTATCGTCGGAAAGGCTCTCCATGGTAAGCTTGGTCAAATTTTCGGGTTTAAGACTTAGATCATCGTTAATCAGTCGAACTACAATGTTGTTCCTCGTTTAGTTTTCGTTTGGCACCTATTAGAAAGTTTTCCATTTCTACAACCTAGAAAATAAAGCACTAAACTTAAATTTTTGGATATACAGTGTTGCCTAGTCTTATTGATGTGAAACATCTATAGCCGCACGTGAATCAGATTTCTCGCGTGGCGACGGTGACGTATGATTCGTATGACGTAAAAAACCTAACGCATCGATAATATATAATAAAGAGATGTACTGATACCTTATATGAAATTGGTCTCATGTTTTGAGCGACGCCGACGGTGGCGCGCCAACAATAGGGGGAAGAAGCTCATCGATTCAAAAATTTGGCGGGACAGGGTATGAATTGTTTCATAAAAACCTAACTCGATTCCGCCTACTATCTATTCTATATATATATATATATATATATATATATATATATATATATATATATATATATATATATATATATATAAAAATGTTTGTTTGTATAGGCAACATAATATACCTACATATTTTGCTGACCTGTAAAATTGACAGCTTGTTAATCAAAATAGATTGTTGGTGAATAGTCCCTGTAAAATTTGTGTATAAAGTGTTTGTTTTAAATATGAATAAACAAAGTGTTAATAAAGAAAGTGATGAAAAAATATTGAATAAAAATGAGTGAGTACCTACCTACTCTATATACATTAGGGTGCCCGTTATTTCCCAAATTTGGTTTTGTTCTCCCATAAAATTTTTAGATTATGACCTAACAAAAATTATCAGACCCAAACCAGCCCCTAATATTCACATTAACCCGTGTCTAAATCATAATACATTTCCCATTTAAATACCGTTTAAAAGTTATTCAACGATAAAGTTGTATTCATAGTTAAATTCATCATTTTCCTATTTTTTATTTACTATCGCTTTTTGTTTGTACTAAAATTATGAAGTAACTACAATTATATTAATATAGCAACGTACTTCTATATAAATTTGTGTTTTAATAATTTCCTTTTTTAAGATTATTGAATTTAAGGCAATTAAATAAAAAGCTAAACGAAATCACGTTTTAAATTTATTTTCGTTCTGTAATCTCACGACATCTGTGAGCAATCTGAGAAAAAGTACAATAAATATTGTGATACTATTATTTATAAGCGATAATATACTTTATTTTGTATTCAAATTTTGTATTTGTTAATTTTATTACCTATATATATATATTATATATATATATAATATATATATATATGTATTTATTTTGATATAAATAAAAATTATGGTGAAAATTACAAAAAAAAATCGTGAATTTAACTCTGATGACAAATTTATTGCAAATTTCCTACAAGAAATAGATATTTAATTATTTTTAGCTACATTTGTTTCAGTAAAAAAAAATAACGACAAAAAGTGCAAAAATGCCATGTTATTTAAATTGGAAAATGTCTTATGATTTAGGCACGGGTTAATGTCGATGTTTTAATTCCTGGGTTTACTATTTTAACATTCCAAAATATACTACATAACACTACATGTCGAGATACTAAATAATCAGCATGGATTTTCGAAATCTGTGTGTGCTGAATTTAAAAACTTATTTAAAGATAACTCTTTTAAGGTTATATGTATTTAATAATAATAATAATCTTATACTGTACATAGAGACAAATGCATTCAAAATCAAAAAGAAAAACATTAACACTTTAAGTCAAAAAGCTTATGGTAAACTGAGTATCAATCGGCCACAGTGTCGAAAGCTTTTGCCAGATCTAAAAAAAATAATTCTTGCAATACAACTCGGGGCGCAAAATTGTTTAAAATGAAATGGGAAGGCGTTATGTTTTAAATTTTAAGAACAGCTAAACCTATATAGAAAATGGTAAAAGTTTTCGTTATGCCTTTTAATATATTATTTTTTAAACTTAATATTTTTAAATCAGTAATTCAATTCGTGAACTCTCCAAACTGGCGTATCCGCGTTTTCTAGTTAACAAAATAATACAAATATGGAACAAATATATAAGTTTGGTGAAAAAGAATTGTTGCAATTAACAACCGTTTGAACTTTAATTGGAATCGCTTTACTCCACTATGTAAAGCCATAAAATTTCTGGGAAGTAATGATCGTTTTCCTTTTTTTCCGACGCCTCGCTAAATCGCTGCAATTTAAAATGAAAAATTTCCACTGCGTCGTGAACAAGTGTTAAATTGTTATTTATTGTACTAATACGAAAATTTATTATGCAGCAGAAAATTGCTGCAGAACTAACAGTTATTTTTCAACTTTTGTAAATATTGGTTTAAAATTTTAAATTTTTTCCACCGTTTCATTTTAATAAAATTAGAAATAAGAAAATACTATAAACCTAACAAATATCTAAAAAAAAAAATATATTATCACGAACATTTTCTACGAATTTTCTATCGTATAATGTTTACCGAGTGTGAAATTCCCCAAATTCCACGACATTGGAAAAGTTTGTAAGTTTGTCATACAAGCCGAAGCCACGAGCGTGGAATATTTATTTTATTATTATTATGTAAAAAAGAATTAAAAACTTACTCAAAAAATGCTGCTAAACGTGTAAACGCAAATGGGGTTAGGCTCAATATATACATGTTAAGATTTTACGAACAGTGTGTTCTGGATGTCGATAAAGGTATTCCTGTGGAGTCGTAGCTTATCACTGCGACCCTCTGGTTGTGTCTATACAAGAGGTTGTTATTATTTGCCACAAGACGAATTGAGTTAGCCTTTTTCTCCACTACCACAATATCTGTCCTATTATGTCCTAAGTAATCCAAATTTACGGGCCAACTTCTGGTGCGTCACGCCTGGTTGTGCCTGCGTAGATAATCGGTGCACAATTTGGGTCACTTATAATATTTTTTTATAATAACCTGATCCTGAATAACAATTATAAATCCTTCCATCTTAGTATGTATGAAACTCTTACTTGTCTTTTCAAGCTCTTTACCTACTCCTGCTTTGAACCCGTTGACGCTTTTTACAGTTAGTTGAGTCTTGAAGGCTATTCTATGTATAACCAACTCAATTTGTAGTAAAGATTTTTATGGGTAGTTTACTTGCACTTTTCTTTTTCTAGCTTTTTAGAATGTCCTCTGAGTTCTCTTTTTGTACTGAAGTTTTCACAAGAGTAGTAGCCACTCATTAGTTATTGTTATCCCAATATCTTTTTGAAATAACACTGCTTAAATTGCAACTCCAGTGATAAAATACTGTACTTGTGTATTATTGCGACCTATATGAAGAACTGTGCATTTTTTGAAATTCAGGGCTAGCAACCACTTCTGTGACCAAAGATAATTTTTTTTTTGAGATCACTTTTCAAGACTTTAGAGTTTTCAAGGGAATCACTGTAAGGTTTAAAGTCATCTGGATATATATAACTACATGATTCCACTGATTTGGATTAATCAATTGTGTATTTTAAAAAAAGAGGCCAATGACAGTGCATTGATAAACAGCAATTTATTCTCACATAAAGTTAATTTTATTTTATCTACCCAAATTCATTTGTATTTTTAAAAAACCGTAGTAAATTATAGTGCCCTTAAATAATTATTTTGTGGTTTCGTTTAAAAGTTTGCTTTTCCACATCCAAATACCTAACAGAAAGTTGGTGTTAGTCTCCATTTGTGACTTTCTGCTCCAGAGCAAAAAATTTTTAATTCAATTTAAAATAAATAAATAAAAGATTTTGTTATTTTATGTGATCAAAGAAACTTTTATTATTTTCTAAATTATATTTAAAAATATGACAAATTTTGTTTATTTATATCTGGAAATGCTCATGAAAGATTCTAAGATAACAAAAATTATTTAAAACACATTCATACTCATTTTTTACGATTTTTTTACTGGTTTTCAATTCTTTTATTTTTCTTACATTTTTTGAACTTGACAAAATCTAAATGAAAAACTTTAGGTTTTTGAGACTATATTTTAAAAATCTTCCAACTTACAGATCTTATGTTATTATCAAATTTGCTAATTTAATGATATATATAAGGGCTTAAAATTTATGATTTTTACTAAAACAATCTAGACTTTTTAATAATATTGACCCATAACTCCATTTAAAACGCAGTAACAATTAACATAATAGTTAAACAGTATAATTCATTTTTCTCATTTACGAATCTTTTTGGAAAAATCCTCATCACCATTCACGTTAGCAATGAAATTACGCCTTCGGTCGAAAAATCCTTTTTTATCTAACCGTCGCATCACTTTTTAATCCATTCCCAGTCCCATGGGAAAAATAAATAGCACAGGGATTTGTAAAAATGCAATATTTCGCCGTTATCAAGGTCATTATCAAAATTACAGCAGTCCAAAGCCCCTGGCTTATAGCTTCAAATTAGCGGATTTTTAAAAGTTGCCTCAGGCCATTGGAACAATAGAGGAATGCCAATATAGCGAGAAGAAGGGTTGCGTCCGCATTTTATCGTCTAAAAAGGTACTAAATATGTAATAATCAAGTGGACTTTTTACATGCAAAAAGCAATAAAAGGCATTATCGGAATTTTAACACAAAATTCACAAAAGGTGTTAATATAACCAAAATATTTTTTTTAGGTTCCAAAAAGTTATCTTTAAAATTATTAAAATAATTACAGATTAATAAAACGATTGGAAATTGTTACAGTAAATATCCAGAACTTAAAAAACTAATCAAATAGGTATATTTAAATGAATAAGTATACATCTATATAAATAAAACTCAAAGGTGACTGACTGACTGACTGATATAGTGATCTATCAACGCAGAGCCCAAACGCCTGGACGGATGGGGCTGAAATTTAGCATGCAGGTAGATGTTATAACGTAGGCATCCGCTAAGAAAGGATTTTGATTAATTCCACCCCCAACGGGATCAAATAGGGGATGAAAGGTTGTATGATCTATCAACGCACAGCTTAAACCGCTGGACGGATGGGGCTGAAATTTGGCATGGAGGTAGATGTTATGACGTAGGCATCCGCTAAGAAAGGATTTTGATTAATTCCACCCCCAAGGACATAAAATAGGGGATGAAAGTTTGTATAAAACTTTGTCAATTTTAAACCGTTCGGGCTGAAACTTTGCATGCATATAGTTACTATGACGAAGGCATCCCCTAAGAAAGGATTTTGATTAATTCTACCCCTAAGGGGATAAAATAGGGGATGAAAGTTTTTATGAAACTCTGTCAATTTTAAACCGATCGGGCTAAGATTTTGCATGCATATAGCTACTATAACGTAGGCATGCCCTAAAAAAAGATTTCGATAAATTCCACCCCTAAGGGGATAAAATAGGGGATGAAAGTTTGTATGAAACTTTGTCAATTTTAAACCGATCAGGCTGAGATTTTGCATGCATATAGCAACTATGAAGTAGGCATCCCTTAAGAAAGAATTTTGATAATTTCTACCCCTAAGGGGATAAACAAGGGAATGAAAGTTTGTATAAAACTTTGTCAATTTTAAACCGATCAGGCTGTGATTTTGCATGCATATAGCAACTATGACGTAGGCATCCCTTAAGAAAGAAGGCCTTTGATAAATTCCACCCACACGGGGATAAAATAGGGGATGAAAGTTGGTATGAAACTGTGTCAGTTTTAAACCGATCGGGCTGAGATTTTGCATGCATATAGCTACTATGACATAGGCATCCCCTAATAAAGGATTTTGATAAACTCCACCCCTAAGGGATAAAATAATAGGGATGAAAGTTTGTATGAAACTTTGTCAATTTCATACCGATCGGGCTGAGATTTTGCATGCATATAGCATGCAAGTTTTTAAAGTTTTAAAATAATAATAGTCTAATACCACTCGCGCTTTACTGAGCGGGGTGTGTGAAGCAATGAGACGGTAGCACGCTGCTGCTGGCCGACATGGCACTGTCGATAGACGCGTATAGTCTTGAAAATTCGAGAATAAATTTGTTTTATTACGTAGTGGTGTACTAAGAAATTACTTTTTAAAATTCCATCTCTAAGGATTTAAAATAGGGGTTGCAAATTTGTATGAAACTCGGTGGCAAAAAACTAAAGTCCACGCGGATGAAGTCGCGGGCGGCCGCTAGTTTATATATAAAATGATAAAAAAAATGATATAAACGTATCTCAAACCTGGAAAAAGTCCCACAAACACCCAAAACTGCTACACGTCATTGGCAAACTTTTTGAACACCTGCTCCTTGATAGAATCAAAGAATTTGCAGACACCAACTCTATAATCCTAACATGGAGTCAGACCAAACCACTCTACCGAAAACCCGATTCGAGAACTTAAAACTTTTACCGCCTCTGCTTTAAATCAGAGAAAAGTCGTCTCTGCCATACTAATGAATTTCCAAAGAGATTTCGACAATTTTTGGCACGCTGGCCTTATCAAAAAGTTTTAGCCATAAAATTAATTCACTCCTACCTCTTCAACAGAATAATCAAAGTAGGAAAAGCAATTTCAGAACACTTTACCCCTTTTCAGGAGTTCCATAATGGTCAATCTTAGCCCCTATTCTACGCTAGCGATATTCCTCATCTGCAAAATATCTAACTATTTGTCGACGACACTGCCCTATACTCCTCTGCAACGTCGACTGAAATTTTTAAACTCAAAGACTGTTGGACCAGTTCTCCAACTGGTGCAGCAGATGGGGAGTAGCCCATAACACCACCTAAACCAAAACCATTATCTTCAGACATAAAAACCTCAGTCGACGAGAAAATTTCACTTTCGACCATATCAGCTTATCACTATGGGGGAACAGCTCGTTTCTCAAGACTAAATAAGCGTGCGATTCACTCGTACGCTTAGGTGGGACAAGCGTCCCTCCTAGGTGCTCTGGGTGTTAGACTTGAAAGATGCCACTCCAAAACTCTACTCCATACCTACAAAACTTTTATTCGACCTCTTGTCATGCTCTGCTGTTCATCATAGACTCAGAGAGAGAGCCATTATCTGTTAAACTAAAAACCTATAACACCTCTACCCAAACCACCTTGTCAACCAAAATACAAAAATACTTCCTCTTCCTTCTCGATTTCAGCCGCTACAACAACGATACGTCGCTTGGACTCTACAGGGTACCAACATCACCACCCAGAGAACCCTCCATACCCACTGGAATGCAGGATTCACTTTCCCTCCCTAATACTTTTCCAAGCCGTAGACAGGGACCTTCCTGTATAAATTGACGACCCGGCTTTCCTACAGGTAGACTGGACGACAACAGGATAACAGGATAAACAAAACAAAAAATTCACCTGCAGGGAGATCTGTCATATTTATTCGCTGTAGGCAGGTCCACAATAATTTTACAGTCGATGAGACGATTCCACCATTTTTGCAATAGTAGTAATGCCAATTTTAAATGTTAATGACAAATCCTTGAAGCTTCTCACAGCAGCAAGAAATCTGAATAATGTAACTGAGTTTATTTAGACTAATTTCACTAAAGCAAACAAATATCTAAGCTGAATTTTGGGAATCTAGTTCAACAAAAAAACCTTTGGGATAAGTATAGGGTAGAGCTGCAAAAAGCTGTCCAGCAAAGTTAAGTTTACAACACGTAATAATGCCAGTAATTTAAGCACTGATTCTGTCAGCAACATCCAGGATCCAGTGAACGCTCATCAAGAAGAAGATCTCTTCAACGATATATCTTCGACGTGGTAATTTTCACCACCTGAAGTTGCGAGAAAAACGAAAACATAATGCTGATTATAAAAAATTCACCGAAATCTCTATATTTCTCGATCTTAAGAAAAGAAAAATAGCAGTAATTATCAGTGCTTGGCAAAACAAAGATAAGGCCTTTTTTGATAGCCACACATCAACAATCTGACGGACGAACGTAAAATGATGTTGGCGATGGAGGCCCAATAGCTCATGTACCTACCGATATTTGTACCAGCCAATTTCCATAAACACTCCAAATAACAATAACCTTCACTCCTTCGACAACCACTCTAACTCCATCAGATTCATACATCCTTCATGAACTTGCTTCCGTTTACCCAGATAATTCCCATTAAAATTTGTTTTTGTAAATAATAAACGACGTTTTAAATCAAATCTCTAGACACAGACAAGAAATTTCTGTACAAAATTGATTTCATTTTAAAAAAGTAAGTTTATTTACCCTTGCTTACCTGATTGGTAATGACAAATCTATTCTCTTTGCTCACCGCTCCACTATAAACTTTGACTTACATACAGCGCTAGTCGTATTTTGGACAGACGCATTTCTCGTCTCAATTCTCATGAGTTAGGCCCAAAACGCACACATTTTTTTAATATTGCTGTAATTTATAAAACTAATCGAACATTGTAACATTTGTCTGCATTCTCCCTGTTCTTTATATTCCCTATAAAAAATAGTTCGACCTTTGCAACAACCTGTTAATGTCAAATGAAGTCGAGAGTTTCAGTTTTCTGACGATGACATTTTTGAATTCACGTAACTTTATTACAAAGTAAAAATATCACGTTACTCGAAGAAACTCTCAGGTACAGCGTGAATACAATCTTCCTAGTTATTTTATTAAATTATTTTTGTCTAGACGTGGTAAATAATTCATAAAATGAGGTATTTGATTATTTTTCCCTTACAAAAGAATTAGTTTAATTGTACAGTAGACCGTGAGTTTAAAATTTATAAAACGTTTATAAACAAGTTTAATTAAAATTAAAGCAATTTCTATTGTTGTCGTTATTTTTTTTCCACACTACATTTTCAGCAGGCAATTTTCATTTTGCCACTTGTTTTACCGCTTGTGATTAAAAAACGCCTGAATTCCAGTAACTAAAAAAAACTAATTACAATAAAAATTTCCGGTTTTATGTTTACTTACACTATTCCTATCTCTTTTCTCCGAAATTAATTCTGTGTTATCTGTAGAATCGTTGAGAGTAACCAGTGTAAACACAACAGCAAAAAAGATCCGACCAAAGCACCCTAAAAACAATTAAGATATTTTTGCACTAGAATTTCTGAAATTTAATTAAACCGAACAGTGTGGTGGCAACACAATGGAACAAATCTGTAGATGAGCCTCCGTTTTAATTATCGATCTATTGTGGTACGCTGTTGTTTAAAACGATTTTTATTTTTTTTTGCGAATCGACTCGATTTCGTCTCAAGTGGATATATTATTTATAGTTTATTATTAAATAAATTTTAAAGTAAAAATAAATCACACCTGATTTCATAAAAAAAATACTTGGTATATAGAGTCGATTGCATTTCATTGGTACAGCTAATAAGATTGGAAAGATCAGAGCAACTAAAAAAGGAAAAAAATATTTATTAGCACTATCGAAAGGTCAACAACAACTACAAAACAGTAAATCAGCATAAATGAAAACTCTGATGCAAGAAGACGTTGGCGGTAAATCAACAGAGTTGAGTTGGTTGGTTGGAAGATGTCCATTGATAGGTCCATCGATTGTAAGAAATCCTGTTATAACTACTTTATGCAGTGCGCACATCTATTTAATACACATTCTGCCGTGTGCTTGACCATTAATCTTTTTGTTGTCTACGGATCCAGGGTTTCATTTAGCCACAGACCATACTTTTTGGTATCCTTACAAGTGCACATCTGGACCGTAGAATATCCAGACTGGCTCTTCTCTTGCAAATTGTATTGTCTGTTCATTGCTTTTAGTCTCTATGTTCTGGCACTTAAACTACACACATAACAAAAATTCTTTCTAGTAGAAAATCAATTTAGAGCGAAGTAAAAAATGCATCAATATTCCCCGTAGAAAAAAATTTAACTCGCCTGGGCATAAAAACCAATAATGGTATTCATTTGGATGTTCTGTCGTTCTTCTTACGCTGCAAATGTTAGTTCCTGAAGGATGTTGGGGTGTTGTTTAGCGAAATACCACAGTTGCTAAATGTGATTCATGTCTGGCAAGTTTGCTGGTCAGGATATTCTTTGAATATTCTCCATTTTTAGTAAATTTTCTTTTCTACTCTTGCGATGAGGTCTAGAATTGTTTTACTTAGGTTAAAAAATAGATTCCGTTATGTTTCGATAATATCTATAACCTTTCATAGTGTTTGGAATTGAAATAAACTGCGAAGGGCGCATCCCCAAAACAATATTGATTCTTCTTGGTATGAAGAAACATCTCTGGCAAAAAATAGACTTTTACTGTCGCCATTGAGCTCTGTGTTCTTGCGCCTACTGTAAACTTACGGCTGTCTGTCTTGGAAGTAACCTTGGTTCTACTAATCGTCTTCTGGATCGTAACTTCTTTTATTAAGTATCTGCCGTATGTTGGTAGTGGCAATTATTTAACCACAGACAGTTTAGACTGGTATGGTTTGATTCTGACGTACATAACCTGTTAGATACCGATTATGTCTTGCACTCACTAACCGTATGACACCCTGTACTACGTCTTTAGTCTACACTGTTAATTTCTTGGTAATAAGTTTTATTCGGATGACTAAACCGCAGGAAATCCTTATCTATCCGCGGTTCGATGATTCGACAAACCCTCATTATGCAAGATCTTCCTGTATTGAACACCGTCATTCTTTAACCAGCCATACTTGCATACTTAAATCACTTAAGCACTGGTATCGAAAAGAATATAAAAAGTTGTTGTAAACTTATAAAAAATAGTCATGATATACATTTCAATTTAAAATTTACGAGGTGAGTCCAAGAATTTTCGCGATATAAGTAGTTTAACACCGTTATGTTCCGCGAAGACATCGAGTTCTACTCGGCACTCGTATAGTTGCCTGAGTCTTTAAAGTTTCAGCATCTGAACATATTTTGATCAGCTTAGATTTCTAAGCCTTTAAATTATTTTTTTTGCGCACAAAGGTGTATGTTTCCAGAGAGAAAGAATTTTTGCATTTCTGCCACTGTTGTAAATTACTGTTCCTGAATCATCTTTAGTCTTGGGTGTTTTTGCGCAGGAATATATACTCAGATCGCTCCACATTTACATTTATTGGTGATTTTTTTACATTCAAGAAAATATTGGAAAAAAACGTTTCCTATGAAATTTCTTCTAGTTATAAATCGAATATTTTAAAGCTGGTTAAAAAATAGTTGTGAAAAATACCTCTTAACAATATTTATCGGATATCAACGATAAAGGAAATTCAGAATTCTCTATCTGATTCAATTTTATTTATTAATTCTTTTTATTCCAAACAATGTTGATACTCTGAAAGCATCTAGTTTTATTTTTTAATAAATTGCGTCGGTTTCAGCTAGAGTTAGCTCTCGTACAACATAATTCAATCTAGTAAGAGCTCTTTTATTGACTGAAACGTACGCGAATAACAAAACCTCAGATGTTTCGAAACATTTTACTACAGATATATAATCCGACCCTTCACAATTAAATCTTTTTAAGGTACTTCAACCACCCACATATACGTATTCCCTATGCACGACCATAAAACTACTCACAGCTTCGCCCCAAATCTATAAACGGTTTATTTGAATTCTCCCTAGAAATTTTCACTGACTGTTTTATTTTAAATGATATACGAGGTTCACGTAAATTTTAATGATTAATAAAATGAATTAATTATCAACATTAAGTTCGTTGATATTATCGCTAACTTATAATCTTAATACAATTTAATTCCAAATAATGAGATAATGTACGTACCTATTTATTTTTACGGAAAAGGGGATTTTATGACTTCATTTATTTTAAAAAATATTATATTATAAGTTTTAATTTAGTATTTAATTTGTTTTTGCAATTTTCTGCACGTGTGTAACTAAACTTTTCTCAAACACCTGGAACGATTTTGATGAATTTTTTTGTATAGTTTTCAAGAGGATTTAAAATGGTTTAGATTTGGTATTTAGTCTACTGTAAAAAGTTATTTTTAATTATTTATAGTGATGAGTGATACCGTGTATTTATTGTTTAGTTCTATAAATTCCAACGGTCGTATGACACCTAGGTTGCGTGGAAAACCAAGTAGAGGTGGCAAATTTAAAAAAATACAAGAAATGAGAAAAACTGAAAAATTGGAAAAAACAAAAATGTATGAAAAAATAAACAATAAACGGGAAAAACCAAAAAAAACTAAAAATAAAGGAAAAAATGGGATAAAATACTAAGGAAGATAAAACTGAGAATAAAGTCGGCAAAGGATCTAAAATTCAAGAAAAAGTACACAAATTATAAAGAGACATAAAAACAAAAAAAAATAATAAAGCAAAATCGAAAAAACAGCGTAAAAATAAAAAACAAAAAATATTAAAAATACGAAAAAATCAGATTAAGGGAGATACAATCACAAAAAATTGTTTAAAAAATACGAAAAATGTGAAAAATAAAAAAAAACTAAATATTAAAAAAAAACAACCAGAAAAAAATATAAAATAAAAACAAAAAAAAACAAACAAATGAAATATAATATTAAAAAAACAAAAAAAAATTTAAAATTGTAAACAAAAGTTTTAAAAATGTAAAGATGAAAAAACACGAAAAACTGAAAAATATATTTAAAAAAATTTAAGCAAAAAACGAGAAAAAAGATAAAATACCTAAAAAAAACAAAATGAATTAAAAACGAGAAACAATCGCATACATTTTTTCTATTTTAAGTACAAGATTTCTGTTAAAAGCAAGAAGATTGTAAAAAAAAATAAAATCCAAAAAAAAGGAAAAAAACAAACAATACATTAAACGGAAAAAAATAAAAAATAAACTAAAAACAAATGGAAAAATAATACAATACAAAAAAAAAGAAAGTACAGACAATAAAGCCGACAAAGGATTCAAGATTAAAGAAAAAGTGCACAAAGTATAAAAAATGTAAGAGAAAAAATAAAATAAATAAATCGGGAAAGTAATGCAAAACCGAAAAAACAGAAAAAACTAAAAATACGAAAAAATAAGGAGAAACAATCGCAAAAAATGGTTTAAAAAATACAATAAATATGAAAAATAAACAAAAACCTAAATATTTTAAAACAATAAAAAATAGTCAGTAAAAAAATGGAAAGAAACTAGAAAAAATTAAGATTAAATAAAAAGATAATAAACAAAATCGCAAAAATTCTTAACAAAAGTAAAAATGAAAAACACAAAAAACTGAAAAAATATCGGCAAAAAAACTCGAAACAAACAAAAAACGATAAAGTAAAAAACACAAAAATTATTTAAAAAATCAAGAAGCTATCACATATATTTTTAAAAATAAGAAAAAAAACATGGGTTGTTAGGCAGCATGAAGTTTTTAATAAATTATAATGGTTACCAAAATACTACTTTACAATTTTCAGAGAGGATTATTCCAACAGTAATGTTTCGCTAAAATGGTTTCTGTGTTTGGAAATAAAGCACCACACACCACACCAGTCAACTATTTCTCGCTGGTATTGTGAATTTCAACGTGGTCGCTTCAGTCTCAGCGACGAATCCAGGCTAGGTCCACCCAAAAGAGATAGAGGCATCTATGGACATTTCAAAGACCTCGATCCAAAAGATCCTACATGAAGAACTGAGTGTTACGAAGTTGGTGTCGCGTTAGATCCCTCATTTTCTCACAGAAGAGCAAAAGGCGGATCACGTTAATTGGTGTCTTAAAACATTAGAACGGTTCAACAAAGGAAGCTTAAAAAATGTTTAAAAGTGATCCGTTCTTGCAGTGTGTTGAAGAAAATGGTCTCAAATTTTGTGTCAAAATCTGGTCATTGCTTTAGAAGATCAAAGAACGCTTATTGCCAATTCATATATAAACGTTTGTTTCTCAGAAGTTATCTCGAAACTCCGACAAAGCAACACAGAACGGTGAATCATCCTACATCAAGACAATGCATATGCTCACAAGGCCCAAAAGACAATAGAGTTTTTAGAGCTTCAAAACATCCAATTGTTAGACCATCCACCGTATAGTCCCGACCTAAGTCTCAACGACTTATTCACGTTTCCAAAGATATAGAATTCAATACATGGGCAGCAATTCCAAACTCCAGAAAAAGCCATCGATGCCTTTAAACCAGCGATTTTGCTGGTGTCAACTAAAGACTCGAATAACTGTTTTACCAGTTGGTTTGAACGAATGCAAAAGTGTATTGATCTTGGTGGGACATATTTAAAAGCAATAAAGTACTTTAAGTCTATATATTTTTTGTCTTTCTGACTATATGCAAAACTGAAAAGACAACCTTCGTATTTTTCGTTTATTTTAAGTAGATCTATGTGTGCTAGATAAAATTTCTATCCTGGTAAGATTTTTTACATAATAACTACATCCTTCCAATTCAAAACCGATTACTTTTTCATTTCTATAGATTTAAACCAAAATTTAATTATTTAATTTTACAACTCGAGCTCGACCTAGTTTATTTTTGAGTGCTAACTAGTTATAGCAAAGTAAAATCAATTAATTATTAATTACACAGTGTTAAAAATAATCACAAAATTCTACATTCAGAAAATAAGCAACTGCGTTAAGGAAACTGCATTGATCATGTTTATGAAGAAAAAAATGATTATTTATAAATTACATATTATCTTTATTGAGGTTTAGATAAGTAAAATGTTTTTTCCGATTTTGCTGAACCACAATAAAATTTTTCGGAATTGACAGTAACGATTTAATATATGATAACATTAGAATTTATTTTTTCTATTTTGCGAGAAATTTTCTGGAAAATTAAAAGATTATATATTACCCAATTATATAGGAAGAGTTTAGTTAAAACTCTTTCAAACATAAATATTTATGAAGTCCTTTTATAAGTAATGATTTATACTGCAAAATGAGTTTTTTTGCAACAATAACTGTCTTTTAGCCGGGTACGAGTAGTAATTTTAAGTGATCACAGGTGACCTCAAGTAATTTCAATTAAGCGTAATTACAAGTGATTGCAAATGTATCACAAGTAATTTTAAGTGATTACAAATGAATTCAAGTAATCGGGATTTTAATTAATTGCAAGTAATTATAAGTAATCACAACTATTCACAAGTTATGACAACTGATCTTAAGTGATTACAATCGCAGTTTATCACAGCTGATCACAACTGATTATAAGTGATCATAAGTGAATGCTTTTTTTCATACGTATAATCCTCACCAAACTTCGTTTTTGCGAATTAATGGGTTTACGTCAGATTAAAAATTATCAAAAAATACATTTACGAAAAAATTTATATCGGGTTTTAACTACGAATTACTTTACTGCTATGTTAGGTAAATTATCCTTCTTTGGGATTAGTCAATCTATAAAGGTAATCTCAGTTAAATTCCTGATATAGCACTACGCTGCAGGCGGTAGCTTTGTCGTATTGGTCACTCGGAAATATTGGAGACACGATAACATACAACGGAAAACAGATTTTCAAAGGCAACAGGGTTTGCTTTTTCCACGTAATAAAGACCAATCACCAAAATGGATTCCGAAATTGAATTGTTTGGCCTTTGAATTCTGTTTGGTTTTACTTTGAATTTAGTATACCTTCAGGGAAAATATATTTTTTTATGTACAAAATGAATTTTTAATAAACGAAATAAAATAGAATGTTTAATATACTACAATAAAGAGATTAAAAACTCAATAAGCCACTGAAAAAAAATCGTTGTTTCATTTTGCTTTCTCACGATTTTTAAACTCTGATAGAAAACGAAACAAGAATCTGAAAATCTCTTTTATTTGAACAGGAAATATTTTTACTTCGTTTCCAGCAAATCATATTCACGTTTCGATTCCTTAAACATATTGGCTGCACGCACAAAAAACACAATAAAGGCCTAATTTCATACCGATATTCAATCTTCGGTAATCGAAATAAAGGAAATATGCGGATTGCATGCTAAAACAGGATCTTTCAACCAGTGGTATATTTATTCATCAGGGAGGGAGAGTAAACAAGAATGGTAAAATAAAATAGAATGAAGATAATATCAATTTACTTATAAGTATGTAAAAGCACAAAATAAGAATTTATAAACACAGTATACATTCATGAACTTTTTTGTTCATTTTTTATATACTGTTCTAGCTATTTACTGAAATTATAGTCTAGGCGCCAGCTGGGCCTTTTTAATTCTAATTCGTCCACCAGTTTTTTAATGTATTTTTGACAGCTGTATACCTAAACGGAAAAGGTTTTTTGATCTAAGTGATAAATAATTTGTTATTAACAATTCAGTTATTTAAATTTCTATAACTTATAAACTCTTAAAGATAGAAAAATGTTGCCCAAATAAAGTTTGTTTCTTAAAAAGAAAAATAGAGTTTGGTAGGTACTAAGATCTGATCTTTAAAACTGGAAATACTGCAAATTTAGTACCAAAAACTTGTAAAATAGGTTTTCATCAGAGCTTTTCTGACTGTACGAGGATTGTAAAGTAAGACTTAAAGTAATTTATTTATTTTCAAAATATATCCCACCAAGATCGATACACTTTGGCATCCGTTCATTTCCAACTGTGCATCGATGGGTTTTAGAGCTTAACTGCTTTTTCTACTCCAAAACAGGTGAACGATCGGCAAAAAATGTTATGTTTGTTGGGATCTAAAAGGATTTTTGTTGATTGATTATTATTAAAAAGGTAAAATAATTAACTCTGAATATTATAGCAATCCTTTGGACTAGTTGGATAAAAAAAATCGTAAAAAAGACCCGGTTTACAGACGAAAACATTCATTTTTCTTTAAGACAATGCTGGTGTTCACGCAAGTTTGTTGACGATGGCTAAATTGAACGAATTAAAGTACAAATTGCTTGAACTCTCACCGTATTCACCCGATTTGGCTTCTTTCGACTATTACCTCTTTAGAAACTTGAAACAATTCCTTTGTGGAAAGCGTTTTTTATTGAAAAAAGAAGCTGTTTCAGCTGTGGAACAATATTTTGCAGAGCTTCCGGAAAATTATTACAGAGATGGTATAAAATGACTTGAGGATCATTTGAATAGGTGTGTTCAAGCTGAGGTAAATTATAATAAAAAAAAAATATTAAAAAATACAGATTCTTTCATTCTTGCTTTTAGAACTTTTCAACCAATCTCTACACAAAAAAATTAAATAGTAATTAGAATTAAAAAAAGGCCTGTGACACTTGGGGAAATCCGATGAATGCAAATCTTTTTCTGCTATTTTTGTAAAATACAAAAATTATTATCATTATCAGAAACGCACTGGTATACAGCCTGTCGTGTATGCCATAGGAACGATAGAGAAAATAACAAAGCAATCCCCCGTACGCGGGCACTTTATCTCGATTCAATGTATTCCCATAGGCGCTTCTGTGTCTCAGTCGTCGAAGCTTACATACAAAGTTTTGCTTTAAAAAGCTACGGTAGACTAGCTGGAGCCTAGACTATTTTACTTTTAAATAAAGAAGAATATCCTTGTTTACAAACCTGCACAACCGAGCTCTTCCGCAGTGCAGCAAATAAAGTAAGCATTCTTTTGATGGTGGTCAACGTCCGGAATGTATAGGAAACTTTAAGAAGAAGAAAATACTTCTGAAGTAATAAAAAGACAATTAGAAATAACCAGTGCTTAAAAAAATACTGCAAAAAACATTAGTTTATTATTTATCCAAAAGTTATATTTAACTAGTTTTATACTATTTTTTTCGTTGTATCTTGTAATTTATAAGTTAAACATATTACTTGACTTAGTAAAAATTTCTCGTTAAAATTTATAAGATAATATCTGCGCCACCTTTCGGTGGCGTTATAATAGTTTATACCTCGAGGCCCAATTGTCCGGCAGTGACGCCATTGTGACGAAAATGCAAGTGGAACCAATGGGAGGTTCGAATGAATGCTAGTTGCCATGTTTAATTTAGAAAGACTTACTATCTTTGTCTTATTACCGCGCAATAGAAAGAGATAAGAAAAATGTCAACTCTGGAGAATATTATTAAGTGTGCTAGTGCTGCTAGTGACCAGAAGTATTTAAAAGAAAAATAGTCTAAGCTCCAGCTGGTCTACCGTAGTTTGGACAATTGGACCTCGAGGCATAGTAAGAATTGCTTGATTAAATATATGTGATATTAACTGCGCCACATTACCAAGGCGTTACATTACTTGATTTAGAAAGATATTTGTTTGGTTTCCTTTTTTTGCAATTTTTCTGTTTTCTTTAATATTTTTCATTTTATTTTAGTTACTCGTTTATCTATTTATGTATAAAACGAAATTCAACACCATCTACTGCGTTTTTTCACGGACTAGATGTTGAATAATCTAGAAATCAAAATACAGTGTCATCTGCCGGGTATCTATTCAACCTATATGTCAAAGGATTATAGATTTACATCAATTAACTGAAACTGCCATCTATTAGGGACTCGTAAAATTAAACACAAAATCCGTCGAAATACAAAAATAAGTAAAAAAATTAAGAGAAACACATTTTATAGTGAACCAAATAGTAGTGGAGAGTGGGGTAATTGGAGCTAGCGGGTTGTGGGAGCCATTAATATTTACACATACAGAAACGTAGAACTCGCGTGAAACCGAGAGAAATGGCTTTCAGAACATTCAGTCATATCACGTGACCGTTGCCGGCCCGCTCAGTAGCAAGCGCATAGCGGTGGCAAAAAGAAAAAGAAGTGTGTTTGGAGTGATATCGTTACAAAAAAGTGTAAAATCTGTGACACCAAGTGAGTATGTAAACTTCAATTATTGTGCAGTATTTTACCTTTATTATATAAATTATTTAAGTAAGTTTATGATAAAATAGAAAGACAAATTTATTTTGCAAAGTTTTGTAGGTTATTAATGTTATTTTGAGATGGTTCACTTACTCCTTATGAGTAGCAAAATTTAAATGAAATAATTTTTTTTATTTATTTTTTTAGATGCCAAGAACTAGAAAGAGGAGAAAAAGGAGAAAACGAATAAAAGAGAGAAGAAAGGAAATAAACTAAAGAAAATACAAATAAATAAATCTAAGGATTAGATACAGTTTAAGAATAAATTAACTCAAAAAAATATAAACCGAGTAACTAGACATTTGTTCAAAGGCAGCACTACTGACGAATCATCTATCGATGAAAATAATATTTGTGATGATGACTCTGAATACTCTGAGAAGGAAAATCTTTTATGGCTCTCATTTCACATATTAAGGCTTCTTGGCTCTCATTACCCGATGCGACGGGTAATGGGAGCGAAAGTATGTTTTATAAAAAAGGGGTTTTTACCTATCTAAGAATATTTTTTTTTTTAATATGTTTTGGCAATTATTGAAAAAGCGATAACTAAAAGACTGATTAGTGTCTATAAATATTTATGATTATAACAAAAACTGTTTATTTTTTTTTACTTTTCCTTACATGGCTCCAATTCCCCCACTCTCCCCTAAATCTAAACCATTTGAACACATATATAAACTGGTCCAGCCGTTTAGGGGTAGTTCAGTAACATACACACTTTATTTATAAAGATAAATTCTATATAAAGTTTTTATTGCATGAATCAAATTTGTTTTAAATTCGTAAAAACATATTTTCAACCTGTTTCTATTATCTCACTTTCCGTATAAAAAGAGAATCTAAATAGAGCAATAATAAAATTGAGTAAGTATTTTACTTACATCAAATACCTGTAAAGTAAAAAACATCTTTGTTACAATACTATCTGCTTAAAATGAGATTCTGAACAAAAAATAACTCAGAAGCATCCAGTATACATTTATTTGTTCAAAATATTTCCAATAATCTCCATTCAATAAAAATCCTGTCGCTTTCACACATTGTGTTCCACATACTTAAGTATTAGAAAGCATTTTTGATCCGAGTAATATCACCGGGAATTTTGGGTATATGAATTTAGCATCATAAAAAATACTTTAAAATTGCTCAAGCATAATACGAAATTTACGGATCGTCGTTTCTACACTAAACAGATAAGATTCTTTTATACTTATATAGAAATATCTACAGAGTCAATTATTTTCAATAACTAACTATAGCAGTAAACTTGATTAAGTTAATCTTTTCACGTCTTTCTTTTTTTTCACAATAGAATAGAGCCCTTTGAAAAAAGAACTTCAAACAGATATCATAATTGATATCTCACTAGGTTGCCATGCGTGACCCTTTAAACGGTCATCTGCACGTGATTCACGATGCCGATGGAAAGATTAAAAATGAACAGTAATAGAAAGATTTAATACAAACACTACGAATGTAGACAGATTTAATAGTTTATAAATATTTTTACTCACAATCGGTTAGTAATTTATGGATTTCTAACCTTTGAAGTAATCAGGAAGCGACTTATTACTTAGGTACTTTACTTTCCCAGCTAGCCGGGAAAGTACTTTCCCGGCTAGCATCTGTCACTTTTCTTACCTGCAAATGTCAATGTCATTTTTGATTAAAAAAAGGTTTAGAAAGAACAGAATCCACTCAACATTTATTTAATTAAAAAACAACAACAACAATAACAAAAAGAAAACTATTTGGAATTCTAAATATTAATAGTTACATTGGAATTATGATTACTATTAACGGTTAAAGTAAGACCGTGTTGCTCAAAATTATGAGTTTCAGAAATAGATGATGACGCCGACGTTTCTGGATTTTCTACATGAGACAACATATTATTAGCAATTTTTATTTGTCCATGTAATGAATTCTCCACATATTCCTCTGCTACGGTGTTGGATTTCCAACCCCCAACTTTTTCAACTGTAGGATGTCTCCACCTGTATTTGCTAATAATGTTGCTGAAGTACGTCTAAAACAAAGTACGATCTCACAGGTTACTTAAAATAATTCATCTTATCACATAATGAAAATGGATACAGATATTTGAAACGAAATTATTATTGGTAGATTGTGAGTATTAGAAATCCATAAACTACTAACCGATTGTGAGTAAAATAGTATACAAACCTCGCGGGAACTCATTCTAGCCTCGCGTCTGTAGTGTACCTCGGTGCTTCGCACCTCGGTAAACTACCTTGCCGCTCGGCTGAAATAGAGTACTTTCCCGCTAGGTATGTAATATACTATAGTATCATTGAATCAGTGATTAGTCTGCGTTTATTATAACCTGAACTAATTTTGGTATAAAATCAAATATTTTTATATACCTTTTTACATTCTTCGCTTTTTTCTTTTTGTCTCTTTGTCTGTCCGCGTGGAATTTTTTAATCGATTTTAAACTTACTTTCAGACCAAGTAAAGATTTGAAACTCTTAGGGTCAATCAGAACTCGATGATAATGCATGATTTAAGTGTTTTTCGACAGATGTATTTAGGTTAAATTACAATTTCTATCAATTTTCCATTTTATTTGGTAAACTTGTTCAAACTTTTCTTAATAAATAGCGCTGCTGTAGGAGGGTTCAAAATGATTATTAGGTTTTATTATTATTATTATTAAACCACTCATAAATAAAAAACTCAATCATCTTAGTTTTGTTATGTACAACCATTTTTAGCAAACTGACTTTATGTTTAGGCCAGACATTCTTAATAAGATTAATCTCTAGTTTAAAAGGGTTATTTTTTATCTCTAAAATATTTAACCTTCTTATTTAAAAAATAAGACGATGCTGATTGCTGCTGACAGATCAGTTTTCACTGTTTTTCAGGCTTTTAGTTTTTAGACTTTTTAGAATTGTTAAAAGTAGTCTATGTGAAGTCTAAAATGTGGACCAGCGCTATAAAGAGACAGTTTAATAACCAGAAGACCAGGGTTTAGGCGAAAAAGAATCATTACCCACACAGACGACCGGTTTTTGGTGTCTGCAAGATTAAGGAATAGAGGAACCTCTGCAGTTTTGCTACAAAATCAACTTCAAGATAAAAGAGATGTTATTGTTAGGGACTGGACCGTTTTTGGATTATCTTGCAGAAAGATGGCTGCAGCCTTACCTTTACGATGGCGGCATCGGTTTGCAAGATTAATTTTTGCCCACACTCACCTCCATTGAAGTGATGACGATTCGAGAAGGATACTGTTTCCAGATGTGTTGGGTTTTTGTCTCAATGGGTTAAAGGGAGATCGTCGAGTATGGAAAAGACCTAGAGAAAGATATGCTGCGGTTTGTATTGATTAGCAACTCCCATTTGACTGTAGGTCAGTTTTGGTCTGGATAGCAATTACTTTACAGTCACGTACAGAGTTCGTTTTTACACAAAATGACACTTACAACTCACAGATACAATACTGAAGTTTTAAATGATCATGTTATGCCTTTCATGACTACTATGGGGGAACCTGGCATTTTCTGCAAGGTTATGCTCGACCCCATACTGCCAGTTGTCAGAAAATATTTTGATGACGTGGTAATTAGGTGGTTTGATTGGCCAGCACATAAGTCCATCAAACTACAAGAACTGCCCAGAAGATACGAAAGTTGTTATTACAGTCATGGGATAACATCGACCATAATGTGATCCTTAATTTAATTAAAAGTAGGCATCGTTGCTTGCAAGGTGTCATAAATTTAAGAGGTGGAAATGCACGATGCTTTTGATAAAGATTTTTTTCCAATAAGTTTTGTTTTAAGTATTTTTTGGTCAGTTTTTCAACAACTTTCTATTAACTGGTAAACTTGTATACTTCTTCTAAATAAATCTCAAATACCAAATATTGATATGTAATTCAATATTGATTATTAAAGTTAGTTTACAAAATACGGTGGGTACTAATGGTTTACTACCTGCAATAAGAGGTTTAAGTTTAAAACCAATAATTTCACGATTTTAATGTGACCCAAATTTTTTGCTCACCAGTGTATTTAAAACACTTAATTTTATTATTATTCTCATCTTGCAAACTAATCATTTTAAGAAAGCTTGTTAAAAGAAATTACCTTATCACTAAGTCTGTATTAGTCCAATTTCATTCTGTTATATAGGTAGATATTCACGGGAACCGCAAACTTTCTGGTTTATTAATTAGTGCGTAGCTTCCCGATTAATTTATACTTTAATTAAAGGGTGCTGCTATCAATCAAGATCTCCTTGGAGAAACAGATGAACCGGATGGGGTTGCACATTGTCTCTTGATAAAGCAATCTTTTAATAAGTCTGCAGGAAAGCAGGAGAGGCACGCGCGGAATGTGATTGAATCGGGGTGGTCTGACACTTCTTATTTACTACTAACTTTGATTTTATTGCCTTATATAGTGATATTAAAGCACATTCTTAACCCAAAAAAATGTAACTATACCTGTAGATAGGGGTAGTGCAGTAAAAAAAACGTGTGCGTTTCAGGACGCGTGACAGAAGTGATAACTTCAACTAATCCAAGTTGAACTATTTAATATTGAAATTTTTTAACTTGAGACAAACTTTGCCCATTACTTAAATTTTATGTAGGTACATTAATATGATAATGTGTATAAATTTAAAAATTTAAATATTTTGAAAATTCTGAAATTTTTTTTATCACTATAACTTTCACTAATTACGATACAAAAAATTTTTACTATGACAGTTTGAAATTTCTAATCAGTCGCGTAGTAATTCGCAATACAGCCACCCTTTACGTGGAACGGCCAGATTATTTCAGAAGAATCGGATTTCACCTATTCTTCCATTTTTTGGCATGCTTATCACAATTATCATTTTGTAATCTAACTTTTTTTTACTGAATAACACAATTCTTACCGTAATTTCCGTTAATTAGACCTACAACACAACTTTATTTAATGTTTACCACAAATAAACTCTTTTAACCGGTTTTTTTATCACTATAACTTTCACTAATTACAATACAAAAATTATTTACTATGACAGTTCGAAATTTCTAATCAGCCTCGTAGTAATTCGCAATACAACCACCCTTTACGTGGAACGGCCTGATTGCTATTTAATATACACTTAAAACTTTAAATTCTTATCCTTATTATCAATAATAACATTAATAACACACTTTATAATCAATTTTTATAAGATTTATCACAAATGAAACCACCAAAACACGTCTTTTTTTATGCTAAAATTAGGCTAATCGGACTGTCATTTCTTCTTAGACAACCTGTTACGAGAATTCCCGAGGATCACCGAACATTTTAAGAATGAATTTAAATTATAATTAAAAGACATTAAATCATAGATGAACGAATTATTTGAATAAATAAGTAAATAAATAAATAAATAAATAAATAAATAAATAAATAAATAAATAAATAAATAAATAAATAAATAAATAAATAAATAAATAAATAAATAAATAAATAAATAAATAAATAAATAAATAAATAAATAAATAAATAAATAAATAAATAAATAAATAAATAAATAAATAAAGATATTTGTATTAATATTAATATTTACCTATTTCTATTTGATTTATTTTCCATTTCTTCTCCTACAACTGCCACGATAGATGCCGAGTTATTTTAATGAGCTTAAATTAATAGTTATTTTGGTTAAAGAGTCTTTCACGTCACCCCAGTGGCAGGCCAATAAAAAAGACCTTTTCCCCGACCTTAACAGCATGGGGTTGTATGCATTCACGATTTTACAATCTTTTGTTTAAATTTAACAAATATATGTGTTTAATTTTTTATAAATAAAAAAAAAATATTTTAGAAACGTAAAGATAATTTTTTTCTGATTTCAACCATATATAATACTTACGCAAAATTTAAAAGTCTTATTTCCTGGACTATATGGGTTTAATTTCGAAATTTTATCATCAATAAAGTTGTCTGTTAGAACTTGAGAGTTAAATTATATTCGAGCGTAGTGCAGTATAAAGCTTCTTGTTTCTTTTGTTAAAAAGCTTGTATAATGTTATGATCGATGTCGACACGCGGTTGGAGATCAGACAGGTAAAACAGTGTTCCGGGAAAGTTTTTATATTTTATTATACAGAGAGATGCCTGCACGCCATTGATATCATATCACCCTTCTTACTGATTTTTCACAATGTTTTGAGAGGACAAGAAAATACAATTTATGATCAGATTTTAGAGTTTTACTGGTCAGATTTTACGCTTCGTTTTATGTATGTTCACTGTAATAGGTACCTAAAAGTCTAGACTATTAAGGCTTTACTCTTATTGATTTCATTTTGTTAGTTATCGCTAATATTTTAAAAGTTTGTGATAAATCTTTAGAAAATATTTTAAAGTGCTAAAATTGTAAAAATTATTTGCCCCAAAACAGCAACAATGGTTCCTAGATGAGATAAAAAACTTGTTTATATTGATTTTGTTTGGATCATCTTAATGTATTATACCTTCTAAGTTTGTGTGGACTGACTAATCTTAACAGCTAAAGTTTAACCAATCAAAATTGAAATTCCAATCGTTTTTACGATTTTACCAGAGCAACTTTATAAAAGAACGTCATTATTTAAATGAACCTAGAAAAATTGTTATTTAATTCTGCTTACTAACATTAGAGGTTACCACGTCAGATTCATCATTAGTACCGGGTGGTCCTCTAAGAATGGCTCTCGGCCATATCTCTAAAACGAGTCATCGTAAAATTTTAAAAAATAATTTTTTTTAAGGAAAGTGACCATAAAAAATCGCTGGAAAATATTTTTAAGTTTCTAAAATGACCGCTAGGGGTCGTTAAAAAAAACCTTTGACGCCTTCCCCACCATTTTATTTTTAAAGATAGAATTAAAAGTATATAACAAAAAATGTTTAAAATTCATCAATGATTACATTGCACATATTTTAATTGTCACTTAATATAGCAAAATACGAAGAAAAACTCAATTTTCTGTTTACCAATAGCAATAACGACCCCTAGCGGTCATTTTAGAAACTTAAAAATATTTTCCAGCGATTTTTTATGGTCACTTTCCTTAAAAAAAATATTTTTCAAAATTTTACGATGACTCGTTTTAGAGATATGGCCGAGAGCCATTCTTAGAGGACCACCCGGTACATACAAAAATGTTATTCGAACGAAGTTCCCTTTCGCGCGTTACGACTAAGACTAGCCGGAAAAAATTCAGACAAAAAAATGTCACGACACGACACACGCATGTTTCTCTGTCTGTCTGTCTCTCTCTCTCTCTCTCTCTCTCTCTCATAGATAGATATATCTTTATTTAAATAGGTAACCCTAATATACATAAATACTAATAAAAGTACAATTAAAAAGACACTAATTTAAATTAATAGTATAATAATATTATATTTATTTTTATTTCATCCTGTTTTTAAAAATTAATAAATTCATAAACATTTTATAAATAGTTCGTAACTTGACTAGTTAGGTACGTCAAATTATATTAACTGTCAGTTACTGTCAAATTTTTTAAAATTTTGTATTAAATTGTTAATTCCTGTTTTAAATTAAATTGAAATAAAAAGTATGTCATCTAAATCTCTGGTATTGTATGAATTGTTAAAAGAATTGTTAAAAGAAACGAACTGTTGAAAATATTCAGGTAATAATGGATTTACTATTTTCTATTTTGCGTTCAACAGTGTAGTGTCGCGACTTTGTTAAAAGTTTATACAGTTTTTTTGTAGATAATAAATAATAAAATAATAACAATAATGTATCCTGACAGTGTTTCTCCACAAATTCCGGATATTGCTGATGGAGTTAGGTAAGTAGAGATTTTATACAGACAATAATAAATGCTTATGTATGCATAAACACTCTGTTGTGTTTACAAATTACAATTCCTTCACTAATTAATCGAAAGGAACTTCGTTCCATCCGGGTGTCCGTTGACAGCTCTCACTTTTTTTTATTCAAAAAATTAAATAAAAATAAAATTGTGTCAACCTTAGCCAGTTTTCCGAATTAAAAAAAAATAAAATTCCATTTCTATAACCAAAACCCGGCGCATCCACCAAAAATCAAAGTACGAACTTCTCTTTATGAAATAATACAAAAAATTTATTCTTCAAAATCGGTTTGGATGAAAATTTTTAACTTTAATTAAATAACTGAATACTTTGTAAATTTGGTTTCATTTATATCACCTTAAGAAGATCGTCTTGCATAAGTGTATTTTTTTCCTAGATTTTATTAGCAATAAATTGAAAAATAACAGCATGCCTGTATACATAAACGAGCCCATAACAATAGTGCCCTTATCGCCAAACAGCAAGTTCCCGGACGATTTCCTCCGACGGGTGGCTTACTCACACTTTTTATGACAGCGACAATATCTCGTTCGCGTGTTTTCATTTAAGGGTTATAAACTTCTTGATTGTATTAAACCAGATGGATCAACTCAAACTTTCGCTTAAATGGCCAGCTTGTGCTGTTTTATAGCAGACGTTATTTTAATCCGAGATGTTGTTTAAAACATTTATTAACGTTTCTAAAGATAAATGCAAATTTTTGCGGTAATAAAATTGTTTATGGATATTTTTTTCACTTAGACCAACATATGATAATTATTTTGCAATATTATTAGTTTACTTTTAAAATGAAGATTATTTCATATTTTTTAAAAGTTATTATTATAAACATATAGTACCTGGATGACCGAGCTTTGCTCGTGTACTGTCAGTCAAATTTTGCAAGCATCTTACATTAGCAGCACGTGTGGGACGAGCAGAATCCTGATTATTTTCATGACGGTATCCTTGAAATGAGTCTTCACTTTGAGAAGTTTGAGCATCCTAATGAGTTTGATGACGATGCTCTTCTAGGTGTTCTTGAGACGAGTTGTGGCTTCGTGAAGTTAGATTGTTTATAAACGTTTTTTTCCAAAATCGTTTAGGCATTTTTAAGTGAACACACGTGCATTAAGAAGACACAAATAATATAAATAAACAATTGATTTTCTTAGTCTAACCTCAAAGCAAACACTCATTAACTACGTGTTACTTAACAACGCCATCTGCTGGAATAGCTTTAGCTGTTGTTGTGTTACAATTTAAAAAAATAGTATTATTATTCGCCAATAGATGTCAGGAAGAGTCATATTTTTTAGTTTAAGTTGATTATCGATAAAACACGAATAAAATTACATTTTCTAAAAATGATTCCTAGCTAGATCGATTTATCGCCCCCGAAACCCCCTATATACTAAATTTCATGAAAATCGTTGGAGCCGATTCCGAGATTACCTTCTAAGTGCTTGTTAACAATTTTAACTTAAGGGGACAAACATTGCATACTATGGGGTGGCGCTATAGTTATGCTTCCTATTGTAGAAATTATATAAAAAAATCTCTCTTGTAATTTGGTATCCCTCTTTATTTATTAAAGTGAAACTTTTATTACATCGTTTTTTGGTCTGTGTTAGTGCATGTCGGGCATGTCGGCATGTCGCGTGGTCGACCGCCTACTCAGCGGTAATTATAAATAATTACTTATCTAAACTTAAAGTGTGAATATTTGCGTATTGTATGTAGGTAGGTACCTAAAAGAAATCATGGATAAAATTAACACGAATTTGTATTTGAAACAAAATGCAAATTTTATTTAAATATAAAGTGAAATAGGTAAAGTTGTTGTTGTTTATTTTTGATTTCGATTTTGATTTCGATTTCGACGCCTACAGTTTGCAACAGCTGACAGTGGAGTGTGCTCCACGCTATATTATTTGTGTTTAATTTTATTTATATTCGGTCCATTCCAATTATCCAAGTATAAAATTAAGATTGATAAAGCGATTTTTATACTAGGTCAGTAAAAATAGCATTTAACTTTGCACTAAATTTCCGATCCAAATTTCTTTTTTTATAAGGTTTCGGATAACTTACTGAGTATAAAATCACAAAATGCTGACAGATCCAGGTGACGCTAGAGGCGCCATCCGGAAAAAACGTTTTCGGCCGATATCTCGAAAACTATGCACTTTAGAGCAAAAGTCATATAGACCATTATTATAGAAAATAAAATTTTGCATCTTTTGTTTTTAGCAAACTTTTTTGTAAACTTACCGTTTACGATTTATGGCCCATTTAATGAACCGATTTTTCGATCGCAGCCAATAACTCTTGAAAGATTAGATTAACCAATAAAATGCATCAATCTATTTTTAAAGATCCGTTTATTCTCTACAACTTTTGTTTTAAACTTTTTTTTCTAATGTCCATAGTTTTTGAGTCATATGACGTTTTATGTTGGACTACCGAGCGAAAAGTTAAAAATTTCAAGATACGCATAGAATATAATAGTACAAATTCAACAAATAAATTTAAAAAAAATATCCCGATTGTTTATGTAGTTAACAAATGATAGTTCAATTCCTTACCTGCAATAGTAACAAACATTTTTTTATTTTACTTAATTATATTTCGCTGCCGCGTCACCCGCCGAGCGTCGATATTTCTCCATTAAACGTCCTATAACTCAAAAAGTATAGACATTAGAAAAAAAAGTTTAAAACAAAAGTTGTTCAGAATAAACGGATCTTTAAAAATGAATTAATGCATTTTATTGATTTATCTAATATTGCCAGAGTTTTTGGCCGCGATCGAAAAACCGGTTCATTAAATGGGCCATAAATCGTAATCTGTAGGTTTTAAAAAAAAGTTTACTAAAAACAAAAGATGCAAAATTTTATTTTCTATAATAATGGTCTGCATGACTTTTACTCTTAAGTACTTAGTTTCCAAGATATCGGCCGAAAACCTTTTTTCAAGATGACGCCTCTAGCGTCACCTGGATCTGTCAGCATTTTGTGATTTTATGCTCAGTAAGTGATCCCAAATCTTATAAAAAAAAAAATTTGGATCGGAAATTTAGTGCAAAGTTGACCCGAAAAAACGGCTATTTTTACTGGCGTATACCCTTAATGGAATATTATTCGAAAAATTTTTAGTTAAACGTCTATAGTGTGAAAAAAAGTTTCACTTTTACCGTGGTTTCATAAAACCACACAATGCTTTTTTTATTTGTACATATTGTTGGATAGTGTTATTTTTCTTATTGTATGCAGAAAAAAGTTTAAGTATTTCTTCCACCACCAGTCTTAGTTTCTCGTTATCTGTTATCAAAAGATTAGAAAAATGTTTTATAGAAATTTTTAATATTTAAACGAAGTCAGTTTCTCCGTTAATTTTTTTATATTTCACATTTTAAGATATACAGGAAATTTTGTTTATGTATAGTCAGAAGCATGTAGGTTTTAATGAAAAACTAATTTTTGATATGATATACAAGGTGGTTCAAGGAAGTTCTCTTAACATTTTTTGATACACAAAGTAAGTGTCACATGTAATATGAATTAAATCAAGACGATTAAAAAGCCGAGTAACTACTAATGCATTTGCAGCTGAAGTGATTGAAGGCATTACCGGCTATAGGTAAAGGCTAAAGGATCAAGTTTTTTTCATTTTTCCTTAATGTGACTTTTTGGTTTGTATAATTTCTACATTTTAAAAACTCCTGGTGTATTTTTCAAGATAAGTAATTTAATAAAAAACAAGACCAGTAATATTCTTAATATCTTTAAATTTCTATACAGCTTGGAATTTTAATTTTTTCTCTTTGGTTTGCAGGTTCATACAAAATCTTTTAAAATTTAATTATTTTGTATCTATTTTCATTCTTCTAAGTTTGTAGTTTAAAACATATTACCTACTGTTAAATTTCTCAGTTGTGTTTTATAGTATGTAATTACATATCTACAAACAACATTTTAAGCAATACAACACGTGATACCTAACTTAAACATCTGACATAATTTTATTCATTTTTAGGGTGTTTTACGTGCACTCTCACCCCGTTTATCAATGTGTCCACCCATCCATTGCCTCTTTGTCGATTCCATCGCCTCCTGGGGTGAAAAACTTGTTATGTGTTTGCGAAAGGGAACTCGGCCTGTTTTCAATGCTATCATTAAAAATGTCATTTGAATAACCATTGTCCTAAGTTCAATTTTACGGCTGAATAATTCTAAAAATATCACTGTATCAATAATTGGTTTCGAGGGTTTCAATTCAGCTTTGTGTCTTTAATTATCTATTTTCGTATCTATGTAACAGTTTTTTTGTTACCTTGTAACCAGTGATAATACTCTACACAAAAAACTAGTTGACTAGTTATACTGTGACAATAAAGGGGAACATTAAAAATTGTTATTTTGTTAAAAATTAAATTTGAATTAAAAACTCTAAAACATTCTTGTTAATAACGTAAGTAAGAATTATTATCTCTAAGCACAGACTGTGCGACATAAATATAAGTATCAATTAGCCGATACAAGGGCAAAATCATACTGCAGACACTATGTTTCGCTGTATTAGAGCTCATCAGTTCAGTGGAGTTACTAATAAAGAGACATCCCCGGTATAGACCGACTGATACTTGTTCGTTTTACTTGCGAAAGTTAAACACAGTTGCAATTAGCACCATCTTCACTCCAAATATGGCACTTTGGTAGTCACTTTGCATCTTATGTATAATCTTGGTAAGGTAAATATAAACAATCAAAAAGAGCATTTTTTGACAGTCTTATAACTATAGTAATGAAAACTGATACAAACCTATCTCGTGCCATGCTGCCAATGTTTTCCAGATATATAACCTGGATTTGTGTGTGGGTTAAGATTCCTAACTGTAAGCACAGTATGCTGCAACATATATAATATGAGTATCAATTATCCCATACAAGGGCAAAAGTTTCACTCGGTGAAAATAACAATTGCTGATACCATATGCATCTCAGATGAACGTGTACCCATATTTTGCATGAACAATTATTACGTAGTAACTTATAAGTTTTTACATTAATCGGCAGTCCCTATAACTGCTACATTTTTGTCGTATTTATGTTTGAAATTATTATATTTGTATTTGATTTTAAATGGCAACTAAGCGAGTTATAAAGGATTATACAATATATTTTTAGTTAATTTTAGTCAATTAAATCATTCTAAATAGACGTCATATAGTCGTAATAGTATATTGTAATACAAGTGTTACAATGACAGAGGTTTCGTAGTACGAGTTCAGTTTGTGAAACGAACCGCGAAGCGGTGAGTTTCGCAAAGAACGAGTACTACAAACCGTCATTGTAACTCGAGTGTTACATACTATTTTTTATAATGAACTTTTAAAAGTATAAAAAAAGTAAAATGAGTGTTTTTCGAAATATTTATTTATGTTGGCAATCTTGACAGTTTTGACACTTGTCAGTTTTAATGATTTTAAATTAGAATGTTTGTCAAATTTGTATAAAATATTCCGAATTTAGCAATAACGCTGATAATGTAGTTAATAATTTACTAAAACATACTTCTTGATTTACTACCTGAACTCTTTCGTTGAAAATCAGTGCAGTGCAACCAATTGTGTAAAACAAAAAGTTACCAAAAACAGTGTTACAATGAATCTATTTCGATACTGTTTTTAGTATCGAAATAGAAACTTTGTGAACGTGAATTATAAAAATATATTTATAGACATAGTTAAATTTTGAAATAATTTAAACAAAACATAGAATTTAATTAAGCATAGTAAAAACAACCACATAAATTTTTACAGGTTGATCTTTAAATTATATTTAAATTAATAATCAGTTGGATCGCAGAATTTCGTATTAAGCTTAATTAATCTTTAGAGTCCACGTAACTTTACGAATTTTAATTAAATTGTAGGAAAGAAAAGACTGGTAAATAAAATTGTAATCGTCAATTATGTCGGTGATTCTTAAGCTTCTTTCGCAGTAAAGTAAAGGTAAACTAGTATCCACCCGTGATTTGTTTTACAGCTCATCAAAACCGCAGCAGAAATAAACCAAATGGTCAATATTCTTCCATGCATGTGTGTGTCTTTATTCAGTGGTGGAGGTAAGATAAATGCCAAATAAAGGTTTTGGTTTTCTATTACCGGTAACAATTTAATCGTAAAAAAGTTCAAGAATTTATTTACTATTTCATATGCAATTCTGTGTTTTTGTATAACTTTTGAAATTCGAAAAAAACGACATACAAAAGCAAAACATGGAATATACACTACTAACAGTACAACAAAAATATATACGCATACAAAGTTCATCGTCGGATTTCTATTGTACAGGTTGGTTTTAAACGCAAAAATCAAAGACTGTGTAATTTTTAATATTTTTTTTTTTGTATTCAATATAATTTTCCTCAGCTTGAATAACACACTTATTACACTAATCCTACAGTATTTTTATACCTGGATCTGGAAATCCAGTATTTTTATACCATCTCTGTAATGATCTTTCCGTAGTTCAGCAAAATATTGTTCAACGGCTGCAATAGCTTCCTCTTTTGACGAAAAACACTTTCCACGAAGGAATTGTTTCAATTGTTTTACCTTATTCAAAATATTCAAATAACCATCCCCCATTTGCATCTTAATATATTGATGCCACAACTTTTTTTGTGATCGTTTTGACTCGAGCCGTTTTGGAGCTGAAGAACATTGTAAATGTTCTTGTTTTAGTTTAGGATCATGATGGTAGATCCAAGAAACCCTATCCGGAAAAATTTTGCTTCAAATGAATAGCATGAGAATAGCAAATCTTATTAGAGGCGGAAACAAAGCTTGAGTGATCGTAAATTTCACAATTTTATAAGAAATTGACGCAACCTATGGGGACCTGCTATTACATTCAGAAATCTGATGGTTGAGTGCTCGTCAGTGATTGCAGCGTTTTTTCGATTTACGGAAAGAAATTCCCATATTTCTTAAAAATGAAATTAAATCTCAGACTCCTGATATGGAAACTAAAATGCAAGACCCAGAATTTCTTGGTATAAATCTCGCATTTTTGACTGATAGTCGAGGAAATGAAGCAGTATTTTTGCAGTAAGATGGATCCCTATGATTTTTTTATCGACTCTACAAACTTTGTGACCTAGCGGGATCGATGCATTTTGAAAATTGTATTGTTGCAGGGCAAAAAAATGCAATTTATAAATGCATTTCGGATAGAGAAATTTACAAAGTAATAAAAAAATTTATTACTCTGTAAATATTGATGGAAATGAGTTCAATTTTGTTTCTCGGGGGCTTTTAGGGTCGCTGAATACGAATATAATGTCGGTTACGACACACAAATATTACGATGACGATGGTCTCCAAAGTACCTGGTGCCCAGGGTGACCCTCGCCTCCTGGAGTTTTATAGAACTTTCTTTAAAATTCGGGAAAGATGCGAATTGGGTGCCGCTAATGACTTTTTACCTGCTAGGTAGAAAGGGTCATATGCGAGTTGGGTGCCAGCAGAGCAAAATCCAATATGTCATTAAAGATTATTATCATTATTATTTGTCTACTTTCACAGTAGTTATTATTTTTTGTTTTTAGGAGAATATAATACAGCGATTGAATTATCTCTCACGCATAATCACGAACCCTGCAACGATAGTACTCTAAAACGACAATCTTTAAGTAATAAATTGAAAAGAAAAGCTGTAGATGATATAACTGAACGCCCGACGAAGATCTTACGCGAGGAACTAAAGGTTAACGAAGAAGAACACTTAACAACCGCAGATGTAAAAAAAATTTAAAACCCCATGTATTGGGCTAGAAGATCCAAGATGCCGGGGCCTCTTCCAAAGAGTAAATTAGAAGTTCATGTTTATTTTAAAAACTTCCCGCTTAAGACGAACAAGAACGAAGACTTTCTTTTGGTTAATGAAAAAGTACCCAACTCGCATATGTCTGGCACCCAACTCGTCCTACTAAATTTGTTACCTGCGCGGCCCGGCACCCAATTCGCATACTTCGAAAATTCGACGGAACTTCGTACTCGGTGGTTTTTGAGGTCGTTAAACATGGATATTACGATGTGAATTGTCTCTGATGTACCTGGTGCCCAGGATGGACCTCTTCTTCTGCAGTTTTGTTGGAAACTGGAATAATATTTAAACGAAGTCGTAAGAAAATACACACGCACGTTAATCTATTAATTTCTAAACTACGAAACTAGGCGAAGAACGATAATGAATTGTAACAATGCTACCAACTTTAACTTTAATATTATGAGCGCTCCATATTCGAAAAATAATTGAGTTGCAGCAATCAAAGTAATACTGGTTATTTAATAATGAGCTTCAGGTACTCTATAGTGTATAGCCATCGTGATATTCGTGTTCTGCGTCCCGAAAAACCACCAAGTGTTTTAACCAATTTTAATGCAATCTACTATAGAACTCCAGGAAACGAGGGTCACCCTATGCACCAGGTATCTCGGAGACCATTGCTATCATGATTTTCGTGTTCGGCGAACCCAAAAACCCCCGATTATCGTGTTTTGACCAATTTTGATGCAATCTACTATAACACTCCAAAACTATCAAACTCTGAAGGTCGTAACCAACATCATATTCATATATTTGAATCTTGACCAATCAGAACATCTCTATTTTGAAGTCCAACAAGACCAAATCGAATGTTTCGTATATGTTAGGAGCCTCTTGGGAGCCTATAATATAATCAAAAAATTGTGTAACTATTGGACTCTTCAAAATTACGAAATTTAAAATTCCGGTTTTTTCTCGTATTTGTGATGATCCACGTGTTTTAGATATAATAATGTATAATATACAAAATAGTGATTTTAAGATAATTTATAATTTATTTTATGTTTTATAGTTTATAACTAATCTCCTGTATTAAATGTTGCCTATCGTTTGTAATTGTGGTATGTTTACTGATTTTATTAATATGCAATGCAACTGGAGTAGATCTTTGTATAATAATTTAATTCTTGAAAAAGTTTGTGTTTAATACACTTTTTATATTTTAAATGAATGTGTTAATCTATAATTTGTATCTAAAATTTATTAAATTCCTGATATATAAGTTGCATAACTATATGGACGATTGTTTTAACTGGGTAAATTCGAATCCAACTTATGTGAAGGTTCCATGGTGTAATGGTTAGCACTCTGGACTTTGAATCCAGCGATCCGAGTTCAAATCTCGGTGGAACCTGCAAGTCTTTTTTTTTTATTTTTTATATCAGAACTAAATTTTGTAAATTAAAAGGATTATTTGTATTTTCTTATTTTTTAAAATCTATTATATAAAGAAAATTATCCAAATTTATTTTGTTTAAATCCAATAAAATGTAGAAAAAATAAATATAAAGGATTTTTAAAAGACATTAAATTAAATGTAATGCACAGAACAATTTTTAAAATCACTTCGAAGAAGCTATTACCTATATATCTATTAAATTTCGTTTATACCAAAGTTGTCTTATATTACTATAATTTTTTTAATGATGTTCTGCATCTGGAATCTAATCGCGCTCTATATTTTTTAAATTTGTTTGTATTTAAAATATTATTTTGGACCCATTTGAGGGGTCGGAAGAAAATTTTGTTTATACCAAAGTTGTCTTATATTACTATAATTTTTTTAATGATATTCTGAATCTGGAATCTAATCGCGCTCTATATTTTTTTAATTTGTTTAAATTTAAAATATTATTTTGGACCCGTTTGACGGGTCGGAAGAAAATTTCGTTTATACCAAAGTTGTCTTATATTACTCTGATTTTTTTAATGATATTCTGAATCTGGAATCTAATCGCGCTCTATATTGTTTAAATTTGTTTATATTTAAAATATTATTTTGGACCCCTTTGACAGATCGGAAGAAAAATTTCGTTTATAACAAAGTTGTCTTATATTACTATAATTTTTTTAATGATATTCTGAAGCTGGAATCTAATCGCGCCCTATATTTTTTTAATTTGTTTATATTTAAAATATTATTTTGGACCCCTTTGACGGGCTGGAAAAAAATTTCGTTTATACCAAAGTTGTCTTATATTACTATGATTTTTTTTAATGATATTCTGAATCTGGAATCTAATCGCGCTCTATATTTTTTTAATTTGTTTATATTTAAAATATTATTTTGGACCCCTTTGACGGGTCAAAAGAAAATTTAGTTTATACCAAAGTTGTCTTATATTACTATAATTTTTTTAATGATGTTCTGCATCTGGAATCTAATCGCGCTCTATATTTTAGTAGATTTATATCTACTATTCAGCTGGTTCGCATGTCACGACTTCGCGAAAATTTCACTACAGTTTTTCGTTTTGGGCCCCCTTGACCTGAAAAACACCTTCCGTTCAAAAGTTTATATATATATATATATATATATATATATATATATATATATATATATGTATATATATATGTATGTATGTATGTATAGTTCCGATATAACGAAATCTGTGGACACGATAGCAATCGCATTTCTTAACGGATCGAAATGAAATTTGGTACAAAAATCAATCGTCCAAAAATCTCGGTCAAGTTCGTTAATGGGCCAAATCGGTAAGGCCGTTTGGGCGTGACATCAAATCAAAATGGAAAAAAATTCGTAACTTTTTTTCTTCACCCTGTAGAAAAAAATGTTAGGGGACTTTTTTGTTTGTCTTAAAGAGACCTACAACTTTTATCTAAAACATTTTTTTCTGAAACGTATACTTTTAATATATTCAATTAATATAAATCTACTGATGCGCCTGGCTTACCAAGGGCCATTTTTTTAAATTAGTTTATATTTAAAATATTATTTTGGACCCGTTTGAGGGGTCGGAAGAAAATTTCGTTTATACCAAAGTTGTCTTATATTACTATGATTTTTATAATGATATTCTGAATCTGGAATCTAATCGCGCTCTATATTTTTTTAATTTGTTTATATTTAAAATATTATTTTGGACCCGTTTGACGGGTCGGAAGAAAATTTCGTTTATACCAAAGTTGTCTTATATTACTATGATTTTTTTAATTATATTCTGAATCTGGAATCTAATCGCGCTCTATATTTGTTTAATTTGTTTATATTTAAAATATTATTTTGGCCCGTTTGACGGGTCGGAAGAAAATTTCGTTTATACCAAAGTTGTCTTATATTACAATGATTTTTTTAATGATATTCTGAATCTGGAATCTAATCGCGCTCTATATTTTTTTAATTTGTTTATATTTAAAATATTATTTTGGACCCGTTTGACGGGTCGGAAGAAAATTTCGTTTATACCAAAGTTGTCTTATATTACTATGATTTTTTTAATGATATTCTGAATCTGGAATCTAATCGCGCTCTATATTTTTTTAATTTGTTGTTTATATTTAAAATATTATTTTGGACCCGTTTAACGGGTCGAAAGAAAATTTCGTTTATACCAAAGTTGTCTTATATTCCTATAATTTTTTTAATGATGTTCTGCATCTGGAATCTAATCGCGCTCTATATTTTTTAAATTTGTTTATATTTAAAATATTATTTTGGACCCGTTTGAGGGGTCGAAAGAAAATTTCGCTTATACCAAAGTTGTCTTATATTACTATAATTTTTATAATGATATTCTGAATCTGGAATCTAATCGCGCTCTATATTTTTTTAATTTGTTTATATTTAAAATATTATTTTGGACCCGTTTGACGGGTCGGAAGAAAATTTCGTTTATAACAAAGTTGTCTTATATTACTATGATTTTTTTAATGATATTCTGAATCTGGAATCTAATCGCGCTCTATATTTGTTTAATTTGTTTATATTTAAAATATTATTTTGGCCCGTTTGACGGGTCGGAAGAAAATTTCGTTTATACCAAAGTTGTCTTATATTACAATGATTTTTTTAATGATATTCTGAATCTGGAATCTAATCGCGCTCTATATTTTTTTAATTTGTTTATATTTAAAATATTATTTTGGACCCGTTTGACGGGTCGGAAGAAAATTTCGTTTATACCAAAGTTGTCTTATATTACTATGATTTTTTTAATAATATCCTGAATCTGGAATCTAATCGCGCTCTATATTTTTTAAATTTGTTTATATTTAAAATATTACTTTGGACCCCTTTGACAGGTCGGAAGAAAATATCGTTTATACCAAAGTTGTCTTATATTAGTTTGATTTTTTTAATAATATTCTGAATCTGGAATCTAATCGCGCTCTATATTTTTTTAATTTGTTTATATTTAAAATATTACTTTCGAACCCTTTGACGGGTCGGAAGAAAATTTCGTTTATACCAAAGTTGTCTTATATTACTCTGATTTTTTTAATGATATTCTGAATCTGGAGTCTAATCGCGCTCTATATTTTTTAAATTTGTTTATATTTAAAATATTATTTTGGACCCCTTTGACGGGTCGGAAGAAAATTTCGTTTATTGTATTCGATGGATTTTTCTATAATCCTTTTTATGCAGTGGAGGTGGTCGTTTGTACCAGTTTTTTCCTAAAACCTACCTGTTCTCTAGTTTGGAAAAAATCTAATTTTGTTTTCCGTCTATTTGTTATTATTCTTGTGAATAACTTGTAAAGGTGGTTCAATAGGCTTATGGGTCGGTAATTCTTGAAGTCTGTTGTATTTCCTTTTTGTGAAATAAGATGGTAAGTGCACTGTGCCATCTTGTAGGTGTTTCACTTTCGTGGAGACATAAGTTCCTTTATGATCTTTAAAAGTCTGTTTCCTCCAATCTTAACGGCTTCTATAACGATAATATCTTCTCTCGGAGCTTTATTTCCTTTCATTTTCCTCTATTACTTTGCATTTTTCTCATTTTTTCCATTAATGCCTGTGTTTGGGGACTGATTCTTTTGTTATGTGATATTTTTGGCATATATAATTTTAAGAACAATAATTAAAAACAACAATAAAGTAACTGTCACTCCGCAAAACTCGCAAACTAATGCACTTTGTTAAGCCCTACATACACCGATATCCGTAGGAACACTGAGACTTAATAAATCAGAGATAATATATAATAATATTATTATTATATTGTCTCTGGAATAGATTCAGTGATGGTGGGACATTAAATAACTGCTAAAATTCATTTCCTGCGGACTCACAGTCCGCGCGACAGCTCCGGAAGGTTAAACTACCAATCTATTATTAGATACTCTTTCCAATTTTAACTAACACTAACCTATCTTAGTATAAATACAATTATCTATTTTAACACAATGCTGATAAACTTAAATTAAACAAACTTTAGCTGTAAAGAAATAACAATAAATTGTGAGCGTTAAGCTGAAATTTACTTTCTCTCTACTCTAATTTTAAGCCTTTGTAATTATGTTTTCCTCGCCCTACTTGAGATAGCGTTAAGCTCATGAAGATAGGTTCGGTTCTATATTGCTTTATTTTGATTTAAATACAAATTTGTTTCAAATAGAATTTACGTTATTTTCGAGATTATAAATAAATTGCTATTTTTAGGTACTGTTATCGCTATTACGAAATTTAACAACTTTGTAATACAAAAACAAATATTATGAACAATATTAAATATTTTATAACGCAGTATTAAAAATTGCAATTTTATATATTCGAGTTAAAGCGGTTATGTATAAAGGTAAGTTATCTTTATTTGAAGTTATACTTCTTTTGGCGCGTAAAGAAAAAATGACGACGGTAAATTTTTACAATGAGCACGCTCAACATCACGAAAAACCGTGTGCACATCGTCACGAAAAACCGACACCATAAAATTAGCTAGTCAAAATCTTTGTTTTTTTTGCGTTTGTAATACTAAAATTTTGATTTAGATTTTCATTTGTATTCTTGGTTTTGCACTTTTTTATTATTTTTTGAACGTTGTAATTTACCTACTTTACCTACTTTATTAATGACAGTTCTACTATAAATTGTGATTTTTTAATATTAAATGTTGTGCTTAAGTTAAATCATTTTTTTATGGATAAAGGTTCTCTTGTGTTCTGTAGTTCTAATTTTAAAATTTCTCAAAGTTTACCCTATGTAAATTTGTCAATTTTTTTTTTAAATAAATTATTTTTCCATAATTACACTTGTTTTAAAAACCAGTAACAGTTAATTTAAAATTATGTCTCAATAATTCCTAATTTAAATTTTATGTCAGCATCAGCGAAATTTGTTTCAGCCGTCGCATCGTTTTGGTAGCATCAGCATGTCATAAAATTTCTTAACACTTACAGTCTGTAAGTTATAGACCCTATCATTTCCGTTAATATTTTGCTTGATTAGTATATTATTTCTCACAGTAAATTTACTCTAGGGTTTTCTGTTACACAATGACAATATTTAGATTTAGGTACACGATCTTCAAAGTTGAGTTAATTATTTATTACAGAAATTTAGTCAGTCTTTATACAAAGATTAATTCTTTTTTTTTCATGGTAATGAAAGTCTACATGTAAACGTTGATTTATTAGATAATAAGCATTAAATTAGTTTCAAATAAAACAAAAAGTTTTTTTCTTCACAAAAATTAAAATAAACAAACAAACATATTTTCTTATTCTTATTAATTTTGGATTTTTCTTTTAATTAAATTAAAAAAAAATAGTTTAATATATTTAAAAATGACCCTTGCTCAGTTTAGTAATGCTGATAGATTTGTCAAATTTGTCAAGCGTTTTTTTTTTAAATTTAAAATGCTCACCTATGGAGGGTACCTCTACCCTCCATATGCCCACCAAAATTGGAGCTGATCGCTGTCTGTACATGGCAAATCTATAATACATAATTATATACTCAAGAGAATCCAAAACAATCTTTTTCTATTTCGTCTGTTTATCTGTATGACTATGTCTGCATATCTGTACGTCACTATGTTTAGTAAACGTTTATTTGATATATCTTTCATACTCTTTTCGAAGTTTTAAGATGTGAAACTTCTTTTATTAAAAGAATCTGAAGTCGAACCAGAACCTCCTGGATAAAAGCTAGATATGTCCCTAATTTCATCTTAGATGCTTTACACTGCTACACCTCCAGTATTTAACATTTAATTTCCCTTCCTTGCTCTTCTTCAAAGAGCTTGGAAGTTTCAACTTTGCAATAATTTAAATGTTTGATGTGGGCTTTTATTAACCACCCTAAGTAGATGCTTTCTCCAGTGGATTACCAATTTTGGGCGACTGTACAGTCTATATTGTCTATTGATCCTTTTTCACTTCTATATAGGGTATTGATTAACCTTTGGACTTTTAGCTCTGACGTTGGCCGGTATTAGACCGAAAGCGCTTAGCTAATAAATTTTAGAATTTTTAATACACGCTTCCCAGAGAAAAATACGTGTTTTCCTTTCGTTTCTTTGACTTCAGTAAGTGTGTACAAAGTCAAACAGTCCATTTCTTTAAAGCTAGTTATGTTAGCTACTAGGTATTGCATACACTTTAAATAACACTAAAAATAAAGATTAAAGAAGTATATGTACTCATATAGAAGATTAGTATACAAAAGTTAAACTTCTTTTGTTAAACACCACAAACAACAAAAACCTAATAACGTGTGGCACCGCGTCTTTCTCGAATAAATGCCTGTATTCATCGTGAAATGCTTGCTATAACGTTATAAATGGTTTGTTGAGAAATATTATCCCATTGTAAAAGAACAAGTTCTTGTAGATTACTTTTTTCAGGTATATGACTTCTTATTGGTTTCTTAGAGCATCCCAAAGATAACTCCATAACATTCACGTCATTTAAATTATTCAAAAGCGGACTTACGTTTATTCTGCAAAAAAAGTGGTTTTCCACAATGTGCGCAAAAGGCATTAACGCTGCATTCATTGAGTTTTGATGAACACGGTAAATACGGACTAACTTTGTGCGAGCATTAAAGCTAATACCTTCTTAGAGCATTTTAGATTCACCACCAAATGGTTTCCTTAAAGAGATGATGCAGGAAGCAAATCTTTCTCCAGGTCTTCGGCATACTTTTTCACAACCATCTGAAGATTTTTAGTTTACCCTAAATTTATCTGGAAACAAAACATTCTTCCAGTCGTGTCCAGACCAATTTGCATGAGCTGTGGTAAGCGGGTGGCAATGCAGGCTTCCTACTAGCCATTCCTGTTCCATTTAGTCTTTTTGTGACAATTACACCGAAAATTGTAACATTTTTGACTGTTTAGAGTTTATTACTCTGTTCTGCACTGAACATATTGTAGTAGAAAACGCTTATTTCCTGCATTGATGATGATTCTTTCTATGCTGTCTACGTTTTTTATACTGTGATCTAGTTTCTCTAAATGGTTTTACGACTATTTATTTAACTGTTAAATAATGATTAAGTAGCACCTTATCTTGAAAACATATCCCAACAAACTCTTTCAATGAATTAAAAACTTCTTTTTAACTTTTTGTTACTTCACAATATTTTCAGAACTGTTAAGGCTCACTTTTAATGACATAAGCAACATTATTAGTTATACTACTCCAATAATTTGACCAATTATACAAATAAATTAGAAAAAAATCAATTCAATTCATTTTAAAGTATTTCAAAAGCGTTCGAACATATTACGTCATATTGAAGATACTCGCGCCTTATAAGGTATTGGGGATAAATATCAGAAATTTACATAATATTACTACATATAGAACTGGAATTAATTTAATTTATTATTGTGACTATAGCTCACCATGTTGTAATATTGCCATATCCCCACATTCATCACATCGGTTACGGCCTCTAGATGTGAATTTTTTTGGACCGTTTAAGAGAAACTTCAACCGCAGGAATGCGACATGTTTATGAGATCCAAAAATATGATAAGAATTACACCCTACGAAATTGCGGGATTATTTAAAAAGCTTATGCCGAGTAGCAGGCTTAGACAAAGGGATCTCTGGCTTCAAGGCCACAAGAATTTTTCCCATGAATCCTGCTGTATTTTCAGAAGACGATTTTGTTGCTGTGGATGATGATCAAAGTCAAGTTAATAAGCAAGCAAGTTCATCTGCTCTTGCTCAGTCTCAGTGACCCGTTTCTTAACGGCTAGCTACTGACAACTCTAATCCACTTCCATCTACATCTAGTTATATTGACAATTTTGAACCACGTTCATCTATATCTTATGGTATTCAACAGGAGCTGGAAATGAATGGCTCTGTTGAACAAAAGCAGGTACCTAATATTGACCGTGCTGTAAGTCCTTCTATAGTAAGAAGGCAAGAGGAGGAATTTACAGCAAATAGTACAACGAACTTGTCGCTAAACACTTCCAAAATCCCGTTTATGTTAAATAATAAAACCGTTCCGGAGCCAACTTCTGCCAATCTACGACCTTATACACAACAAACGACGTTCAGGAACAGTCACTCTATACAGATCCAATCATATTAGTTGATTTTGCAGTAATTTTATTTAGCACGCTATTGAAACAATATTTGAAGAGAAGGAGAAGAAAAGTAGATAAAAAAATGTAAAACTAAAATAATTGGGATGAAGGGAAAAACAGCAAAAAAGAAAGAAAAAGTACCGCAGAAAAATGAGAAAAACGGAAGAAGGCAACCAACAAAAAAGAAAAAGTAAAGAGGGTAATAAAGAAATTTTTTAAGGATGAAACCGACACGTTTGAAAAAGAAGTCGTTGAGAATCTTTGCGACGATGAGTCAGAATATTCAGAAGAAGAGACGTTGTGTATATTTGCTGTGACACAGGAAAAAATAACGAAATGTGGTACCGTTGCAGAGATTGCGGTAAATGGGAACATAAAGAATGTTCTGGTTCTGACAGCCCGATTGATTATATTTGTGTTTTTTGTTTGGATCCTTAAAATCAATTAATTAGTTATACTGTTACGTTTATATTCAAATTTATACAAATAATTGAGATTTCAGGCTGACAAAAATTTTTGAGGCTGATTTCATAACTGAGTAGCTTGTTAAATGAATAAGTATTTAGTTTCTAATAAAAAGCTCCTAATGTATGGCTTTTATAGAACTTTTTCCTTATTAGGCTCCAATTCCCTCTTTTTCCCCTATTCCAGAAAATTTTAATTAGGTGTTGTATAACTTAATCGCATTTTTTATTTGCTTGTACATAAATTTTAATAAACCCAATATACGAAATCTATTTATTGATGTCTCGGACATGCCAAATAAGTACGTGCAGCAAATAATTTGTGCAAACAATATAAAAGTTTTTTCATTGCAAATATTTATAGACATTTTAAAATGCTGAATTATGCCTAGAATATTAAATAGAATAATTATTTAAATGGTTGTCTGAGCGAGGATGTGAATATAATTTTAATGATGTTTAAGGACAAATTAAACGTCACCTGGTAACAGAAATATAATAAAACGTAAGTAATTTAATAATAACCAACATAAACAAAAATATTTTATTTACCATAAAATGATTTTTGTTAGTGTTAAAAAAATTAATTTTTTATTTAGTTTTAATTAAAGTAATTACAGCCTTATATTTTTTATTTTTTTTTTTTTTCGTATGTGTTAAGTTTTTTATGATCTATTAGGGTTTTATACTAGCTTTCTCTTTGTCCTTTTATTTGTCATTCCAAGTGGAACTTTGTATTCGAATTTAAACCTATTTCCCGACAACCTAAAGCTCTGAAATATTCAGGATAGCTAGGAACTGGATGACCGTATGTTTTAAGTGTGTTTACGCTCATACATAGAGATTTTGACACAATTTTGGGTTAATATGAATTTTAATTCAAGTACAAAAATTCCCACATAATACGCAAATTCAAGTAACAAAATAATTTATATAATAGTAATGTGACCTATAAACTAATAAAAGAAACTTTCTACTGTAAAAAGTTCTCTTTATAAATTGTTAATATTCCATTATTCTTTTTTTCATATTTTACGATTTGTTTTGTTTTTGTATTCAATGATTTTTTTTTATTTTATATGTTAAATATAGGGATGGGGTGACAGGGTATATAGTTTAATAAAAACGGTTTATAGTTTTTGAAACATTTTAATTGCCCTTAACTTACCTCTATGCTCAACTTGCCCCGCCCTACACTATTAGTGTACCTAATCAAAACTGGAAAAAAAATAATATTCCAAATTTTATGCAAAGAGTTGAAAATTGAAATTTGAGAAAAAAGTAAATTTATTTTAAAATAATGGATATCATCATAATAATAAATGCTTTAAGAAAGAAAAATGTTTAATTATATACCTCCATTTCAAATAAAATAAATTACTTAATTGAATTTATTTTAGCACCCGGTATTCTGCATTTGCATTACTGTAACCAATTACTAAATGTAAATTTTTATATCGGATATCGGTACCCAAAATGTGCTGGTACCAACATTGTTTTATACCTAAATAATAAGTTTAAGTGTTAGTAAATTATTTCTATTATCAATTTGTGGTGGACCTTGAGTAATAAACAGCTGAATAATTATTAACAAAACCATTGTTATACAAGATTACGAGGTTCGTTTAAAAATTGCTTGACCTGTTTTTATGTCATCGTGCAAAAATGATCAAGCTACCTCTGCGTAGCTGCAAAGTCTCACGAACTTGTGATTGCTCGCCGATACCTACGCAACATATAGTTTATGCGTAGCGTGTATTTGTTTACAAAGCTTTTTTGTGTACGTAGGATTTTGCTATTAACGTAAAGATCAGGTCAATAAATTTTAAAAAACTAATGTATAGGCAAAACAAAAGAAAACCGAGGTTTGAATATGTGCAAATTTTAAGATGATCGTGGAATACTGAAAGCTAGAATTTTAAATTTATATATAAAAATGATCTGTGTGTTAGGGCTAAGTTCATTCCAAACATGCTTAACGTAGAGCAAAAAAAGCTTTCCTTAAAAAGCGTTTAGACAATTTAAAAATGGTTAGTAATGATAAGAATGTGCTACTATTCCGGTGTAGTGGTACTTTGATTTTATTTGAACAAAACTTCTTTCTTGTTTCTGGCTTCTGCTTGTTTTTATGGACATTCTCTTCGTTATCCAATTTCAGATATTCAATTTCTTTTTTGATCGTCTTTTTTTCTTTCTTTTCTGAATTTTCAATGTTACAATATCACTGAAACATTGATACTCGTTGTGGTAAGGGTATTGAAACAAAGAAGACCATGCTTCTTCGCAACCCGCCAAAAAAAGTATGTTTCAATATTTTTCCAAGCAAGCAATTTCTGTCTTTGATCATGATTATTCGTGCTTTTGAGAATATTTTTTTAGCAAGAATCGACAACATATGCCAACGAATTTTAAGTCTTCCAAGTATACCATCGAATATTGCAACATTTTTAATCTTACTGCTTTATCAACCTACGTACAGTACCAACATAGCTTTGTGTATCTTTTGGTTGTTCTCGTATTTGAAACACCATTCTGACGAAAGAAAAACGTTTAAAGAGGTAAAGTTAATGTGACGAGGGCACCTAATTTTATTCCAAGTACTAACCTCCAGGAGTTCCAGGACCTTTTTAGAAAGTGGAAACACCGCTAGAAGCGTTTTATTAGATCAAATAGGGACTACTGTAAAGAATGTTATTCGTCCAATGATAAAAAATAACTCCAAACACTCTAGCTATAAGTCTTATTTGATTCAAAATCACCCAGAGGTCATAACTTTTAATAAATCTAAAAAAAAATTAATGGAGAATATTTGTTTTGAAATAATGAAACGAGCTATGAATCGGTTTTTAAAAATCCTCAAGTAATTTGTTTTAAAAGTGGAATTTTCCAAACTATGAAAAAAAATTAAACGACAGATTAAAGATTTTTCGGATATCCACACAACAGTAATTTTGGCCATGACATTTAAGGTCATTAGAAGATTAATTTTTTTTTTGTATCGAAATTCTATAAGTACATGTTAGTTTTTCGGAAATATTATGAACTGGGATAAAATTTGTACTGTATGGTTTTAAGGGAACCACACAACGATAACCGTGACCATCACCTCAACTATGACTTTTAAGGCTATTTGAAGGTTAAGTAAATTGTTTATGTGTATATTAATAAAGAAGAATTCAAGAAATTTGGGCTGTGTGGCTCTTTCAAGTATATAACCACGAACGTCCAACTTCAAGAATTTTTGAATTTTGATAAAGCGGTAATGTGAAGCTAGGTTGGGTACTTTTCAGACAGACCTTCTATGATAAACATGAATGCAATATTAGAAAATATTACTAACAATACCATAAAAGTTAAAATTATAAACAAACACTTTAATAATGAAATAGGCCACTAATATTTCAACATTACTAAAGATTTTAAAATACAAATCGGTACTTCTGTTTAAGAGTCGGCAACAAAATATAACAGTTCCACTTGTGTCAGTAAAATCGTGGTCTAATAAACATCACTCATTTCGTGTTATTTTAAACTGTTATATAATTTGTTTATAAAGTTTTTGACAGACGAATATGAGATGCTGACAAGGACATCATATTAAAAGAAATATTTTAAAAGGAAATATACTAAGTTGCATAAATATTTTTCTTATTCTCATTATATTTGATTTTATGACTTCTATTTTAAGATGTTGACATAAAAAAAGTTGGTTGTTAAAAAAACAACTTAACTAGCTTTTAGTATATTTATTATCTCTTGTTTTAAAATTACCATCTGCGTGCTTGTGTTTTTTTCAATCAAACTAAGGTAAAAGAATATTTAAATCATGTTTATTTCTTAATTTTTTATTATTCTAACACAAAAGTTGTCTTTTTAGTTTTGGATATAGCCATAAAGACAAAAAATATATAGACTAAAAGTACTTTATTGCTTTTCACAATATATCCCCCCGATACACTTTTGTATACGTTGAAACCAATTGGTAAAGCAGGTATTCCAGTCTTAAGTTGACACCTGCAATCGCTGTTTTAAAGGCATCGATGGCTTCTTCTGATTACTGGAATCACTGCCTACGCATTGAATTCTTGATCTTTGGGAACGTAAAGAAGTCGTTGAGACCTAGGCCGGGACAATACGGTGGATGGTCTAACAATTCGAAGTTTTGAAGCTCCAAAAACTCGATTCTTTTTGGGCAGTGTAAGCACTTGCAATGTCCTGATGTAGGATGATTCGCCGTTGTGTGTTGCTTTGTGGGAGTTTCGCGATAACTTCTAGTATACAAACCTTTATGTACCATTTGGAAGTCACTTTCTTCGATCTTTCAAAGAAATTGTTGCCACATGACCAGACTTTGACACACTTGGAGAACGGATCACTTTTGTTGGTTTTTCCTCATCGTGAGACACCTACATAGCGTTTATTTTCTGGTTCGAAAAAATAAATCCAAAATTCATCGCCACTAGCATTACTATAAACGTTCCTTTGTTGAACCGTTCCTATGTTTATAGACACCAATTGACACGAGCAAATGGGGGATCCAACGGAAAACCAACTTCGTAACACCCAGTTCTTCAAGTAGAATTTTTGGATATAGTTCTTTGAAATGCGCAAAGATGCCTTTATCTTCCGGTGGGTTACACGTTGGTAACCCTTAATTAGCTGACGAACCGCATCAATGTTTTGCTGTGTGACTGCTGTTTTTGGTAGACTTAGCCTGGATTCGTTGCTGAGACTGGAGCGACCACGATGAAATTCGTAATACCAGCGACAAATAGTTGAGTGGTGTGGTGCTTTATCTCCAAATACAGAAACCGTTTCAGCGAGACATTGCGTTTGAGATAATCCTCTCCAAAATTGTAAAAAATGATTGGTCGAAAATGTTGTCGGCTTAGATCCATTTTTTGACTGTCTTGCTAATTTCAAAAGTTCGTGTTACTTGTTGTTACTTGTTGTATCTCAATGAAACTCTGGATTTGTCACTGATATTAGTTTGTTGGGTATTCCAATTTTCAACATCGTCTCCCATAGTCGCACTCTAGTATGCTGTCATATGTTTACTGAAAATCAACAAACAGGTTATGTAGGTCTTGCCTCGAAAACTACACTATAGTATTCACCTTCTATTTCTTTAGCATATGGAGTGATGCGTGTTAGAATGATGTTTGATAGTATTTTATATGCGCTATTGAGCAAAGTAATGCCCCTGTAGTTTTGGCATATTTTCTTGTCGCCTCTTTTTATGAAGACGGATAATTATTCCTATTTTCTATTCTGTCGCGATGGTTTCTTTCGCCTATATACGCATTAAATTGGTAGTGGTACCGTGTTAGTAGTTCTTCATTTTTCTTAAAGCATTCGGCTGGGATATTATCTTGACCCGGTGCTTTATTATTTTTTAGTTCTTGTATTTCCTTAAATGAGTTGATTATTAGTGCTAATATTTAGGCTAAGAATTTTTATTTAATTTTTAAAGCTGTGAGTTTCTCTATGTTGGAAAATCTTTATAGACACGAGGTAGCATTTCTTAACCTTTAGCTGTAACCCATCCTAGAGCATCTATGGTCTTACTGTATATCAACATCTTCGTTGAAAAAACAACTGCAAGGTATAAATTTCTGTAATATTTTGCCTTCATTTTTAATTCAAAACCAAGTGACTAACTACAGGTAACGATTTTTCTGCATATATTTTTAATAGAAATACAGTGGCGGTAACTTCCGTGATCAGTTGAAAATTTTACATAATTAAAATATCGATTTTTCTCTAACTGTTAACAACTGACACATACAAATTTCATATATACGCGTACGTCCTTTTACTATACAGCACATAAGATACTTTCGCATTTATTAAGGTATAAAATATACATTTGTATTAGTTGGCGCATCAAAAGAAGTTTAAATTTCTTTAATAAAAAAATACAATTTGGTATAACTATAATTTTAATTTTTATAATAATATTTATTATACTAACTAATATCTAACATATAAGAATGAACGGTTTTTATTTATATATTACTTTCAAAAAAATATGTATAGTTTTACAGTAATAAAGTTTTACTCATATTTAATATCTTTGAAATATGTTTTGGCTATTAAACTTACTGTTAATTTTAAAAGCCATTAAATAACAAAATAAAATCTAATTTTATTTAGCAGCTGTTAGAGAGAAGAATTTTAAAAAACCCATTCTTCTCCTCTTCCATACACAAAAAGTAACTCCGAATTAAAAAGTTCCTTTTCATATTTTTATTATGCCATAACACCAAAAATAACTCGTTTCCAATTAGTGGCAACAATAAAAAAGTTAAAACTCGCCGAAATTATTGAAACTCGGAGAAAGAAACCACATTTTGTCATGTCGGTGTTTCAGATCTTGTGTTCGACACGCCAAACAAAGACGAATTTTATTTTATTTCGTTTCTTTGTTTCGAAAAATAAATGTGCGTGTGGTATGGTAACGAAAGTTTAGTTAGACAAAGAGGTAAAAATATTAATTTCAAGAAATTGGTTTTCAGTTATAATATCGTTTCCTGTTTCCGTTGAAATGTTCTAAGTAAGATATCAATCAAAAGTAGGATAGAAATCTCAGTTTGTACATGCAAAAGAAAACGTTGATAATAATTACTCACGTTTTAAACATTTTTCTTTGTTTATATACAAGTATGCCTATACTTTTGCAGCTTTTTTATTTTTTTTATTCATAATCGCTTGTTTGTCATATTACTATTGGTTACTATAGATTTAATTCCAATTAATTCATGGAAAGATCTGCTCTTAAGTTTTGGAATTATTTATATCTCTGATGCATTGTGGTCTTCTTCTGGTAATGTATAACTTCTCTACGTTGCAATTTGTGTAACATTTTTAAAGTTCTTGTTGCTCCTTTGTCTCTTTTTAATTTGCTTTCAGCATTTTAGCATTTTGTCTTCTCTAAACCTCCAAAGCTACAAGAGCTAAGTGGACCGTCGTAGACTTTTAAACCTAAAATGACCTATTAGCCATATCTAACAATTATCAGACCCCTAATTACCTATAATAGTGTGCTGATTTTGTGGAAGAAAACAACGCAACAAAAGACAATAATAGAGTGGCAAAAATTGCAAAGACTCGTTTGTATAGGGATCACTGGCGCAATTAGATCGTGTCCTAGTGCGGACTTGGAGGTAATTCTAGACTTTTCTCTCTTACATATAATTTAAAGAGAATTGTGTTGAAAAGTACCTACGTCTTTAAAACTCTGCGATTTTACAGGACATATTAGGATTCTATAGGAGAAACCCAATCCCTAAAGTTGCTTACAGACATTATGTCTCCAAAACGAGATTCCAAACTTACACCAAATGTTAGTACTAATGAGTGTAAGTTAACACAAAACAAAAGCGATCAACTGACAAAAAGAGCCTTTCAAACAGAGCTTTTAGCAGAAGATTTCTGTGCTCCAGAGTGCATTAAAAAAAAACTAAATTCAGTCAGGATATAGTTATTGCATCCGATAGCTAAGCTACTTTGAAGGCCCTACAATCTACCACGTTTGAGTCCTAAATAGCCAAAAACTGCAAACAGTCGCCTTAAGAAACTGGCTAAAAAGAACAAACTTAGTAGAGCCTACTGGAAAAACACTTCAGGCATAAAGGTTAATACGACCTTTACTGCGCTACTCTGAATTACTCTTAAGAATACAGTCTACTTACGTACCATCTGTGTAAAATGGACAAAGTGGAAATTGCAAAATCTCCTTTCCTCAAGAAACTTTAATGTATTGAAACTACATTTTTTTTGTTTCTGGAATAATACCTCTTTATGTATGTATACTGGTTAAGATCTTTTCATTTAGTTGGTCTATAACCATGGTCTTCAGAGAATCTGGTAACTCCAATTTATTTTTTAGTATTTTCTGAATTTGTTGTTGTTGGTTTTGCTCGAGAACGTCTAAAGTAGATATTATATTTTTCTTAGGTTAATTTGGAAGGTGACTCTTACTATACTATGATCGCTGCCTGTGCCGAATTTATTAAGTACGGATACGGTTTTGCAAGAGGTTTTTTTTGTTTTAAGGATAAAATCGATCTAGTTTTTTGGACATCCGTCATGGCTTTTCCATGTCCATTTTCTTTGAGGTTGTTTTTGAAGAATGAATTCATGCAGTAAAGTATTTCACTTTGTATATATTCTATTAGTCTCTCACCTCTTTCGTTTCGGGTTTCCAATCAAAAATTTTCAATATTTGATGGATCTCCTTCGTTTCGTTTTCCGAAATATTTTAATATATTCTATTTAAAGCAATTTTCAGTTTAAAAAAATATATACTACCTACTTAAATAACAAAAATTCTATCTTTTTTTGCCAAGGTGAAAATTATTTTTTAAAAGACCATATATGCTGCACCTATTTTAATTATCAATATATTTTCTTTACCTATACGTAAAAGCTCGCGTGCTTGTGAAAAAAAAGCAAAACTTCTTCGGGGATTTCCTGAAAATTAAAGAGTGGCTATAAACACCTTCTAATGAGCACTTTTAGAATTACGTATGCACGCAAACTTCACGTCTCCACATGAAAGTGCTAAAGCTAAGTGGATAATAATATGCCTTTTTATTTACTAATGAAATGAAATTACGATTAATGGTACAAATATACTTGTTGGTTTATTCGTTAAAAAATTTTACACCAGTAAATCAATAGAAAAACATACTTTTAAGATAAAGGCGTATTTTTTAAATTTGGTTTTGATTTGGTACTACATAATATATTATAAATAGTGTCCGACCGAAGGTCTATTTTAGGCCGAAGCCGAAGTCGATTAATCGGAAATCGCCACAACCTTCGGCAGAAGCCGAAGCCGAAGGTTTATAATCTCTCAGTAATTAATTTTATAATTTTATACAACGCCTGCTCTGGAAGTTGACTTTTCGAGCGCAGTATGTCATCTCCGAAGTACACAATAGTCGCATACTTGACTATATGTATTTCATAAACGCACATGTTTGGTTATGACCACATAACTACACGGATTCCGCCTAAACTATCTGTCGTTTTTATTTGACTACTGAGACTACTCGATCAGTCCTAACCCTTTTTAATTTATGTCACAACTGTCACAACGCAACTGTATTAAACGCAAAAAGAAAGTGTAGGTATTTAAAAAAAGTGTACTATTTAAAATAATGGTCGATTTAACAAGATGTTTAACTCCACCTGAACTAGTTCAATCAGCTAAAAATGCAACAACAAATTTATTGCCAGATGTGTCAAAAGAAAAAATTATTTGTTATATTCCTCTCAAATTCTACTTCCAGAGCAGTAGTTGTATAAAGTATTGATCCTAACACTTGCGGAAATTAACTTTCCGCACTTGTTAGGATAATAACTATTGTTCAATACTGTCTACAAGCTACAATTAATATTAGTTAAAATTATTTCTAAACTTCAATATTAAAGGTTTATATCGACTGTCTCCTGTCTTATATAGAAGTTGATTTAGAGATGGTAATAAAAGTTTGTGATTTTGTGGTTTATTTGTAAAAAAAAATCATTTCTTTATTATGTAAGTCAAAAATTACAATTAGACTCTTGATGCGCATGCAATGTGCAATGTGATATTTGGCAGTGAATCCCCGCGGCCTCAGCAAACACGACCGGTCCATCGCTCTCTCACTCAGTCTTTCGTAACAGTTCGTTCAATCTCGACGGTTATTCGGACCTTCGGCGAAACCTACGGCTTCGGCCTGGTTTTGGGCCGAAGCCGAAGCTTCGGTCGGACACTAATTATAAATGACTACTAAAACTTTAGGTAGGGATTCGTCAACAAAAAATTAGAAATGGTTTGGTGGATTATTTCGAATTTATACTTTTTGATAAAAACTACCTTTAACAAAATTTGTTAGTTGTTTCAAACAGAAAATAAAAAATAGGAAAAAGTAAATTGCGTTCTAAACAAAAAAATAGAAAATCTAATAGCGGACTAGGAACATAACATAACAGAAGAAGAAGAAGAAGTTAACAGGAATATGATATTGGTGGAAGTGTTGAGTTTAAGGATCTTGTCCTTTTCAGACGTTTTTGATGGAGTTTGCATCAGTCGCTGGCGCCGCTCCAACTCCCACAAACTTCTTCCCCCAATAGCAGGTTGGTGTTGCTTTCTCTGTTGGCCTGGTGTTTTCTTGATCTAAAGCTCTTTTAACGTGCCTAAACCGTCAAAAACCTTTTTCTTTGGTGTCAGTGTAGGTGATATGTGGAGCGTCCCACGTCGTGCAATGTGGGTTTGGAATGTTGACGTTGTGGCGTGTCTTCTTCGTCGTGAAGACGAAGGGAACCACAGAAACCTACGCCAAGGGCTCATTTTTTTGTTTCCAGTATGGTGGTCTCTATCGGTCCATCATGTTCAACATTTACGTTTTACCTATAGTAGACAGCGATTTCATCTAGGAGGTCTTCTAGTTCTGCGGTAAATGTCCCTGTGTAATTTGTCTAAGTTTGAAGGCGTCTTAGTGATGATGGGGAAATCTTGATTTTCAGAACTCTTGATCATTTTTTAGTGGGTATGGAGGGTCCTTGGGCTGTGATGTACGTTCCCTGTAGAGTCCGAGTGACGTATCGTTGTTGTAGCATCTGAAATCGAGAGGGGAAAGTCAGTATATTTGTGTTTTGGTAGACAAGGAGGCTTGAGTTAGGATGGTGTAGGTTTTTGGCTTTGCGTATGATTGCTCTTCCTGTAGCAAGAAGAGAATGGAGGAGTCCTAAAGAAGGACAGAGTATGGCACGGCGTTATAAAAAAGAATAAAGTTTTATAAGTATGGAATAGGGTTTTGGTGTTTGATAGGGCACCTAGTAGGACGCTCGGTTTCTCATTTTATTGATTGGGAGTTCAACATTGGCGTCCCACCTGAACGGATTAGAATCTAATGGGCCAGATATATAAAAAATTGAGACGGGCCTTGCCCTGCGACAGGAGATATATTGGCAATATTAAGTACGCGCCCACGCCAGTGACACACAAATCTTTAATTTTTTTAATTCACCAGAAACCAGCAAGGTGATCAAATTTTAACAGAAACGCAACGTGGAAAGCGATAACTAATCAATAATAAAAAACGGAAAAAAAAACAAATAGAGAAAAAGCAAGAAAAATCACAAAAACTAAAAAAACAATAAATCCGGCAAAATTCAAAATACCTACAACGAAAGAAAAATAGTAAAAACGTACACACACTATAATTAAATAAACGTATAACATATGACCAAAAAACAACAACGAAAATCATCAAAAACAAGAAACAATTGGAAAAAACTGTAAATGAGGAGAAGAAATTACTGATTGTTAGGAGAGGTTCAGCTAGCAAGAAATATAATAAAGTGGGTCTACAAAAATGTTTGAGGAGTAGTGCGTTTGTGAAATTTGACCTCATTTAGTTGCTCAAAGTTTAGAAAAAAATCATTGGCACTCAGTTTACTTTCTCCCAAAAAATACATGAAAACGGTTCTGTTCGATAAATCCTGATCGCAAATTCGCAAATCTCCCATCGTCATGAATAAAGTACAATATTTCGCAACGAGAAGGGTTTAAAAAAGGGTGGCAAATTCCACCCTTTTGTTACCTTCGGATGACCTCATCATTTGTAACCCCTTTCAGTGATTGAAGTATATGAATCAACTCTCTGATGGTCTTTGTTCTGATTGGTCCACCCAGATAATCCCCTCGTTTTGTTTGTTGCTTGCGAACGTAGGCAGCCATTTTTGTTTTTAGAATGTTGGGCAAATGAAATTATTGTTATGTTTTCGTATTTGGATTTATCTTACTGTATTCAGTTTTGTGGAATTTTCAAATTTATTTAGTGTTGTTAATTAATTTGAAAGAGTATCTATAAAATATATAAAATTATACAAATTAAAATAAAGAAATTTAAAAAAAGAAGATCCGGCAAGACTTAAACCAACGATAACTATCTACAGCCGAAAGCGCCTAAACCCTTTTAGCCACGGATGGTTATATAGAATAGTTGGTGTTTGAATAGGACACTCACCTAATATCTTTTTAAGCAAAAATATAACGTTAATAAAAGAGAGAAAGGGAGGGAGAAAGATAGAGAGAGAGAGAAAAAGAGAGAAAGAAAGAGAGAGAAAAGAGATAGAGAAAGAGAAGAAAAAGGGAGAGAAAGAAAGAGATCAGTTATCAAAAAAAGTGACAAGAGTTTCATATTGTCACTTAACAAATAATCTCTCTCTTTTTCTCATTAACGTGATGTCATAGATGTGTTTAAGAAAACATTGAGTAAGTGCCCAAATGACATGAGCTAAGTCAAGATATGTTAACAAAAGCAAACTAACACCTAAGATCATCTGTGGCTAAATGATTTAATTCGCTATCGGCTTTCGTAGAAGATACAACAGAAAAATCAAAGGAACAAATTTAAAATACGAAATACAATTAAAAAATTATTAAATTTATTAAACAACTGAAATATGAAACTTTCCGTAACATTTAATTTTTTTTGCTATAACGAATATATTCTCTCTTAGAAATATTCCTTTTCAAACAAATTGATCAAGAAAAGCATTAGATTTTCTTATTATTTTTGTTATTGAAATTCCTCGTATAGAATTACCTATTTACAGTCAACTTCGTCATTTCTTAATTTAATAATGGACGTGGAAGTTCGTTAAGTGATCCACTGAGGGCATTGTTTCGATATCTCGAGGGTTCTTAAACCATTATTCTTTGATTAATGGGGGGCCTCTCTTAATCTTAAAGTATGAAATCAAAAAGCTTGAAATTTTAGTAGGCACTGTTGAATGAGTTTCTACTCGACAATTTACAAAATTTCTTACCCTTCACTTCTTGAGTTTTAACGAAGGACTTTCGGTTTATAAATTTATTACAATAAATTTGTAAAGATGTTTTTGGGTGATATTGTATTTGTAGAAATTTGAAAATACTATTTTGTTGTGTTTTATTAAAAAATTTAAAATTTTTCTATTTCATTTCATTTATATGATCGACCCATTACGATATTTTCCGGTACCTATATTTTTATTTAAGTTATATATCTTTTGGCACCTTAAGGAGCAATGGATGAAAGTAACATGTATAATATTTTAATATTAACTTTTAAAGCACTGACGTTATTATCTGTAAATCACAAATTACTATTCAAGAGAGACCTACAAAAAAATCTTGAAACGAAAATTTTGGAATGCAAACTATGAAAATATCAATACTTTTTTTAAAACACAATATTTTTAACCACGAACTCCTAATCAAACCAAATATGAAAGGTGAGTCCAAAGCGGTCCCTTATATATGAAATTAATTCCTTTTAGAAGCGTCTCTGAAATAACATCTAGAACACTCTCGAATTATCCGCTCGTTCGAAAAACCACTAGAATTTTCGAAGAATTCAAGAACTACCCGTGTGTCTCGTTCCACTTTGTGGGCGACAGGTCCGGACCGGCTCGTAACAGTATTTTAATATTTGTTTACCATGTTGTTGGCTGTAATTTTTTATTCTTTATGGTAAAATTCTGATATTTTTTACTAATATTTAATATATAAACTCATATATAAAAACATTGATAGATTATTATATAGATATATTTACTCTATTTGTTAATGCTTTATAGTTAATTCTGACATAGAAAAATCATTTTTAATCCTCCCTTACGTTTCTGTGTGATCAATTCATACAATCAAACATGTTTAAGAACAACAGTTATTTCATTAATAACTTACGAATCCTACACGGAGTCAAAGGCGTTTGGGCGGACTTTTTGATTTACATGGAATCGCGGAGGAGTGAATATGTTAGTTGACAGTTGTTGTTTTTGATGTTTCATTGTTTGATGCTATTATTAATTTTAATACAATGAATTTTACAAGACGACATTGTTTGCGTTTGTCCGATAACGGTTTAAAAACAAGCAATTTGATTAATATAAAATATGTAAGTAGGTATTTTACTTGAACACCCAAAGGTAAACATAACATCTTATAAGAGATTTTTTAACCAACAACATATTTGGATAAAAGAATCTAAAGCTAACAAATGTTTTATCACAAAAGGCATAAACTTAACACAGGATATAAAAAACAAATTTTGTCATAGATTTTGTGATACCATCTAGATTCAGATTCTTTCTTTGCCTTTGAAATGCATCTGAAACAGTCACCGGCATACTATAGTCTTATTAGGCTTATTGTACTTCTTCCGTTGGTTTATGGTACCCATTCAAGAATTCATGTTTTAATTTGTACAGGTCTAGAAAATAGGTCTCCAAAGATTCACTACCTATACAAGCCAAACTTTGCAGCTTTTGCAACTTTATCATTGCCTTTTGTAGGGTTATTTTGTTCCACCAAACCAGCGCATTATAGGTGACTGCTAACAGTTAGATATGACCAATAAATCATTTAAGGTATAAGACTCTATGTTTTCTCAAAAAGTCTAAGGCAAATTCTCACAGCCTTTGTAGCTTCAAAGTTTACATTTCCAAGGTGTTAATTTCACGCAAGTCCTGTGTCGAGGATAACACTGCGATATTTCACTTCTTTAAAGAGTGATCGTGTCATTTTATTCATAACAGGAGTTGGAATCATAAATTTTGTTAGGTTTGGTAGGATTGCCCGAATGTCCTTTATTCGAAAATCAAATTATTTCGCATGGGGTCAGCAAAAATACTGTCAAATTTACCTCTTACCACAATAACTAGATCGTCAACTACCATTCACAATAGTAAAAGCGATAAAACTACTCCTTAAAGACTGCCTTAGTTCTTTTATAGTAGTTCATTGATCTTCAAGGTAGGTAACTATATTCCTACAGCTTAGCATGGATTGGATCCATTTGATAATAACAGTTTCTTTACCCATTTTTTTGCAACACTGCTGTAGTCCATTTGTTTGAAGTTAGCTGCTAAGAAAAGTCATTAAATCGTAAAATGTTGTAAACAATACCCTAAATCAGTAGCGCACGTACTTATTTATATCGGTATTAAGAAATTTCTTTTAATCATCATATTTTAATCTTCTTAGGTAAGGGATAAGTAGTCATAATACGATATTTAGAATATTTTGTTTTTCGATTTTAACGAGAATAATTGTGGTCGTTAGGGGTGTTAAGGGATTAAGGTAGCATATTTTTATTTTACTTTTAATTTTTATTTTTATTTGAATTATGCTTTAAAAAAACTTCGGTTCTACGGTCATGGGATCTATTCAGCTACCTGTTGTGACAATATTATCCAGGGTTTCTATTGTGTTTGGATTAGTTAATTCCTATTTACAGGGTGGACTCTTTGAAAAATAACAACTATGACTATGTTTCAATAGAAATGTATATTACTTTTAGTTATTTTTCATGAACCACCCTTGCTTGGGCTTTGAAGGATTTGCATTTATAATGAATTCACTATGCTGCCAACTGCAAACAAATATACTATAATCGAATGATGCTTATACATTTACAAACGCACATGACATAAAGCCACTTTCTTTGTGCCAATAACCTTTTAATACAAGGAAGCTATTAATCTAATTATGTATAGCAACTAAAAATGGGTTTTATTAAAGTTACAATCTTTTTGTGAAAATAAAAGCAGAATTAATTATTTAATGTGAGAAAATATTCTCCATTTTGTATCTATATTAAATTTAAATTAAAAAAAAAAAAAGATTTGAATGAATTACTGTTAACTTAACTCGCTATAAATCTAATTTATTATCGAAACTCATCAGATTTCTCTATCAAGGATAACGTTAATTAAATTGAATACCTGACATTTAATTTTGTGCTTGCACAGTATCTTTTGTTCTCACCGCCTGGTAATAAATAAAAATAAAAAGCAATAAAATTTGGAGCTCGTTAACTTTTCTTAGATATATATTTATTATATATGTTAAACTAAATCTATATTATTAGATACATAAAAATATTTCAACGTTTTATTTAAGTTATAGTATGTTGGTGTTATAAAAGTTTTTTTTTTGTAATTTTCGGAGTCTTCTACACATTTTTAATATTCTTACTTTGTAGATCAGAAAATATTGATGATCTTTCATTTTAGTAAATAGGTTTTAGTTAAGTGGAAATATATTCTTGTATTATAACTAGTTTCAGCATACTAAAAGTGCGCCTATGGGAGACGATGTTAGAATTTGGAATACCTAACAAACTAGTAACAGTGACAAAGGCATTTATGGACGGGTCCAGAATTGCATAGGTGATGCTTTATTACCCATTCTTTTCAATATTACCTTAGAAAAAGCCGCTAGAATAGCATCACCACAGACTCACATATTTGGACTGAGACCATAAGAAGACCCTTAGTTAGCTATGCCAGCGAAAAAAATGACCATGACTGGAAACGATGAACACACCTTGAGAAGATTTGACAGAAACTTTTTAGGAAAATATATGGACCTCACCTAGACCCACTAATAGGACAATATAGAATAAGAAAAAATACCGAACTAGCACGACTCTACAACTATCCAGACATCGTACAAGAAATAAAAGTACGCTGGGTCGGACATATACCGAGTAGACAAGACACCAGAATTATAATGGGATGAAACACCACAAAGAAAGAGACCACTTGGGAGGCACGATAACATTAATAAAAAACTCTTTAACCTGTAACGTTTGTAACGTTCGTTTTCGAGCATTCCATCCGGACTATATATTTTTATTCTGTTTAATTTTTATCGCGCCGATGCTAAGGTCGATTGCCGATTTGGTGGTAGGAAATAATGCTTCGTCGACGGAATGATTTCTCAACTCGTTCATTTCGTCTGCGATTCTTGGTAAATTCAGATTTAATTTTCTGACTACCTTCGCCCTTCTGTCTGGTGAGTATCATTTTGCCTTGGTTTTAATTTTATCAGTTAGAAATATTCCAAATTGCGGTGAATATATTATTTTAAGTATTTTACTAATACTTAATTTTCGAATACAATTGCTATTGTAAAAAAGTCAGTTTTTGTGATGTTAAATAAAATATAAACATATATTGTAATTAATTTTTTCTCGAATGTTGGAGAAACTAGATAGCGATTGTATTCGATAGACATTACTTAAGGTCGGAGTTTTGATTTCAATTTTTATTGCTGACCACTTCCACCCACTTGGGCAGTACTGTTCCGTTACTATCGAAACACCGACAGGAAGATCACTTACCTCCACTTGGGCTGTTCCATCACTATCGAAACTCCGACTGGATGACCATCGGAAAAAAAAGATAAGAGATTAAATTAATTAGTTGATTTAAAAATTTTTGTCTCAAATACTTAAATTTTGAAATAAATTAACTTAAAACTGATTTTTGGAATTTTATTTGTGTGTCTGTACTTGGCACCCTATAATAGATGTTTGGAGGGAATTAAGCAAAACACAGAAGGAAGCCACGACCCTCAGGAGCTAGCCTAGGGAAATTTTAAGGTTACAATGTATTGTGTATTTTTTAATTATGTGTACTCGTTATGCATATATTAGTTGAGCTGAAGTTCGTAGGCTAACATAGTAAAACACATTTTTTTACAACTGTGTCAAAAAGACGTCATTTTGTAATAAAATACTTTTAGCGAAAACGTGATTTCCGTTACAAGTGAGAGAAATTCTCATAATGGTAACTTTCATCACTTGTGATGAAAGTTATATTTAAAAACAATTCATATCTGGTTGCCTGGTTTTATTAGTTTGACGTTTTTCGTTAATCGTTTGTACTGAAAATATTGTTAGTTATTTAGGTTATTATAATAACTATATCAGCAAGTGATTTAGATTATTTAAATACACCACCAGAAATAGCGTATTAAGCTGAAGAAACTTCTTTAGATTTATTACCAGTAAAATCTAAAAAGAGAAATGTATATATATATCCCTATACACAAAATTTATGGATTGGAAAGTAAAAACAGGTAAATTCATCTTCGGGATCTGTGCTGCTTGCATATTTTGGATGGTTGTCAAGTCATCGAGCTATCGATGTGTTATCGATTAAAAATAACATTGATATCAGTAAATATCCCAAGCTACGTTCTTTTTAAAACGAAAATCTGATGTATTTAAATGTAAAAACTAAAAAAATTTTTACTGATGAGCTACATATTTTCTTAAAGAATGCACCCAACTCCAAATACTTAATGACTAATAAGATAAGTTAAATTACATTATTAATGCGAGAAATTCCCAATGATATTAATAGTTTGTAAGTAGTCTTAGTTTTTGGAATTTTGGGAGCTTGTCGTTGCCATAAATTGAAAGATTTTACAGTAAGTGATATAAAAGATACCAGCAGTATATTCTAAGTTACAATACGTGATACAAAAACAAAAGTGCAGCGTTCCTTCCACATTTCTGGTTTCTTCTATGAGATTTTTAAAATATATATGAACCTTCGTCCTCTAGATATAGACAAAATAAATTTAAGATTCTTTATAAACTACCAGAACGAACAGTGTACTAGACAGGTTGTGGGAATAAATAAATTCAGTAAATTTCCTATGAAAATCAGATTTTGGAAATATCTACGGTGGATGATGAAACAATTTATGCAATTTTAATATTGTTTTTATGAATTTGATTTTTTCTTTTACAAATGGGGCAGCATTTTTGATTTTATTCTTCACACGGTCCAATAGTTTTTATTGAGGCTTGTGTTTTTCCACGCTTTGAAACGGTTTATCGTGTTTAGTGATGGAATTTGTCTTTATTATATTTAATAACGACAAACACGTTGTTAATATTGATCGATTGTAAGTACGCGGGACTTAGCCCAAAGTTTTCGCATGTTGAAATATTCATGCACAACCTGTTTTTGATATTCATAGAGTTTCACAATAATAAATGTTGCTTTAGTCACAATACTGTAACACCAGGGTATGTTTAAGTAAATAACAATAATATAGAAACTAAAAAACTTCCACTGGTTACTTCTTTCGGGGCACGTCAACTTGACAATCACTAGATAGCTAAAGCAAAACTAAAACTCGTTCATAAATATGTATGCTCTTGTTTTTCTAGAAGGTTATCGAATATACTAAAGGTCTATCTCTATGCAATATTCTGGCAATTCTTGATCAGCCAATAATGGCTACCTATAGGTGGGTTAAGTTAGCAGACTGATGCTCTTAAACTTGATAACGCAGTTGTTACAGTACATTATATTTAGAACTAATTAACAGACAGCTGTTAAATTTATAAACGTATTTTTTGAAAGTTGGTCCTAACTAAATCATATGGATTTAACTATAGTAATTCCATCTATGTATTAGTCTACGAATTCTCTACGCATTCAATATCCTATATTGCAATCTTAGCAAAGAATTCGATTAATTGGTAGATTTGTATGGGATTTTAATATCGAGATAGTTAAAGGAGGCAGCTTCATGGGACTAATTAGTGATACAACTACCTTGTGAAAGAATACACGTTATTCAGTTATAAATCATAAAGCTATTAATGTAATTTTTAATTGTATTTTAAATTTGTATATAAATGTAACCATTTTTTTTTATTGGTTCAACAAAAACTGACTGAAAATGACTAGGCTTCTACTCTGCATATAAAAATGGGTTATAGATAGATAAAGAATTCGATTAATTGGTAGATTTGTATGGGATTTTAATATCAAGATAGTTAAAGGAGGCAGCTTCATGGGACTAATTAGTGATACAACTACCTTGTGAAAGAATACACGTTATTCAGTTATAAATCATAAAGCTATTAATGTAATTTTTAATTGTATTTTAAATTTGTATATAAATGTAACCATTTTTTTTTTATTGGTTCAACAAAAACTGACTGAAAATGACTAGGCTTCTACTCTGCATATAAAAATGGGTTATAGATAGATAGGTATTTATTGGGTTGGTTGTTAGTCTGTATTACTGTGACCTTTACAGATCTATATTGTGCACAACCATCATCTCTAGAATAGGATTAGAGCACCTTGTCTAGCTCTGCCCATGAGACTTAATAGCCTTGACAGTGGCCCGTTCCCGTAACTTGAAGCAGCCGGTTTCTCCTCTCCCAATATTAGATACCGCGTCCTTGCAATGCCTTCACATTGGCATAGGACATGAAATGCGGTTTCCTTCTCCTCTTGGCAGTACCGACATGTTTTCATCTGCCAAGTTTAGCTTACCTACTCAGTTGTTTTCTGAACCGACATTGTCCTGTCAAGAGACAATACAGTAAATTTCGCCTTTTATAAAGATTTTGGCTTGTCGCTTGCCCGGTGAGTTTTCCCACCACACCTGGGCCTTCTCTAGCCTCTATTTTTCAATAGCCACCTTTCCGAACGTGTCAGCAATCCAGTCGATTGGTTCCGGGCCAAAATGGTTCATAAGAGCTTTTTATAATTATTTTACTTTTTTTGTTTTTCATAACATTCTGAATAAATGATGTTATCACATTTTTTAAAAATTTCTCATAATTTATAAAATTATAAACTGGCCATGCAATGACCTGCCGCATGCGAATGAAGTTTTTCTTACCGTGGACGTGGGGTGTATCCCATGTGATTTTTTTCTGTCGCTGTTTCTACGTTAACTCCATATGTCACAACGTCCCACAAAAAGCAAAATCTTCGGAATACATATTTTTCACATTATTTAGATATAAATGAAAAATACCAATGTTACCAATACCAATTATAGTAAATATTTTCATAAGATATACATGGGAAGTTTGAAAATTTAGTTAGGCCTCAAAATAAATCGTTTACCTATATCTTCAAATAATTCCCCTTCCACAACTATTAACTTCTTCGGAAGTTGTTGATATTTGTTTTTTTGGGTACAAAGTCATCATTCAGTAAATTGGTTTCCAATTTAAGAGTAGGTACCCTATTGTAAAGTTTATAATGAAAACAACCATTTTGTTAGGCAAAAAGAGAGGTATACAATATCTTGTCCTATTCGATTCGTTCTTAAATCTAATTCTTACCTGATGTTTTATTTTTAACAGTTAAACTCCACCCAGTACAAATTTTCAGGTAACTCGCTTAAGAAATTAAAAAAAAAAATGGACGAATAAGCTATAATAATAAATTTAAAGAAATAATAATGTAGTTTAAACGAAAAAATAACCCGGAAGAGATTTTACATAGTTATATCTGTCACGATCGAATATTTGCGCACATTAATGACATAACTCTTAATAAAATATGTTAAAAATGTTATGTAAAACAATGTTTTAGCAATTTATAAATATTAATTTGCAAAATGATGGATAGAAGAGTAAACAGTATATGTTTAGGTGTATTTCCATTTGAGTCAAACTATACATATTTACTTATACTGATGGTTTTTTATGTAATTCTACGAGAATTACGCCAATTTTAACGTTTTACTCTAATGTGATTACTATAAGGTATATTACAAATTACAAATACAGTGTTAGTAAAAATTTAAATCAACTAAATCGGAATATAAAATGAAACTAACCCAAAATGTACTAATCTATACATATAATAAAACTGTAGCAGGGTCAACTTTGTACATTAAAAAAACTATCGGAAATTTATAAGCGATCGATATAGCTTACAAAACTAAAGTTATTAGAAATGACTTTTGTCTGTTTGTCTGTCTGTCCGTCTCTCCGTCTGTTCGTCTATCCGTCGGTCTGTCTGTCTGTTCGTCTGTCCATTTGGCTGTCTGTCTGCCTGTTGGCTTGTGCGCGATAGACTCGAAAAATAATAAACGATTTTCTTACAATTTTTAATAACAGACAGAATGGTTATGGAGGATCGTTTTGGAGTGGAAATTGGATGAAATACGACGACATCAGCCTTTGTACTATATCTCTCTGTCTGTCTGTCTGTCTGTCTATCTGTCTGTCTTTCCGTCGTCTGTTCGTCTATCCGTCTGCGCGACTGTCTGTTGGCTTGTGTGCAATAGACTCAAAAAAACCTGAGATTTTCTTAGAGATTTTAACAACGGATGGATTTAGTGTTTAATAAGTTAGGTTTTAAATAAATTGGATAAAATACGACGATATAAGATCAAATCTAACGTTATACTATATCAATAAAATGGATATCTTATGAGTTTTAGCATAAAAATTAATGGGTTAAAAATTCAATAGTTAAAATATGCATGAAACGAAGTGAAGATATCGCTTACTCATTTAAATTCCTAATAGAGGGCTTTACAAGTTAAAGTTTACCATCAACTGATATTCAGAAATTTTAGGTTGGCAACCTTGCTGGTGAGCGACAACGATGCAGACCGAAATGCGGACCAAGAGAGCATCGGCAGCAATAAACAGTGATGCTACTATTCGTGTCAATATACAGTACTAAAGCATTGTAATTGTCTAACTATGGAACTACCTTATGTTGCACTTATTTAGTGAGTAACATATTGATTTTAATTTAAAAACCGACCCTGTAAAAATACATAATTGCAAAAATGTACCCACGCAAAAAGAAGATTAAAAACTAGAGAATAAAAGACCCTTTTCTGTATGTCACAGAAGGGATGTTTTGCAAAAAGGGTTGCAATAAAGAAGATGGGGTAGTAGGGCAGTAGGTGTAGAATATGCAAATTGGGATTACTCATGAAAAAATGGAGTTTGAGTCTATATCAGGGAAAGAGTTCTTTATGGGTTTATAATTCATATCATTTTACTTTAGTACTGTTGTTACGATCTATGTTATTGTTTAATAATTGTTTTAGTTTTTTTTTAACAATTTATGTTTATTTCCACTTGTTAAACTTTTTTTGATGTTTGACTTTTACTGCTGCGATTTTTCTAATCTTTTTAACACATTTTCAAATTGCTACAAGTTTTTTGATATTTTTATGATATATAATATCTTTTAAATGTTTTCCGGTCTTTTTTTATATTTAAAGCGATACGAGGGTTGTCTTTTTAGTTTTGCATATAGCCGTTTGGAAGAAGCTACCAATAGAACTCTTAGACACAAATATAACCTTAATCTTTGGTTGACATAAATCCAGATTTTTATTGTGATATAACAAGTCGTGTAGGTACAGTGAGTTTTTGAAATTTGCCAGTCTGTAATAAAATGAATTTTGCCCGAGAATATTTTCGAGCAATAACTTTTACAATTTTTAGAGAGTATTATACCAACGGCAATGTTCGCTGAAATGGTGTCTGTATTTGGAAGAGAAGCACCACACCAGTTAACTATTTCCCGCTAGTATTGCGACTATCAATGTGATCGCTCCAGTCTCATCGACGATTCCAGGCTAGGCCCACCCAAAACAGCAGTCACACAGCAAAACAGTGGTGCGGTTCGTTAACTAATTACGAGTGACCTCCGTGTAACATACCAGGAGATAGAGGCATATTTGGGCATTTTAAAGAAGTCGATCCAAAAGATCCCACATGAAGAACTGGGTGTTATAAAGATGGTATCCCTTTGGATCCTTCATTTGCTCACAGAATAGCAAAAAGCGCTTCGCGTCAATGGGTGTCAAAAAACATTGGAACGCTTCAACAAAGGGAGCTCAAAAAATGTTTATAGTATTGTTAGTGGATTTACTCCTACGAACCGGAAAATAAACACCAATCTGCTGTGAGGAAAAACAAAATAAAAGTAATCCTTTCTCGAAATTGTCGCAACTTTTGTGTCAAAATCTGGTCAACGACTTCTTCACGTTCCCAAAGATAGAGAATGCAAAGCAGGGCAAGTGATTCCAGTCGCAAAAGAAGCCATCGATGCCTTTAAAACAGCGATCTTGCAAAAGTCAACTAAAGGCTGGAATAAATGTTTTACCAATTGGTTTGAACGTATGCAAACGTGTATCTTTCTTGGTGGGACATATTTTGAAAAACAATAAAGTATTTTATGTTTATATATTTTTTGTCTTTATGACCAAATGCAAAACTAAGAAGCTAAATTGCTTGGAATTGATTTTCGTTTGATTTACATACTTTAAACAGTGAATAAATTATGAACTCAACCAAATTAAATGGATTAGTCAATTTACTCTTTTAAACATTGTTTTGATTTGACATAACAATTAGATGATATTATTTTCATTAATTATATAAGGTAAATAGTATCGATTAGATACTGATTTTTGTTATATTTAAGTGTGGAAGTCTATAATTAAGAACAATGGCCAATTTTTATTGGTATCATTAGGATTATGAACTGAAACAATTTATCATAGGTGCGTAAATTACACCCCTTATGACTCACAATTTTTGTAATTAAATCGTTAAATTTAGACTGATTTATTGTTTGTACAGTGTGCAAAATACACTTTCAGTAATAAATATTCTTATTATACAAATGAGCATTATATGATAAAATCAGATAATCAACCAGGAAATAATTTATGGTATTTAATAGGTATTTTATAATAATAAATTTTAATATAATAACAGTAAGGAACAAGTCAATTGAATATCATTTTCTATAAAACAGGAATTAGTTAAGAAAGAAATTTAAATGTTATAAATTAGTTAAATTACAAAGCAACCCAGAAATTGTATAGATTAGAAGGTATTCCCACAGAGGAAGTCCATATCAATATACGTAATGAAAAAAAAAATAATAGAAACGTATCTAGTGCCATGCTGTCATTGTCTGTCATATATAATTTGGATTTGTGCTCGGTTAGAATTCCTAACAGGATGCTGCGACATAGATATAAATATTGACCAGGGGCAAAACCAAACTGTAGACATGTGTTTCGCACTCGTTAGAGCTCATCAGTACCGTACATGTTTGTCTCTTTAGTCACTAATGAAGAAATCGACATTCCCGATATAGATTGGTCAGTATTTGATGTAAATGTATTGAGAAAGTATAAACCAATCGCAAGTACCGCCATCTCAACTCCAAAACTGGCAACAACAAAGTCGCAACTTGTCTCAAAAATACCTTGAAGAAAATCGTCCTTAAACACAACAAAGAGGCCGGTTTCTCAAACTTCGTGCAGTAAATAGACTTTTCGAGAAAACTTTTATGAAAATAATCAGGCTTCCACTCGTTCCACACGTGCTGCTAAATTAATAGGTTTGCAAAACTTGACTAACATTATACGAGCAGAAAGGTCTTATGGATTAGATGTATTGCGATCAAAGCTCGGTGATTCAGATAATATACTATAATACGATCTGCGTTTGGGTACCTAACAGATGTATACCTACCTAGCAGTACTCAAAAATTCATTTTGATATACAGAAGGTTGTTTAAAACCAACATTTTGCACCCTTCTGGATATAAATTTATTAATGATGTGTATAAAATAAATTGCTCCATTTATTAACCTTTATTTATCAGTTCATGGTCCATGTGGTCGATTCAGCTGACTCAAATAACCTACCAACCGGTATGGTATTGTTTAAAATAAAATCTGAATGAAAAGAACACCTGGGTACAATAAATGAATAAAAAAATTCACCTATAGCTAGTTTCTTTCAAAAGATCCCTTCTGTATTTTATAAGATGTCAAGGACGCCCATCTTAATCTATTAAAGTGGGTCGCACACGCGGATTCCTGTTTTAATTTGTGTAAAAATTCCTTGCCAGGTTGTCAAATTTATTTCTGAATGGTAAATAAGGTCACAAATTAGTTATAAACCTCATCATTATCCACTGGATTTATACATTTCATTTTCGAAAATATTTTGTTTAGTAAATTAATTTACGTATCCCCAGAAGCACAACGTCCCTTCCAAATTACATACACATTTTAGTAATGTATCACTATCTCTAGAATACTGGCAGAACTTCTTTCTTTTGCATCGTATATGATGTAACAGATACCAAGATGATCTGGGAGTAACAAAGTCTATGTAGTTAGTGACTTTTATGTTTAACTTTTATTTTGCTGTAACATAATTTTAAATAAATGAAGCTGGTAAAGACAATTACAACAGTAAACATTACCATACAGTGCCTGTCACTTAGAATTATTCAAAACAGTCATTGTTACGTTTCTGAAACCAGTTACAAACCTTAAAATAACACTACCGATAAGGTAACTATTTAGTTACAGAAAACTGTAACACTAATCATAGCAATTACTACATGGTAAAAATTATTTAAAAATGACTTACAAGAGTAATGTGCTTTTTTAGATATAAAGGGAGCATTCTATTAGAGCTGTCGCAATAAAAATGGGTATAGAACCATTATCAAATAAATGCAATCCATGCTAAACGCTGGGAAAATAGTTACCTACTTCGGAGATCAATCAACTACCATAAAAGCAGTAAAAGGCAAGGAGGAGGACGTTTAACGCTTTTATTGCCTTAACTGTGGTCATAGGTAGTAGTCGACCTGATAGCAAAGCTTAAACGAGAAAGGTTTCGTATTCTGGGCTACGCTGAAGATTTAGTTATGGTGGTAAGAGGTATTATTGCGAACCGCATGCAAAGGGCCTTAATACTAGTACCTACTTGGTGTTCAAAGAAAAGACATCTAGCCAATCCTAACAAAACGACACTTATTTTATTCAGAAGGATGTCAATAAATCAAACTCCTGTTATGAATAGAATGACACTTTTTTTCCATTAGTGGTGAGATATCTCGGAAATGTACTTGACAGAAAACTTTCCACACGTCGCAAAGTTATCTTTTAACGCTACAAAGGTTATGTAAATCTTTTTATAAAAACATGGGAAAAGCTAAAAAGATCTATTGGCCATAACTCTTATCAGACTTTTAATGAGATCTTGTATTAGTGCAGAATTGAAAGTAATTCTAGACCCTTCTCCTTGCATTTGCACGCAAAAAGAATGGTTCTGCAAAGTGTCTATATGTAAGCAACGTCTAAAATAGTAAGTCTCTAAAACTTGACGATATTATAGGATTTCTTAGGATAAGTGTCGGACCAACCCAGTCCATGAAGATGCTTACAGACGTTATGTTTCCAAAACTCACACTACATGTTAATATTAATAAATTTAAGTTAACACAACGCGAAATCACTCAGCATACAAAAGGGGCTTTTAATAGCTTCGAAAGACACTTCTAATCTTCCAAATGGAGCTTTTACCAATAAACTTTTGTGCTCAAGAGGGCATTAAAAAACGCCTGAATTTAGCCAGAATACTCATTGCGATAGCCAAACTACTTACAAGGCCCTACAATCTACCACGTTTGAGTTCAAAATAGCTTGGAACTGCAAACAGTCTCTTAAGCAACTAGTAAACACAAAAAAGTTACTTTTCTGTGGGTACCAGGACATAAAGGGATTGTCAGAAGAGAGAATGCTGATTGTCTCGCAAAAAAAGAGCTACTACTTCTTTTATCGGACTGGAAATTAAAAAAAAGGACTCAGTGCAGGTTATTGGAATAACAATTCTTGTCAACAACAAGGAAAAAGTTTGATACAGCCGTCACTGCGCTACTCTAAATTACTAGAGCTTCAGAAACCTAAGTAATCGTGAAAATTCTCACAGGACACTGTCTACTGAGATACCAAGATACCATCTCTGTAAATTGGACAGAGAAACATGAAAACTCTTTAAGTAGGTATTTGAATGAAACAGCCGAAAATATTATGAACTGTCGAGTAGTTGTTCGCCAACGATATAAATACCTGGGACAGATCTTCTTAGAGCCTGATCAAGTTACAAAAGTACGTCCTTAGCAGATAATAGACTTTCTTAAAAGTCTTGACCTTTTGGACTTATAGATAGATTTAAAGCATGTAGGTACTTACAAAAAACATTTCACAATGTAGTAAGGACATCTGGGCCAATCGACGCCACTTATAATCAAAAATCTACAATAGTAAAAATGTAGTGAAGAAGATACTTAAAACAAAGTAAATCCATAAAATTATTCTTACTATTTTTAACACAAAAACTGTATTTTAACCAATATTCTTTTAGGTATATGTTATCATGAAAAAATCTTTGAAGAATAGTTATGACCAATGAATCCAAATCCTGTATTTAATAGAAATCCATGGAGTTAGGTAAATAGAAAAAGTAAACTATTGGAAAAGCCAAGCTTTTTACCATATAAGAATTATTTATAATTACAGTAATTTCAGTTCAATACGTTTTTATTCGTTGAAATTTGGCAGCATTGCAATCACCGTATGTGTTATTCTATTCAGATTTATTTTCTTTGTACATGCTCTATAACCCTTAACAATAAACTTGAGAGTCCTCGCTCACTACTTACTACAAAAAGAGTGTTCAAGGATTTCATCTCTGATTAAACCTTTTGAAATGAAATCAGTTCCGATTCTAAAGTAAGACGTAGTATGTAAATATATACAATTCGATTACTTTTTATATTAAAAATTAAGTAAAATCGTTTTTATAATTCACGTTCACAAAGTTTCTATTTCGACACTAAAAGCAGTATCGAAATAGATTCATTGTAACACTGTTTTTGGTAACTTTTTGTTTTACACAATTGGTTGCACTGCACTGATTATTAACGAAAGATGAAAGAGTTCAGGTAGTAAATCAAGAATTATGTTGTATTAACTACATTATCAGCGATATTGCGAAATTCAGAATATTTTATTCAAATTTGACAAACATTCAAATTTAAAATCATTAAAACTGTCAAGTGTCAAAAGTGTCAAGATCGCCAACATAAATAAATATTTCGAAAAACTCTCATTTTATTGATTTTTTTATACTTTTAAAAGTTCATTATAAAAAATAGTATGTAAAACTCGAATTACAATGACGGTTTGTAGTACTCGTTCTTTGCGAAACTCACTGCTTCGCGGTTCGTTTCACAAACTTCACTCGTACTACGAAACCTGTCATTGTAACACTTGTTTTACAATATACTATTTCCTATGTAAAATAATACCTCTATTACAAAAATAAATAAAAATTTTGTTAGGCTTATCATACAAATTTCAATTTATGTCGGATAATATTTCCATTATACTATTAAGGTAGCTTAAAAGATTAAAAAACATTGTATGAGAATCACACACCTTAATTTTAGTTTTTCATCAACAAAAGCTTTATCAAGATATTAAGCATCTTATACATTCCAACTATTATTACTATTCTTAACTCTCATCCAAGTTTCGTAATGCTATTTGTGGTTGTTTAAAATATTTAATTGAATAGAATATGCACTTCTAAGATATGTATAATAATTTTATTTATCAAGTTTTGTTTCACTGAATATACGAAATAAGAATGTAAGTGATGAAAAGGCATAATTTAAGATAAGGTATTAAAATAGTTGATTAAATTATTTGATAAGATTTTGTTGTACTTTCTATTAAATTTTCCTTCAATTTTATTTTATTAAATTAAAACTTACTTTAATTAAATTAAAGACGATTTTGTTCATGTTGGTACAAAAGTGGTATAATTTTCAACTATTGGTTATTCTCTTAAAAAACTATTAAACATTAATCAATCATAAAAACGGAAAGTATAAATGATTATTTAGACTTAGAAAGTATCTAATTTGAATAGTATATTTTGTAACAAGGTTAGAATTCGATACGAGTGGAGAATTCCGAACGCGAGCGTAGCGAGCGAGAGGAACCACGAGTTATCGAATTTTCATTCTAACCGTGTAACAGACTGTATTTTCTCCACGACCATGTAATAATTCTGTTTATTTCAATTGAAATATGTAGCCAAACAATTAGAACGTCGCACTGACAAACTGAGTGACAGTTTTGAAATTCGCAGGGCAATCTATGTTTTTTGTTGAGCAATTACAGAATGTTATTCCGTCACTAGTTATAGAATGGAAATACATGCAAAACACATAAGAAGCAAGTGTTTCAGAATGAATATTCTATCTCAAGATAGAGAATGAACACTTTCTATTATTAAAAATGAAGTCGGAATTATTACACTCATTAATGGTCGTGAAGAAAAGAATTTTCTGTTAGAAAAAATGCAATAAAAAAACTACATAAAACCGTTAAAATTTCCAACATCTATGTAAATAATAAGTTTTAATTTGAACCCAAATAAAAGCTTGGTATAGGTATATATACCAAAAGATCGATCTAGGTACAAAAAGCGGGGAATTTGGGATTAAGATAGGCCCAGTAAAATCAAGAAATATTACACCAGAAGCGAAGATCAGACGCAGGTGTCCCACAAGGAGCAGTACTATTCCCACTACTTTACACAATAAAGACACCAGACGTGCCTAAGACGCCATATGCCATGCTGTTTTTATACTCTGACGACACTGGAATAACAGCTATGAGTACAAAATCAAGGATGATTACGAGATACCTATAAAGAGCAACGAAGTAAATGGAAGAATGTTGCATTAAGTGGAAATAGCAATTAATCACGGAAAAAACAAGGCAACATTGCTTAAAAGAAGAGAACACCAACTATATGAAGACATAACGATGGAAGAAGACATCATCGAATGGACAAGATCAGTAAAATATCGAGTTACTATGGACTAAACACTAACCTTCAAAGAACACGTCAACAGCGTAGTGAAAAAAGCCAAATACGTAAAAAGTAGCTGGGAGTATTGATTGGATGGACTAGCCAAATAAAATTTAAAATTAAGAATAATCCAAACCACAATAATTAACATTTATTCAAGATCGCATTCTCTAGCTACGTCCTCAACTAAAAATAAAGTGTAGATATTCCGAGTGCAGTGCTCAATGCGATACGATATCTGATTCGTTTAAATGCTAGGTGTCCTCTTCCGTGTTTACCGCAACAGTCGCCAAGTTGTAAAGGTTATTGGAGCACAGTGGCATTGTGATCTCAGTGATTTCTCGTCAGAGTAGAAGTACAGTTGTTAATCGTTTTGGTTTTATTTACGCGTACGTTACGATTATGCGATAATTGTGAAATTTTGTAAAGTTTAATTTAATAGAACAATAGAACAAAATATCAAAATAAAAAATTTGGGTCACCCAAAATAGAGTTTGAAAATTACGACAATAAGTTAAGGGAAAAATCGGTGTTGAAGAAAAAGAGGCGACTTCACTTCCAATTTAAAACGTGCTTGTGACATTTAGGCACTATAAGAATAATACTAGAAAAATAAAAATAAGTGTTTAGCGAGGTTTCTTTCAACAGGTAAGTTTTTTTTTTAATTTTTAACTCTTTCACGAGCTTTTTTATGGCATTTAATAAGCTCAAAAAACCTCGTGTTGCGGTGCCACTTAAAAAATCTCCAGCTTTTACCTGCAACTCCAGTATTCACCCTTTTTCTAAGTGAGATAGAGAAAAATGATCACTTGACAAAAACAACCCAAAAAAGCTCTTTTTGCAAAGGAAGCATTTAGAATTAAAAGTTTATTTAAAAATCGATGGGTTTTGCTAATTTAAACATAAAAAATATTATAATTTGTAATTATACAAATTAGTAGAGAAATAGCTCGATTGAAATCTCAACATAACCTTGGTTGGTAGTAGAAATGATTTACACGGTAAGCATCTTCTCTTTTTCACCGTGCAATCGTATAAAGAACATTAATCTGGGAAATTTATCGTAAAGGAACAAACTGACAAATGGAATATCATTCGACACGAGTAGTAAAAAGAAAGGATAAAAATTGAATTCGTAGCGAATATATATGGCGTCAAACATTTGTTATGGAAATGTTCCCAGTAATTTAATACACGCTCTGCATAACATACATCACTATACCCAAAAATGAAAAGTATTTTGTTTGCTTTGATGCAACAATAAAGATGAAAAATAAGAACAATAAAATTTGACAGCATATTTATTCGGATATATACATGCTGTACATGCATAGGAAATGTTTATTGAAAACTATATATCAGGTTTTAGTGTTTGAATATCCTCAGCAAATCCTCCTATTTGAAAAGAAAAACAATCAATTTTAGATATACTAAATCATTTAAATTGAGAAAAATTATATAGATAACTTCGAACAACCGTGCACGAGTTTATCAAAACATACAAAATCAATAGATTATTTTAGGAAGGCAGGTATAACATTGAAGTGAAAGGGTAACTTTGGAAAATTTATTAAACTTTGAGGAAAATCGTAAAAAATATACTAAAACATAATAAAATGATTTAAAATCCGATTAAAAACTCTTATACACGGTAAATTAATTATTTTGAGATCATAAAGTTTATCAAATTTAGAATTAAACAAACAAGAAAATGACATTAAAAAAATTGAAAAAATGTCGCATGTGACATGACTCGAACCTGCAACCTTTATCTACAGCTGGTAACGCCTCTAACAAATCTTCAATGAAAACTATGAATTTAGATTTTTATAAAAATTGGTACCGATTTAACGATTTTTCTATACAAAATTTCAACACCCCTATTTCACCCCTTCAGGGTTAAAAATGTTCACGATTCTTTTTTAGGAGCTGTTCACATTATGAAAATAAACTTCTGTTCAAATTTCACATTTCTACCATTAGCAGTTACGGCTGTGCGTGCGTCTTTACGTCAGTCATTGGGAACTTCTTCTTTTATATATGTATGTATATACAGATTTTCGATATTTGCTGTTTTTTTTTTAATTAAGGATGTCCTCGTAGGTATAGATCTGAATACAAATGTACCGAGAACATCTATTGGGGCAGAAGAGGTAATTTATTAATTTGGGATTTAAAGGCCTGCAAGTTAGGACGAGTGGGGAAGACGTGGGAAGGTAAGGAGTTCCACAATCTGGAGACCCTGGGGATGAAGGAACGGTCGAATCGATCCGTTCTTGATGTCTGGCATTGAACAGTATAAGGGTGCATGGAGTTGGCACGTCGCGTTGCTCTGGCTGGTCTGGCAAGTAGAGGCATTATGAAACGGAGTTCTTCTGAGCAAAATCCGTTTATGTATCGATAAAACAAGGAAAGATCAGCCACTGCACTTCGGTGGGAGAATGGGGCTAGCTTTTTGGTGATACTGGTGTCGTTTATTAGTCGAACTGCTCTTCTCTGTATTGCATCAAGAACTCCGAGCCTTGACGGAGCCATACATGCGAGCAGTATTCAAGATTAGGCCGTATTCGGGCTTTGTAAAGAGTAGCCAAGTTGGATGGAGTAAAATATTTCCGTGCTCTAAACAGAAAGCCTAATTTCTTTCCTGCTGCAGTTGCTATGGAAGCAATATGTTCGTTCCAGAGTAAGTCCTGGGAGATCGTTATACCAACCAGCGCATTGGAGTCGCCCGCTACCAGCGTCTGATCGTTGATTCTAATGGATTAGTCGCATGTTTGCCTCTTGTTGGATAGGCAACATGTCTTTGTCTTGGAAGCGTTAAAATTAACAAGATTCTTTCTTCCCCACTCGTCTACAATTCTCAAATCTTGATTGAGAGAGGCCGTTATGGATCTTCTGTCCTCTTACAGAATATGTAGAGGTATGGGACGGTTGTGCGCTTTGCTACAGTGTAGGTTGCTATCATCTGCAAAACCATGTATCGGGTTATTATTGGCTTCTAGTAGATCATTAATGTGTAATAAGAATAGAGTAGGAGCTAGAGCCGATCCTTGGGGAACTCCAGCGTTGATCTTGTAGAGGTTGGAAGAATGTCCATCTACAGCAACTTGGATGAACCTTTTGTTTAAAAGGTGTGCGTTTTTTGACAGATTTTACTTGTTACTTTGTTATGTGCTAGATATGTTAGCTGTCGCATTTCTAATTATTTGTTAATTTTTTTTGTTCAACATATCCCATATATAATATGCTTTGGTTTCATTAAGAGGGCAATAGGTTTTGGTGTGCATTTTATCTACGCCGAAAATCGTATAAGAAATACAAAGTTTTGTAAATTATAAAACAGTAAGCAAATGAAATTATGAATTAGATATAGCATACATAATTTAATCAGAATTATTCTTTCTCGTCTAACCCTTTGTAATCTTTCCTACAGGATAACATAATACCGAAACAGACCTTTTTTTGTGTGCCCATTTCAATTCAGTTCTAATTTCAAAGCGGACCCATTCTCATTGTGTTAAACTTTATAAGACAAGACACGACCTCATAGCCATCGTAAATAGTGTAAAATGTGCGGCGTTGTAGCCCTTTTTGCGCTTAGGAGATTAAGACAAGGTGCCCCTCTTATCTTATAATTATCGTGTTATCTTTAGTCACTCGTCACCCTTTCTAAAAGATTTTCTTTCAGAAGATCGTAAGCTTTTGTTACGAATCGTTAATTATCAACTCGAGTTTATTTTAGCATTGTTTAAAGGATGCAACTTGATTTCGGTCCTTGAAAAGGGTGGCATGAAAGGGCGTTGTTTTTTAGTGTTTGCCGAAGTTAATTAATTGTAGTTATGTTTCATTTTATGAACTGAGTGTTAATTGACTTTAAAATTTTATATTTGTTCTAAATTATTATATTTTTAAGACAAATTTGTAACCTTCAGAATAGTTATATAATTTTATTGTGAGCATATCTTGATTCAACTCATGTCGTATTCTCAAATCCTGGTTAAGCACATATACGACGATAATAAGAGAGAGATTAATTATGTGTCTAATTAATTATGGAAATATCAAACTCTAAATCCATTCTTTGTGTCTTGTCTTATAGTTTTATGCGGTTAGGGGACCGAAGGCATTAAACTGATGTCGCATACTTTGAAAATTTAGGAAAAAATAGTTAAAAGGAGACGAGTATAAAGTAAAAACCAATTTGAAATTATCCCTGAAAGATGCTGTTTTTGCTATAAGAAGTGTGGAAATGTATGCAAGTGAAAGGTGTGCCGGAAAAGTATGTCCGATTAGTGCAAGAGATGTATAAGGAAAAAAAATGAAATAGAAAGCAGCTTTGGAGTTACGGAGGGATTTGTGTTGCATGTGAGGCTCCACAAGGGGTCGGACTAAAGGGATCAGAGGTGAAGCTTTATAGTATACGATGTATGTAGATGGTATTGTGATTGGAGAACTTGTAAAAGAGAGACTGGAAGAAAAAGTTTAGAAATAGAGTAGGGCGCTTGAGAGAAGAGGATTAAGGTGATATACTCCAACATTTTGGCGCGAAACCTAGAAAGAGCAACGATACTCAAACAAACCCAGTACAGAGAATAAATGTAAAAATTTTGTCAGGTATAAATTAACCCCGACATTTAAAACAGATACTGATTCACTGAACTGTACTGGGAGGTTCATAGTAGAGGGCGTTTTAAATCAAAGAATAGAATATTTTAAATCTGTATTGCGTTTTTCTCAAAAATTTCAAAATATTTTGATATGAAATTTTAGGCATAAATAGTTTGTTTCATTTTACGTGGTAGACGCATACTTTTATTTTGAATAAATGATAACTTAAAGAAAATTATGATGGTTTATAGAGAAAAAAAATAATTTTTGTAATAAACACATGCGTCTTGTAGAGAGGAGGAATAAGAAATAGGTGATTAAAAAAATAGATAAATTTGAGATTGGAATAAGAGGAAGAGAGGAAGTCCGAAGTTGAGAGGGATGGATAAAATAAATAAGGACCTGAAAAATAAATAACGAAGAAGAGAAGATGCACTAAATAGAGTCAGATGGAAACAAATCTTACGAATGGCTAATGCCGACATCCACTAAGCTTGAGATAAGGTTGAGAAAAAGAAGAAGATAGAGGGCCGGAAAAATTTCAAAAATTTTCAAAAATCCCATAATAGTTGTCTCAAAATATTTACTTTACAAAATTTTTTTGGTTCCAAATAAAAATAACAGCACAAAAACTCTATCTTATTAGCGTCTTATATGAGTTAAATCATCACAAAGGCATCTGTGGTGTATATTGTTTAAAGGCTCTATAAGCTATAGGTTAAGACCACAAGTTCGAGTCCTGCCGTATGTGATTTTATTTTTATTTTTTCTTAATGTCATTTGTTGTTAGTTTAAATTCTAAAGTTCTATAATTTCAAATCTCGAATTTCTTCCTAAAAAAACTACTAAAGTTTACATCCTTTTAAAAGTTATAAAACGTAGACAGGTAATTGCTCTAAGCTTACACTTAAGATAACGTCTTTTGGTAACTAATTTTCTAATAAATACTCCTTCGTAATTTTCTTTAAGAAAAGAATGAATAATGGTTAAAAAACTGCATGTTGCATAGAGAGAGTACCTAATTTAAAGGACATTTTCAACAATGACTGTTCTAAATTTTTTCATTATCCGCTAGAAAAGAGTTAAAATTAATGGGATTTCCGATCAGTAAAGGACCTACAAGAGAACGAGCCCAAAATCCCATGCTTTTTCTTATGAAGGTCCGAAAAGCGAATTTTGTTACCGTTCAAGGTCGTCTGACGTCATAGCCCCACCCGGCCCCACCCACTTTCACTTTTAACCTGATTGCTTGGTTCTGATTGGCTGACAGACTCCGCCCTTTAATTGCTTATTAATGACTTGTTAATTACTAGTGCCCCATTGCTTCGTTCTGATTGGCTGTCTGACTCCGCCTCTTAATTATTATTAATGACTTGTTAATTACTCGTCCCCCTTTGCTTGGTTCTGATTGGTTGACAATCTCCGACCCTTAATTACTTAATAATTAGAAATGCCCCATTGCTTGGTTCTGATTGGTTGACAATCTCCGACCCTTAATTACTTAATAATTAGAAATGCCCCATTGCTTCGTTCTGATTGGTTGACAATCTCCAATCCTTAATTACTTAATAATTAGAAATCCCCCATTGCTTGGTTCTGATTGGTTGACTGCTAGCAGACAACTGTCAATTTTCGAGTGGCCTTTGACGGTTCCACGGGTTAGTGGACACCGGAAAACCGAAGCCTGCGGCTTCATTTGAAGTTATAGAAGTATAAAATATTAAATATATTTTTTAATAATTGTAAAATTGTTTTATTATTAATAACCACATTTTTTTTATTATTTTTTTATTATAAAAAAGTATAATATTTACATAGGTAATATAACACATTTAAATTAGGTATTTATATTATACTCTTGATTACCTCCGTAAGAGGGTAATATTCCATTAAACAGTCATGAATAATGATGCAATATACTTTTGTATCTTTTGGAAAACCATTGTTAGCTTCAATTTCTAATTTTATATCGACAGTTGAAGATTTCATTCCATCTTCTTGTTTTGAACAATCTATTACAAATAAGGCATGATCTTTAAATGCTTGATAATCTAAAAGTGATCGTCTCTCAGTCGAATATGAATAACTAGGATAAAATTCAGTGTAGTTATAATGAGCTGCAGCATAATCATTTTTCTCAAAGTCCAGTTGCATTCTTTCATTAGGCCAATATTCACCATTAAGAGATACTCGAACACTTGATATATTAACATTATCAAAAATTGTTGAATCCTTTTCTTTTCTATTGCGCCTCTCAGTTTGAAATGTTACTATAACATAACGCGGTTTTTCAATTGATGAGCTTGTTTTAACATTCCAGATTTCTCTTCTTGCACCGTCTTTAATTGAGGGTAGTTCATTAAGATCCCACTTTCTGAATGGAATATATATTGGTATATTATTTTTAATAGGTTCCATCAATTTAATTTTAATTTCATCATTGGGAAACACATGTTTCACTTTCAGTTCCATACTATTTATAATAATCTTAACAGTTGTTGTAGTTGCGGTACTACCAGCACCTACCTCATTTACAATAATACTATCATTATCGTAACTAGCTCGTACGAGACGAAATGTTTGTCTCCCATAAGCTATTGTTGTATAATCATTAAAAATGTTGAAAATATGTTTAAGAGGAATCAACAAACTAAAAGATTTATCATCTTCATTTAAGAACGGATGGTTAGGAAAATTCCATCCAGCAATACTCATAAATCTTGCATAATCACTGCGATAGCATAGCATACTACGTACGGCGCTAACAATTCCGGGATCTCTCACTGTTTTTCAATTTCTTTTGAACTTTCACTATATGAACAGGAATCGAATAGAAATACCCCAAAATTGGGAGCTAGATGTACGTTTCCACCTCCAACTATATCTAATCTACCTTTAATTTCTAATAAAGATTCATGTAGAGCAAAAAACGAATCAGCTTGATTTATTACAAACTCTACGACATCATTGTTATTAAATGATTTCACATATGGAGTGTACGATCTAAATTCTTCTTTTCTAATCGAATCATCATACTTTGGTTCACGATGTAGATCAAAAATGGGGTCAACTTTAAGTCGCTTAGATTCAACTTCAGATCGTATATATTTACGGTTTACCATATTTAACTTTAAGTCCAATCGATTGTAAAAAATCTCTGTTTACTCTAGTTAGTTTACGATGCTTGCAAGATCTAGATAAAACTGATGATTTTTTAGTTGGAACCGTCCTTTTATGTTCTATAATGAGACCCATTTATCGTTCTTGTAAAACTAGATGAAGGGTGCTTCTTTCTCCGCGAAAGTTAACAGGTCTTAAATCTTGATCAGACACCCTTACAATGATGTGATTAATTTCTTTCAAATTCTTTATAGGCAAATATATTGGATTGATAGGTCTCTCGTTGATAGCAAAACCAGGATCTACTGTTATAGGAATATCTAAAATTATATGAGCTGGTGTATTTCCATAGAAAGCTCCTTCAGTAATGTTGCAGTCAAAAAGTAGACTTGTCACTTTATTAATATTCACAGGTAGATCTGAAGAATGAACTATTCCAGGTTCTAATATTTTATTAGAAAATCCTAGGAGATTAGCAAGACTATCAGTCTTTTCAAAAGAGATTTCATATAGTTTACTATAAATTTCGCACTGAAGGGTATTATTATTTGGTTCTAAGAAAAAATCTTCTTCAGCAATGTTTTTTTTTAACATCAATTGTTTTTTTATATAAGCAGCTATATCACTAATCTCGTAACAACCTACAGGTAGAAGTATTTCTCTTTCTCTAAGTTGTTCTAAATTGTCGTACTCGAAGTAGTAAAATTTTTCACCATCAATATTAGGTATTGAATTGTAGGAATGAAACCCTAGCACTGCTAAATAGTAACTTTTATATGGATTAAGTACAAGAGGTGTTGACGGTGTAAAAGAGAACTCGTTATTGGTACTCGTTAAGGTTAAAAGTTGCGACATGACTAACCATTATCAGAAAATGTTATGATTTAAATAATAGACTAATATGCTAATCATTAAATTTATTTATAACATATAAAACAAAATAGACATTTTGACGTCATATTTCCACAAACATCTGACCATTCATGACAATCCGGATCTATACTGCATGGTAAATATTCTTTTAAATCCTCACGTATTTCACATGGCAGTTTATACCAAACTGAAGGTGAAATATTTTCCATAAGTATTTCAATGATATTAAGTGCCTCTTTGGATAAGTAAGCTGCCATTATATAAAAATTCCAAACACAGATGTCCACAATTAATTTGATTATATGTTTGATATTGATTATTGTTGTAGAAAATTCTAACACCTGAACCAAAATATTTAACAAGCTCTTTCATCGGCTTCAAATTACCAAATGAATCAAAATACTCTACGTTGTTATTTATCTTTTTATAAGCTACCCAATGTGTTCCAGCATTTTGCGATATATCTAAATTAACAATTGAACACTCGCATCTTCTAGATCCGTTAATTGGAAGACTATCTCGCATAAAAACACCACGAAAATATGGTATTTTTAATTTCTTTGCATAATTAATTAAATCGATGTTAGTTAGTGGTCTATTGGGTAGCTTTATTGGAAGTTTTTTTTTTCTTTCTTCAGATACAAGCCGTAGCCTCCTTTGATATTTTTCTTTAAATACAATCCCTTTCCTATAGACTCCATAGCTTTGTTGTGACGATGATCTTCATCAAGTTTCTTTTGAGCGTTTTTAGCATCAATTATAGTTTTTGCTATAGCTGAACTTCCTCCTGCTATTGTCCCTATCGCACTTAAAGCTGTCAATATAGGAATCAACGGCAAAAAACCTCCCATCTTGCTCTCAAACGGTATAATTCTAGGAACTCGAATATTCTTTTTTCCAGCTTTTGAAACAGTCTTTTTAGCAAATTTTAATGCATTTTGAATAGTCTTTTTTAATGTTAGGTTAGGTATTAAGGATTTTTTAATTTTATCTATAATTCCACGTTTAAAAGAAATTTTTCGTTTAATACCCATACCTAGTTTTCGCTTAGCTTTCATTACACCTGTAACTAATAATGCGTTTGCTCGTTCACCTAAACTCGCGTTCTTATTTTTGACACGTTCCCAAGCTTTATTTTCTAGAATTTGATCAGCCTTATGCCTCTCCGCTATTGTATTATCGCCTGAATATGCAATATCATGCTCTTTACAAGCAACATCTAATGGATTAATACCAGGATCTCCACGTAATAGACGTTTTTGTAGTTTTGTTCCAGCTAAAAAAAACAAAAAAATGTTAATAAAAATTAAACATTTTTTTTTATAATACTTACGTCCACAATACTGATAACCACCCAATAAATGTGCTTCGAAGGGAAGTTTGTTTATTAAGTTATTTACTAGACCCTCACCTTTAAACAGTAGCATGAGAACTAACTGTTTTGTTTTCAATAAACATATATTTATTAAAAAACGTGCTATATATTTTAACACAAAATGAAAATCATTCGACAAGTACAGTCGCTACCTGTGGATAACTTAGATTTTAATATAAAATGTGAAGAAAGTAAACATAGCAAATTGCTACCAAATACTCTTCGTATTATCATATGCGGTCCATCAGGATGTGGTAAAACAAACGCAATGATGTCATTACTCTTTAATCCAAATGGGATAAAGTTTCAAAACGTTTATGTATATTCTAAATCGCTCTATCAACCTAAATATCAGTTATTAGCAGAAGTATTAAATAATGTGAAAGGTGTTGAATATTTTCCGTTTAGAGATAATGATGAAATCATAAATGTTAGTGATGCGAAATCTAATTCAGTTTTCATCTTTGATGACGTTGCATGTGACAAACAACAAAAAATTCGTGAATATTTTTCTATGTGTCGACATAAAAATATTGATGTTGCATATCTTTGTCAGACCTTTTCTAAAATACCGAAAGTGCTAATAAGAGATAATTGTAACATGATTGTAATATTCAAACAAGATGAATTAAATCTTAAACATATATTCGATGGACATGTATCACCAGATATGAATTTTGATCAATTTAAAAACATATGTTCACAGTGTTGGAATGAAAAACATGGTATGATGGTTATTGTTAAGGAGTTCCCTCTAAATAACGGTCGCTATCGTAAGGGTTTTGATAAATATATTAAAATTTAAGCTTTGAATAATATTAATCAGTCTACAACAAAATGTTGAATAGTTTGGAAGCTGCCCGAAAAAGAAAAATAGCTCAACTAACCAAAGATATTAGAAAAAAATATCTTGCATTAAAACTTAATAGAACAGAAGAAGATGAAACGTTAAATAAGCTTTTTCAACCTATATCAAAACCGTTGGAGGATATCGCTAAATCATCAAAATTTTTAAATCAATCGACAGCTAATCTAAGTTATTGTAAACATGAAAAAAAACCTAATATTAAAAAAGAAAAACATGAGAATAAAAACATATCATTTCTAGAACTTAAACATGTAGCAGGTGATAATAGTGATGTTGAGAATGAGGTTGAGGATAACGCGGAAGTATCGGAAGAATTAGATGATAAAGATATTCCAGAAACTGTTTTAAATGAGTACCTCGAGCAATATCCACAAGGAGTTCTAAAATATTTAAAAGAATTTTGGCAAAATGATGATAAAATAGATAAAGTATATGGTCCAACATATGATATATCGACATCTAAATGGTTTCTTGGAGCAGAAAATATCAACTTTGATACTAAAACGGGAGCAGTTTTCACAAAAGAAGGATATGTTTCAGGATCACCTGAACTATATGAATTACTTTTCTATGATGCACCTCAAGACTACACTTCTAAAGATTTAGAAAATTACAAACTCTTATTAGAAGCAACAAATGTACATAGAAATAAGCGAGGATATTTAAAAAATAGTTCGACATTTAAGTATAAGTATATTATAAAACCTATGTATACATCTAAGACTTTAGGTAATGGAATGTATTTAACATATAATGATGATCCTGTAGAATATGTGTATTGGGATGATCCAAATGAATTATGTGAAAGATTGCAATTACTCTATGCTTCGAAAGAAGCTGGTAATACATCTCATTCTAATGAAATTGTTTCCATCATTAATGAATTACGAGAAGCAGATATTATATACTAATGTAACGTTGTAGTGTGATCATTTTCATAATGAGTCTTGATAAGTTTGGACGTAGTCATCAAAGTCAAATAATTGGATTAAAACAATTAAAAGGAGAATTTAGGCTTGGTTTATTATCTCTAAAAAATCAGCTGTATAATGAAGATTTACCAAAACTACAAGATCAAATATCAATTAAAATTTTATCTATAAAAAACAAAATAGATTCAATTGAAAACTTTATTTCAAGACATCCTCCTACTTCTGAAAAACATATGGCAACAAAGAAATACGTAGATGATGCAAATACACTTTACAATATTGATTTAGCAAAACTACATGGTGAATTAATACGGGAGCTAAACAAATATAAGGATGAACAGAATACTAGCAGACATAAAGTTGAATATGAGATAAGTAAAATTAATAATCAAATAGAAATATGGCTACAAAAATTTAGAGAAACCTCTGATATGTTACAATTACATGATATGAAAATTAATGATGTATTTAAGGAAATTTATGATATTAAATCTAAAATTAAACACTAAATAATATATTCATCTATCGTATTAGTCATTATCATGACGACGAAAGAGAAGCTTCAATTAGTTAACGAGCTTCACAAACCTGCTCGTAAAAATTATCCTCGTCGAAAAATAATTCTCAAAGGATTAGATGACTTATGGCAAATGGATCTTGCGGAAATGAGACCTTATGCTAATAGAAATAAGGGTTATAAAATGATAATGATAGTCATTGATTGCTTGTCTAAATATCTTTGGACAGTAGCTTTAAAAACTAAAACTGGAGAAGAAATTACAAAGGCTTTTGCAAGTATATTGAAACATTCAAAACGTTATCCTAAAAACCTGCAAACTGATCAGGGAACTGAATTTTATAACGTTAAATTTCAAGATTTAATGAGAAAGTATGATATCAACCATTATAGTACATATACTGTCAAGAAAGCTGCGATAGCTGAAAGAGTTATAAGAACTTTGAAATCAAAATTATACAAATATTTTAGTTTACATGGTAATTATAAATGGATTAATGTATTACCTCAAATTACTAAAGAATACAACAATACGATACATTCTACAATTAAATTTAGACCATCTGAAATAAATAAGCTAAATGAAAAAACGATTTTACATGATCGTTTTAATTATATAAAAACATCAGGACCAAGAAAATATAAAATAGGTGATCTGGTGCGAATATCGAAGGCTAAACATATTTTTGAAAAAGGTTATACTCCTAATTGGACCACAGAAGTTTTTAAAATCATAAAAGTTAATATTACTAATCCTACAACTTATTTGTTGGAGGATATACAGGGAAATCCGATTAAAGGGGCTTTCTATGAACAGGAATTACAGAAAACAAATAATGCAGACATCTATCTAGTAGAAAAAATATTAAAAAGAAAGGGAAACAAAATATTTGTTAAGTGGCTTGGTTTTGATAATAAACATAATTCTTGGATTGAACATGTTGACCTGTTATAACTTGTTAATAGTCTTATAATGATGTTTTTTAATAATCTTATAAAAATATTTTTAATGATTTATTTTGTAATGACATTATAATGATGCTGTTCTATAAAAAGTAATTGTAGTGGGGTTGGTATTATAAATAGTATGATTAAAATATAATAAATCATAGTTGTGATCAATATTTTGTTTAAATATGAGTAGTGAAGGTTATTTTAGTGCATCATCATCCTCATCAGTAGGTCAAGAGTATAATGATCAAATCGATGAAATTTTAGAAAGATATGAAACTGCAGCTAAACTGGAGCATTATAATTTATTACAAACATCATTTCCTATTGGAAGTTATGTGATAAAAGTTGGAATATCACCAGCCAGATCATTCAGTTCAGCTATAACTTTATCGCAATATTATCACACATCTAAAATATCGTTTAGTATTATTGAATGGAGCATTCTAATAGAATTATTGAATAATAACGTGAATGATTTCTTTATAAGTGATACATTGGATCAGCACATTCCTATAACATTTCAATGTGGTGATTACTGCATTATTACTCAAGTTGTATATGATGGTATAAAACTGCTAAGTGTTAGAAAGCATGATGTTGAATTTCATTTAAATGAGGAAGATATAAAACAAATTTTGGAAGCTGATCAAAATTTATTATCATATCACGTCTCACTATTGGACAGTATAAACTTTTGTAGTTATTATTATCATGTGTTAGATATAATTAAGACTCTTTTTCATAATAATATTAATAATTTTTGTGGTGAATTTGAGATATATAGAGGCCTACAGATCATAACTGAATATAAATATTTCACCACAGCTAACTGCCCCATCTATAGAGATACAAATTTAAATAACTGGTTTGATGATAATGTGACAAAACTTATTCTAAAAGACCTGGAAGAATTCCAGGAACGTGATAGCGGGTGGTCGTTAAAAAGAGTAGTAAACTTGGGCGTAAATATTAATAAATTTGTTCCACAACTTGGATCATCATATATTGAACTACCACCTCAAATTAAAAGAAAAGAAGCATGCATTAATGTTAAAAATGATGATCAAGCCTGCTTTGCATGGGCAATTACATCAGCTTTGTATCCTGTTAATAATAATCCGCAAAGAACAAATAAATACCCACATTATTCTGAGGTATTAAAACTTAAAGGTATTCAGTTTCCTATAACTATCAAGCAGATTCCAAATTTTGAAAAAATGAATAACATTTCTATCAATGTTTATATCCTAAAAAAGTATAATAAACAATTTTCGACCCTCCCTACATATTTAACAGCGGAAAAGAAAGATAAGCATGTAAATCTGCTTCTAATACAAGATCAGTATGACAAAGAGTCTACTAAATATCATTACGTTTGGATAAAGAATCTTTCACGACTTTTGTCTAAACAACTCAGTAATGAAAATGGTCAAAAGTACTTTTGTGATAGATGTTTACACTACTTCCGTTCGGAAGATAAGCTAAGTAAACACATAGTAGACTGCATTAAAAGAAATGATACCGCCACCAAAATGCCTACAGATAGCAAAAAGATGCTTAAATTTAAGGATTTTAAAAACAAAATAAAAGCCCCCTTTGCTGTATATGCAGATTTAGAGAGTATTTTAAAGCCTTGTGCAGAAAAGACTGCTTATCAAAAACATATTCCAGCAGCAGTAGGATATTATTTTAAATCTTCTTATGATAACAATCTATCATTCTACCGTTCATATCGAGGATCCGATTGTATGCAGTGGTTTGCTGATGAAATGAATCAACTTGCTGAGGATGTCTCTACTATATATCTATGTCCGTATAATATACACATGACTCCTCAACAAGAGAGTGATTTTCAAGCATCCACCCGCTGTCATATTTGTGAACAACCCTTTAAAGTTGGCGAGAAAAAAGTGAGAGATTATAATTACTTAATTTCTGAAAATAATTACCTTCACATAATGAGTGTAATGTTAATTATCAAGACACGCACACAATCCCGGTAATCTTTCACAATTTGAGTGGTTATGACGCACATTTCGTGATAAAAGATATTGCAACCCGAATGAAAGGATCTATAGACTTACTGCCTCTCACTAAAGAAAAATATATTTCGTTTACGAAGCATATTGATGAAGCTCGAATTCACTTTAGATTCATTGATAGTTTTAGATTTATGGCATCATCCTTAGATAAATTATCATCTTCTTTAACAAAATTTACAAATCTGAGGTCTCAGTTTAATAACATACCTGAAGATAAGTTTAATTTGTTAACAAAGAAAGGTGTGATGCCATATGATTACATCAATAGTTTTGATCGTTTTAGTGAATCCTGTTTACCTCATCAAGATGCTTTTT